>JAUMIR010000002.1:358720885-359320885 GCA_030847615.1 Gambelia wislizenii | reverse complement strand
TATTGGTTGAATAGACAAAAATTACAATTTAATTTTTGCCCAGGAAGCATTAGAGTACCTATTTGCAATCAGAAGCATTAAAGTACCTATTTGCAATGCATGATTCAATTATGAAATTATGAAGAAGTCATCTCTAATAATTTGCAATGGGACAGTCACACTACTGAGCAATCCTTAGCAGCATGTATATGATTGGGGTTAGGAACAGTACCTTTTGGGTTCAGGAAAAGGTGAGAAGTCAGTGTGTGTGACTTGAGGAAAGCTTCTATCCAAATATTTTATTTTAGAAATATACTCATAAAGAAACCTATTTACCCCCCACCCCTGGCTGCCAGCTTGATGAGGCAGTAGGCTCTTCGTAAAATGACTTCTTTCAGGCCCATGAGGGAGAAATCATGTTTGGCATTTGGGTGGACGGGACAGAGAGAAAGAGCTATGTGCAGTCAGGAGCCTAACTGAGCACTGTCTGCCATGTATTCTGTTTATAAGGCACTTGATATTAAAAGGCATCAAAAGCAATAAATTCATGACGGTAGTTTGTATACATTATTATATACTTTTTGGTCCTCTTTATTCTGCAGTAGGAAACAGTTATTAAATGATAGAAATAAAAATAGCTTTAAAGCAACTTCTAACAGATTTGCTGTAGTTATTATTTTCTGTCAAGTCAGTTTCTCCTTTTGGCAACCCTACAAGTGAAAGACCTCAAGAATCCCCATCATTATCAGCTCTCCTCAGGTTTTGCAAGCTTAGGGCTGTGGCTTCCTTGATTGAGTCAATCCATCTGTAATGTGGTCTCCTTTTACTTCTTTTCCTACTGCCTTCTACTTTACTGATGATGTCTTTCCCAATAAGTCATGTCTCATGATATGTCCAAACTGCAACAGCCTCAGTCTAGCCATTTTGGCTTCTAGTGCAAGTTCAGGTTTAATTTGTTCTCAGACCCATTTATTGTCTTTTTGGCAGTCCATGGTATCCACAAAACTCTCCTTCAGTACCACATTTCAAATGAGTTGATTTTCTTACTCTCAACTTTCTTCACAGTCCAGCTTTCACAATCATGCATAGAAATTGGGAATATAATGGCTTGGATGATTCTGACTTTGGTATTTAATGATATATCTTTACACTTCAAGATCTTATGTAGCTCCTTCATAGCTGCCCTTCCAAGTCCTAGCATTTGTCTGATTTCTTCACTACTGTCTCCATTTGGATTTATGATTGAGATAAAAAAGGTATTAAAAAAATCTTAAACTATTTTGATGTCTTAATCTCTTTTATGTAATTCTTCTATATATTGCTTCCATTTTTATTTTGCCTAGAATCAGATCATATAATGTATCCTTCTGTTGGTTGTATAAGACCTTACTCTTGGTTTAAATCAAATCCCTTTGATTTCTTGGGTCTTGTGAAAGATGTCTCTTGTTCTACCTTTTTTGTTGTCTTCTTTTTCTTTGCATTGATTATTATTATAATAGTTCTCTTTGTCCCTATTTACAAGTCACTGAACAGTTGCATTCAGGATTCTGATCCAATTTTGTCACCTTTTACTTTTGCTTCTTGCTGTTCCTAACTGTTTGAAGAGAACAGGTAATCCTATATTAGTACTATGTAATATTATATGACAGTTTAATTTTTGTTATTAAATTATAGATTTTTCTACATCATAGAGAAGAATGTACTGATAGAAAATGAACCCCTTACAGAGGTAGATATAATGACAGTATATGGGAAATTCCTTTAAAAATGTCAGTCTGCTGTTAATCTAGCCCTGTATTGTCTAGTCTGACTGGTCAGATCTCAGGAACTTGAGGGAGCTCATCATCTACAATTGGCCCATTAAATTGAGAAGATAGGGGCTGAGCTTGGAACTATCTGCATGCAAAGCATGTTCTCATTGAAAGCACCAGAGCATGAACTATGGTGTTGGTCCCTGATCCTTTTTCAAAACTGGATGCACAGTCCAACAATTTGAGTCTCCATGTTTGTTGGGACTGCTTTTCTTTGTAGCCTCCACCCCCTGCCGCTCAGAGCATAATTTCATTTGCCCAGAATACAGTCACATTACACTGGAAGATTTTGGAAAATTAGAATGGCACTAGATTTTGCAACCTATCAATACTCAGAGCACTACATTGGGGGGGGGGAGTATAGGGTGAACAGGAGAGGCCTTAGCAGTGGACCTCACCAGAGTGTTAAGGCTGTTGCAGCTTTCTAAAAATGCTAAGTACTGATGCCAGTCCTATCCATTATTCTTTCTTCGAACACCTAATAAAGAGCTTATGTCTGTAGATTGTTTGTACTGTAGATCTGTTGGATTTACCCCCCCCCCACTACTGAACCATTATAATCTATATTTTCATCAGAGCTTGAAAAAGTTATGCTTTTGGACTACAATTCTCAGAATCCCCCAGATAGCATAACCACTGGTGGCAACAGTAGGGGTTGTTGTTCAATAAATAATTAAATAAATAAATAACCTTTCTACTCTATGAGTGTCATGAAATGTTTCATGTAGCTTGCTGGTGGCACTGCTAGGTTTTAGGCTTTCATACTGTTTTGTTTCATCTTGTTTTAAAAATTACATATCACTTAATACATTACACTTGATAACATTGCTATAAGTGAAGGAGAGCTAAATATGTTGATTGTAAATGTTCCTGTGAAGTTTGTGGATGCCAATAGTGAAACATAAAGGATAACATATTATTTTATTCAAATGTTCTTATGAAATGGCTCTCTTCTTCCTTCGATGGTGATAAAATCTCTAACAAATGTAGTGACAGCAAAAACATAAGGCCTCAATTTTTAAAATGTTCATCATTTTAACAGTTAATTCAATTTGAATTATGTCACCTCCAGACAAATGACTCATGTACCTATTATTATCAGATTTGTATTTTAGAGCATAATGGATGAGAGCTAATTCTGTGGACATGGTTTTGATAGTGTTGAAGAGTTTTCATAACAGGAAGGTTGTTTTATATCTTGGCCACATCTTGTGTTCATCTGTGGCAAGCCCGGCCCAGAAAGTCAGATAATGTTTAACTATTTCCTCATGAAGCTTTCTAAGATACTTAGTTCTCTAAAGTTATCTTTTTGGTAGAAATACATGTAAGATGCCCAAGGTATGTGGAAATGTAAGCTAAACATTAATACTGTATATAGCAAAGAATATGATTTAACTTTTAACTCCTCTTGTTTGAAATGGCATGCAAGAATGACAATTCTGAAATTGGCTTCTTATGAGCCAAGTTCTTTATATCATTATCCCAGATTTCATACAGAAAACCTTGCACTCAAACAGAAGGTTTGCTCAACTGATTTCAGTGGAGACAGAGAATTCCCACGAGAACTGGGAGCCAATGTGGTATGGTGGTTTGGGTTAGGACATTAGAAGACCAAGGTTTGAATCCCTGCTCAGCCATGGAAACCCACTGAGTGATCTTGGGCAAGTCACACTCTCTCAGCCTCAGAGGGAGGCAAGGACAAACCCCCTTTGAATGAATTTCCTAAGAAAACCCTATGATAAGTTTGCCTTAGGGTCGCCATAAGTCAGAAATGTCTTGAAGGCACACACAACAATGGAAGAAGAAGAAGAAGAAGAAGAAGAAGAAGAAGAACAAAAACAACAACAACAACAACAACAACAACAAGAACTGGGTTTACAAACTTTGGATAATCTTACACAAAGGTCTCTCTCTCTGTGTTCTAATGTGTTTAGGATGAGCTTGCACAGAGCTTCTGCTTCATCCTAACACTTAGTATGCATTTTTCATTGAGTGGCTCCTTTCTGTAAGGTTGACCTAAGACATTTGGTGCCTGCAGTGAAGACAGAAAAGCATGTCCCTCTGGTTTGTGTACAGAAACAGACTGGATTAGCAATTTAATCTTCTTTGGTACTTCTGGCTGTAGTTCCAGGCTTACTCAAGAGTTCTTTCAGTGCTGAATATAAACATACATTACTGCTCTAAGATAGCGTTATTAGTAGTAAATGATGCAGCAGATGATACAAAGTAGAGAAGTATTACACCCCTTTCATGGAGGGGATCCAGCATCCTCTCACACTCGATGGTAAAACTGGGCTGCTAAACGAATTCTGCCTAGACTATCCCCTGCTGGCAATTCAGTGTCCCATCTCTGCCTGTTTGCAGCTCCTGGACTTGTGTGTATCCCTTCCAGGGCAAGGCCAATGGAAGATGGACTCCCAAAAGTTAGATAGTGCAGAAGCAAATAAAGAAAATCAAAGTGTGCAAGCACTCCCCCTCCTCCATAGTTATGAGAACTGAGCTACCTTTTCCCTGCCTCAAACTGACAAGCTAATAGAAAATGTATCAGATGAGGTCACTAATACCGATGGGCTCTTCTCTACACTGGACAGATGTTGGCCATGATGTTAACAAAAACTCTAAAACCCATCTGTAGAGGCCCAGTTCACTACAACTACCTACAGGGTAGCATCTACCACATGTGAGGATAACAAGTTAGTTTAGAACCTATTTAAGATGTGCAGGACAGACTGCATGGCTCACCAAGGAACAACAACTGAGACAGGGTAGGCAGGTTTAGGAATAACAGCTGTGGACATGCCACCGTGAGCGCAAACATTGTTGTTGCTGTGTGCCTTCAAGTTGTTTCCAACTTATGGTGAACCTAAGGTGTCTATCACTGCATTTTCTGAGGCTGAGTCCATGTAACTTGTCCAAGGTCACCTAGTGGGCTTTCATGGCCGAGTGGAGATTTAGAACTTTTTCAGATGCCCCCTACTGTGCAAGAATCCTCCGTCACAGCAACAAAGCTGCTGTGTGGCAAGGGGTATGTTTCAGACGACGCCATCCCTCTCTTGGCATTGTCCATGACTGTTCCGGGTAGGACTGAGGGCAGCCGCACCATTTTTTATTCACGGAAGTTGTCCGTGAATAAAAAATGGCACGACTGCCCTCAATCCTACCTGGAACAGTTACGGACGACGCCAAGAGAGGGACGGCATAGTCCGAAATGGACTCCCTGCCACGCAGCAGCTTCGTTGCTGTTACGGAGGATTCTTGTGCGGTAAGGGGCATCTGAAAAAGTCCTTAAACCCTGGTCTTCAGAGTCATAGTTCAACACTCAAACCACTATGCCACGCTGGCTCCTATGTCAATTAAATTTAAAGCTTTATTTTTCTGACCTTTTTTATTGCAAAATCCTGAGTTAGCCTGTCCACAGCTAGCTTCTCTTTCAAGTTCACACAACATAGACAAGAGAGCTGGGTGGCTTAATTGTTCTTGCCCCATTGTAGAACATGTGCAGGGTTGTCTTTGTTTTTTAATGAATGCTAGTTTGCTTTCAATTTCTGCAAGAGTCACTGGCAGGTTAAGTCTGACAGTTACTGGCAGTATGTAAGGACTGTAGAACAATGTATGCTTGATTGAAAACAAATTGCAGTTGTTTCTTGTAAGGCATATCTTATTAGATATATAGTGAAAAACTTAAGCTGTGGTATCAGTTTGAGTCCAGAAGACCTATCCAATCCTAAACATGTTTGTCCTGATTCAGAGGCTGATAAACTGTTTTGCTGACCATATGGCCCTGTTGTGTATAGGAATACAAGGTTTTCTTCAATGCCAGTGGCTCTTAATGTCTTCTTTACCAGGGACCCCCTTTAAATATCTTTTGTTGCATGGACCCCCAAGACGTAACTCAAGATTTAAAACAACTACTACTACTACTACTAATAATAATAATAATAACAATAATTAAACCATCCATTGTACCTGACCTCAGAGGCAGTGGAGCGGGAGGGAAGACTTCTCTTCTTCCTACAAGTTTGTGGCTGGAACAGATTGAATGGCAATGCACAGACCCAGCCAGCCAGCCTTTGCCTAGGCTCCTGTCACATGGCCACTCCACTATGGGGAGGAGGTGGGTTAAGCAGTCTTCAAGCCTTTGTGGACTGCCTGTGAGGACATCATGGACACCTAGGGGTCCCCGGACCACAGGTTAAGAATCACTGTTCTATGCTATTAGTTATTGACAGAAACTTGTTGGCATAGTGAATGCATTGTAGTTTGATCACCATGCTAGTGAATCTTTTCTTGGCTGCATTTTTTCCCTTACACTTCTCCCCCACCCAGGCTTTTCAAGTCTATATTATTTCCTCATTCTGTTATGATAGAGAAACACACTTCCTTGGAAACATTTAATTACATGAGAGTTGCTTCTGGATGAGTGTTGCTTCAAATTTACTAAAGAGCTGATGTTCATCTCTTTCCAAAGTCTTTTTTGTTTCCTTCTGATTTCTATTTTGTACTTATTATTGTTTCTTTTAATACCTGTATTGATGTTTTTAAAGCAAGCTATAGGTGCATTAATGTTTTAATCCTGCTGATGTAATTGTATATTGGTTTGTCATTGTTTAGCCTTCAAGAAACATAAGCACATATTATCATAGAAATGTCTACTACTTCTTGGACCAAGATACTATGGCTGTAAGACTATGTAAGATGTCAGGCCAAGAAGAATGATATCAATGTCAGCGGGAGTATTTGTGTATACAGTATTTTGTTGTTGATTTGCTCAATAAGTATGAGAAAGTTCATGATTATCCAACACATTATACAGTTTTGTATTTTCTGCAGTAGAAAAAAATGATTCATGTCCAGAGGCACACGTGTTGAAATTTACTCACATCTCCTATGGTCAAGTTGCCATTTAAATTTTATAAATCTATATGATTAATGAATGTTGGAAATTGGATACTGTATCAAGTAATTGATTTCAAAAGTTCTGGTAATGACACTATTTTAAAACAATCAATGATGATACTGTACTGGCTTATGATCAATAAGATTCTCTTCGTCCACAGTGCATGAAAGATATAAATAGTGCAAGGATATTGCTGATCTTATATAGAACTGATGCGCTCTTCATTGTGTTGAACCCATAGCTATTTTCACTGACATACTATGTGCTCAGTAGTATCTCACATAAATTATAAAGTGACTTGAGAAACCAGATTCTCAGATAGCTTTATATTACTTTTCAAAAAACAAACATGTATTGCATTAAGCAGAGCATATAATAGAAAGCAATAATGAAAGATTATATGATGCCTACTTAGATTACATTCCTGTATGCATCATACTTGGGAATAACTCAATGAGACTGACTTCTAAGTATGCACAGTGCTGCACTCTTTATGAAGTGGTTATAATTATACAATTAATAACATACCTGTCCACGTATATACATCCAGTGCTACATTTTCTACTAGACATTTACATGCCTCTTTGAGAAAAACATTACATTTTTCTTAGTTCTTACAAAACAGAGGCATCATATTTTGAGATGTTAACAATGCACTGTAATATGTTGAAATGGAATAATGTCTCGCTTGTGGTTGTTGGTATTACAGTACTTTCAGAAAGGAAGACAACACTTGGAATTCTTTCTTGGCTTTACTTTTGCTTTGATTTAATATGTCAGTTTCCCAATATCCTAATTATATTTTGAAGAAAAGAGTGTCTATCTTTAGAAAGAGCTATACTGAGATGTTTGTAATTACAGTATTATTCTATGGTTAAAATGATTATTTTGTGGTTAAACTTAGCTATAGCTAACTGCATCTTCTAGGTTTGGTCTGCCCCACAGGTGAAGGAGTGACATGATGAAAGACTGCATGAATATGCAAAGTCTCAAGCACAGAGGAGACTGTAGACTAAGGCAAAAGTAATTTACTGCAGCCTCTCCTAGCTTGTGTGTTCTTCCTCATTAAAACCTTTGTCATCTTGACCACACTCAGATGTTGCTTGGCTAAACATGTCCCATTTTTCATCTGTGAAAAGTTGGAGGTTATGAAAATATAAAAGAATTACATAATAGGCATGTTCCTCCTGAAATTTACCCCACACTCTTGTCTGGCAAAAGACACTTAGGAGATTATCAGACAGGAACGCAAAAAGCATTCCTGTCCCACAGTCTCCAGACCCGTTCCTGTCCCGACACAACCCTCCCCATCAGACTTACATTATCTTCCATTCAAAGGCAGCCCAAGAATGAACATAGCTCTAACAGAGCTCTTCCTGGACTGAAATCCTGCCTGTTCTCACAAAAAGACACAAGCACAGGAAATTCAAAAAGAAAAAGAAAAATACACACAAAAAGTTCAGAAAACCACATACACTCACTAAAAAAAAATAACAAGTAACCCAGGAAGGGTACAAAAAAGAGGGTAGCCTACCTGGTTTTCGTGGACCCCCCCCCAGAAGTGTTCTCGTAGGACCACCCATTGACACTGTATTCACAAGTCAAAACGGTGCGAGGTTTCAGACGCTGGCACGAAAACGGGATGGGTGATCCATTGACAGCTCTGGCCCATCAATAAAACAAAATGCCAGAATAACGATAGTGGAACACAAAAGGACGTCATCATGAGATATTGGCATCCTTTGCATTCCACTGTCGTTATTCTGGCGCCACATTAGCCACGTCTGATAATCTCCTTAGTGGCTTGAGGCATTCTTTAATAGTGATTTTCTTAGCAACTGTTTGTATATTTTCTCTTGTGTTTCAGAGAAAGCGTCATACTACTACTTGTATATTCTAAATGCAAAAGCTTTGGGATAGGCCTTACTGGTTTGCACAGAGAGGATATACTATACTGTTGCTGGAAAGGGAAAATGTAGTGGGGAAGGGTATTTTTTAACACAGCTGTCATGGTAAACAAAATGTAATTTGAAATCTTTCTCAAAGTATTTTAAAGTATTCTTGGTGCAATAAAAGATATCACTCCCCAAGATATATGTTTTCCATTCCATATAAATAACACTCTAATCTCTCCAGAGTTTTAAGTTCTATATATTTATTTTAGATGTTTAGAATGTTTACAACAGGGAATAGTATATAAATACTGATAGAGCTGTAAATGTAAACCATGGTTAAGAGTGTGTGTAACCTCTTCAATGGCTTAAAGAAGTGATAAGATAGTTCTGCTACTATCAGTTGAAGGGATTACTTCTTAGGTTAAATTATAAAGGTCCATGATTTTGGGATCAATCCCTGAACACAATACAAGTGGAGATTATTAGATTAATGGATTCTTATTTTAAATACACAGTGTTTTTTGACAGAAAGAAGAGTCTTAGTCTCCATAAATTAAGTCAGTAGGAGACACCAGAATTATTATAACAAATCTCAGTTTTGGCACATTCACTGCCTTGTTGCAAATTACAGTTGAAAAGCCAGTTCTCCAAGTGCTGTGCCAATGCAATCAAAAAAGGTTTGAATACATTTTGTGAGGCATGGCTAAGTACTGATAATGTGAGGTGTGTTTCTGGACTTGCAAATCTGTTAATCAAATGTCACTTTGGGATCAGGCAGTGGTGATGGGCAAGATACTAATTTATTAAAGGTTTCTACTTAGAATTTTAGAGTTCATTATTTATGTCATGTCTGTATATCTCTTTGCAATATTTGACCTTTGGATTCAAAATCAGAATGTTAAAAAAAATGATGCTTAAAAGCAACAGTAAATTATTCTTTCATTGCTATAATTCCATTGAAATAAGTGTGTGAATGAACTATACTGCTATTATTCAGCAGCTGCCACAGCTGTCACTTTGGTGAACCACTTGATAAATTGGATCCTGATATTTACAAAATCTATTAAAATATGACCCATCATGTGTTTGTTTATATGTTGACAAGATGATATACACACTGTAGGTCAAAGGTGAGGTGAATTGTTATGGCATACTTGTCAAGGCAGCTTTTAAAATGAAGAACATTTAAATAATTTTTGAAGAATAGCTGCTTAGAAAACAGTGGAGTGGCAACCTACTGAATAATTATTTAGAAAACAAAACACCTCTGTGGATCTGACACAAAAACACTTGTGATTGTTATCAATCAAAAGACTTCTATAATATGTTTGACAATAAGCAGTTTAGCTAGCGAAAGTAAACAGCAAAATTAAACAGAAGGGAATCGATTTAACAACTTGGGTGGTTTGTAGTAAGAAAGAACTTTCCATTCTCTCTTGTCACTTACCGTACATACCGTCTCTTTATCAACTGAGCGTAGCACTGTACAAAGATTAAGATTAGTCTAAAATAACAAAGTCTAATTCAAAGTCTCTTTATCTATTTAGGAAATGTATTTATAATGTTATCATTCATATGTATGTGGTTTTAATTAGCCTTCCTTAAAAAAAAAACACATTTTAAAAAACCCTAAGCCCAATAAAACTATGGTATTACCAATCTTATGTTAGAGAACATCCCTTTCCCCCATTTTTTGTATGCCAGTTAATTCATTCTAGTTAATCTATTTATTTGGAACAGGAATTGGACACTAATTACAAGATAAAAACTATGCTTTAGAAAGTAGTATGTGGTGGGGTCTGTACTAGATAATAAGTGTTGCAAATTAGGGTGTTGGATTGTTGCAATTCTGGAGTTGTGGATCTGTTTGTCAAACTCCACCTTTGAATCAGTGATTCATAAATGAACTTGCATTGAATAGATTAAAATGTATGGAGTCAAAAAAACCAACTACCGGTACTGTTTTAGAGTGAAACATAAGAAGATAAGCAACCCCTATTAATTTATTTAAATAGAAAAATATTGTTTCAGTTCTATAGAGCCACTAAACTGAGTTCACATACCAGATTTTATTCCTTACTTACTTACCCATCCTAGTTTCTCAGATTTTGACTATTTCTTGGACCTTGTATCTTGTGGTTTGTGAATAAATAATGATTATATGATGCCATGAACAAGGTTTTTGGATGTATTTTTTGGCATGGCAAATGCATTGTATAGAACTTTACTGCTTGGAAAGCAAAAATACATGAATTTGATAAGTTCTTTAAAAAGTAACTTAAAATGAAAAATCTTAGGGGTCATCCTATACAAAATGGTTGGCTGTAAAAGTACCTTATATTAGCTGAATGGCATTTATACTCAAGCAAGGTGCCTGTACAACACAAAGTGCCTGTCCTCATTACAGTCTACTGTCCATTGTGGCTGTCTTTCCCAGGGACTCCCAGCCCTCAAAAGCAGATTCAAATATCAAGTTCAAACTACAGGGAAACTTTTGTTGTTGTTTTGGTATGGCAGTTGATTCACTCTACTTAATCTATGGAAGTAGGGAAGGACTTTGATATCTAAAAGCCACCCTTTAACTAATCTTTGTTGTTGGCCTTACTGGTACAGATCCATACTCTTTATAATACTTTATTGTTCTAATATATGACCTATTAGCGCACCCTAAGTCTCAAATGTAGGACTATATGCATCATATGGTTCATGAGAAGATCACCATAGTTCTGTGGTCAAATGCTTGCTTTCTAAAGCCCTAGGTTCATCTCTGTCAGATGGCAGAATTCAGAAAATGCCTCTTCCAGAAACTGTAGTGAACTGATGTTTTTCAGAGTAGACTACATTGGGCTAAGGCTTGTCTATGTGAGGCAATAAAATGTGGATTGATGCACACTAATGCCAATTTGCAGCAGCTTTCATTTGTCTCAACAATTTTTTTTTTCAAGATCGTAGGCATGCAAAGCTATCTACCAGTAATGGGCATGCCTATGAATCAAGATGGCAGGTGCAAGTGAATTACTCACATTATTATTGTTGCCAGCTGCTGCTGCCAAACAGTATTTTTTCAAAAAGCATATCCAAGGTGTGGAAGTGAGATATTCCGCTTACATAAATAGAAAAAAAGGGGGAAAGGCTGTTTCGTCACCTCAGCGCACAATCACTATGGTAAAAATCCAACATGGTGATTTCAGGCACTTGCCTTGTTAGCAAGCTCTGCCCCTGAACATGTCTGACTAATCGGCTTTCCACCTCCGCTCCTATCGGGAATGCACAGCAGAGCAAATTGGTTGTCCCAGTAAGCAGGAATGCATTCGCCACTGAGTTTTGTTAAAAATATGGGGAAAGACACAAAGTTTTCTTGTGAAGTTTTTGTTGTTTTTGCCCCCCTTCCTTCCAAATATGGTGGATTGATGTGGAATCTCATTAAGACAAATCATATTCTTTTCAAATTCTATGAGGAGTATTTTTACTGTATAGACAACCCCCTAATTAGATAAAGCAAGGTTTTGAGTCTTGTATAAAACAGCTTCTTTATGTTTTCACTTCCATTTCCCTTCCTGTTAGCTACGCACCTGGGAGGACTCACACTTGCTTATGTACAGATTCCTGGGAGAACTCAAAACCTGATGTGAAGGAAGGAGTTGGGAAAGCTTGGTTGGTGGCAGGAAGTCACAGCTCAAGAGTTCCTGTGAAGCAGAGGTGGGACCTATGGTGGAGAAAGGATATAAACTGAGGTTTGTCTCTGACAGAAGGAAGATATGGGGAAGATAGCATTGAGAGAGGGAAAAGATTGCAGAGAGATGGGAAAACTAACCAGGGCAGTCTAGATGGGAGACTGCCAACGAATACCAGGTGCTGTAGGCTATATTTCAGATTAAGGAACTGGCAAACCACCTTTGAGTATTTCTTGCCTAAGAAAGCCCCATGAAATTCATGGGGTCACCATTAAGTTGACAGGCAACTTGAAGGCATATACACACAGGGAAAGGATGGTCTAGAGATTGGGAAAGGATTGCATAGAGATAGGAAGAAGATGGCATAGATATAGTGTGAACTTCGTGCCCTTGAGAAGGCCAGCTTTGCTTCAGAGAAACAGGAAAAGTGACCAGCTGTTTCTTGGTTCAAGACTAAAGCCAATTTTATTGTGATAGTGATTTCAGAAAAGAACTGCTATAGCAGGGTCCCGAGAGGTTGGAAACAGAGAAATGGGGCTAGGGAAGGCCCTTTTATCCTTGTCAAACAGTGTGGACACACCCACTTGTACCTTTTTACACAAATCATGGATCATTTACATCATATCACCCCATGCCTAATGAGGTGGTAACAGTTGCGGATGGCAAATGGGAGGAGCTAGGTCTCCTGTGTATGTGACCTTCCTGTAATCTGTAATGTAGGGCTCACAGTTTCCCCCCTCATACAGGAGAACTAGACCATTCCATATCCCTGAACCAATAGCTGAGTTTCTTTAGCAATATCAACCCTTCTAGGTAGGTCAGTGAGCTTGTTATTGCATAGTGAATTCAAAAGAATGGGCATACATTCTGATAAACAGCAAAAACATAGAGTTATACCTATCAACAAGATAAAAATGACAAAGACACCTTTTACCCATCCAAAATTAGGTAACCAGCTAGTAAACCATGACCACCAGCTTTCTTCCCTTGGAGAATAAGTTCTGCGAATGTCACCAACCACCTGTGTAGTTTGTTTACATCTTCTTCAATATATCTGGATTCATTAATATAGTGGCAGCAAGTGGTGTTTAACCAGAAGCACAGTCCTCCTTCTTTGCTAAGCAAGTAATCGAGTGCCAATTTATGCTGGGCTAATACACTTGCAAGTGAGTCAACCTCAGTCTGCAGGGCGTTTATTCCATGTGCAGAAGTATTTGCCAGGATTTCCAGCTTAGCTGAGAGTCTTCGAATTTGATGAACATTTAAAGCAACTCCCAGCCTTTCATTTTCAGACAAATAGGTATTATCAAGATCATAACCATATTTCTCATCATATACCCTTTTTACTTGATATCATCCAAATTGTCTATCCCAGACTTCAACAGGCTGTTGGAGGGAATGGAACTGAATTCCTCCTGGTGAGAGAGAACCATTAGTCCAAGTACCGTTCCATACTGGGGGAAGTACTTTCCCTGTCCAATGACCACAAAGCCAATACATTCCAGAGGGCAGGCCATATATCCACTGACCATTATGAAAACTAGCTTCTTCCTGAAGCTTATTTAAAGGGGAATGCTTTCTCTCATTCCCATATAGTGTTATAACACCATTTCTGCAACTAAGAGGAAAGCTAACATTAGAATATTTTCCTGGACAGGCTTTCTGGACTAAAGAGATTTCAACAGTCATTTTACAATTTGGTTAATCTCCTAAGGAGATTCTGGGCAGGTGAATTCGTAAGGTCTGAACTTTGGCTTTAATATTTACATAATATCCCATATAGGAGGTATTCCACCTTTGTATACATAGGGGTGCTAATGGGAACTTCCCCCGCTGACTTAGGATAAATTGACCAGGATCTTTCAACAAATTGGAGCTACCTAGAGGGGATCCATATACTGTAGTGTGGTTCCAAATTTTAAGATTCACAGTATCTATTGGAACTATAGACCAACCATGCAGATGAGAGGAAGGCCCATAAGAACAAGCCCAACATTTAGTAACATTTGCTACCTGTGAGATATTATGCACTATTTGGTGAAAGAGATTTTCATGCCAACCAACATAAATGCTTTCGGGCACACAGGTGATTAACAATACAAAGGCTAGGCACTTCATAATGGCAAAAAGTCAGAACATAAAATTTAATAAGTCAGTGCAGTTAGTCTCACAGTAGTTACTAGGCACAATTCAAAATCTGACCCTGAAGTCTCAGGAGTCAGTCTCCGAAGTGACTCTGAGAAATAGTCTTTGAAGAATCAGGAGTCAAAATGCATTTCGTTTAAACAGTAACTTAAGTCCGTAGCTAGCGTCCTCTTGAGTCACCTTCCACCTTCTGGCTTCTGGCACCTTAGAGGTAGCACAGTCAGCCAGGGCGGAGAACTGAATAGAGTTTTGGGGATCTGTGAATAATTAAATAGTTCAGGGGTTAATGTTTGATCTAATTGTATATCAATAAACTTCTACTGGTTTATTCTTTTTTTACAACTATGTCTGGATGTTCCTATTAAGTTTTGATAGAGAATCTAGTCATGCTTACCACAGAGAACCCACTGACCAACAGATCCATATAGGGATCACCTTGAGGCCTAAGTACCAGATCCAGGAAGGGATCTTGAGGGGGCAAGGTGAGTGACAGGAGCCCAAAGGTTTGGAGCTGCGGGGCCAGCCTGGAGAGGTGATCTATTACACTTAGGAGATTTTCACACGCCTAAAATACCCCCCCCCCCGAAGAAATCGGGACAGAAATATTTCTGTCCCGGAAGCAGCGCCGCGGTTCGCACGCCCAGTCCCCTCTCCCGATATGCCGTCGTCGTCACGCTGGGTTATTTCTTCCCTCTTCCGGAATATTTTACTAACGGGAGTTCGCCGTTAATAAAATATTCTGGAAGAGGGAAGAAATAACCCAGCGTGACGACGACGGCATATCGGGAGAGGGGACTGGGCGTGCGAACCGCGGCGCTGCTTCCGGGACAGAAATATTTCTGTCCCGATTTCTTCGGGGGGGTATTTTAGGCGTGTGAAAATCTCCTTAGTATATGTACTTAATAGATTTACATACAGGAAGTTCCTGCCTTTCAGTGGCTTGTTATCTGATGACTTGCTCTTTCAACACTTGCAAATTAAGGATGAGTTCCATTCATTCAAGAAGGAATCTGCTCTTTTGACAGTTCTTGCCTATGGAGGCTTGCTTGGGACTGGCCACACATGCACATGCTGCTTGCAAAGCAAGTTGAGAGGGGAAAATTTCACCAAGCTGACTGAGAGATTTTGCAAGCAGCGCACCCATGGGCAGGTGCAGGCAGACCAAAGTAAACCACTGTAATTCCTTCATGTTCCCTACATGGGAACATTCAAGTTTCTGACACTGATGCAGTCCTTAATGTGTAGGATAAGTGGGGGCTTCCAGTATTTATTTTTATCTAAACTGACTGCTAAAGCAGATTACACCAATTGGAACCCAAACTAAATATATAGTATAATATGGTTGGGGCAGATGAGAGGTATCAGGGGACATAATAAGTACTTAATAAGAGTGACTCAGGAGATTTTCACATGGGGAAATTATTCTCCGGGGAGATTGGGACAGAAATGTGGCTGTTCTGGAAGCAGCGCCACGTTTCGCACGCCCACTTCCCTCTCCCGATCTCCCATCGTCCTGACCCTGTGCTCGTTCTATTTCCCTCCCGCTAGGTTCCGCAATTTATTAACGAGAGTTCGTCGTTAATAAATAGAAATAGAACGAGCACAGTATGAGGACGACGGAAGATCGGGAGAGGGAAGGGGGCATGAGAAACATGGCGCAGCTTCCAGAACAGCCACATTTCTGTCCTGATCTCTCCGGGGAATAATTTCCCCATGTGAAAATCTCCTCTGTGTGGAGAGCATGTTATGAGCAGCTGATGGAGAGTGAATGGGAAGAGAGCATGATGGAACCAATCCTGTGGCAGGACAGTAGTATGGGAGGGGCCTCCTAGAGTGAAAGGTCTGGATGACAGTTGAGAAGAAGGTTGACAGTTGAAAGGAAGATGTGATGTGATGTGATGAAGAGAGGCAGGAATGTGTGTATGGCTATGAGTGAAGCTGAGGGAATGTATGTGCAGGGAGAAAATGTATTAAGAGGAATAGAGGCTGGTCAAAAATAGACCAAAGTAGTTCTGTTATCTTATTAAACAATAAACCAATGTTTATGTTTCTTGATCATAAGAAGTCCCCTCATGAGTTATTTGCCCTTACTGATATTTAAGTGGCACTCTAAACCTTGTAAACACCCACCCACAAATGCAAATACTATCCATCTAACTGTGGAACTGCAGTCTCCACAGATTATTAATTTGGTGGCAGTGGGATGTGGAAAAGCCCTGTGTCACAAAAGTGGTGGCAGCATAAGTGATGAGTGGTGATGTCAATTCAGCTGGTGTGCCTGATCATCACACTCAGCTCTAGTGCTAAAATCTTTGTTTCAATAGTATTTTGTTACTCCAACAATAAAATTTCAGTTACAGGTCACCACCCCCCCAACCCATATCCATAGGGGATACATTCCTGGACTTATCATGCATAAGTGAAACTGTGAATAATAACAAACCCTATTAAAATAAAGGACTTCCAGTAGAAACATACCATAGAGTTGTGGTGAAGGACCTGGAAGATGCCTAGAGAGGATGCCTCTCTAGGCATTTTTCAGGATGACCCTATGGTATCTGTCTCTATTTTGTGTCCCTCGGATAACTGAAACTGCGGATATTGGTTCTGCAGATACGGTGTGTGTGTGTGTGTGTGTGTGTGTGTATGTATGACCTGTACTTGTTTTGAAATTAGTTTTTCAGTTCCATCAGAATCATTGTTGAATGTGACACCATAATTTCTTGAGTGTTTCTTGCCATCATAATTTAAGATGTGGACTGTGCCAAGTCTAATGCTTGGCCAGCTAAATTACAAATCACATTTTATATCATCGTGGAGTCCTTCATGTTAGCCACATTCTGCTGTCAGTTTATACTGGTGTAAATCTAGAGAAATACTGTAAAACAAAGGTTAATGTTGATTTTACAACAGCATATGCAAGAGTAAAATGTGGCATGATATCTACCTTTGATGAGGCATGAAAAATGTTCACTTGAATACATTTGTATAATTTAAACAGTCTCTGTTTTGCAAATCTGAAGTCACAAATATTTTCCTACAAAACATTTGTTCTTAATTTTAGCCTTTTTTTATTCAACAAGGTCAGAAAAAGTTCAACATGACATGATGGAATCTATCTATCTCTTTGAAAAGTGATTTAACCAGAACCTGTGGCAAAGACATACTAAACTCCCTTACCTCTAGCATTTTTATGTCATTAGCCTTCTTAAGGCAGCCACAGAATCTTTGAGCTGTGATATGTATTATAGATTTTTTGTGAGGGGTTTTTATATACCTTCAATATTTTAAAATATTTAAATATTTTGCTTTTGAAATCTACAGAGAAAATTTATTAATGTATTTTTATTCTACATTTCAAGGTTTCTACCCTCACACAACATTATCCATTATAAGCAGAAATATATAAGAACTAAATGGACCTGGCGTACCATACACTGTTAAAAAAACTCCCTCAAAAATGCCAGGTAGACCTCACACTCCATTGTCTGGGCCCTGTTGCAGTAGCAGTAGCGGTGTCCTGCCACCACCACCAGTTGACTGCCTGGGTCCTATCGCAGCGGCAGCAACGGCATCCCGCTGCCACTGCCAGTTGATAGCCTGGGTCCTGTTAAAGTGGGAATAGAAATGATACTACTGTGTAGACTTAAATCATAAGTGGAAATCGTGCAGCCCTGAGACACTGGTGAACTGGAAGGCCTGCAGCCTTAGTAACTGTAGCCAACTTACTTCCAAATATAGGACGTAAGGGACCTCGAGACTGAGGTGCATGCACTGGTAACCTCTCGTCTAGATTTCTGCAATGCGCTCTACATGGGGCTGCCCTCATGCTTGGTCCGGAAACTTCAGTTGGTACAAAATATGGCAGCCAGAGTGGTCTTGGGAACACCTTTGAGAGACCATATAATTCCAGTATTAAAATCTCTCCACTGGCTGCCTATCAGTTTCCGGACCCAGTATAAGGTGTTGGTTATTACCTTTAAAGCCCTAAATGGCTTGGGTCCAACTTATCTTCGGAACAGCCTCCTCCCATACGATCCTCCGCGTGCACTCCGGTCCTCTGAAGTGGACTTCTAATGGTGGTGGAACTGAGAGAACGTCTGCCCCTGTGAATCTTAAAACTATGACAGGTTTGTAAAGGGAGATAAAGTCTTTCAGATAGTCTGGACTTATAGGGCTTTATAGGTCATGACCAGCACTTTGAACTGTGCCTGGAAATGAACCGGTAGCTAATGAAGCTGTTTTAAAAAAGTGATTATATGAGGATAAAATGGCAAAGGCAGTTCAAAGTAACGGAGAGCCTTATCACACTACACTGTTACAGCACTATTATTCCACTTTAACTGCTATAGCTGCCTCCTGTAGAATCCTGGGGTTTGTAGTTTAGTGAGGCCTATGAGCTCCCTGGTTGAGAAGGATAAATTCCCTTCCTTATAAACTGCAAATCCCAGGATTCCTCAGGAGACAGCCATAGCAGTTAAAGTGGAATAATAGTGTTATAACAGTGTAGGCCAATGGGGTAAAGAATCCTAACATCACACACACATTGATGCAAGAATGAGGTGGCAGTGACTGACTAGGAAAAGGATCTTGTGATTGTGGTGAATAATTCAGTTAAAACATTGACTAGGTGTGTGACAGATGTGAAAAGGCAAAGCCCATGTGAGGAATCATTATGAAAGGAAGCAAAAATAAAATTGCTAATATATACTATATAACACACAAATATATGGTGCAAGCCTACTTGAAATACTGTGTACAGTCTGGATTGCTGAATTTCAAAAGGGATATTTCTGAGTTTCTAAATAGTCAAAAGTTGGGCTCAGAGACTGGGATGTAAGATATTCTGTTGGGGATTGTGCTCCCCCTGAAAAGTCAGGTTCATAGTTGGGAACTTTTATTCCTCGACTCTCTGCTGTCTCTTGATCACAAGCTGTAGTGGTGGTGAACAATGCTTTTGCACAACTCTTTATGATGTGCCAACTATGACCTTTCCTAAGTTGACCCGACAATGCCTTAGTTGCATTGTGTCTTGACTATTGCAATGCACGCTATATGGGGCTACCCTTGAAGACTGTTTGGGAGCATCAGTTGGTACAATGTATGTCAGCTAAGCTGCTAACTGACTCATGATATTCAGAGTATATTATCCTGATATTGAAAGACCTACACTGGTGCTGTCTGGCTCATTATGAAACTGTTAAGATGTTAAGATCTACAGAAGGTGACCTCTTGTTTAGTACCTTCACCTGTGGGTGGGATGCAAGACAAGGCTTTTACCGGCATTTTTGCTACACTGTGGAATATACTCCTCAGGTGAAAGAAGGGACAGGGCTCCTGTCCCTTTAGTAGTTGTGTAGCAGAGAGAATTTCAGCAGGTGTTGCTTGCATGGAATTCCCTCTGCTACAAAACCATTAAAAAGGCAGGGGCCTTGCACCTTCTTTCACCTGGCAACTATAACTCACAGCAAATCTCTGTCAGTATCATCAATCCCACTTTGTAGCTGAGACTATGAGCAAGAGAAATGATTTGTCAAACAACTGTTTGTCACTGTTGAACCCATAACAGACTCAGGATATATTTGAACCCATGACAGATTTGGGACATGCCTTAGCCACTGGATTAAACTGACTTTCAGCAAGAGCAATTTCTCACTTGATTATTGAAGACTTGCACCATTCATCATATGCCCTTGGAAATACTTTGCACCTTTAAGGAACAATAGAAGTGCTATTACTACAATTGTCTTCATTTTGATTTCTGCATATTCATATGTTGAAGTAAATATGGTGCTGGAATCTGGGGGCCATTCACATTACGTAATTATAGCACTGTATTCCACTTTAACTGCCATGGCACATTGTATGGAATCCTGAGGTTTGCAGTTTACTGAAATACTTGAGCTCTCTGCCTCAGAATTCTGCATGCCTCTCCTTAAACTACAGATCCTAGGATTCAATAGGATGTTGCCACAGAAGTTAAAGTGGAATATAGCATTGTAATTGTCTTGTGTGAAAAGACCCCCAGTATTCATAACTTGCTGTAATATTTAAAATACACACATTTTTGACATGGTAATTGTCCTGTGTTGCATGACTTCAGGGAAAATAAGAATTTACAGAATTTTGTGGTAATCGTATGTATTATGATACTTTATATTAAAGTATAATACTGCTAATGCGTTACTGCAGGATCATTAGCTTATACAGAATAGTCAGAATTAAATGTGCAGTCACAGAAATAGTACAGATCTCTTGATACATTCATTTCATGCATTATTCAAGCAATGATAAATCATTGAAGAAAAGGAACAAAATGTGCTGCATCTTACTTCTGCTGTAAAATAAAGCCATTTCTTGTCCATGCAGGAGGAAAAACATTGCATGTTGATCTTTTCCTGTTTTTCCATTAGCACCCAAACAGTTTTAACTGTCATTAAACAAACTTTAGCTGTGCAAACAAAACAAAACAAAACACATCTTGGGGCAGCTCTTTCTATGGGCTGTGTCCCAACAGTATCTTATCGAAGCTGGCTGTGACTCTTGTAATAATCAAGGGCTCCCTGTGGCTGGGGCTTCTTGCCTTCTCTTGAGATCTTGACAGCTGTCTTTAGGTTTTGTTTACTTTTGCTGGGTGGAATAACTTGAATAGACACGGCAATCCCAAAAATAAAGTTTACAAGTGTTTCCAGAATGATGTTCAAATGTAAAATTTATGTTATTCATAACATATTGAGGTCAGTTTGCCCTAGAAACAACCAAATGTCCATCGTAGGGGGTTAGAAAGAGAATGTAGTAGGCTTAAGAAAACATCATAATTTAAGAAGTGACATATTTCAACAAGGAAATAAAACTGTAGGCAGTTCAGAAGAGAAGTAAGACCCTTGGAAACCATTACTTCATTAGGGTTCATACTTAATGTGTTTTTAAAAACTTCTTTCTGAAAAAAAAATAGTTCTAGGACATTTCTCAGGGCTATTTCCCCATTTTGAAGCTGTAAAAACATTACTTAGGAACCAGAGGTGGAACCTTATTTATTACCACAATGATTTGCTTTGCTGATCTTGAGGATAGGGCTGAAATGTTTAAAAAGCATCTACGAGGTTAGCCCTTCTTCAGCATATGATTATGAATGTCATTTTGAAGGCACGTATTTAGAGACACAAACAAAGGAAATATCCCACAGTTTGGCAAAATCTGAACTGCTTCTTGTTTGGAGAACAGCGATTGTTATAGAATATAACATGATGCAAACTTCATGGAACTATTAAAGACTAATAATTTTGGCAAACATATTTCGGAGGACAATTTAAAAAAATACACTTCTGATTTCTACATAGACATGCAATTACATTTTAACATTTTTTATTTTTTTAAAAAAGAAAAAATCAAGTACACAAACACCCCGTAAGCTATGTATTCAGTATGGCAAAAAATATGACATCCTACTTCTAATGCTAAAATCCATAAGTACAAAAATATAGAGCCACTTTAGCCACTTTCAGTAAGATTCCTTTTGCTTCTGTTCTGTATCTTTTATAGATGATACATCATATAAGCACAAGAGTATTGCGAAATGTTTTATTAATACAGTTGTCCCTCCATATTCACGGATTTGGTATCCATGGATTTAAGTATTCACAGCTTGAAAATATTCTTTAAAAAATAATAATCCAAAAAGCAAACCTTGATTTTGTCATCTTATATAAGGGACACAATTTTGCTATGCCATTGCATATAATGGGACTTGGGTATTCACAGATTTGGGTATCCACGGGGGGTCCTGGAACCAAACCCCAGCGAATATGAAGGAATAACTGTACAACTATTGGTTATTTTGTTGTGTTGTTCATTTTATCTTTTGGTCTTCTTTAAACAAAAAAAGTGAGATTGCACCAATAATAATCATTGTAAAATAATAATAGTTGAAACAAAAGAGTGGTTTTTTCCCCCAGCAGTTGTAACAACAGCAACAAAAATCACTAGAGATGTCTGGCATTTTTCAAAATATGGGCGCTGCCAATCCCACCCCATCCTGTCAAGATGCTTTTGCCATACCTTGCCTTAGTGTCTAGTGCTGAAAGCTGCTAGACTTTGGGCCCGTTCACACTGCACAATTACAATGCTGTGATTCCACTTTAACTGCCGTGGTTCCATCCTATGAAATCCTGGGATTAAAAAAAAAAAATCTTCCAATGTAGAGAAAGCTACTTAGAATTCTAGTGCCTCACCAAACCATGAACCCTAGGACTCCATAGGATATTGCCATGGCAGTTGAAGTGGAATATAGTACTATAATCATGTAGTGTGAATGGGCTCCTAGTTCCACTGAAGCTCTTCTCAGGGTCACCTCTCCCAGATTCATGATGGCAAATGGAATATTTTTCCCCAAGATGCTTGTGTAGATAGTGTATGTGAGGGGAGGGGGACAGGAGACCCTGCTTGTAAGCTGTTCAGAAGCTTTTGGCTGGCCACTACTGGAAACAAAGCACTGAGCTAATGAAAAGAAGTATCTTAATATTCCAAAACACAGTCTTGAACAAAAGGTAGAATTGGGGCCTATGTTCCAAACACCACATTTGTGCCTTGGTCCCATTATTTGTAAATGAACTGCAGCATGATTTCACAGAAGACAACTATGCAAGGGAACTACTGATTTTTGTAATGTTCACTATAAACAAGCCAAGGGTGGAAGTGGTGAATGGCTTTTGGGGCCCCAGACACCAAACCCCTGAAACTATTTCCTTTTCCAAAAGTTATAATTTCTGAGCCCACATTTGGTGCAAGGTAATGATATCTTGTGTTTTCTTTTATCCTTTCCTAACTGCTGGTTGCAGAAACAGGAGAATAAACTTCAAGAAGATTCTAAAAATAACATATTACTTCTTTGCATGATGCTTAACTAAATTAATGTACTTTACTGTAACAGCATGAGAGGGTACTAACTGAAATTAAAAGGTGGCTCTGCTGGTTGATGTAAAAAATCCATACCAGAATCTGCACTTGGACAATGGTATTGTTGTTGCTGCTGCTGCTGCTGCTGTTGTGTGCCTTCAAGTCATTTCCAACTTATGGCAAGCCAGGGTTTTCTTGACAACATTTGTTCAGGGAGGGCTTTGCCATTGCTTTCCTCTGATGCTGAGAAAGTGTGACTTTTCCAAGGTCACCCAGTGGAATTTCCATGGCTGAGAGGGGATTTGAACATTGGTCTCCAGGGTCCTAGTCTAACAGCCAAACCACTACACCACACAGCTTTATTAAGGTCATTAAAAATACCACAGAAGAATGCAAGCTTTTGACTTTTTCAGAACTCTTAATCAGGTGAGATGATACCAAAAAAAAAAAAAGTAGGCAGAAACAGAAGAGTCCTAAAATTAAGTCAGATGTTAATGGTTATGAAATCTGCAGTTAAACTGATAGAGGCGGAGGCTGCAAGACAAAATGAATCACTGTGTGGATCTATCTGATTACACCTAGCAATCCACACTGGGACCAGTCTCCATTTCTGAAACATAAAGGATGGCTGAAACTCAGAGAACTGTCATGTTGATGAGCCTGCTTGCTACTATGCCTATGTCTACTGCTTCAGCAGGGAACAGGCAGCATTCCTTCTGCAGAAACACACATTCCATTTATGCAGATATGCAGATACGCAGAGTGCAAACTATACAAATGTGATTTCCTTACCAGTGGCAGGGCACAAGAGCCATGGAAGATTTTAATGAAGTTTTAGCTTCTGATTTAATTTTTACTATAGTAACTTTCCCTTTCAAGATGGCAGTTCAAGACCAAACTAGATGTTGCTTGAACAGTGTTAGAAATGGCATTGGGGTTTTAAAATAAATTACTTACCAGGACAGGGGAGGGGGTAGGTTAGGACTACAGTGTAGAGGTGTAGTGATGGGGGTGGGGTGGGCAAATGAAGGCATTACCCCCTATAAGAATTCTTCTTCCTTCCCAATGAAAATTTCCTTCAGTTCCCAAATTTCAAGCATTACAGTTTAGCCTTCAAAAATACATCAACAGAAAATTATTTTATAGTTATCAGTACAAAAAACCCTTCTGACCCCTAACTTTTGTCTCTGTCCCCACAATCAAAATTATCTCACTACACTCCTGCTACAGTACCCATGGGGGGGGGGGGGAAAGACACATGTAACTATTCCTCCTTACCTGCAGTCCTGCCATCCTACACACACACACACACACACACACACACACACAGCAGCTGACCATATAAAAAAGCTCCCATTAGGACCTTGGATATAGTCTATATGCAATTTCTAAAGAGGAATATGTCAGTTTTGAGAAGAGGATTATTGTGAAACAATCATTGAACAGAATTCCAACCTCTGTGACAACCAAAAAGTGACTTATGCAGACATAGCTCACCAGAAGGATGCCTTCCATTGTCTATAATGAGATATATAGGATGATGTATTTAAATATATGTCAAGTTTTTGATGAGTGGAAAATATGGCAAATTGAATATATGTGAGATAGATGCAATAATAATAATAATAGTAATTTATTTATATCCCACCCCTCTACAAAAAGCAATCAGGGTAGGTTACAACAATTAAAATATACATCCAGACCCTCAATCCCATCCCCCTGAAAATACAAGTAAATAATTTAAGAATTAAAACATACTTAAAATACAAAAATTAAATCAAATATAAATATAAATATAAATAAACAATGGACACTGGATATAAATAAACAATGGACAGTGGCCGTGCAAGATCAGGACAAGCTAGATTTCCTTTTTTTTGATGGCCAGATATCTATTCAGGAAAGTTCTGCCGGAAGAGATCTGTCAATAATAATAATAATAATAATAATAATAATATATTAGATGTGCTAGTGTATAGTTGCAAATTTGTATATTAAGAAATATGACATTACTGCAGTCTTATTTTAAATTATATTTGAAAATAAAACATAAAATTTCAAATAGTAATGGATCTTATGAATCTATGGAGATTATCAGATGCTTAAAAAAAGCCCCAAAGGAGCTCCTGAGAACAATGTCACCGTACTGGGAATGAGTCTCAGTATTGCACATGTTGTCATCCTGGCGTGCTTGTTCCGTCTTCCCTTTGTGCTGATATGATGAAAAAGGTGTTGCTTTTCATTAGCGGAAGTTTCCACTAACGAAAAGCAGAGCCTTTTTCATCATGTCAGCATGGAGGGAAGACAGAAGAAGCACGCGAGGAGCATGACGTCGTATGATACCAGGACCCATACAGCAACGTCATCCTTGTGAGCTTCTTTGGGGCTTTTTCAAGTGTCTGATAATCCCCATCTGAACCAAACATTCTCAGCATGATAAATGGCTGCTGGCAACATCCTAGAGCAGTGGTTCTTAACCTTTTCTTTACCAGGGATCCCCTTTATATATCTTTTGTTGCCGTGGGCCCTCAAGACTTAACTGAAGATTTAAAACCCTAACAACAACAACAACAGCAACAACAATATCTATCTATCTATCTATCTATCTATCTATAATTCTTGGATATGCAAAATGGTCTTAGGTATGTAGGTATGGTGCCTCTTTCAGTGTGCTGATTGGCTACTCCTGTCACTCCCTCAGCCAATCACCACCCACATGCAAATTCCCTCTCCACCTCACAATCCACTCGTGCCATTCATGGCCAATCTGGGAGAAGCCAAACAATGTGTTACAGTGTTGGTTATAGTTACTAAGGCTGCAGGCCTTTCCAGTTCACTAGTGTCTCAGCACTGCACAATTACCACTTATGATTTAAGTCTACATAGTAAATGATAGTAATATCATTTCTGTTCTCGCTGTGATGGGATACAGGCAGTCAACTTTTTTTTTTTACTCCCCCTAAATTCTGTATGACCCCCCCCCTTCCCCAGCTGGCTGGAACGAGCAAGCCAAGCGGCAATTTTAAATCTCCCGCCGCTTGTTTTATTTATTTTAAAAGGTGCCTGCTTTGTGGACAGTTGGTTTTCCCTATTTACAACGTAAAATAAAAATAAATATATATAAAATTCACAGATTTACCGGACTCTCACTTAGCCAGGAATCCAACATGGCGGCCACTCCCAATTCCCCTCCTTGCTAGCCCCACCCCCTCTACTCGGCCAGCCAATCAGATTACACTGCCTGTTCGTATGTGTGCGAATGGGGGGTACAGGTGATCAGCCATTCGAACGGCTGTACAGATTTTAGCTCGAGATCCACTAATCCTTGAGTGCTGAATCCACGTAGTTTACGGGGGATTTGCTAGCCCCCTTCTGAATGACACATATGAATCCAGACTGCCGTGTGTATGGAAGATCAGTCTTCCAAACGGTGTACGTATTTTTTTTACTGTGTAAACAGGCCCATTCTGACAGGTGGTGTCTCTCCAAGCTTTCAGACAGGACTTTTCCTATTCCTGCTTGGAGATCCTGGGTATTACTTGGCAATCTATCATCCAAGTATTAACCTAGCTTAGCATCAAAACTTAAATGAGATTGGTGTGTTTAAGCAGTATGGTGTTGTTAGGGAATATTGCACTCTCATAAGCCACTGAGTATTTTGTTTCATAGCATATCCATTAGGAATTGGCAATTGTGTGGCAGCTGGGGCCACTTATTCCCCAGGATCCCGATGGGCTTCCCCTTCCCACAGCAAGCTCAAATACTTTAATTTTCCTCCAAAGTGCCTCTCAAAATGGTGACAGGAAGAGATGCCATGGCACTTCCTGTAGTCATCTTCAGAAGACCTACAGAGGAAAACTGAGGCGTTATGGGTAATATGGGGTTTTGGCGGCTTGTGAGAGTGGTATTTTGTGTTTTCATGCATTGGGGGGCTTTCCATGTGGTTTGGGAGCAACAACTGCCTGAAAATGTAGGTCAAAAAGTGTTTTTTTTTTTGTTTACAAAAATGGGGGTTATGGGGCTTTGAGGGATTGGTGAAGGATTCAGGGGCCACAAAAGAGTCTTGTGCAACCTATAGTTTGACCACAACTGGCATACATTCTTAGTGTTTAATATATGTATGTGAAATGCAGTCTTAGTTCTTTATCTGGATCTAATGGGCAAAGCCAGATGTTACTCTAATAACTAAAATGTAAATACTGGGTGTGAGGATATGTATGACTTTTATCTGGACTGCATGGGAAGGTTTAACTTTTCCATCCATATCCACAATTCCAAGAAAATTTTCCTTTCTCCACAAATCATTTAGCCTTTTAAAAGCTTCCATGAGCAATGAAAAAGAAAAGCAATTAAGACTTCATGATGGATTTAACTTTTTAAATATATTTATTCAAGGGAAAGGAAACGAGGAGAAATGGGTGATCATGATGATGCAAGAATGTACACTGCAGGGCTGACACCCAACATTTCAAGCCACTTCTGATCATATTCCTATTGCTGCATATAATCTTTCAAAGGAATATAACTTACTCTACTCCTCCATCTAAAAATCTAATCATACTTAATTTGTCAGAGATAAACTTGGAACAGAAGGTTCCTTAATAGGCTCCTGAACATTGGAATCCTGTGATACTATAGTGTATTTTTAAAAATATGAGCCATGAAATTGATATTTTTTTACCACATCAGAACTATAAATAATACCACTAGTATTTATATTTTAAACATAATAGGCACATCATTACTCATTATTACAATTACGTTTAGATCACATCTTTGAAGTACTGCTCGTTCTGGTTTAGTTACACTAAACCAGAATCCTTTGTCTCTTTGGTTTGTATAAGAAAGTGGTCCTTCAGTCATTAACACGAGAAGCTTTTGATTTATGTTGGGTAATTAAAATAAAGTGAAAATTCCTTTTTTACCTGGGGCACCTCTGGTTTCATCTTTATTATTGCATTGTATCAATGGGAAGAGTACAAGACCATTTGTTCCAGTTTGTTTTCATTACTGTAAGATAAATCACCGGATGGAAGTTTCAGCAGTGATGAACATACCAGAGTTTACTTCACTGTGAGTGAAGGGGAAGAGAGGCAGCTAGCTCCAAAAGAGAAATGGGGACCTATTGTGTCTCTTCCACCTCCAATACATGGGAAAACACTGTAATGATGTGGCCTATCCTTAATTTACAGTGTACACAACTTGTGACAGAAGTTTTTATAACTCTAAAAATTGCACTTAATAAATATGAAAAGATACAGGTTTTCTTGATTACTTAAACCCAAATGTTTACTCAAGCTTTCATGAGAAGTTTGTCTTAATTTAAACAGAACTGGGTCCTGCTGAACTGGAGCCATTTTTTTGATGTAGGCTCAAGTGCACATGAAACAGTCTTAATAACATCCAAACGCATTTCATTTGTAAACGAAGCCTCCAC
The DNA here is from genome assembly GCA_030847615.1 of Gambelia wislizenii. Classification (NCBI taxonomy): domain Eukaryota; kingdom Metazoa; phylum Chordata; class Lepidosauria; order Squamata; family Crotaphytidae; genus Gambelia; species Gambelia wislizenii. The sequence continues at coordinate 359,292,152 of JAUMIR010000002.1, read as the reverse complement.
AGGCTTCACTTCATGGTTTGGTTTCTGTAATCAGAACTAAAGTGAAATGCATTTTTCTTAGGTAAAAGATATTTTGAAAAACTCAATAGTTCATTTCATGTTACATGAAGCATTCAAAACTTTTATGGTTAAGTTTTTTTTTTTAAATGATGTACATTCACACAAGAGGAACATGTGTAAATATTTGTAGTACACTCCATCGATACCAAGTATTACTTGCATTTTCCTTTTTGGTGTTGATGTTATATAGTGATGTTGGACACATTGTGAGTATCATTGCTGAGGCAAGAGGAAAAAGATAGGTTTGAAACACAGCCTGAAAGGTGGCATTTAGCCAGGACACTGAAAAAATGGCAAACATGTCACATTTTAACAGCAGGATGCAGAAATATTTCTCTTTAATTTGGAAGGATAAAATTTTTTTCACAGCAGGCGCCCTCAAAAGACTACAAGATCAAAGAGGGTGGGTCTTTCTAGTCAAACATCATCTGGCTCCAGGATGGAGCAAAATGAATGAACTGTCAGGCTTCCCCCCACTATTATATGTGCTGTTGCCAAGAAAAAAGTAAAAGGTTCAGTGGCTTGTTCTGATCACAGACCAAATCCTGATAATGGAAAGCTAATTCCCCCAAGTCTTCCTCTGATCAACTGACAAGGGGTTGTCTCCAGAAGACCCCCAATTGATTGATTGTCCACTTTGTATTGATGCCCTCTGCCACTCTTAAGAGATAAGTAAGTAATGTTGAATAACTCTCCAAGGCTCCTGTGACTTGACCATGTTCTGATCTAACATTCTAATCTTCACACAAACAAGCTCTAGCAGTTAACAAACTTTACATGATGTCAGACAAGTGGGGGAAGGGTTGGAGAGACAATTTTACATGCAGATACCAGAAAGGGAATATGGGCTTTTCACTTACTTTTAAAAATAGCAACATTAGTCCTGAAAAACTAAAAGCCTATATGCATATTTAAGGGTTAGCTGTAAATGGAGACATCATGCTGATTTTCTAGTCCTAAATCTAATGAATGTGAAGAATTGCAACAGTTTGGACAGTTATCAGTATAAAAATATGGCTCCAGCTTTTACAACCATTACTCATTTGTTTTATGGGGAATCACAGGGATAGTTTATCATATACTTTATTACGTGAACTTTTAATCATCATCTTGGGAACTTGGCATTCCATTCCATTTCAAAATATTAAAAATGGTGTTGTTGTTTTTTAAAAAGTGCTGCATTTTGGAACACTCACAGAGAGAGAACTTAAGTGCATTTGAAGAAATATAATTCTTTGGTATCTTAGCATTTGATGACTAGCAACATGAACACTGCTTTTAAAATTATTGGCTTTAAAAGTCATGAAATGTTAATTATTACAGTGAAGGGAAAGCAATCCAAGCTTCACTGGGCCACTAAACTAAATTATTCTACAGTAAAATTTACAGACCAAAGAATATAACTCAGGTTTTCATATTACATCAGTTAAACCTCCAGTCTATACTGGTACCTACAGCTGAAGTTAACCTCCATCTCAGTGCTTTGGATTGTGTGGGTCACTTCCAGACTTTTAACAGAGCAGTGTTCATGTGGAAGTACCATTTCTGTGCGTTGGTGCCAATATATGGGGGCGTTGCATGAGCCACTATGATTTGCAGGGTCATAGCCTCTTGTATAAATGGTGCTATACTACTCTAAATGCAATATAAACTAATACAGCCTCCATATTGTGATGTTGAACATAACTGCATTACATTATTATTGTAACCAAACAAAAGATAACACCACTCTTTTTGCAACTCAACTGTAACTTTTCTCTTACTTTTATGGTTGGGTATTGTGACCTCACTAAATGGTAGAGGAGGAATATCACATGCTGGTTTGTGTTGTGGCTTATACTTCAGGCTCATGCTCTGTTATATATATTGAGTAGATGATAAAGGAAGATAGGGCTTTGTGCCATATCATTGAGATTTTTAAAAGGTAACTGAAAGTAACTAGCTGCTTTTTGAAATGGTTTTAAAAGAGATACCTGGGGTTGTTTCAGCATAAAATGGAAGGAGGGAAGTCAAATCAAGCAACATCTCTGAAACTGATTTATCTATTTTGGCATGAGCATTTAAGAATATCAACCCACTTCCTCAGATGTAGTTCATTTCCATCAGTACATCTGAAGAAGTGGATTGATATCCATGAAAGCTCATGCTAAAATAAATCAGCCTTAAAGATGCTGCTTGATTCTCACAGGTCTTATCTACACTAGCCAGGATACTCCATTTCCCTGCCAGTATATCCAGGCTGCAGAGGTGGCACGTTCCCCGCTCCCCCATTACGTGCAGAAGACAGGTTGGAGTCCAAACAGGACACCAGGCTGTTGCTAAAGCTGCCACTGCCATTTTCTTGCTAATGCGGAAGCCAGGCGGGGGACCAGAAACCTGTTACTACAGATGCCCTGCATGTGACCACTCTTGGTCACATGCTGCAGGACCCCTGCCTGGCTTCCAGAAGAGTCAGGGAACAGGCAGTGGCAGTGAGGAGTGGCATGCCAGACAGGCTTCCACAGACATACAGGACCTGATCTGGCAGAAATGGAGTTAACAGGTTTTTTTTCTTATATCACAGTAAAGGGTCCTATCCCAGCTTGCCTCCATTCCAGCCCTGTATATGTTCTGGGGGCCATTTGGACAGTCCAGGGGCAGATCAGGATAATGCCCTGCGTCATCTGGACTGCAGGTCTCTGGAACAGGGGCAAGCAACGGTATTTGGCCAGTGCAGATAAGGGCACATTCTCCCTTTTCTGTTTTTGAAATAGGAAAGTAAATAGTTTCTTTTAAAAAATTATAACTATAATGCTAATGGGAGGATTACAACTATGGAGATTATCAAATGCAGCAAAAACTACATCAGACGGCCACTAGAAGAAAAGGAAGGGGCGACCTTACCGGATGACATAGTTCTCCAGTGTTCCAGGGGCATAGCATGGGATGCCTGAGATGGGACCCAGGCAGTCAACTGGTGGCAGCCGCAGCAGCAGCAGGGCAACAGAGCGAGTCATCCCTAGCAATTCCTGGAAAAGTGTGGAATGCTGAGAAGGGGGAGGGGGAATTTTAATATCCACTGGCCTACCCTACAGAGTTGTCATGAGATCTACTAGGTGTTTTGGGGGGAGTTTTTTAACGGCGCATGTTATGCTGGGCACAACTAGTTAAAAACATAATAGTGGAATAGTGGAGAAAGAGACAGTCGTCCCTGGATGCACTGGAAGAAGCTTTCAGGTGGTCTCCAGAAGGCTCAAAATGTTCACTTTTGCATCTTGTTAGTTTTTGACAAAAAGTTTGGTGAAACATATTGAAATTCTCTTATTTTTGTGGTGCAGGAACCTATCTCAGTTCTTTCCATGCTGTTTCTGCTTCTGGTACCAACTTTTCTTTTAAAGAAGTAATGCCCGGGAACACATCTTTGTTAACTGAGGTGTACCTGTGTAAACATGGTGTTGGTTGTTTTTAAAAGTAAAGCAATTGAATTTGCCCTTTATTCCTTTTTCTTGTTACTCAACTTAGGACTTTTTCAAATGGGGTAAAAAAAAAAAAAACACCAAGGAGATCAGGGAGATTTTCAGACAGGCAAAAATCGCTCTTTGCCGCGCGAGCAGCCTCCCGAAACTGCTGCGCGGCAAGGGTCTTCTTCGGACGACGCTGTGCCTCTGGCGAAACCGTCCGTGTCACTTCCGTGAAGCTTGGGACGGCTTCGCGTCATATTTCAAGCACGGAGGCTGCCCGTGCTTGAAATATGGCACTGAGCCGTCCCAAGCTTCACGGAAGTGACACGGACGGTTTCGCCAGAGGCACAGCGTCGTCCGAAGAAGACCCTTGCCGCGCAGCAGTTTCGGGAGGCTGCTCGTGCGGCAAAGAGCGATTTTTGCCTGTCTGAAAATCTCCCAGGAGAAGAACGGGGCTGTCGCACTTACAGAGCCCCGTTTCAGACAGCTCCGTCCTCCTCCCGACCTTTCCTGATGCTTCCTCTGTGCTGCGGGTGCCACTTTTTATTGACAGAGGTTTTCCATCAATTAAAAAGCGGCGCTTGCAGCATGGGAGAAGGTCAGGAGGAGGTCGGGAGGAGGATGGAGGAGGACAGGGCTGCCTGAAATGGGGCTCTGTAAGCATGACAGCCTCGTTCTTCTCCCGACCTCCTCGTTTTTTTTTTACTCTGTTTGAAAAAGTCCTTACTTAAGAACCTGTATCCCATCTGACTATTTGCTTTCTCTGTACTTCCCAACTATTCAGCCCCAATAATTTGTGGAATGTGTGGAGAGGAAGGGAATGTGGTCGTGTCTGTATATCCTATTCCAAACCTCCACTTACTAAGTGGATGGCATAAACAGAACCTATACACATATATGGGAGCTTTGCTAGCATTTAGTAACTGAGTTTTAGCAGGGTTCCTGATAGCTCAAAAAGGGACATGTATGCTAGCTCCTATACACACACAGCCTCTGTTCTTGCCACCTACATGTCAGAAGAAGGCCCTGGTGCCATGAACCTCAGCATTCCCTCTCCCCAATATACAGTACATAGTGAAGAGTCATGGATATCATGCAAACGTAGCTTCTGTTTTTCATTCTTTGAGTAGGAAATGTGTCTTAAGAATTTCTTATTATAGCTACTGGATACTCTGGATCATTTCTTCCTTTTTCAATATACAGTATATTCCATTTCTCTAGACAATGAACTGCCTCTTACAATTTCCATGCGGCGTCCCGTCAACCTCTGGAACACATTTCAACAGAAATTGTAATTGCCAATAGCTTAATGCAATTTGAAAAAGTACTGGGAAATTACAGCTGGAAGACAGAAATAATATCAATAGTTATTGCATGTGAAGCTAAGGACATCCATCCTAATATTTAAAGTGCTCATAATGCTGTAATATTTTAAACAAAGTGACTTGTAACAGACTATAGGGACGCTATTAACAGCCTGTGCTGTTGAAACTTCCTGAAACATCTCTCTCAAGGCATTAATGGAGACAGAATACTGGGCTAGATGATCATTAATTTGACCCAAGCTGGCTGTATTTATATTGTCTTTTATTGTAGTCAAACATTTGCGATGCACAGTAGTTTGGATAAATGAAGGGGGAATTTGCTTCACAATACCGCTACCACCGTCACTACAGGTCTAGTCTTATTTATATATTTATTGGATTAATATCCCATTTTTTTTTTGCCCAAAATGGCACCCAAGCAGCTCACAAGATCCAACAAAAGCAACAATTGAAGCACAAACAAATTCAATTACTAAAACACAATTAGATTAAAATCAGTTTAAAATAATTTAAAACAACTTAAAACACATCAGTAAGGAGTGGGGCAGGGAAGAACCTATATAACAAAAAGCCCATTCATCAGCACCACTACTGTAACTGTTATGTGCAATTATAAAATAGGAAAATGAAGCTAAAGCATCTATCACTGTTCAAATGTTAGAAGTATAGAATCATAGAATCATAGAATTGTAGAGTTGGAAGAGACCACGAGGGCCATCCAGTCCAATCCCCTGCCATGCAGGAATACACAATCAAAGCATCGCTGACAGATGGCCATCCAGCCTCTGTTTAAAGACCTCCAAGGAAGGAGACCCCACCACACTCCGAGGGAGTGTGTTCCACTGCCGAACAGCTCTTACTGTCAAAAAGTTCCTCCTAATGTTGAGGTGGAATCTCTGTTCCTGGAGCTTGCATCCATTGTTCCGTGTTCCAGTCTCAGGAGCAGCAGAAAACAAGCCTGATCCAGCCGCAATGTGACACCCCTTCAAATACTTAAACAGGGCTATCATATCGCTCCTTAACCGTCTTTTTTCCAGACTAAACACACCCAGCTCCCTAAGTCTTTCCTCATAAGGCATGGTTTCCAGACCTTTCACCATTTTAGTCACCCTCCTCTGGACACGCTCCAATTTGTCAATATCCTTTTTGAATTCTGGTGCCCAGAACCGGACACAGTATTCTAGGTGAGGTCTGACCAAGGCAGAATAGAGGGGCACTATTACTTCCCTTGATCTAGACACTATACTTCTATTGATGCAGCCCAAAATCGCATTGGCCTTTTTAGCTGCCGCATCACACTGTTGATTCATGTTCAACTTGTGGTCTGCTAGGACTCCTAGATCCCTTTCGCGTGTAGCCTCGTTCAGCCACGTCTCCTCCATCCTATATCTATGCATTTCATTTTTCCACCCTAAGTGCAGTACCTTACATTTCTCCGTATTGAATTTCATTTTGTTAGCTTTGGCCCAGCTCTCCAGTCTGTCCAGGTCATTTTGAATTTTGATCCTGTCCTCTAGGGTATTAGCTACTCCTAATTTGGTGTCAGCTGCAAATTTGATAAGTATGCCCTTAATTCCATCATCCAAGTCATTGATAAAGATGTATGAATAGCACTGGGCCCAGGACAGAACCCTGTGTACTAATTCCATGAACTACATAGTACTAATTCCATGAACTACATAGGTGTGTAAAACCAATGATAATAAGTAAAGGGAGCACAGAAAGGAGCTAGTGAAGTATAGTATACCAATTTTGCAGTAACAGTAATTCAGTATTTGCTGGGCAATCCTGTATGCCTCTACCCAGAAGTTCTATTGAATTCATTGGGACTGAGTCTTAACTAAATGTGTATAGGTTTGTAAACGTACTCTTTATTTTTTTAAAAAGTCCAAAAAGACACAATGTGGGAGACCGATAGCTCTGTACCCTTCTGCTGTTTCTCCTGTCAGAATCTCCTTGAAGAAAGCTGCTATTTTTAGCCCCATTAGAGGAAAGAAAACCAGCAGATACTTACCGTACATGGTTTAGATAGAGGAATTCATATGGGGAGTAGAATTAAACTCTCTATCCTCAGTGGTGTTTTCTTAGCAAATCATTAGTCCTCCAGATCTGCTCTGAAGTAAAGAAAAGGCTGTTGTGATATGCAATCCCAGCTGTTTTTAGTTCTCATACTGGAAATAAAAAAAAGTTGTATGAATTGCAGTTGTTCTCTAAATGAAAAACAAGGTACGGTATTTCAGTAAAACAAAGCATTACTCTGGTGAGCAATTTACTTGGGTGGGGAGGGTAGGTTCATGTGTCTATTCAAAACACCAGCAAGAGCTGCCCCATTTCGATTGACACAAAAAGCCCACAGTCCTGGGTATGTGACTCTTTGAATGATACTGAATGTGTTGGTTCACATAAGTTGTTGTATCAGACAACGAAGGGGCTCTGGATAGGGGTACATAACTTTGGGGGCTTGCTTTTGAGATGGTTGCATATTGATTAGGAAATGTTTGCTTTCTGATTTTAAAAAAAGGTAAGAGTAACAGGGCAATGTTGCTGTTGTGTGCCTTCAAGTTATTTCTGACTTATGGTGACCCTAAGGTGAACCTATCACAGGTTTTTCTTGGCAAGATTTGTTCAGAGTGGGCTTGCTTTTGCCTTCCTCTGAGGCTGAGAGAGTATGACTTGCTCAAGGTCACCCAGTGGATCCCATGGCTGTGCAGGGATTCAAACTCTGGTCTCCAGAATCATAGCCCACTGCTCAAACCACTATACCATGCTGGATCCAAAATTTTGCAGGAGATGAAAAAATGGCCTTGGGGCTACATGCAGCCTACAACATGCACTTTGCCCCCCTCTGTCTCAGACCAATAGCTAACACACATTGGAAACTGCTTAATGCAGTGTAGATGTGTAAATTGCTATTGCTTAAAACAATTTGTAAGCTGCTCTGATAGCCTTGTGGCTGAAGAGCGGGGTATAAATAAATAAATAAAACAATATTTATAACCTGATTGACTGAAATTTGAGAGTCTAAGAACTGGAGGGAGTGGAAGGAGGCTGTAATTTTTAGCCATTTGGGGGCAACCCCACACCCCCATCCTCTCCTAAGTTTTGAGGATGGTGGTGTATGGCTCCTGGGAATTGCAAGAATGGCCTTGGTGATTTTTATGTGCCTCTGGGCTACACTTTGCCCACCTCTGGCAGAAAGGTTTGCTTTATGCCTGATCTTATTTATAGTTATGGTATGAATTTTGGTATTGTAATTAACAGATAATATAAATGGTTCTACAAATAATATTGCTGACAAGGGATATTCTTGTCTTCTTCCCCATCTGAAATCAAACAGACAGAATGTGTACCATTTAGTGAGAAAAGCTGATTTAGAGGAATAGATTTTTCTCATCCAGCCAATAAGATTATTGCTGAAGTTGAAATAATGAAGGCATTAGTATAAATATTTCCATTCTAGACTGTCAAATACCTTTCAGCATCAAGAAAAAAGAAAGGCTGACAGAATTTTATAGGATTTAATATATTTAACCATGTTTAGCTTTTTATGAATATTGCACATGAGACTTCTTGATGGTATTAATCTGTTTTGATCTGAAGAAATATTTTTGCCAGCTTTGTTTAACCTTGAGGTTAATTGTCATGTATTAAAAAAATTATTGGTCCATATTAACTCAATGAATCTTTACTTGGTTTATTTATAGTAATGATCTAACACATCAACCTAATTTCAAGAATTGTATTGCCATTCTGTTTCTCAGTTATAACATTTGTTAGTGAGCCTGCAATGATATCTGCAAATAATTTATAAAATTCTGGTTTTAAACCATTTGTTCTTGGTGCTTTACTATCTAATTGTATCTAATATATATATATATATATATATATATATATATATAGTCATTTCTATCCTCAGGTGCTAATTTTTAGATTTCAGTCATTTTCTAAAAATAATCCTTGTTTCATTTGTGAGATCACACACACACACACACACACACACACTGAGGTCCCGTCTACACGATTTAAATAATACGTACGGCGTGCGGAAGTTCGCGCTTTGGTACAAACGGCCGCTCGGATGCACACGAATGCAAAAGAGGGGGGCCCCGGTTTTCCACCCTGAAATACGCACACGCGGCATTCGGGAGGGAAAGTGGATCGCGAAGAGAAATCCGTATGCTGTTCGGATGGCTGACAGGTCTGTACGGTCTGTTCGCACACATACGAACAGGCAGGGTAATCTGATTGGCTGGCCGAGTAGAGGGGGCGGGGCTAGCACGGAGGGGAATTGGGAGCGGCCGCCATGTTGGTTTCCCGGCTAGCGAGCGTTCGGTAAGTCTGTGAATTTATATGTTTATTTATTTTTATTTTATATTGTAAATACGGAAAACCGACTGTCCGCAAACCAGGAACCTTTAAAAAAATAAAAAGCGGCAGGAGATTTAAAACTGCCGCTTGGCTTGCTCGCTCCAGCCAGCTTCAGAAAGAGGGAGTCATATGGAGCCTAGGGGGTTTAAAAATCGTATAGCCGGTTCGTATGCATATGAATGACAGGCTGTTCGTATTTTTTGCCCCCCATATGGATTTTTTTATGATCGTATAGCCGCACCCTTACACACACTTACACACACATATAATTTGTTTGGCTCAGTGGTTAAATGCCAGTCCTGCAAGTCACCATATTGCAAGTTTGATTCCAGAGAGCACCAAGGTTCACTCAGCCTTCTATCCTTTTGTAGGTCGGTAAAATGAGTCCCTGGCTTGTTGGGGCAATTAGCTAATACACATTGGAAACTGCTTAATGCAGTGTAGATGTGTAAATTGCTATTACTTAACAATTTGTAAACCACTCTGATAGCCTTTGTGGCTGAACAGCGTGGTATAAATACTTAATTAAATTAACATAAAAATAATTTATTAATTCTAGAGTGACATCTGAAGATGCATTGACACTATCAGGGCTGTCCTCATTAAGCTGCTAATGCTGATATTTGTTTGTTTTTGAAAATTACTGGCCACTCTTTTCCCCCCTCATTGTGGTTTTTCTCCTAATTCTCTGTTCCAAAACAACTGCAGACGGTCATGCTGGGAATGGTGAGGGTACCAGGCCTCCTACAGTGGGCAACAGTAATTTGGCTCCCTCTCGCTTCCAGGCTTGTAGCCACTTTCACAAGTCCCCTCATTAGACTACTTACCATCCCCTAGACCTTCCAAAATGGATCTAGTCCAATGCCTCCATTATCCACACTAGCAATAATAAGTCCTTGGTGCTTCTTTGTATGCTGGGTGAAGGAGGACTCATGCTGCTCCTTAAGGTATATTTTTGAAAGTGTTCTAATATTTTTTAAAAAGTGTACTTTTTGCATACTTGCATACTTTTTGATTGTGTTTACCTGGCAATGTTTTAATGTATTTCTTTTTAATTATTTTTTGACAAACATATTTAGTCATGATGTAGTCAAATTTAAGCTCTTTGGAGTCCTTTGAATTTAGACGGATATTAAAGCAAATGCTTAAAAGTTTTCCACTAAAATAAACTTAGATGAAAACATGTTATTTTTTCTTTATGCTTTTATATGTGTGTTTAGAATGGTGGAACACATGTTACAGTAAAATAAAATGCATTTCATTGTACTAGTCTTTATACAGGACTCAGTGACAACACTGATGATAATTGAGGTAATTATTTGTTACAGAGTATTAACTCATCTTCATTCCCACAGGCTTCAGTGTTTTAGGAGATTTTCAGACCTGCCAAAATGCCGGTTTGCCGCGCGAGCAGCCTCCCGAAACTGCTGCGTGGCAAGGGCCTCCGTGATTGAAATATGGCGCTGAGCCGTCCCAAGCTTCACGGAAGTGACACGGACGGTTTCGCGAGAGGCACAGCGTCGTCCGAAGTAGACCCTTGCCGCGCAGCAGTTTCGGGAGGCTGCTCGCGCGGCAAACCGGCATTTTGGCAGGTCTGAAAATCTCCTAAGTCATTGAGTCTTTTCAGGTTTACATTGAAAAGTGAATATGAAAAGTAAGATATTTTAAGCATATTTTAAAATGGAAATATTGGAAGCTCATGAGTAACAATGAGTTGGCTCCTTTCTAAGGAGATTTTCAGATGCGATTTTCAGCAGTATATATTCCAAAACAGCTCTGTTGCTGCCGCATGGCAAGGGAGCAGTTTCGGACGACGCCGTTCCTCTGCTGAACCCCTCCGTGTCACTTCCGTGACAGAATGGAGGAAGCCATGTCATATTTCATTCATGATTGTTGCCCATGAGTGAAATATGATGCGGCTTCCTCCAGTCTGTCACGGAAGTGACACGGAGGGGTTCGGCAGAGGAAGGGCGTCGTCCAAAATTGCTCCCCTGCTGCGCGGCAGCAACAAAGCTGTTTTGGAATATATACTGCCGAAAATCGCGTCTGAAAATCTCCTAAGTCATGCTTAGTGGTTACCCATCATATCAATGACATTTATGTTAGTTTTGATTAACCTATACCCCACTGATTTCAGATAGTTTTGTTTTAAGTATTACTAAGCCTGGATTCATCTCTCTGGTTATAATTAGCAGTATGGTAAGCATTTTAAGCTCTCAGTATTTTTTAAATATTGTATGTTGAATCTCATATTTATATTAATACATTATATAAAATACATTAAAATAATATTAAAATATAATGGTTAAAATCAACATGTTCCACCTAAAGCAGACCCGTTGAAATGAATGGGACAAGTTAACGACAATTTAAGTGTCATTGATAGCAATACCAATAGCACTGATATTTATATACCGCTTATCAGTGCCAAAGCACTCCCTATGCGGTTTTACAATGTGTGTTAGTTAATTGCCCCCAACAAGCTGGGTACTCATTTTACTGACCTATGGAAGGATGGAAGGCTGAGTCAACCTTGGAGCCCTCTGGGATCGAACTCATAACACTGTGGTTTGCAGTACTGGCAACCACTGTGCCACCAGGGCCAGGTAGGACTAATGTTGGACTTGCCCAACATTTATATATTATAATACTCCAATATGCAAGAGAACACGTACATGTTGGAATATCCAAGATTAGAAGTAACTACATATGTACAACAATGGCATTAACATTTATTTTTTATTTATTTATTTATACCCCGCTTTTCAGCCACAAGGCTATCAGAGCGGCTTACAAATTGTTTTAAGCAATAGCTACTTACACATCTAACTGCATTAAACAGTTTCCAATGTGTGTTAGCTAATTTAGAAAGAAAAAAATCAGTGTTCTTTTACCTCTTAGGTTGTTTCTGCATGGAACCCATTTTTACGTCTTGATTTCTGTAATGCACTCTACATGGGGCTACCCTTGTGCTTAGTTCGGAAATTACAGCTGGTACAAAATATGGCAGCCAGGTTAGTTTCTGGAACATCTTGGAGGGACCACATTACTCCGGTTCTGAGGTCCCTCCACTGGCTGCCTATCAGCTTCCGGGCCCAGTACAAGGTGTTGGTTATCACCTTTAAAGCCCTAAATGGCTTGGGCCCAAACTATCTCAGGGACCGCTTTCTCCCTTATAATCCTCCCTGCGCTCTCCGGTCCTCTGGGAGGAATTTGTTGCAGCCACAAAGACCTAGGCTGGCGACCACCTCCCAGAGGGCTTTCTCGGCTGTCACCCCCAAATTGTGGAATGGCCTGCCGGATGAGATCCGCCTATTGACATAATTAGACAGCTTTAAAAAGGCTGTCAAGACGGTTCTCTTCAGGCAGGCTTTTCTGGAATAGCTAACCCTGGCCTCAGGAACCCCCTCTGGAGGTTGCTTCTGGAGCTCCTAACTGATGCTGCTCGCTCGGAAGGGTTTTTAATAAATTGTATTATATACTGATTTTAATTTGCATTAATTTAATAATGTTTTAAGGGGGGGGAAGGGATTTTGAGTTGTTTTATACTGTGTACTATTTTATTGTTGTAAGCCGCCCCGATTGCTCGCAGAGGGGCGGGATATAAATAAATTTTATTATTATTATTATTATTATTATTATTAGGTTATGTGTGGTGATTAGTAGACTTTGTTCCTGTTCTTATATAAATGTGATTTTGTCAAGTTTATTTACTAATGTGTTAATATTGGGTTATCATATATCAGCAAAGCAACAAAAGAGAATCACTGAAGGCTATGTGTTTTCTTTTTATTCACTACTATAAAGCTTCTCAAGTACACTGTCATGGGCCTTCGCTTTATCTTCTGTAATAAGAAGTTGTGTGTACGTGTGCCAGTTTCTCTGTCTCTCGCCATCATAGGTATAAGACTGTGAAACCTAGATACCTGAATTTTGGCAAGGATACTAGGAGGACACTGGGGATTTACAACTCAGGATTGTTAGGGGTTTTGGTTTTTTTAATAGATTAAGCAATTTTATTTAATTTAAATCCACTGTCATCCTGCAGTACCATAACAAATAACTAGGTGGCAGTAGAGAGACAGCAGTAGTCTTCCCTCATCATCTGGGAAGGTGCAGTCACTCTGGGATATTCATTTCTTTAAAGGAAGGGTGGGCAAAGTGTGTTGCATCAGATGTTGTTGGGCTGCATCAACTCTAGCCAGCATAGTCAATATCAAGGGATTTTGGGAATTGCAATCTAAGAACTACACTTTGGGAAAGTGTAGAGAGCTACACTTTGTCCACACCTGTTCTAGAGGGGCTCTAGACTGCTTCTTGTCATGCTTCCCTCCATAGGGTCCCTGAACTGTTCAGACTGTCTAGACAGAGAGGGAGAGAGAGAGAGAATCCTTCTGCCTGAAAAGGTGAGGAAAGAGAAGAGTTGACAGACTGAAAGGTGGAATGAGTACCAGGATGGTGGGAGTCAAAACCAGCAGGAAATAAAAATGGGTTGAGAGAGCAGAAAGAAAGAGAAAGAGCACTGGGGTGGGGAAATCTTGTGAAGCTGGTAATGCTAATTTGCTCCATTTAACAAGTTCTTTTGGGTTTAGTGGCCATTCAATCAAGAGGACCATGAGTAGTTTTTTAATGAGCTTGTACACTGTAGTCAGGTCACTAAACAGGTTAGATGACTTTTTGAAGAGAAAACTTTATCTTATTTCAGGGATAAATGTACTTTTGGCTTCTTCTAGCCCCCAAGAATACTTCTGCTTAGTTTTTTTGTTTGTTCATCTCTTATGTTCCTAATTCCCAAGGGAGCCAAAAGCATATGAAATAATTATGAGAGTCACAAAAAGAAAGTATTAAACATTCACAACCCTCATAAAGATTTGATTCTTTAACCTTGGTAAAAGAGCAAAGCTCAAAAGAAAAGGTGTTCGATAAAAATACAGTACCCTTTAAACTTTGGTTTTCTAATCCCCATAAAGAATGTCATATTTTTTTAAAAGGACACTTGCTTCTTAAAGGGTCGTTCATTGTTCATTTGAAGAAACACCCCCTCAGCTTTTGTAGGATTTAATAATGGTTGTTTCACATCCGCTATCATTTATTTTAAAATTAATGGGTTTGTTGGTTTTCCCAACTGAGGACCACAGCTTAGTGGCAGAGCACATACTTTGTAGGAAGAAGTCCCAAGTTCAGTCTCTGACATCATCAGATAGGGCTAACTAGGATTACTGTAAACATGGTGTAGACAGTGTGATGTTCTGCAGGCAATTTGCCATTGGCTATGCTACTGGAGAATTGCAAAGAAGTGACTTTTCCAAGCTCTAAATCCTGACCATTTACCATTTTACTTGGGAGTTGGAAGTTGCAATCCAAAAGTTCTGGAGTACACCGAGATGCCTGGTGCAGACAATACTTTGGAACTAAAGAGATTATCAGACGACCCTCCAAAAATGTTTTTGTCCCACAATATTTAAAAGCGTAAGTGTCCTAGCATAACAACACTCTTTATCACGCATTGCTGTAATAACAAGAAAGAGCCGTCCCTGCATTATCAGAGCACAACCGCTAGCGCTGTCTACTTCTGTGTTCTCGGGGGCGTGTGATCTCTGCGGTTCTTGTGAGAAGATGTGAGCATGCTTAAAAGTCTAAAACCAACAAAACTAAACAAGAAGACGAACATACAAGCACTGAAACACACTTAAAATTTTGCCTGCAAAACAGGGAGGTTCATAACAAGAACATCCTGAACCTAGTATTTTTGTTCTCACCTGGAAGTGTTCTGGCAGGGACCTCCCATTGATGCTGTATTCACAAGAGCATAATGGGACATGGTATCAGATGCTCACAATACCACAATATATATATGTGTATATATATATATATATATATATATATATATATGCCACCAGCGATCAATTGATACCTTGACCCATTAAAATAAAAAAGAATGTCTTTTTCACAGGAGTGGAACACTTGGAGAACACGAGGAGATGATGATGTGTGATAGGGAAGCCCTTATGCTGTATTGTGTCATCATTATCATGCCATATTTCCCATGTCTGATAATCTCCTTACCTATCTGGCATGCTCTAAAGAAGCTTTCTACTGCCTTTTCACATAGGTTTGCATATCTTTTTTGCCATCCAGTGACTCCATCTGATGCTTCAATATATAACTTCCATTCTCTAGATCAGGGGTAGGGAAAGTGCCTTCACAGGCCCCAAACCAATTTTTTTTGAGAACATAACTGGAAAAAAACAACAGCAGCCACAGCAAAATGGAACAAAACTAGCGCTGTTTGCTTACCCAACCCCCCAAATTAGAAAAATAATAATAATCTGGAAACAGTGGCCTATTCTTGGTTGAAAATGAAATCAGAAATGGCAATACATCACTTCTGGACTGCCAGGAATGCAACAACAAATGGTTCCTGCCCTTTCACAATTGTCCACCCCTGCCATAGATACTAGAATTACTATCTGCCATTGTTGTTGTTCTTCTTCTTGTGTGCATTCAAATCATTTCCAATTTATGGTGGCTCTATGGTGGCCCTATCACAAGGTTTTCTTGGCAAGATTTATTCAGGGAGGGCTTTGCCATTGCCTTCCTCTGAGGCTGAGAAAGTGTGACTTGGCCAAGTGGGGATTCCATGGCTGAGCAGGGATTCATACCTTGGCCTCCAGCATCCTAGTCTAATAGCCAATTCCCTACACCACACTGTAGTAGGGTATACTATTACCCTCTCAGTTTAGCTCTGGATCTTCAGTGTTTAAATGGTTAATTACATTGACAGATGTTCCCTTAGGTGTATAGTGCTATAGGAGCAGCACATATTTCTACCAGCATGACTGTTCCTCACATTCCTTCACTCTCTAGCACTTGGGAAAACGCTGGGAATCAATGATAGGTTTGGGTGGAATAAGTACAGGATAAAGAAAAAAATAAAATAAAAGAGCCAAATGTTTCCTCTAAGAATGCTGACCCTTGTCCGGTCTTTCCCGTGCAATTCTTGCATCCAGATTTGTGTGTGTGTTTGTTTATATGACAGTTCATTATTTAAGCCTGGTCTGTCAAAATAGGTTAAATAATCTTTGGGAAACATGGTTACATCTTTGATACAACCCAAATATGCTAAATATAGGAAAGATTGGCCTGATAAGAGAAGCATGACAAACTTTCCTCACTAAAAATATTTCATCATTTATTCCATTTGGGTTTCTAACGACATTAATAAACTATGAAATCTCATGCAATAAATTTTTGAAACCACCACACAGGAACACCTGCAAAGCAATGAAATGATTGCTAATGATTAATTCTAACTACTTGACCTTCTGACCTTTTCTACAGATATATGACCAGGATGGGACACTACAGCACTTTATTGATGGTGGGGAGCCCAGTAAGTCAAGTTGGATGAGGTATATTCGATGTGCAAGGCACTGTGGGGAGCAGAACTTAACTGTAGTCCAGTACAGGTAAAGTACCTTTCAGTGTTTTATCTCAATATCTGAATTATTTGTTGTGATAAGCATTTTGAAAATGAAATGGGTGTTAGCAATCATATCAGGAAGTATTTTGTGAATGGCATATTTTGTTGTAGCATGCCCGTGCCTTTAGAAATGTAAAGATGACTGGAGTTCCTTTAGTTTTCATTACTAGGCACTGGGCCCATCCAGAAGTGCCTTTCCAGAAGTGAAAGAAGTTTTCTAAATTAGTGCAAGTTCTTTTTGCGAAGAAAGACAAGTTGAAATTTTCTGGTGCATGTCTGTGAGCACAAGAGCTTGCAAAACATCTTAAATTATTATTATTATTATTATTATTATTATTATTATTAATACCCCGCCCCTCTGTTAAAACAATTGGGGCGGCTTACAAAAATACCATGATTCTTTACAAGCGAAGATTCTTTACAAGTGAAGACAGTACAATACAGTAAATGGATTCTGAAAACTGGGAAATTTGTCTCCATTTGATGCTCTTAATTGAAAAATCAGCTTCTCCATCAGTTTTGAAGTCCAAGTCCTGTTAAGCCAAGCCCTGTACATGTATTTTTTATTATTATTATTATTATTATTATTATTAAATATTAATAAAGTATAATCAAATAGTTCAAGTGAAAGAAAAAAGGAAACAAGATTTGTATAACTAAAATGACCAATAACATAAAAAAGAGAATAAGAAGAAAAAAGAGATACTTCTGATCTGCATGTCAACGATTATATATAAAAACCTTATCGCAACCTCCCTATTTATCCTAATGCACACTTCTTTGTATTATCACAAATCTACTAAACTAAAATTCATCAACTCCCACCACTATTAAGTCATCTTTGTCTTCCCCCAAAAAGTCCATAAATGATTTCCACTCTTCAAGAAATCTTCAGGATCCATCTTGAATTAAACCAGCTTGTCTGTCTCAGCTAAGTCCACCAGCTTTGCCATCTGCTCATCTATAATTGGTATTGCTGAATCTCCATTTCTATGCATGTTAGCCACACTGCAGTCATATATTGTAAGAATCTTCCACAGTCTTTTTCTAACTGTATGTCCATAAGTCCTAAAAGAAAGAAAAAAACCTCTGGTTTCATTTGAACACTTCTTTTCAAAATCTTCTGCAACATTGTATGTATTTGTATGCAAAACTTTTTAGCTTTTTCACAAGTCCACCAAGCATGGTAAAAGTCCCTTCTTGTTTTCCACAGTTTCAACATGTATTAGCAACACCTTTATACATCTTACATAATTTTTCAGGAGCCATGTACCAACAATATATCATCGTATAAAAAAAGTATTTAAAATCATAACATAAAGTAAAATTTAACCCTTTGTCCACATATGTTCCCACTGTTTCTTTTGCTGACATACCTCTGGATCCAACCCATTGTACGCATGCCTTATACATGATAAAGGGCTAGCCATGTGCTTCTTTATGTGGAGGAGTTCAGATTTTAAGTACCTGTTCATAATATAAGATGAGCCATGCTAGAATGAGAGCCAGAGCGGTGTAGTAGTTTGAGCGTTGCACTATGACTCTGGAGACCAAGGTATGAATCCCCACTTAGTTGTGGAAACCCACTGGCTGACCTTGGGCAAGTTGCATTCTCTCAGCCTCAGAGGAAGGCAAAGGCAAGCCCCCTCTGAACAAATCTTGCCAAGAAAACCTTCTGATAGGTTCACCTTAGGGTCACCATAAGTTGGAAACGACTTGAAGGCACTCAACAATAGCAACAATGCTAGAACAAACTAAAAGTTTATGTACAGTTCAGTTTATGCACATCTACTAAGATAAGACCCGTTGAGTTCAATTGCACTCACTACCATATTGCATAGTGGATGATATCCTTACAATTGGACTATATCCTTACTATAAAATCTTGTACATCCCTATTCAGGCAGATGCCCTACTGACTTTGCTTGCACTTAGTCTGTTTTAAAGGAGTAAAATTGCAGTCTTAGCCTCTTGGTTTTACACAGTGGCCAAGTAGATGCTTCTAGAAAGCCCACAAGCAGGACATGAAGGTAGTAATCCCCACCTATGGTTTGTCCCTCAGCAACTACCTCTGTACCTAGTGATTCAATTTAGCAATCACAGCTAGTCTCCACTGGTAGACTTATACTTCATAAATTATTTCCCTCTTAAAGCCATCTAGAACAGTGCTGATGTTTCCTGAGGTGGGGGGGGTGGAGTGGCATTTTTACCAACATGCCAGTGAATAGTACCATCTTTATGTCCATTGGTTACAATTGTTTCTTTCATTCCTGGGAACTTGCCGTGGATGGGCACTCAATAGCTTGCATGCTGGTACATATGGATAGGTCACCAATTTAAGTCTCTCTCTCGCTGGCTTTTCTTCGCAAACGAAGATTCAGGAAGGACTCATCATGCACTTTCTGCAAGCGCGCTGATGACTAAAACGGCCAATCCGAGATAAACATGTCCAGTTGCAGAAAGCACAGCAGAAGGTTTCCTTGGATGATGTTTCCGGGTTGTGATTCTTTCTGCGTTGCTTTTTTCTCTTCAAGACTTGTTCGGCGTAAGTTCTCAAATAAGGCTTTAGCATTGTGGATAGTGTGTCTCCATGCCTCCTGATGTGAGGCCAGGGCAGATCATTGTTGGTGATCAATTTGGCCGAGCCTGAGATGTTGTTTCAGGGAGTCCTTGTATCGCTTTTTTGGAGTGTCCCTCTTACACTGACCTGTGGTGAGTTCACCGTAGAGTACAATTTTTGGGAGGCGATGGTCCTCCATCCTAGAAATGTGCCCTGCCCAGCGCAGCTGTGTTCTCAATATCGTGGCCTCAATGCTGGTGATCCCTGCTTGCTTAAGGACAGCAACATTCATCACATAGTCAGTCCAGTGTATATTTAGGATTGTGCATATACAGTGCTGATGAAAGCGATTGAGGAGTCGTAAGTGGTGGTGATAGGTGACCCATGTTTCAGACCCGTAAAGGAGAATAGACAGTATAATGACTCTATACACATTGATTTTTGTCTAAAAGACCAGTTTCTTGTCAAATGCTAACTAAAAAAAACCTACTTCACACGTAAATGTTTTCTGCTTGTATTCTGAGAATGAATAGAGAGAGCTGGCTAGAAAATTAAATGTGAGAAATATGCCTGAAATAGATATGTGACTGAGCTTTCTCAAACAGAAACCACACCATCCTGATGGTATAAAGAAGAATGTCTTTTACAGTTTCCCACCCTCTTCACTGCACACATAATAAGGACATAAGTAAGGGAGAGTAATATTGGACGAAGTCCCTGAAGACATTTCAAAAAGGTTTGTTTGTTTGTTTGGCAGACATGGCTTTTCCCTTGACAGTGCTGTAGGCTTGGGAGAAGTCACACCTGCTAGACATGTCCCCTTGGTGCAGCTATTATAGGAGCATAGCACTCTTGAAGACAAAAAATTGGCAGTCAGATACAGGCACATTGAGTTCCATAACACACACTACCCATGGGGTATCCATCTTTCAAACGTTAGTGGCACTTTGCTGGAGTACAGTTGTCATCACCCATAATAGCAGATATCCATTAATTTTGGAAAGATCAACTTCTGGTGGCATTTGCCTGTGAAGAAGAGCAGAATCTCTATTGAGTGAAGGACTAGGTGGGAAACATACATAGTTGAACCCAAGTGTATGACTAGTGAGTACAAGCTCATGTTTGCCACCAAAACAGCCTGTTAAAAGTACTGTACAAATATATAGGCTGTAAGTGATAAACAAGTATTTCCCTCTTAAAATCAGAAACAACTGTTTGTCATTACTAGCTATTATAGCAATATGAAAGAATGGCCTGTTTGGCAACTGCTCTATTAGCTAGGATTTGTCTTTTTTGATTATAGCATCAAGATTTAGTCTTGTTTATTTTCATTAAAGTATTTTTCATCGATGAAAAAGAGAGGAGAAATGTAGTTTTGCATGAGACACAGTTTCATAAACAGGCAATGGCCAACTTGTATATTTTTTCCAGCCTAAATATTAAACCAGATAATAGCTATTCAGAGCTTGAAAATCTGTACTACTACAAGTGTAGTATCAACATCTTTTTTTTCTTAAAGTCAATTGCAAAAGTGCTCAGTCTCAGCAGAATAGTATGCTGTGTATCCCACCAGCAAGAGTGGGAGGCTAGGTTATTAGCAAAGTGGGGCAGAGTATTTACTATAAGGAATTCCCTACCTAGGAAATGTGTGACTGGCCTCCTCTCTGCTTGGTTTTAGGTGATTAGTCTTTGTTTTCTTTGATTAATCTTTGTACTTTTGTTCGTTTTCACTTTCAGTGGTTTTTAATGTAGGGTTGGTACTCATCTCTGAAATTTTAAGGATAGCTCTGCTGTTAATTTGCTTTGTAGTTTTGAATTTGCTTTCTTTTTCTTTTCTGCATCCCTTTGGGGACCCTGCATGGGCTAAAAGGGAGGTTATAAAGATTTTAACTCATCAAAAAGGGTTAAATAAATAATTGTTTGAAGAAGACCTCTTTGGTGTTAGGACTCTGGGTATTTGAGGGGGGATGTATTCAGATTGTTATAATCATATATATAGACTTTGTGTATTGAAACTTTGCCTTCACACAGAGTCCTGTATGTCCCATGGTCCTGCCTATGTGAGCTGATGCATAAAATAAATGGATGTGCCACTTCTTCTTAAAGAAAGGAATGTATGGGAAGATCTTCCCCTTCCACTGAGGAACTGTAGAGCAGCCCTTGTAGACACAGAAGGTATTTGTGTGCATAGCAGCACTGGGCCACAAGTCACTGGATTGGGGTGTGCATATTTGTGTACATACATATGAAAATCTCAAACAAAATGTAGCCATGAGAAAGTCATTAAGCATCTGTCAATATTAAGTGGATTTTACAACTTAACTTTCATTCTGTAGCTGTTTTTTAGATTTCCCTGTGTTGATCTGTTTTCTATTACTTCAGATCTTTTTAAAATGAACTACAAAAACACACTTCAGGGGGAAAAAACCCTGGCATCTATCACTAGAACGACATCCAAGTGTAAGAAAATAGAATAGTTGGACACTGAAAAACCGTCTAATTTTTATTGTACATGGACGTCCTCCTCACTGAAAGTCAGCTGGTTTAAATTCATTCTGTTATGATTTGTAATATCTAAATGGAATTTTCTTCAAAGCACTCTTGATTGATTGACCCTTAGCTGAACGTTTTGTTTTTATTTTGAAGCTGACAATAATGTTTGTTGGCATGTGTTCTGCTTCAGCTGCGTTGGGACGCCACAAAGCTATCTTTATGAGTCACCCAACCACAATGCTAAATACATGTCAGCAAAGGAAATATTATCCGAAAGAGGAAAAATCTCTTTGATGTACTTCAGCATGCAGAGATTTCTGCAAGTTTTGGAAGCTCTGTGTACTTGTAAGGAATGGTGTATGCTTACACCTCCCCCCACTTTTTTTTGGCCTGCTCCAAGCCTCAGAGACCACCCATTGCTCGAAAACAGTTCAACTCTTTCAGCAGCAAAGTGTGTCACTGGGTTTTAGCACATTCATTTGCTAGGCTGCTGTGTTTATGTTAGGTAAAGCCAAACAGAGAGATGAAAAGTTACAAGGGTGAAGTACAAAGTAGACCCATTTTTTTCTAAGTCAGGAGATGCGGGTGATTTATAGCACTGCCCTGATTTTGATTTTTATGTAATGGTGGAAAGAATTAATAAAATGTACAGCTTGGGTGGAAATAGATGGAGGGGTGGAGAGAGGGGGCAGGAAAGAGACGAAGGCAGGAGTTTTTGTCAGATATTCATAGAATGTTGGGAAAAAGCATTCTGCTTAGCCAGCAGTGCCCTCCTGAGACAGGGTGGCAGTAAGCGAGGAAAATAACAAGATAAATGAAATTTTTGCAGCTGCTCGTAAAATATTGAGAATCTGCACTTTTTTATTGATCTTTATGATCCTGTTGCCAAGAGCCACTTTGCGGTGACAAAATATGTTGACAAGTGCATATCTCACTGCCATGAAAAATGTGGTTAAGGATTCTCCTTATGTCGGCAGTGTTATACAAGAAACAAATTGCACCACTACAGCCAATTCTTTATAAAGAGGCTAAATTTAAGGCCTACCAGCCCTCCACACTTTTATCACAAACTTCAGGCTAATATTGGTAGCAATTCTTCACTGCAGAAACCAGTTGAGGTTGGACTTTTTTTTAAAAGTCCATTTATGTCTATACTTTACATGGTAGTGTAAAAAAATGTCATTTCTCCCTGCTGGGGCGGTATCATTCTGGTGAGTAACATTTCAGCTAAATGGAATGCTCATCTTGTATTTATTGAATTGCTATCCATCTCATATAAGGATGTTTTACTTTTCTGTAACAGGTTTAAGCGACAAGCCACTTTGCAGTGATAACATTTTTTTTATTTCATCTCTTAAATGCCTGGTTTTACATTTGTTTCACTTGTATGTGTAGTTACATTTGATTGTTATTGATTTATATCTTTTGTCTAAGCAAATTTTGAATTTCAGTGTCATGATGAGATGCTAGATAAATAGAAGTATGAATGAATAAGTACGCAGATGGCTAGACAGCCTGGGTTTAGTGGCAAGCCCCGGTACTGTCTACTCAGGTACATATTTTAGGCTACAATGCACAGATACACCCTGCCTCCTATTCATGGGACTTCCTTCTGAATGAGCACAGATAAGATTGTGGTGCACATTGTTATCATTTTGACTCTATTTTTAATTATGTATAACAGAAACAAGCTGACATCCCCAGATTTTTGTTTGTTGAGACTTTTTCTCCTGTTATTAGTGACTTTTACAAACCTGTAGTATTTATACCAATGCTTACCTCTATGTTCTCTTGATATGGTGGGCATTTATTGATGTTTATACCAATTTTCAATCAATAACACGTGAGGATATGGATATGGGGCCCCTTTGCATGAAAAGTACAAATCCTTTATTAGTTTCCTGCATGTCACATAATCTATTTTCATTTCAGATTTGTTCTTTTTAAAAGCAGGGTGATTGGGGGGGGGCTGAGAATCATGAAACTGAACACACATACCGTGCACAGCGTAGCGTTACATGATGGGAGGTGCTTTAATGGCCTCACATGATGAGAGGCCTTTAATTGCGTCGTGGTGTCTCATACTGTGATGTAGGAGGTTCAGGGCAGAGCAGAGGCTATTTAAAGATATTCTGTCTTTCAGCAGCTTACAGCCTGGTTTTTCTTGTTTTGGCTTTTGCTCTTTGGCATCTGCCTGCCTTTGTGTTGTATATTGTCTCTACTGGATAACTAATTGTTCTCCCATTTGTTTGTCTCATTCTCAGCTGTGTTCAGATCTAATAATGTTCAGGCAGAGTTGTCCTGAATGGGTTAAGAAGGAACAGAGCTGTAGTTCATGCTGGCCAGAGAAGAAGATGTATGTGTACAGTTTTGTTGGGCTTTCCGGCCTGTTGTTATTGGTATATGCTTTCAAGTAGACTCTGACTTACAGCAACTCTCTCATAGGCTATTCTTGGCAAGATTTATTCAGAGGAGGTTTGCCATTGCCTTCCTCTAAGGCTGAGAGAGTGTGACTTGCCCAAGGTCGCCCAGTGGATTTCCATCTATGAACAGGGATTTGAATTCTGGTCTCCCAGAGTCCTAGTCCAACATTCAAACCACTGCACCAGCAGACTGATGCATTTATTTAAAAAACCCAGAATATTGAGGAGGTAATTATGGCAGCTGCTAATTGATGTTGGAGAAAACAGAAACATTTATGAATCCAGCAAGTCCAAAGATAGTTCTTCCCCAACTTGGGAACACCTCAAGTGGGAAAAGGTAGTGACTGCTTTCCATGCACTGAGCACCAAGTGGGGAGAATGGAGTGGCTTGCAGGGGATCTTCTCTTTTCCAGCTGTGTGGTGCCTCTGCCATATCGTAACCCCTTCCCTGCAAACCAGGAAATATCAGAGGATTAGGATTACACTGATTTATTATAATTTTTGCATGAGGCAGCATGATGTGGTTTGAGCATTGTGTCCTGAGAAACCATGGTTCAAATCCCTGCTCAGCTTTGGAAACCCACTAAGTTTCCTTAAGTGAGTCACACACTCTCAGCTTCAGAAGAGGGCAATGGCAAGCCTCCTGTGAATAAATCTTGTGAATAAAACCCTATGCTAGGCTTGCCATAAGTCAGAGTTGAGTTGAATACACATAAAAACAACAGATTTTCATGTGACATCCTAAAATACATACTTATACACGAATCATTACAAAGATTATAAAATTTATCAAATTCAAAGGAATTTTAAAAATGTAACAAAACACTATTGTTAAGTATCCCTTGGGAAAATGACATATTTATTATTAGAGGAATCCCCCATTTATCTGACGGGTTAGGAACCACAGCACTATCAGAAAGTAGAATTGGTTGAAAAGTGGAACCCAGGGTTTTTTTAGCTTGCAAATACAAGACTGAACACTAGATGGTGCTAAGTAGACTGAGACCAAGATACCCCAACAATCTAGCATACCAAGTCGACTGAGAGGAGAGGGGGGGAAGCAGTGTGTGGTTGAAAGAGCGGTCCAGGGGCTAAAAGTGTGGTGCGTGGCTATCATTTAGATCTGTCCAAACAGTGAAACTTCAAAAACAAGTTATCAAAAAATGAGGGATATTTGTAGACTTTTAAAAAGATATTCAGCGTTCTGATTACTTTGTGATTTGTTACTTTACTTTACAAGGTCACTAATTTGTTTAATAATATTAATCGTATCATATTATTGTTGCTGTGCACCTTGAAGTCATTTCTGACTTATTGTGATCCTAAGGCAAACCTATCATGGGGTTTTCTGAGGCTGTGAGTGAATGACTAGTCCAAGGTCACCCAGTGGATTTTCATGGCCAATTGGGGATTTGAACCCTGGTCTCCAGAGTTATAGTCTAACACTCAAAACACTATGCTACACTGGCTCCTACATATTACTAATCATATTTATATATTTTTCTATTTAAAAACTGCCTATAGCAACCTAAAATACAGAAACATAAAAACACCAAGAGCACATATAGCACGGGGGTTCAGATTCCATGTGTAGTAGTTACGTTCCATGCTACCACATCTTTTCTCATATTTCTCTTTTCTGTCAGTATGTCTGAAGACAGTCCTGTATTTCATTTCCTTCCATTAGGGCAAACTGGTTCTAATGTATGTAATCCTGAGCTTGCATTTCTGGCATGGGTTAAGCTGGGTCAGCTCATTTAGTACTACAGTACTGGATCTCAGTGGAAGACAGCTTTCACTAGGCTGTACTGTGTTATCTGTTTTGTGTTGATGAGATGGATGCGCCTTAAGAATTCTACTCTTAAGCTTCATTCACTGTTTCTTTCTTTCCTTGTTCTGACCAGGTCAAACATATTCTACCGAGCTTGCATGGATATTCCCAGGGGCACAGAGTTATTAGTGTGGTATAATGACAGCTACACATCCTTCTTTGGAATCCCTTTACAGTGTATTGCACAGGATGAGAATTGTAAGTTTTTAATTTTGTCTACAATGTACTATAGCTCCCTTAAATTCTTCTTTCACATTTATTTAAAATATATACAAATTAAAACATGTGAATGTTCAGTGTGTATTAAAGTAATGTGAATTTTCAAAGTTAGAAATCAATTTTTAAGAGACCAGATAAACCTGTTGTGCTTGCAAATATCATAAGAGGTGGAATTTGGTCTGTTTGCCAAATAGCAAATTTGGTCTCATAAGCAAATAGTGCTTTGAAAATTTCAAAAGGCATTGTATGTCTTGAAATAATTAAAAAAATACACATTAGAGCCAACAGCAATGAAAGGAACATGGATGACATGAGGGTATGAGGTTCTCTATCAATAAAAAGCAATACCAGAGCACGGGGGAAGGTCAGGAGGAGGTCGAGAGGAGGACGGAGGACGATGGGGCTGTCTGGGCTCTGTAAGTGGAACAGCCCCGTTCTTCTCCCAACCTCCTTAGGTTTTTTCCCCCTGTCTGAAAAAGTCCTTAGTTGTCGTGAAGGTCTCTATACTATTTACAAAATGATACACAATATACTCAGCTTGGAAAAGTTATTTATATGGGTTACCACTCTCAGACTCCTCCAGCTAGAATGGCCACTAGCCATGTGGGCTGGGGAATCTGGGACTTCTAGTCCAAAAAATGTAACCCTCCCATGCTATGAAAATAAAGCATTAAAATATATGACATTTCTAGACTTATTGTAGATACTATGTTTATTTAAAGTGATCACTGAGAATTAACTGAACACAACCACTTGGAGAAATTTTATTTCATATTGATATTTAGACAGAATAGAGACTAACTGTGTGACGTATGCACCATTTAAAAGAGTAGGCTACTGATGCAAATATATGTTTGTGCCGCAGCTAGAGCTGTGCAGAAATTATGCCAATCATGTGGAGAGCCATAGCTACAGAATCAGACTCCTGCAGATGTACGGCTCTTTACCCGTGTTGGGGCAACTAAGTGGAGGAGTACATACATCTCTCTGCCCATGTTTCTGGTCATGCTTTTCACACAACCTCCTTTTATCCAGGCCTACTGTAATTCAGCCTGGAAAGAATCCCTAAGCACAACCCACATTGCTGAAGTCTCTTCCTTTCCTTTATTCCCCCCTGTTGAATTTTAAATAGTGAGCTCCCTTATTCTTGGTGTCACACTCAAATATTTTCCACTTTATAAACATTAGGACACAACATTGGTAACTTGAACTCTGATCTATTCATGCAAAAGAATGAGATGGTGGTCAAGTGGGCTGCACTATGTTGTTGCATGTAGAGATGTAATGAATTTCATGATTTTTTCCCCCTCAGTGAGCAGCTCTGTCAAAAAATGTGTCTACTACAATGAGGTTTTCCATCCTTAATTAAGAGTGTAAAGACAAGTGTTTTTGCTGGTTACTGTGGTTCCCCCCCCAACAAAACTTTTATGCAAAACCAACATTTTTGGACAGATAACATTGTATTTTGTATAAAATACAAATTTTGTAGAAAAAAAAACATTTTTTTTTTGTTTTGCCCAGACAAAATTTTTGTAAAACAGTTTTGTAGCGCAAAGAAACAAATATTGGAGAAGGAGCATAAATTCTTGTAACTTTGCCCAGAGAGAAAATGGGAGCATTAAAAAAAAATATTTATTCTCTTATGCGAGTATGAAATAAGTAAGGAGTTACTTTCTGAGTTGCAACCAGGAGATTCTGTTTTTGATCACTTCTTGCAAGCAGAAATCTTGCAAAGAGAAGTGTTTTGACCTAGCTCATTCTTTCTGTGTGCTATATTTCCATTTCCTGGGAGTTTATTACACAAGGCAGCATTACAAATGGAATCACCAGGGGTGCATGTAGCTCTCTAATGCTTTACATTTGGCTATTACATGGGCAATATACCCTGTCTTGCCCCATCTTAGAGCCCTGCAGTCCTGACAACATAGGGCTTTTGTCCTGTTCTGCCCCTGGACAGTCCTCACCACCCTTGGGGCAAATATGGGGTCCAGACAGGGGAAGACTGGGTAGGGCCCTTTACTGCATTTTTAAAAACCTGCTTTAACCCATTTCCACTGGGAAGGAATAGATTGGGCCCCATGTGACCACAGGAGCCTCTCGTGGCAGGCCAACCCATCACTGCAGCTGTGGGTCTGCTTTGCTTTTCTGAAGAAGGAAGGGGTCCTGCAGCTTGTGACCAAGGCAGGTCACATTCAGGGGGCCTTGGTCATATGTCGCATGCCAGCTTCCTCACTTCTGGTAAAGTGAGGGAGATAGCAGTGGTGACTGTAGTGATGAGTTGGCATGTTTGTCTGGATTCCAGACCATTTTGTGGGGGAAGCAGGTAAGGAATGGGCCTGATCTGCAGTCAGGATATGCCAGCGGGGAGTCGGTGTACCTGGCTCATGTAGATAAACCTTGTGCCTTGCAAGTTCCATCCCCACTCCACACATGTCCTGCTGATTTAATCAAGATTGCTCTTTCTCCATTGCTTGTAGCAGCAAAGAAAGAAGAGTAAGTATCAGGAAGATAGTGGTGGTGCTAGTGAGGCAGAAGAAAAGGGGCTCTCCATTTCCTGCTCCAGAGATCCTGAAACAGATCACTCTGAGAATGTAGAAGACATTCTACTCCCGCCCAGTCAGGGAAGAAAATTGTTATTGTGGTTGGAGTGGTATGTTTGTGTGTGTTCACTTACTCAGAGCCCTCCACCCCCTGAGCCAGCATCTCATATGGCTCCCAGGTTCAAAAAGGTTATGGAGCCGTCACCCACATTAATAATAAACTCTTGTTTTCCTCAGTGAATAGAACATAGACCTTGGATTTGTGTGTGTGCTTATATTAACCAATTTTTTTCATACATCTGAAATATCTTTGTTGTGATGTTAAGAAAAATGTTTTTCTTTCTTTCTTAGTGAATGTTCCTTCAACTGTAATGGAAGCCATGTCAAGGCAAGACAGCCTCCAGCCATTTAACAAAAGTAGCAAACTGCCCTCTGCCACTTCACAGCGGTCCATAGTATTTCCACAGACACCGTGTAACAGGAATTTCTCTCTTCTGGATAAGACAGGCTCTGTTGAATCAGGATTTAACCAGATCAGTGTAAAAAACCAGCGAGTCCTTGCAAGTCCAACATCAACAAGCCAATTGAATTCTGAGTTCAGTGACTGGCACCTTTGGAAATGTGGGCAGTGCTTTAAGACTTTCACCCAACGGATCCTCTTACAGATGCATGTTTGTACACAGAATCCTGACAGGTAAAAAAACATGGGAATTCTTTATTTCTGTATCTGGTGATAGCAAGTGCCATTGCATTCTGCTTTTATCAGCCTGTTACCCTTTTCACCAGCACAGCCTTATTAGGAGGAACTTGTACAGTGCAATTCATCTGCTGCTGTATGAAACATACAGATAATGGCCATAGGTTAGCTTTAGTATTTGTAAAAACATTGGGTACCTAAAGACACAGATAAGAGAAAATGGCTAAGAATATAATCTCGGTTTGGCACATCCATTGGAAAGGGGAACAAAATAGAAGGAAAATGTATGGATATCACAGATGGGAAGAAAGAGGTCAAGATCATTAAAAGTCATTCTGTCTCTGAAAGATAATATAACTTGCTGCTCAGCAGCTGTCATAGTCATTTCAGGGTTCACCTATAGTGTGCAATGTGTATGAACTTAATTAAGTACTAAGAGGTAATGAATTGGAATTTTTTGCTTAGTACTATTTTTCTTCAGAGCATGCAAAGCCATAAATCGTGCAAAGCTGTCAAAAGGAAATACCTACTCTACCAGTGATGTGGAGGAAAACAGATGCCACTTATTCAATAAACTAATATTCACACAGAAGAAAAATGTTGACTAGATACCTCAGAGTCAAAGTTGGTTTGAAAGTTTGTCAATACAGAATTTTATGGCCATGAACTGAGGATGAATTTTAGCTGAACAAGTGAATTAAAATTTCAGGTACTCTGACCAGTGCCCCAGTAGAGATAATGGAACTATTATTTATGAATCAAATCTAGTTTATTTGACAACCTTGATAGCTGGCAGCACAAAAGACAAAAATCAGATTAATCGAATAAAAAGACTACTCCTTTTTTTCCCTTTCTTTTTTGAGCAGCAAAGAGACGCTTACTCAAAACGACTGGCTCCTGGAATAATCATTTTGGGTGCAGTACCCAAAGTACTGCTATTATACTGCCTCAGTGGTGAAACTGCACATTGATGAACTGGAATGGAGTTAGGGGAAACATTAGATAAACTGTGGCAAAACATTTTCATTGTTCTACTCCCTCTACTGATATGTCTACCTTGTTCATCACACACAGAATTGCTTTAACATAGGTTGGGGAAAGTGTGACCCCTAACTCTTTTTTGCTCTCAAACGCCTCCATTTTTTTAAAAGGAAAAGGCTGAAATAGCTCCAAACACTGCCTGTTTGGGAGGATGAAAATACAAGTGAACATTTGAAGCAGACACTCAGTCACTTTTGGGACTGATTTTTTTGGCTGACTTTCAGACAAAAATCGGTCCCTGCCCCACCACTGATGGCCACTTCTGATTTAAAGGAATGTATTTGCAGAGCAGCAGTGATTAGCTGTTTGTAATCTCTAATTTGTAGTGGTTTTGAGTGTAGGACTGGGACTCTAGGAGACCAGGGTTTGAATCTCCATTTGACCATGGAAACCCACTGGCTGCCATTGGGCAAGTTGCACTCTCTCAGCCTCACAGGAAGGCAATGGCAACTCCTCTGAACAAATCTTGCCAAGAAAATTCTGTGATAAGCTTGCCTTAGGCTCACTGTAAATTGGAAATGACTTACAGGTACACAACAGCAATCTCTAAATGCAATGTTTAATTTTATTAAAATAATTTCAAAGTATTCAAGGTGACCATATTGTTTATTAAAAAGAAATAGGAAATAAGAACGGTAGGCATTTCAGAGCCCCTATGTATTTTAATAATTATATGGACCTGCTGCATACTTTCCCTATTAATTCCACTGGCAATAATTTAAGGGAATTTATAGCTCCATTTGTACATCAGATCTCCCTCTCTAGCCCCAGGTTACAGCAGGTCTGTATTATACAGTTCCATACCTTGGTTTATAGTCTGGTGAGGCAGTTAGACTGCTCTGCTAGAAATCACTAGATCATATTTCTGATTCAAGTACCCTGAGTGCTCTACAGTATTATGCTGATTTAAGTCTCAGTCCATCTGTTTTGGAGATTGTCGTTTAGGGGACTATAGTCCTCTAGCAGAGAATACTACTTACCTTGCAAACTATAAATCCCAGGACACATTGGATGGAGTACAGTAGTATGAAACTGGTGTACCTGTATAGTGAAGACACATTCTAGCTTGGGACAAATGTATAAAGACTATTCTTACTGCATTAAAAAAGCAAAAATTATGGAATCCATAATAAACATTTCAAGGATGAATGTTTTTCACAGATGAAAGAATATTTTATGCCTTACATACTCTTTTAGGGTTAAAGTTGACATAGACTGGCTATTTTGACTAGGAAATTCTGGGAACTGTAGTCCAAAAAGTAACTTGTTGCAATCTCTGCATTTGCTTGTATTTTAAACCCAGTGAACCAAGCCCTCAAGCCTTTACACTGGGCTGACTGATTAGGATATTGGGCATGATCCATCTTCTTCTGTAAAGGGACAGCTATTGTGGGTGCCTGAGGACTCTACATGCATTTGGGAAAAGGAAGTGAAAACACCTACATATTTATATCTCTCTGCATTATCCCAGTTATTAATATCTTATTTCTAAACCCCACTCCATTTTTATAGGCATTGCTAATGCTTTAAATATAGGAATGAACCCTCCAGTGAAAGTCCAGAGTCCCTCTCTGAAATCAAATGTGGTCCACCCCATAAAATAAACTGTAGATGAAGAAATGGGTTCTAAGAATTCCAAACTACTATAAGTTAAAAGAAAGCACTACCCTCATTAGCAGTTGGTAGTTACATAGAATCATAGAGTTGGAAGAGACCACAAGGGCCATCCAGTCCAACCCCTGGCCTGCCATAAAGGAGCACACAGTCAAAACACTCCCAACAGATGGCCATCTAGCCTCTGTTTAAAACCTCCAAGGAATGAGACTCCACCACACTCCTAGAGCTTGCTCCATCCTCAATATGACATCCCTTCAAATATTCAAACAAGGCCATCATATCACCTCTTAACCTTTTCTTCTCCAGGCCAAATACACCCAGTACCCTAAGTCACTCCTCATAGGGCATAGCTTCCAGGCCTTTTACCATTTTGGTTGCCCTTCACTGCCCTCCTTCTTGAATTGTGGTGCCCAGAACTGGACACAGTGTTCCAGGTGAGGTCTGACCAAAGCAGAATAGAATGGTACTATTACTTCCCTCATACTAAGAACTCTAGTTTTTTGTGTACTCTAAGAAGTATCTATCCACTGCAAACAGGAGGAAAAGTATGTTCTTCCACATGTCCCTTAATGTGATACAAGACTATGCCATATGTAGATCACGTATGTTCTTTGGCAATACCTACTGTGCTACCCTTTCTCAATATAAAAGATGAGAAGGCGCATGTCAGTACTAACACTGAAACGCAGATCTCTTCACCAATAGTTAAGACTCTAAGTAACTTCATTGTGAGCATTTGTTTAGTAGAAGAGCCATTGCTTGGTGATAGAGCACATTTTGCAAGGTCCCATGTTCAGCACTTACCTCGTCAGCTTTGTCTGAGAAAGATTAAATTCTTTGGCCTGGAATCTATTGTTAGTCCCAGCTAGAGTAATCCATTGAATTAATTACTGAGTGGTAAGTCAACATTTCTGTAAATCCCATTGTACTCAATGGGTCTACAGTAGTCCAGACTAACAATAGGATTTACATCCTGAAAAACTCTTTCTATACAAATCAACCATGTGTAAATTTTACATAAAACAAATCCCCAATTACATATTTCTTCTGTGCACATCATTTTCTGCACAGGAATTAATATTTCTGCATTGAAATATTATTTTCCATGCAGAAAATGCTCTTTCCTGTGCAGAAAATGCTCTGTTTCCTGCACAAAACAACTATGCAAATTTTGCGCAGACTAACATGGGTCACCTATCACCCACACTTACACCTCCTCAAACTCTTTCATCAGTGCTGTATACGCACAATCCTAAATATACACTGGACTGACTATGTGACGAATGTTGCTGTCCTTGAGAAAGCAGGGATCACCAGCATTGAGGCCATGATATTGAGAACACAGCTGCACTGGGCAGGGCACGTTTCTAGGATGGAGGACTATTGCCTCCCAAAAATAGTACTCTACGGTGAACTCACCACGGGTCAGCGTAAGAGGGGCACTCCAAAAAAGCGAAGCAAGGACTCCCTGAAACAACATCTCAGGCTTGGCCAAATTGATCACCAACAATGGTCCACCCTGGCCTCACATCGGGAGGCATGGAGACGCACTATCCATGATGCTGCAGCCTTATCTGAGAACTCATGGCGAACAAGTCTTGAAGAGAAATGACAATGCAGAAAGAATAATAACCTGGAATCATCACCCAAGGAGACCTTCTGCTGTGCTTTCTGCAACCGGACCTGTTTATCTTGGATTGGCCTTTTCAGTCATCAACGTGCTTGTAGAAAGAGCGGGATGCGTCCTTCCTGAATCTTTGTTTGTGAAGAAAAGCCAGAGAGAAGTCCTGAACTGTGAAGATTCTTGTTAGTCCAGGATTCTTCTCACTGGGGTTTCTCAACATTCATTCATATATTTTCTATCTTTTTTGAATATTTTCAAATATTCTTTCCATTCCTACAAGAAGCACACCTGTCTCATTTCATAACCATATTGTAGACATTTTCCAATTAGTTTAGCTGAAAGTACATAAATGAAGCACCACCTTCCAGAACTTCAGGAAAGATCCTTGTTTTTAGTGTGGTATATCTTACAGTGTGAAATTTCTTTCAACTTAGGACATGTGAGATGTTTTTAATAGGCTTGGAACTTGTGCCAATTTGGGGATATCTGGCAATTCACCCTTTCAGAACATCAGTCAACATCTCAGTACTTGTAGGATGATGTACCTTGATATCATGTTGGCTGGCAGTGTTATCAACTGTGCATTGACACTATTGCCAAAGCATAGAAAAGAGAGCCATTGTTACCACTATTATAGATAAATGGAATGTGACTCTTAGATTACTTCTGCAAACTAGCCAAAAATGGGGTGGGGGTGGGGAATCCAAGCTTCAGTAATCCTAAATAGATGCTCAAATCCAGCACAGTTTCTTAATCTCCATTAGTAATAGTAGGCTTGACCCACCCGTGCATGCTGCCTCTGTTGATAAGGGTCCCGTGGGTCTTTCTCTATTCTTCAGTGGTGGGCTTGAATGTGCAAAGGTACCTAATTCCTCTTAATACAAAACCTGGATGCTTTTGTACTGCAAGATTCATACATTTGCACTGGTTTATAGCTATTTTAGGGGAGAGCTGAATCTAGAATTTGTGCACAGAATAACTGTGACTTGTGGCTGCATGCAGGTTTCCAGGACCTATAGCAACATTAGATACCTGTAAAATACTGGTGCCTTTGTGTATGCACAATTTATCCAGTGCAAGGTTAAATATAAAACTTTCACATGATTGGGATTATTCTACACATAACTGACATCCATTCAAGGAAGAGGGATATGCTCTTCAATTTTGCTTGTTTTCTGTAATTGAGAAAACACAGATACAACTTACATGAAAATGTGGCTTTTAAAACATAATTTATGTGCAACTGTTCTTGGATTTTCTGTTCCCATTTGTTTTGCTTATAGTTCTTATTAATTTATAATGGATTAATTTTTCTTTCGTTATGCCCTTTCAGTAATAATCTGATATTATTTACTCTGGCCATCTATTTCAAGACCACGGAAAGAATTTTACAGAGTTTGGTAAAGTTACTTTTATGGATTTCAGTTGCCAGAATGCCTCAGCCACCAAGGCCACTGGCCACGTTGGCTGGGGAATCTGGGACATTTTCTAAGGTCCATTTTTACACGATCCTGGACATAATCCACTATGCAGAGATAAAACAAGTTCTCCTTGCCTGCAGTAGATTTGCTGTAGGGTTTCTTCACAAACTATAGATTAACTGATGATTATAAAATAGCAGAGCAGCTTGGAGAACGTTTATGTGTTCTGTTGAGAGTTTTGTGAGTAATAAGCATATTTTTTTAAGAATAAGAGCATTCCATATTTTCAGTAAAGCCATGGTATATTTAATGCAAAAGGCAGCTACCTAAATTCATGCTAGATTTAATTGACTTAGGGCAATAACTAAATATATCCAGGTTTGTATGAACTTTTTATGTGAATTTGACATTACTTAGGGTTTTTAAAATCATTTTGGCCATTTTGGTTACGTTTCCTCTTACCCTACAATGAATTGTTAACTAATTTTGTGCTTCTCCTGAAAAGAATAAAAAGGATAAAATTTCAAATCTATCCAGAATTAATTGGCTAAGGGCAGTTCCAAGGTGTGCTTTTTTTTTCTTTGATTGATTTTTACCCAGCCATTGGCAAATTGACTCACTATTCCTTGAACCAGGAGTCAGAAATTCCTTTTCTCTTCTGTTTTTCTGCTGCAGAAATTCCCAACAATCCCATTTGGGGGGCTCCAGAAAGGGGTAAGCGGAAGCCTTCAATCACAGTGAATCATTGAAAAAAACTATTTTGTAATTTATTTTTAAACTCAAGACGAGTTCTTATAATGAGTTATTAATTTGCATCTTTAAAAAAATTATTTAATTGTCATGGTGTTTAAGGGTTGCTATGTGTTTTAAATCACCTGGATATTTTCCCCAACAGTTTTGTATGGGGTCATTTTACATTTATAGCACATTTTAATTCTGTAGATAGTCACATGAAGCATATTTGACGGGATTATGGATAGGATGCATGCAAGCACATCCCAGAAGATTTGTTCTAAGAAATGCTTCATCTTTCGCTTTCCATAAATGATTGGCTGTGCTGTTTAAGCTGCTCAGTTATTTTTAATAATTAGATTTTCACATTCTTGGGCCCTTTTTATAGCTGAAGCAATTTGTTTAAATTGTTAGTTATCTTAAAATATTTAACTCCTATGACATGTATAACATGAAAATATTTTATTCTAATTTTGAAGCCTTCATATGTCTTGGTGTGACATAGTGGCTAGAGTGGTAGCTTTAGGACTGGAGAGAACCAGGTTCAAATATATACTTAGCCTTGCAGCTACCAGGTGATTTGGTGCCAGTTGCCATATGCCAGCCAAATACACTCCACAAATTTGTTAGAAGAATACCATATTGTGGGGCCGGGGATTGCGGGGGAGAGTATGATTCCATGAGCTTGCTGGAGAAAATATGGCACAGAAATGAAATAAATGTTCCACAAAAACTGAAAATAAAAAATAAAAATTAAGCTGTATTAATTCATGCTTGCATTACTATTGAGAAGTTTTAACATCCTTGTCTTTTCCTATATCCAGATTAGGGTGGGCAACTGCCAGGGGTTGTGGGGGGAAAGGGGACTGCATTGTCCTGTTGTAGGACCTTGGGTGCTCCAGCATCCACCGTGCCCCCCACACCCACCAACACTTGGAATTATATTTTTAAGAACTTTTTTTTTTCACTCAAAGCACCCTATACAGTGCGTGTGGGGCCAGTTTCACTGTATATTTTGGCATCTTCTGGACTCTCTTAGGTCAAGAAAGACTTTTATTTATACAGGGAATGAACTGGAATGCAATGTCCAGTTTACTTCCTTCTTAATTAAAGGGCTTTTCTGGACATAGCAGGGGAGGTGACAAAGGGAAATTGTATGGGAGTGTTTTGAAAAAAAAATCTGAGGGGACTGGGTAAGCCGCACGCAACCCATGGCCAGTATTTCCCCACCCCAATCTAGATGCTGCACAGATGCATTAATTCTATGAAGTTCAATAGAGCATGAGGTAGAGCTAGTGAACCAAGAATCACCTTCCAAATTCCAAAGCACCTACCAAAATGTTGTTAAGTGAATTTAGATATGCCTGGATCTCCCACCTGACATACAGATTAACAAAACAGATAACATACATGATGTCATGTGCTATGAGCAGACAAAAAGTGCTATATAAATGCTAAATGATGTCACTGTTATTAAAACAAACACTGAAGAAAAGGGGATATCCTAACACCCTGCCTTTCAGATAAACACTATGGCTTTACTAAGGCCGGAATCAGCCCTCCCTCTGATGTTGTCATCTGGTGGGATTTGGCTTCTCTGCACACACACACCAAGTGCTGTCACTGGATAAACGGTACTAGTTTTGAATGTTCTAATATTAACCTCTATCACCTTAATTTTTGCTATCTGTTTTATAGGCACCCCGTTACTAAATGGGTTGACATCAACATGTGTAAGCACTTGCCAGAGAAAGCAGGACCAGCTTAATATATCTTATTCAGTCTGTAATGCATTGGGCCAGTCTCCTACCTGACTATAGACGGACCAGGAAAAAGGAAAGAATGATAGCTCCAGGTGGAGGAGGATGGATGGATGGATAGATAGATAAATAGATAGATCCCAAGGTGATCCAAATGGCACTCTAAAAAACCAGTTCTAGAACGTGGGAGTATTGCATATTAATTAATCCTCTGTCACCCCACTTTTTCCACTGCTTTAAAATGTCCTAGTTTCTCTCTC
This sequence comes from Gambelia wislizenii, assembly GCA_030847615.1. Classification (NCBI taxonomy): domain Eukaryota; kingdom Metazoa; phylum Chordata; class Lepidosauria; order Squamata; family Crotaphytidae; genus Gambelia; species Gambelia wislizenii. Next base: position 359,254,258 of record JAUMIR010000002.1, on the reverse strand, counting down.
CTCCTAGTGCTTTCCTCCTTCATCCTTGGTTGACTTCAGTTACTGCAAAATGTATCCAAAATGCAAAAGTAGTTTGCATGCAGTTAACTCAACAGGAGAAAGAGGAGAGGGGGGGCATAATCTTACCCTTCCCTGTAGATTCAGGCAAGGGCAGACTGCCGCAGACTCTCCTAAATTCCTAGGTTCCTCCTCATTCATAACTTCTGTAATATCGTAACATTGCTACTTGTAATGTGGTACTTTTAAGGTAACAAGGGGAAAACACTGATTCATGTAACAAGTCTCAAGACATTCCTGTTCCCTGCAACAACAGTGGGCAGCTTCCATATTACTTACTGGAGCCTCTCCTTAAAATTTGACTTTGCATTCTTTCTTTCTTAACAAAAATACAAGCTGTGTGAGCACATCCAATACAGGTGCTCCCTGATTTTTGACAGTCTGCCTTTCAACAATCTGCTCTTTCAGCCATTTTCAATTATACACAGAACCAATACATTTGATGTGTGGTCCACTCTTTTGACCTATTTTGTCATGTTTCCGTAATCTTCCACGCATTTTTGTGAATATGCACTGCTTTTTTTCTCAGTTAATACTTATAAAAAAGCTTTTAAAACATGGGTTCCACATTTCAATGATTTCCAGTTTGTGACAGTATTCTGCTCCCTAACCTGTCAAATAAGTGGGGGATGCCTATAGTGCTCTCTGGGAAGCTTCCCAGAAGTGCTGATGTCATTGTTTCCCCTAGAGTACCTAGGTCAACAACACAAGAGTGCTCTTAACACTATAATGTTAGAGCATGCTTGTGCTATACCTATAGGTCCATTTAGGGAAATAACACATTAGCAGTTCCAGGAGCTTCCAGAGAATGCTATTAGACCTACAACTCTGTTTAAAGACCTTCAAGGAAGGAGACCCCACCACGCTCTGAGGGATTGTGTTACACTGCTGAACAGCTCTTACTGTCAGAAAGTTCCTCCTAATGTTGAGGTGGAATCTCTGTTCCTGGAGCTTGCATCCATTGCTCCGTGTTCTAGTCTCTGGAGCAGCAGAAAACAAGCTTGTTACATCCTCAAGGTGACACCCCTTCAAATACTTAAACAGGGCTATCATATCGCCCCTTAACAATTTTTTTTCCAGCCTAAACATACCCAGCTCCCCAAGTCTTTCCTCATAAAGAATGGTTTCCAGACCTTTCATCATTTTAGTCGCCCTCCTGTGGACACGCTCCAATTTGTCAATATCCTTTTTGAATTGTGGTGTCCAGAACATGACAGTATTCTAGGTGAAGCCTGACCAAGGCAGAATAGAGTGCCACTATTACTTCCCTTGATTTAGACACTATACTTCGATTGATGCAGACCGAAATCGCATTGGCCTTTTTAGCTGCCGCATCACACTGCTGACTCATGTTCAACTTGTGGTCTACTAGGACTCCTAGGTCCCTTTTGCACGTAGTCTTGTTCCGCCAGGTCTCCCCCATCCTGTATCTATGCATTTCATTTTTCCGCCTTAAGTGCAGCACCTTACATTTCTCCGTATTGAATTTCATTTTGTTAGCTTTGGCCCAGCTCTCCAATCTATCCAGGTCCTTTTGAATTTTGATCCTGTCCTTTAGGGTATTAGCTACTCCTCCTAATTTGGTGTCATCTGCACATTTGATAAATATGCTCCTAATTCCGTCATCCAAGTCATTGATAAAGATGTTGAATAGCACTGGGCCCAGGACAGAACCCTGTGGCACCCCACTGGTCACATCTTTCCAGGATGAAGAGGAGCCACTGCTGAGCACCCTTTGGGTTCGGCTGGTCAACCAATTAGAAATCCATTTAACAGTTAACTTGTCTAGCCCACATTTTACAAGCTTGTTTGCAAGAATGTCATGGGGAACCTTGTCAAAGGCCTTACTGAAATCAAGGTATGCGATATCCACAGTGTTCTCTTCATCTACCAAGCTGGTAATTTTATCAGAAAAAAAGAGACCAGATTAGTCTGGCATGACTTGTTTCTCTGAAACCCATGTTGACTTTTTGTGATTATGGCATTGCCTTCTAAATGTTCACAGACTCCCTGTTTAATGATCTGCTCTAGAATCTTCCCTGGTATTGATGTCAGACTAACAGGACGATAATTGTTGGGATCTTCTTTTTTTCCCTTTTAGAAGATGGGGACAATGTTTGGTCTCCTTCCTTGGAGGTCTTTAAACAGAGGCTGGATGGCCATCTGTCAGGGATGCTATTTGATTGTGATTCCTGTGTGGCAGGGGGTTGGACTGGATGGCCCTTGTGGTCTCTTCCAACTCTACAATTCTATGATTCTATGCAAGAAGCCACATGGGATGTTCAACTTGGATTTTGTGTTGAGAGAGAAAGGGAAGGAACAAATTTTAATAATGGTAACAGAAGTCAGTTTGAGAGGGCATGGTGGGTGACCGGATGAAACTCACATTGTGCTTTGTTGGTAGAGAGGACGTTGGGGAAATTTCTATGCCAAGGGAATGTAGAGGTAACACTTCAGTAATGGCATTGAGGAACACCTCAAGTAACGTATTACTCTTCAGTAGCTGGGAATGGCAATAACCCACTCAGTGCGACTGAATAATGAGGAGTGAAACATGTTCCATTTTAAAGTTAGCTTTAAAGCAAACTCTGGTCCTAGTCTCTTCATATTTTTGTGTGAAGATTCCAAGTAGTGTACTTGTATTTTTGTCTGCCATGTGTTTTAGCACTAGGCTTTATTTCTACAAGGAACACACTTGTAAGATTTTACACACAAGTGAATTTATCAGCACTTCTTGTGGCATCTGAAGTATTCTTTCTCTTTTAGCTCCACATTCTACTGTCTGTGAGAGCAGCCTGGTTTCCACCATTCCAGCTTCAGTGGGGCACTGGTAGGCAGATTTCATACCAATACTTGGGATCCATAGCTATAAACCATATGAAACAACTCACACATGCCTGTAACATTTTTTACCTTATTGCAAGGATGGCAGGCCTTACTATGAAGCAGTAGAGTAGTAGAGGCAGTAGAAGAGCTACAATTTTCCTAAGTCCATTCTCCATCTTTTCATGCTATTTTTTTAAAAAAAAATAAAAGAACTTTAGCCTAGACTTTTTACTTCCGGTGCAAAAATGCCAAAACCTGTAATCCTTTACATACATATTTGGGACTACATCCCCCAGAATCGTTCAGGGCAGTTTGGTGATTTGTCACCTAAATATCCTAAAGGCACAAGATCCTATCTGATCTTGGAAGCTAAGCAGAGTTAGCCCTGGTTAGTATTTGGATGGGAGACTGCCAACTAAGACCAGGTGGTGTAGGCTATTTTTCAGAGGAAAGAACTGGCAAAACCACCTATGAGTATTCCTTGCCTAAGAAAATCCTGTAAAATTCATGAGGTTGCCATAAGTTGACAGGCAATTTGAAGGCACATATACACAACATCCAGAAAAGTAACTTCTCCAAGCTCTGAGCTTACTTCTGAGTGCCTGTGGATGAGAATAAGCTGCACTATTGGCATTAATGTAGAGTTTTCCATATGGTTCTCTGTGGTTCAACTCCAAAAACACTATCGGGTGTGTGTAGTGTTATTTAAACTCTTGCGAGGCTATAATGAGAATCAGTTTTAAGAAATGTTCCATGTGTAATTTTGGTGACATGGACCTCAAATTGTGTCTAATAAATCCAACAGTCTTCAGTAAGAGCAGTATTTACATCTGCTTCAATTTTACAAGCACAGTCTTCATTTTGACATGAAATATGAAAATCAAGCAATTCACTGATAGGGTAAATATTATATTGACTGTTCTAATTATTTTTATTTGTCTAATCTGAAGAAATAGGGTTAAATGCTATATTGGCTGTTCTAATTATCTTTATTTGACTATTCTGAACAAATTTGGGTCATCAGTGTTGCATAACACTGGGAAAGGATGTCCACCCCAGGGTTTAGTTCAAACTAGATACAAGCAATCTAAAGTTGCTCAGCCTGTTTTCAGGATAGAGTTAAGCACCATGGATACCTTATTTAAAGTTCAGGTTAAACTGCAGAATGGATTCATTGTTCCAGCCACCACAGCCACTGCAATTGGGTCATGAGCGCTAGCAAGTTTATACCTCATGGCATCCATGCTATAGCATTTTGTATTCCAAACTACAAAGAATTATCTCATTTTTCTCATTTACAATACACTACAGTTTTAATGATAGGAAAACATGACCTCTCCACAGTAGAAGAACTACTGCAGGAATAGCTATCTGTGTAACATGCTGAGCAGCAACTGAATACCGGTATCTCTTTTGTGGAAAAGTTAACGTCTAGGAAGGGGTATGCCCTCTATTTTCATGGTAGATTGCATTTGTTCATATTGTTCCACTTGTTTCCATGTGGTAGGTGAATAATGCTTTGGTTTTACAGAATAAAAATTAATCATGTTGATTTGTCTTTTTTTTTTAAAAAAAAGAGAGATTAATTGGTTTTATTTAGTGACTTATTTGTTTATTGTGGTAGCAGTTAAAAATACATAACCAGGGGCTAATAAATGTTAATGATCCCACTCACTCTTAGAAAATCAATTGCTCATGATTACAGCACTTCTCAGTGTATTATTTTTTGCTAAATTCCACATATTTCACTTCTTCTCACATTCTATAGGCAGTTTATTGTCCTAACCTTATCACGGTTGAAACTCTTTATGAATGTAGGTTTGCCCCCAACCCATTAGTCCTTGTAAATGTGCAATGAAGAGCCCTCACTGAGCAGTGGTACCACTAGGGAGGTGTGGAGAGGCCGAACTGCACTAGGTGACACCATCAGAGGGAGGAGTAACCAGGGGCTCAGTAAACCAGAGGAGTAACCAGCCTCAGTAATGCCACAAGGTAGTGGTGCAGTAAACTATTTTTAGAACACACACAGGACAGCACCATAACTCCAAAGCCCCATGACAGTTCTTCAAAGCCCCTGAATTCACCTAATATTTTTCAAATTAATTCTTTTGTTTTTAAGGTGATTTTGTATCTGAAAACAGCCTAAAATGCATCAAAACGCCTTGAAGATGTGGGCTTTGGGTCCTCCTGATATCCAATCCCATGTGTGCAGCTGAAAACCAGCCAAATATGGCAGCTGGCCGTGACATGACACCCCTTTTGGTAATGTGCTGTCATGGCCCATGGCGCAAAAATGGTCAGTGTCCCCCATGCAGTTAACCACTCCCTTTTTTAGACCTTTGATGTCATGGTCTTATGCGCCCCACCACTTTGCTAGCCATGTGTATTTCTTCAATTGTGTCATACACAAAACAAATAGTTCTCATGATTCTACTAGAACATGAACCAATGGATTCAAATTACGAGATCCCATCTAAATGTTAGGAAAAATGTGTTTTGTTTTTTACTGTAAGAGCTGTTCAACAGTGGAATAGATTGCTTCAGAGGGTGATAGACTCTCCATCTTTGGAGGCCTGTAATGGAAGTTGGATAGATATCTTTCAGGAGTGCTTTAGTTGTGTATTCCTACACTGCAGGGTATTGGACTAGATAGCCTTTGTGATCCCTTTCAGCTCTAAAATTCTGTTATTCTTCCTCACCCCCATTGCCATTCCATGCTTTGCAACTGCTTTAAAAATACTATGAGTACATACAGTTCTGCATTTTAACTCACTTGACTAGAGTGAGTCATACCAACATGACTAGAGGAATATAATGGATTTTGCTTCTGCAGGTATGGTGCTGAATACTGGGAAATAAACACCCCTTTTGCAACAACTTATTTTAAAAGTAAAAGTAAAAGAAAATATGGCCATCTGTAATCACGTCCCTGCATAGCTGGCTATCATCTGACGATAAGTTGCTTTTAAAAATAAGATAATAAGAAAAGAAACCTGCAGGACCAGTGTCAGTCCCAGTTGGTCCCAGCCCGTCTATGCCAGTCCTGTTGTACCCATCACTTTCCACTCTTTGGGTGGTTGTTTGGCATGCTCTGGGTTGTGGAGCCCTGGCCTTTGGCCCCAAAGATTTAGTCCTACCTGCATTATTGTGTGTGATTATACTTCTCGCCCCCACCCCTGTCCCCACTAGTACCTTGGAGTTGTTTTGGATGTAAGGCAGAATAATAATGGGGAAAACAGCGCTCTTATTTATTATCAATAATTTTTTTAAAATAGTACTTCATTATGCAATTCTTATATCCTAGATATAAGGATATAAGAATTCTCCTAGAATTATTACATTTTCTGTCTTTGCATTCCCTTGGTAGCTTTCCCTGCCCCTTTTCCTAGATGCAGGGAAAATAGAAGAGGAGCCAACATTACAGGAAGAGAACTATTCTACAGTTCATTCATACATTATTTCTTTCTATACTCAAATCAATTAGCCATCAGTCCTAAAATAACCCAGTCCAAGAACTTCAACAAAATCTTAACAATGCAATAGTAAAACCTGGCACAATGAAACTGCCAATAGTTTATTCTTTAGCTTATTATCCTGTATAATTGCATTTCACATTTCTTCCAGAAGGCAAAGAGAACAGAAAGCAGCTGCCTGCCTCTAGTTAATCATACTAGATTCCTGAGGCAACTGTACTAAAGGGTTTCATTCTTGCCCCAGAAGTTCTCTTACTTATCATCAGGAATGCTTACTTATCAGTAGGAATTACCAGTAGGATCCCATTGGACGATGTTAATAACAAGTTCAACAGTAAAGTAATGCATGTCTTTCTTTCCCTTCCCTTGTATAACAAATATCCAGAGAAGGATACTCAGAATAGCATGAGGGAGCATAATACTGTAAACTCCTGTCCCCAGTCACTTTCACCACAATCTTCTGAAGGCGATTACTATAACTCCCATTTTATATAAAGACAATTGTAGTTCAAAAAGAGACTCTCACTATAAAAAAGGAGGAAGGGAGGGGAGGGGAAAAAAGAAATGTGGCAGCACCTTTATAACTAACTGGTTTTTATTTTAACATGAACTTTAGTGGATATAAATTCACTTCTTTGGATGCAGTACCTAGTGGTAATAAATCCTTAGGTATAAAGCATATTTGTATAGTTGTAGAAGTGGGATAGTATCCAGACATATGCAAATAAGCCCCTTGCCCTAAATTTTCAAAGTATGAAATTACAAAGCATGATTTAGCATATCATATTGTCCTTGCATTTTTCTGGATCCTATTATATTCTATCCCACTCCTACAACTGTATAGACTGTGGCTTTAATATAGTACCACTCAGTACTGCATCTGAAGAAGTGGGTTTATATCCACAAAAGCTCATGCTAAAATAAAAACTATTAGTCTTGAAGGTGCTGCCATGTTTCGTTTTTCTCCCCCTCCCTTCCCTCTTTTTATGCTGCAAGAGACTAAGGACTTTATCAGACCACCCCATGTTAATGTTCTTTTGCTGGCATAAATTGTGTCATTTTTATGCCAGCAAAAGAACCACCCATACCAGACATACCTTTAGCAGCATAAAAGAGACTTCCCTGGCAGTAATGGAGCACAAACAGAGGTCCGTTTACTTCCGAGTTCCTGATCTCGGCAATTCTTGTAAGAAGTCGCTAGCCTGGGAAATTTAAAAATAAAAGCAAAAATACCACACAAAAAGTACAGCAAAGCAAAAACACACTTTAAAAGTCCCAAGTAAACTGGGGAGAGGGTCATAAAAAGAGCGTCCCCCACCTGGCTGTCGTGATCTTACCCAGAAGTATCCTGTCATTGATGCAGCATTCACATGAGTACAATGGCACAAGGATTCAAATGCCAGCAATGCCGGCAACAAAGCAGAATGGGAGATCTATTCACGGCTTGGCCTGTCAATAAAATAGGATGGCTTTTAACAAGATTTGATCACAAAAGGATGACGTCATCTGGTATGCGTGCCCTTTCACGATCATTAGGCATTCTTATAACGCCATATTTACTGCATCTGATAAAGTCCTAACACAGCTACATCTTTGAAAACTCTCACTAAAAAAACTCAGTCCCTAATATCCAGAGCTAAACTCAGGCCCTAAAAGTTCAACTGGTAACTTACAGTGTTAGAAGTTTTTCTTTGAAACTTGTTAGGGAACACTCTTCAAAGATTTTATAATGTGAGTAATTAAAATATAGTATTGAACTATTGACTAGTGCTAGGTCATTAATCAAGCGAAAAAAATTATATGATCCATGCTTTGAAGCACTGTAAAATAATAGTATTGGTGATCAGTGATGCATGTAGTCACAATTAAGCAGTTCAGTTGACAAATGAGGGAGTATACTTTATTTTATACTTAATTGAATTGCACTATATGCTTGGTCACCATTGTCTTCTTCCCTATAGCTTTGGATTCTAGCTATTCAGAGATACACATTTATTAAGGGGGGAGAACAATTAAACGTGTATTGTCTGTTAGCTCTAAAATGCAGACAGTAAGACGTGTGTTTTGAGCTGCTCTTCAGAACTAAAATCATTAATATGCCTAAATATACTTTCTTAATTATCTTAAGGTACTTATAAAAACCAAAACTGTATCCTACTGTATCAGAAATAGCCACATAGGTAAGAATGCTAAAAAAGATTAGAATATTTAGACAACTGTTTTAATGTTTCCATTGGAGTAATAGAACATAAACACAGTCTGCAGCAACTCAGCTGCAGGAACATTTCAGCCCTGGCAACTTGTGGCATGGGTCCACATATGGTCCCAATACATCCCTCAAAATCACACCATTGACATTCAGCTGTAACTGGGAAAATCCTGTTTAAAGCTTGCTTTAAACTTTGTAGTGGTTTGTCACCAAAGATGCTTGCTTTAAATTCAGAGTTTCAACTTGAAACACCCAGAGTTTCCAGTGAGACACCTACCAAAATTTCCAATCCCTGATGTAGCATATCATATGAAAGTGGTCTAAATTGCATCAGGATTTTGTAAATTCTAGGAGGAACATTTTTTTCTGTGTGTCTTATATAATCTTCACTATATTATATGGTTTCAGGCCATCATTCCTTTCTGGCTTTGAGACTGAAAGCCATGTACACATTATAGCAACTTAGAAATTTATTTATGTACCAACATCAAGGTGTGTGGTAATTCACAAAGTACAAACAAATGCCTATCCTGAGGAACGTATAGTCTAAAATATGACAAGGGGAAGCAACAAGGTCAGGGAGGTGGAGGCAATGGTAAATAGGAAAAGAATATGGATGAGATTTATTGCCATGTGGTTAGGCATGCAGCTGAATCCTAATTTTGTTTATTCTGAAGTAAGTACTACTGAGTACACCGGAATTTATTCAGAAAGAGCATTTAGGATTTCACACTTAGTTACAACAGGATATGGGGAATGGCTCTGCAGTAAATATGATAGAGACACTAAGATCTGTAATACTGCGCAATCATAACACTCTGATTTCACTTTAACTGACATGGCAGCATCCTATGGAATGCTGGAATTTGCCATTTAGGGAGGAGTATTTAGAATTCTTAGCCAGAGAAACTAAGCACCAGACAACCAATCCCAGGATTCCATAGGACGCAGTCATGGCGGTTAAAATGGAATGAGAGTATTACAATTGTGTGGTTTGAAAGGTTTCACTGGTACAAGGCAGACCTACTATCTGAAGCTAATTCTTAATTTAAAAAAAGAAGACACTAAAGCCCTTTGCACACAGAATCTGTGTGAAAAAGCACCCCTTACCCAGATATTGTGCATGCTGCCAATACTGTCCCAAACAGTCTCACATTGATTACTGACATTTCTGCAAAGAGGAATACTACATAGAGTGTGTGCATGTAGACTTCTGTGCAGTTTTTGATTACATAGAAACATATGAACATACATCTCTCTGCATGTAGGCTGCTTCTCTTCAGGTGTGTTTGATCTGAAGATGTGTTTGATGCAGATGGGGGACTGGTGAGGGAAATGAAATTGGCAATGGGTCAGGGATGATTTATAAATATTATAAAATATTTCCATACTGCTCCTAAGCCTTCAAAAGGGCCCCAGGGGGATTTACAAATACAGTCATCCCTCCACATTTGCAGGTTAAGCATTCACAGATTTGATTATTCATGGATTACATTGTTTGCCACTGCCTCTGCTGCTTCCCTATATGCAAATGAAAAAATATGTTCTCTCTAGGCATTTCTAGCTCCTCCAGTGTGATTCTATGGTCAACTTCCATGGACGCTAGAATCACACTAGAGGACCTAGAAATGCCTAGAAAAGTGTTCTCTTGGATAAAAAAAAAATAGTGTACTGAGTTCATGGTTTTTCCACTTTGGTGGGGAACCTGTGCCCCTAACCTTCACAAAAGTTGAAGGTTAGCTGTATACTTTAATACAATATAAACAGAGAGTAACAAAATCTCTAAAATAATTACTTTATAAGCAGCATCAGAAGAGAGGATCAAAACATAGTTTAAGATCCCTTATAAGTTTGGTGGAATAAATACTTCCTGGATCCCCACCTAAAAACCTCAGAAAAGAATTCAATAACCATGGTGTGCTGCCACTGAAAAAGCCCTGTCTTGTCTCACCACCCAATAGTGATGGAGGGACTGATAATAGAACACAGGGCAGAGTTTCAGATGATGACTGTCACTGGTGTATAGGTTCGTGCAGAATACATCCCTTCCAAAATCCTGCTCCCAAGATATCTAGAGTATTGTAAGTGGTAGTTATTGGTCTATAAGCATATGATTAAGATTGCAAAGAGCTTAAATGACAAATAAATAACAAATAAATTAAACAGAGAGGGGGAGGGAGGGAAACAGATGGGCCCATACTTTCATATATTCTATCACTTTTTGATAATTGTTGTAGCATTTTACATAGTATATTCCCTTTGTAATTTCACCTCTCTTTTGTTTTGTTCAGATCTTTGAACAAAATCCTGTTTGTTGGTCCAAACTAAAGTAGACCCATTGAATCAATTATTAAATGGTGAGTCAACACATATGTAAATACCATTGGTTCAATAGGTCTACTTTACTCAGGAATAATAGGATTTCGGTCATTTGTCTTCTCAGCTTGCAACATTATCAGTTTTTTTTATTACAAGAGACTGATGTCATATTAAAAGGGAGAAATAATTTAGAATAAAACTATATCAGGAACTTGAGTGAAAATGAAATACCGAAGTAGGAATAGCACAATTATGGGAAAGAAAACAAAAACATAAAGGAAAACCTTTTATTTCATATACTTATATCTCTTCTGCCTTTGCACAACCCCTCCCCAATATAATAAGTGTGATAGTTTTGTGCTCAGTTTGCTGAGTATACTAAGAGAAGTATCTGGAACAGTCCAATTTGATTTCATTTTAATTTAAAGGCTAACACTGCTAAAATGCACTGAGATTGCAGCCGTATGAGAACTAAGTGGACGGACATATTTGAGACCACTTTTTTTTTTTTTTTTTTTAAAGAGGAATATTGTTACTTACCCGATTAAGTCTCCTGCAGGCTTTTATTACCGTCTCTTTTTATCTAACCAGATGGCTAGTTTGGATTAGTTTTTCCTCTGGTATCTCCTGCAGAGTGCTTCTCCCTCTCCTGTTGACACCTACATGCCTCTCCTGTGTCCCAGGACACTGGATATCTGTGCATGGTCTAATGTTTGAAGAGTGTACAGCATATATAGCCCAGATAACAATGGGCTTTATCAGACATGTGAAAAAACATGTCAGAAGAATGTGACGAGAACACAAACAGGCGACATTATCAGACAACATCATCTTTCAGGCATTCTGGGGTTGTAGCGAGGGCGTAAATAAGGCTTCCCTTTTTATTTACAGCTTAGCCCATCAATAAAAAAGGGATGCTTTATTCACACCCGCTCTACGCCCCCAGAATGGCTGAGGATGCGGGCATCTGATAATGTCACCCTTTTTGTTCTTGTCATGTTCTTCTGATGCGTTTTGGGATGCTGTTTTGTGCCATGTTTCCCCTCGTCTGATAATCTCCATTGTCAATTGCCACATATTATTTGGAATAACTATCAGGCCTATATAGATTGGATTTTAGATGAATATCTATTCTCTGTTTAAACACTATAACTATGCTTGGAAATTTGGTTAGTGGTTAGGAGGTACAATATTGTTGCCCCACTAGGATAGGAGAGATATTAAAGGAGAGATATTAGAAGTGACTATAATCCTAATTGATCTGAGGAGGAGAGTAAAAATTCCATTATGATTTCAAATGCATGTATTGTACTTGACTGACTGGCAACTTTGAATGGAAATACAAAGCTTTTTTTAATGCACGATACTTTATATACTTTATATAATATATATACTTTATATACTTTATATAGAAAGGCACAACCAAAATGTGCATAGGATTCTTTCCTGTAACTGTGATAGTGGAAGACAATGTACACTAAGAGGAATACAAGGACTATGGATGTATCTGGGGGAGGGATGAGGGAATTTTACCGTACCTTCTCAATGAAATTTTCCTTTCTAGCATTGCAGCAACTTAAAACATCAGCGGAACATTTATAAATAGTTTAAACACCCAAAAAAAGAGTCAGGCAAAATGACCAACAGAATGTGTTCACAGCAAATATAAGGGCTCTAGGTGTGGACCGTTTTCAGTGTCTCATGCTCTATGGTGCTAGATTTGAGAAAGAAAGGATAACTTTATGGGGAGGCAGAGTTATTATTTGGGGGACAATGCCCTCATTTTGCTTCCCACAGCCACACCCCAATGCACCAACATATTAAAAGGAAATAAAACAAAACCCAACCTATTTTCTAACATGTTAAGTAAAAGTGCTAAACTACCCTCTATGGACTCTGGAATTTCTAAACATTAGAATGTTCAGAGTTGTATTCATCTAAGTCTGAATTCCAAAGGCGTTTATAATTTTCAGAGCAGAAAGGATATTATATTCAGGCATTTCACTGAAAAATTGACGTCAGACTGGGGTCAGGACCCAAATGTTTGATTTATTAGGAATGAGCTGCCTTAACAATTTAAAGAGGAAACAAAGAGAGTGCCATCCTGGATTCTTTTAAGCATGGACATCCTCAGAAGAGGAATTTTTTTTTGAAAAAAAAATCCATTTATTTATATACCGATGAAGGTCCCCTAACCAGTTCTAGTGCGCAACAATAGTGAGAGATTTTCTGATAGTGTGGAGATGGTTGCAACCTGATTTTTTTTTCTTTTTTGTGATTCATCTTCATAAACTCTTAGCATGAAAGGGAGGGAGAGGGCTGAGAGTTTTTCATAAGATCCCTGTGCTTAATCAAATATTAGACTTTGCAATATATAGCAGTATTTGAATAAATTAATTTTCACTACTTCAAAAACAATGATAAAGAAAAATAAGGGTTTAAGAAAGCCCACTATTATATTCCCATTGGGCAATTAACATTCAAAAACGTGCTGGTACTGTCCAAATTCTTTTCCATATGCTTCAATTAAAAAAGGAAAAGTAGTGATCACATCGGGTGTTTCTATTTTCTGCAGGCCCTATCAGTGTGGACACTGCTCCCAATCCTTCTCCCAACCTTCAGAGCTACGGAACCATGTAGTCACCCATTCCAGTGACAGACCTTTCAAGTGTGGCTATTGCGGTCGTGCCTTTGCTGGTGCTACTACACTCAACAATCATATCCGGACACATACAGGGGAGAAGCCCTTTAAGTAAGTAATCAAAGGATCAGATGAGCAGGAAGGCCATTAGACCACCAAGCTAAATTAGTAAATACCAGCCACTGGGTGGGAATAGGTTTTGTTTTGTTTTGTTTTGCATTGCCAGGTTCTGAATACCTGACAGACCTTCTAATTCACCAGGCATTGCTCCTGAGCAAGATCTTTTTCATTTCATTTGTGTAGGAGCAAAATTCATGTATTGCAACAAAATCATTAAATGCATCTGAAAATCAAATACAAAATAGGAAATATTGCAGTGCTTGGAAACATTACAGTTTCAAAACTGTGATTCCCAGAACAATCTAGAAATATAATTTTTCCAAACTCTGTATAATACACACATCAAATATATGTAATTTAATCAAAAAGAGACCACTTGTTCGTAATGGAAAATCAGATTTCAATAACAATTTTTCCAGTATCTGAAATACATCAACTCTATGGCCCCAAACAAGGAAAAGCCAGGCCAGTGGTTTTGGACATCTTGTTTTCAAAAAGACAGACATATTCCATACAGAGAAGACCTTTCAAACCACACAATTATAGTGCTATGATTCCGTTTTAACTTCCCTGGCAATGTCCTATGGAATCCTAAGATTTGCATTTTAGGGAAGGATATTTAGAATTCTCAGCCAGGGAGCTGTAGTGCCTCACCAAACTACAAATCCTAGGATTCCAGAGAATGTAACCATGGCAGTTAAAGTGGAATCACAGTGCTATAATTGTGTAGTGTGAAAGAGGCCCAACAAAGGACAACTGGAAAAGTGTGTGGGTGGTAGCATGGTTTTGCAGAGGAGTCAAGATGAGCAGGAACATGATCAATTAAATCCCATCCCCACCCCATCCTCCACTGCATGGTCATAACGGGCAGTGTAGAATTCTAAACTGAAATATATTTTCTTAGGCTTAGCTCCCTTGCAGACTTTGGTTGAAAGGATGATGTTCAGTTTGCTTTTTAGACTAGTATGTAAAGAAAGCAGTTGTGTTATCTCTGTTTTAACTAGTTCAGGGAAATCAGGTTTTTTTTTTTTAAAAAAAACTAGCTTCTTATGGTCATATGATAAGTTCTTAACTGATTTTGCTGTTTATTTGGGCTGCAGTGGGAAGAAGACATTAAAGCATGTTTACACTGGATTAACAATAAGGGATCATTTGAGAACTCATGTTGTTTAGTAGAGGTCAGACTGGGATCAGATAGCTTCAGATTCTATTTCTAGAATGGGTTAGTTGTCAGGTTTAGGGCAAAATGCGGTCGTGGCAGGTCCTAATCTGTAAAATACTAGTGATCTGTTTCGCCTACTTTGGGCGCCTTATATTTATGCAAAATGGAAGCAGGTGATGGAAGAGTAATAACTCCAAATTTTCCAAAGCCCAACTTAGTCAGAATCCAAATAGAGATTCTAACTAGAGACTACCAGCATGAAGCAGTATTGCTGTATCAACAAATGGTGCCCACAGAGCCATTATGTTGGATTAATAGAGCCAATGGAAAACAAAGCCAAAACCAGTGCCAGCAATCAGATTGATTTTATGTAGTTGCTGTGTAAATAGATTTTAGTAATTAATTGTAGAGGCTTCTGGGTCAAAATGGAAAATAGATTTCTTTTAATGTTAAGGTGTTACTTATGTGTAACCTTGTTGACTTCACTTACTCTCCCTCCTTAACATCCTGTTTTTGTCATGTTTCCAATAAAGCTTCAATTTGCCCCATTTAGAGTCATTATTACATTCATTCTTTTTCGTTTGGATTGCCTTGTTCTTTTCTTTCTTCCAATTCCATTCATAAAATAAAAGGTTCCCCTGCACAGAATGGCAGCCAACTTATGTCATTAGATGTATGTCAGTCACATTGATTTTCATGTGATGTGTGCATATTAACTCAACACAAGATTATTTCCTATAGAAGCAACCAGTAATCTAATCTCTGTATTATAGTTAATGGCAGGAATCCACTTGGGCAGTTACGAATGTGTGCCATCATAATTTCATAGCTATGCAGTAACTGCTGGCCTGACCCACCCCCTCAGTCCACAATTACTGGGCAACAGCCATTGTGACTGACAGAGATCTGTTTCCCAGTCAATCGGGAAGCAACTGGCTGACATTCCCAACCCCTCCCGTAAGCGATTTCCAGTGTGATAAGCAGAAGCAGGGTCCCTGTCACAGTCCCCTCTTGCACTGGAAATCACTCACATGAGAGGGGGTGGGAATGTCAGCCAGCTGCTTCCTGGTCAACAAGGGAACCTATTGATCTCAGCCGCTGCTGCCTGGTAAATGGGGATTGGGGTAATTCCATGGTCACTGTGTATCCCCTAAACAATGGAATGTGTAGGGATTGTGAATACAAACCAGTCACAAATGTGTATCCCTAGGTTATGCCTCTGTAACTGACTTAGTGGATTCTGGGCCATATTAGTGCATCCGTGCAGTGGAAAACCAGATGTTAAGGATCTGAATATAAATTATTTTTATACAATGAAATGAAGGATAGTGTTGCATGTGACACCAGAATCTTTACTCAACAAGTAAACTCTGAAATTGTTTCATGACAAATTAAGGAATTGTTTTAACCACAAGTATACAGCCAAGTGTACTGCATAGAATCATACGCTGGGTTAATATAATTACAACAGTCCATTACAGTATTACACTGCATTACATCTCAGATGTGATAGCAGCTATACAGCAGCATTTGAATTTCCCTACTCAGTAAGGAAAAACTGAATTTATCTCTTGCTACAAGGCTGGATGGCAGACTGATGGGAGACAATGGTCAGCATGAATGGTGCTCCCTGTGGAGGATTACTGTGTAAACATCTGTGTATCTGTGTACCTCACTGTAATAGGACCACTTCTGTGCTGAACGCTGAATGTAAGACAATCCATGAAGAAAATTTATTGTATAGTCATGTTCTTGTGATCTATATTTTATATATATTTTATGAATTCTTCATGGAAGCTACTTGAAACACTTCTGGAATGGCAGTAGTTATTCCACAAACAGCCATAAGCTGTAGACAACCACTAATTCATTACCTTTGCGTAGAGACTATGGACTTTATCAGACCACCCCTAAAGACATTCGTTTACTGGCATAAAAAAATCCATTTTTATGCCAGCAGAAGAACGTCCCCCACCACACTTACCTTCCTCTTCTGGCAAAGGCTTCCCTGGCATTGAAGGAGGAAGTGAATGAAGCCCCATTCACTTCCCTCTTTGAAATCCCACAATGAAATCCAAAAGTAAAACAAAAAATAAACATCAACAAGTTACACCAAGTACCTAAACATACTTTAAAACTTACAAGTAAACCAGGGAAAGTTTTAAAAAGTGTGTCACCTACCTGGATGTTGCAATCTCACCCAGAAGTGTTCTGGCTGGTCCGGACATTGTCAGGGTAAATATGAGGGGGGGAAACACATGATGGTCCATACGCTGGCAATATCGGCACAAAGGTGTCACAGGGGATCTACTGATGGCTTAACCCATCAATAAAAAGGTATGGGTTTGGGGCAGAATATAACTGCGAAAGGGCGATGCCGTTTGATCTGTGCGCCCTTTCACATTTATGTGGTGTCGTTATGACACTATATTTGACTTATCTGATAAAGTCCTATATGGCCCAGAAGTCTCTAATGTGTATAAATTAAATCACAATACTGTCCTGTCTGTTAAGACAATGATGGATAGGTAGTTCTTGGTTTTGAAAAATATGTTAAATATACATAGATTTAATGCATTTGAGCATGTATAGGTATTACTAAGGTAAAACATAATTTCAAGTCCAAGTAGAGGGAAATGGTTCATATTGTGTAAGCTAATCCTAAAACTGGATTGATTTTAAGACCTTCATGATAAAAAAAATTCACAATTTGCAAGTTTGTCAAGCAATGAAAGGTAGTATATTTTGACACACTAATCCAGTAACTAATCAGTTTTCTAATAAACAATCAGCAATACACTAATGTGTCATCAGCATTTCAGGAACTCTGGAGAGACGGAGATCTGCACATAGACGTTAATGAATACACAAAAAATCATTAGGTGATCAATACTTCTGAGTTATTTTCATTGAGCTGATAGGTCTGATACATTAGAGCTGACATTTTACATTTGTCAAGATCACAGTGCAGTTTTTAACAGTAGAGCAAGCTGCTAAAATATTCCAAGAGAGACAATCAAGGAAACACAACTTAAAGATGTTGACACCTTAGGCTGGAACTAGAGATGAGATGAATGAGTATGTAACATTCAGGTCACAGGTTCCTCAAACCATAATTTCCCTTTAAAATTAATTATCAGGTAGTTTATAACATTCTGTAATGATGTATTTGTTAAAATGCCTCTGATTTGTTTGCAAAAAGCTACTTTTTCTTTTATATATTGTTTACAAAGGAATAAAAACAGATACAGAGCCTCTTCATTTTTTGTAGGGATACTTTTTCCTCAAAAGAGTCTTCTTTGATACAAATAGGCTACAGCAGCACTAAGACCCAGCTTATTTCTAAGAAACATTACATTAAACCTCTGGAGTGACTTCTATGCTTTTTCTTTGCAAATGTCATTGAAATTGATGGCAGCTATGTAAGATGGGCCTTATTCAAGACAAATTTTCTGTCAGTATCTCTCTGTGTACAGTACTGAATAGGCTCATCAGGAATTTAAAATTATTGTGAAGAAATCACATTAGGGACTTTTTCGGACATCTCAAATATACCGCAAGCAGCCTGGTCGCGTTGCGAGGCTGCTGCGCTGTAGGGCGTCGCTTTCGGATGACGCTCTCCCCTGCCGGTACTGTTGCGGTACCGCGGGGACATTTGAGCGTTATATTTCGCCGGTTTTTAAGCACAAAAGTTGATCGTGATTAAAAACCGGCAAAATATAATGCTCAAATGTCCCCACGGTACCGCAACAGTACCGGCAGGGGAGAGCATCATCCGAAAGCAACACCCTGCAGCACAGCAGCCTTGCAACGCGACAAGGCTGCTTGCGGTTTATTTGAGACGTCCGAAAAAGTCCTTAGTTACAGCAGTAAGATTTGGGATCATCATCTGGAATAAGCACAGCTGTCTTTGCCTGTATCCCTATGTCTTAATGCATTAATTATCTTACTGTGCCCTTCATATCTATGGAGTTAAGGTAGGAGAGAGGGTTGAAAGTTTGGGTCTTCCATTTGACCAGCTCAACATTATATGGAATTCTGGGAAACATTTTTTAAAAAAACTAACAGCTGAAACAATCACAAGTATTACCAAAAGCCTCCTTAATATGCACTTAGCTGTACTGTAAGTTCAGATAAAGGGTTTTTCTGTTCTTGCAAAACAAAAGTGATTATTGCTTCAGGGCTTCACAATTGTTCCAATAGGCAAGACTTCTGATTTTTAAATTAGCAGGAGGTGAAATTCTATTTGTCATCAATTTCTCCGAGGGATTACAGAGCAGAAAACTGCAGACAAGCTGCTTCTTTGATGGCTCATTCCTAAAAATCTCTTTTTGTTCTTTATCTATTTGAACTGACAGTGATCAGAGCTATAACAGGACAGGCCTCTCTGGAGAAATCACCTTCCCCCTGTCTATTGACAGATTCCTCTGTTCTGACTCAGACAGGCCTTGTCCCATCATAGGCATCAAGGCCTTGGAAGTAGCCACCAATTAAACCTCTTGAGCTGGTAAAATCTGAAGCCACTTTTGAGTGTCTGTTCCGATTAAGCAGGATAAGACAAAACCCATTGCCTCCTCCACCCTGGAGCTGCTCCCTACTCTCAATTTTCTCTCTTGCCTTCTCCAGGTGCGAGAGGTGTGAGAGAAGCTTCACACAAGCCACCCAGCTGAGTCGACACCAGAGGATGCCCAATGAGTGCAAGCCAATAACAGAGAGCACAGAATCAATTGAAGTGGATTAACTGATTGACTGGTTGGAATTAAACTGCAAGGAAAGTCATGATTAAATGTCACGGACACTTAAGCAAAACCAAAGATTTCCTCTGAGCAACTTTCAATCAGTCCCAGAAAACCAAGAGCAGTAATAAAATAAGTAAGATGTTAAGAGATATTGATCCTGGCATGGAAGTGAAACCAGGGAAGAGATTATTTATTTATGACTAAGAATGAAACTGATTTGAATGGACAAGAAACCCGGGCCTGCTGGCATTTCTAGCCCCCTCACCATGTATGCTTTATTTCTAAAAGCTTTTATAATTGTTATTTAAATACCAAAGCAACAAAGATCAAGGGTTGTTCTGCCCATAGTTATGACTGTGAATGCACATGGACTTGTTTATTGTGGCACCTTTTTCTTCAGCATGACTTGGTGGACCCAGGTATATTCCTTCCTAGCTGGGTTCTGCTGGGTTGCATTTCTCTTGGCTGTATTTTTTAAAAAAAGTTTCCACATGATGAGAGAGAAAGTGATGCAGCACCATGTTTGTCCAACTCCAGCTGAATGACATTTTATCCCCATGATTTCAGAATCCACATTTTGTGCACTTTTTTGTATTAATGTTTTCATTAACCAGTGTTGCATTGCTACAGGAGATTCAAGAAATATTAAATAAACTTTGTCATGTCATGTCATATATATATATATATATATATATATATATATATATATGAATGACAATCTGTAGATGTTCATGGTTTATGCTGTAAAAATATCAGTGAGGGAAGCATTTGAAATAATGTAGAAGTTTCAAATACAGTTCTCTTTAATGAATTACCCATCTTATTCATAGATGATTAATAATAGTATCAGAGAAATGGTGACACTTTTATCTAACAGTATCATGCTTGAAAACATAAATGTTAAAATGGAACATCAAGATGCAGTCTTTCCTTTGATTGTAACATTTACCTTGTGAAAAGGAAAAATCAACAGAAATTGTCTGTTTACAATGTTCACAAGCATTCAACACAACAGAGAAACAACATCACAAAATCTGGTCATCACATAGGATACATTGGCCCTTTGTTCCTCTGGTACTACTACATCAAAAATATGGGTCAGACACTGGTGATTGGATAGATGTATAGCTCAAATTTATTCCTGATGCTACTAAAATGAACTGAGTAACTTGATCTATTCTTAATTATGTTCTGACAAAAAACCGTGTCTGGGTTCGCCTAAAACTAACTGGTCTAATGTATACACAATGTTCTCAAGTGTTTGCTGAGTACAGCTAAGGACAGAAGAGTATTTATTCAAAAGACACACTGCTGTGTTCAGTGGGACTTACTCCCAGGTAATTATGCATAGGATTGCAGTGGGAAAGTATGCCAGATTTTAACAAAGGAAGTGAAACAGTATCATATTATTTGTACTAATCAGAGTTTAAAATGCAGGCAGCAGGATTTGAAACAAAAACTTCAGTTAATATTCTGCCAATCAGTTCTTCTGCTCCAAGATAAGGGACTTTATCAGACATGTGAAAAAACACATCAGAAGAACGCAGTGAGAACACAAATGGGTGACATTATCAGATGTTGTCATCCTTCAGCTGTTCCAGGGCGTGTAGTGTGTGGTGAATAAGGTGTCCCTTTTTATTGATGGCTTAGTCCATCAATAAAAAAGGGACACTTTATTCATACCTGCACTATGCCCCCGGAACAGCTACGGACAAGGGTGTCTGATAATTTCACCCTTTGTGTTCTTGTTGCAGTCTTCTGATGCAGTTTGGGATGTGGTTTTGTGCCACATTTCCCCGCATCCGATAAAGTCCAATGTCTCTCCAGTCCCATGAGTTTTGTGATCCACTGAAATAGCAAGAGCTTGGGGAGTTTTTTTTTTTTTTAAGGATTCATGGACAACCTCCACCATTTTACAGATGAACTGTGAGATACATCTGGCCAAGCAACAACAGAGTATGATCAAGATGGCAAAAGTTAATAATCAGGAAGAACACACAAGCTGCAGCAGTTTGTTTTAGCCTGAGCCTAAGGGAAAAGCTCAATTCCACCCCTTCGTCTCTCCCCACACACACACTGAGTTAACTGAATGCAAACTACTTTTGCACTTTGAACGTAGTTTGCAATGACTGAAGTAAGCTGAGGACAAAGGGGGAAGGTGAGAGGAGAAAAAAAAGAATCTGGGTCATTTTAAAAACAGCTGAAAATGGGACAGCAGAGGATTATTCAGGACTGTCCTTTACAAATTGGGAAAGTTGGAGAGTATGTTCACAATGTAACTTGTTGCTAGACTGCTCTCCTCCCCTCAACTCATTGCCATTAAAGTTCTGTTATGTGTTACTTTTTAGTGATTTAAGAAAACTCTTTAGAATTAAGAAAAAGACCTAAAATAGCCCCAAGCATTTTAGGCTCCCAAAAGTAATTTGTAAAGTACTGTAAAAAGCAATCAGAACTTGTTACAGGGAGAAAGGTAACAATATTAACAGTTATGTTATTTTTGCAAAATAAATAAATAAATGCTGTGTTACCTTTTTCATCTCCAAAACTAACATGCAAGCAACATTGTTCCTTGTGTCACGTGTCTTCCAAGTTCTGGTATTAGCAAAATAGCAGTCTTGGGTTCTGATAACAAAAGCTAATATTAAAAGAATGCCTTATACATTTAAAAGACTACTACTTTTAAAAAGAAATATTAAGTTACTATCTGATCCATATACCGGTGAAATAAAATACTAAAATTTAAGCTCATGCAGTCTTGGTGCAGTAAAATTAATTTGAAACCAGGCGCTCAGACAATAACTGGTGTGTGGATTAAAAACAAAAACAAAAACTTCCTTTACCTGACCTTCATGCTTAAGTAGAATTTCATTCACTTCCACTGAAAGACACATACTTTCAAGATCAAGGAACTTGATATTTTTTCTAAAACAATTGTATCTTGTATAAACCAATTATTACAGAAGTCTTTGGGACTATATTGGTTTAAATCCTACTAAATGGTGCAACTAGTTTGCACACTAGGTAGGCTGTACTGTTTTTGCCTTTGAAACACCTACCTCATTACTTCCCTGTGAGAATAAAATTAAGTGTAGAATTCATAAATCCTCTTAAGTTGATGCATTAAATAAATAATGAGGTATCTGTGGCCCGTCAAACATGTGGTATAAAGCCTTTGACTTTTATTTCTATAATGTCATTTCTATCACTTTTCTATATTACCGTAAATGCATTGAAAGCAGTGTATGCAACATAAAATTAAAATTAAAATTAAAATGTTTTTAAACCCATAGCTGCTAAAATAATAAAATGACAACAATGAAAATTAAGCATAAAAACAGCTAATGTTGTGAAAATTGTTATATGGTTAGGCTTTGCTTATAGGACAGATCTAAGGTATAGTCTGCCAGCTCTGTTCTGATACTTCTCAGCCTAAAGTGTCATGAAGAAACTCTCTTCTAACCCTACATTCCTCTAGATCAGAGGTCAGCAACTGGGAGGGGGGTTATCACTGTGAACCCTGTGCATCCATGTGCAGCAGAAGTGATATGACATTACTTTTAATTACCATTTTCAGCTGATTTCAGTCAATTTTAAAAAATTATTATTATTATGGGAGTTCTGGGAGAAAGTGAGTTAAATTCCTGTGTATTTGTGGGCATTTTGGTACATTTTAGACTGTTTTCAGGGGGGGGGGAATCACCCTATAATTGACCACATCTTAAACAAAATCAGGGGGGTACATGAGGGTACTTCAAGTGGTCCTCTGAGGTTGCCCTTTCCCTACCTTTGTTGTAGAACACACCTCAACTTGGTAACACCCCCCCCCCATCTGTTGGATTACAAATTCCAGCATGTCCATTGGCAAGATTAGCTATAGTTATATTCAGTACAGCTGGAGAGCAAAATGTTGGAGAAGGCTCTTCTGGAACAGAGAGGAAGTGTTTGTGCCTGGTTAGGGTTAGCCAGGGCATTGGAGCCTTAATTCTCATCCCAGGGATAACTCAAAGGCACTAAGTGCTGCTCTTCCAGCAGTGCCAAAGCTTCAGTGCTTGATCTGTGTTGTTCAGCTTGAGTGAAGATGCCGTGAAACACTCTGTACACAATCTAGTGCCCCCCTCAAGGCTTTTTTCCCCATCCTGTGTACTTCTTTCATGTGAACAATATTTGCACACACAATGAGGGCTGCCTGTCTGGTTGGTATGTGGCATACAGTTGTCCCTCCATATTCACAGATTTGGCATTCACGGACTTAAGTATTCACAGCTTGAAAATATTATTTTAAAAAAAATCCAAAAAGCAAACCTTGATTTTGCCATTTTATATCAGGGACACCATTTTGCTATGCCATTGCATATAATGGGACTTGAGTATTCACGGATTTGTGTATTCACTGGGGGTCCTGAAACCAAACCCCAGCGAATGTGAAGGGACAACTGTATATAGAATGTATAAAACCCACCAGGGGTAAGTGTACCCATTAAAATGGTTTTTAGAACACAGGATCTTATATCATCTAGTCACCTCTGAAAATGGGATACCACCGCGAAAATTGGAAACGACTCCTGTACCTTTAATGATTGAGTAAAAGAAGGAAGTTCAGCTTGTTTCCTGGCTGAGTGACAAGAGACCTGCTGAAATCTCTGCTTCCACACAACCATTAAAGATGCACAAGCTCTCTCCAGCTTCTAATATGGCAACCCTAGCTCTAAAAGCTTGGTTTTTAGTTTAATTCTGTACCCAGTACATCAAAGTTGATTTTTTGCTAAAGTGTCTGTCTTTAAAATATTGTAATAAATCTGGCTTGCATTTCAGTCATATGGTAAATCCCATATCTGTATGAATTATGCATGTTTTCACACTTCCAATGCAATTAGTTTTGATTCTTTGATTTCCTTTTCAATCACAAATTATTACCTGTTAGTGTTACAATCCAAAGAGTAAGTCACAGACTGAAACAAAAGAGAATCTTGTGGTACCTTAAAAACTGAACATGTTTTTGATGTGTAATTTGTTGCAGGTTAAAACTTACTTTATCAGATGCATGAAGTGGTTACCTAACCCTTATACCAGAGTTAACTGGTAATTTTAAAAATGTCATAAGATACTTTGTGATTCTAATTAACACTAAGAAAAAACATATATATTTAAATTAAGGGAAGGGGATGTTCTCAAGATGATAGAAGAATTTAACAGCAAATGGATGAAGAATTATATTGTAATATGAATAGCATGGGGTTGGATCAATATTTAGTCATGCTTCAGGTAGACCTATTAAAATCAATGGAATTAAAGTCTGGATCCAGCCCATGATGAAAAAAGAGGACACAGCACAAATACTGAAACAATGCCATCCTATGTCTGCTTATTCAGAAGTATGTCTCATTGAGTTACATGGGGCTCACTGCAAAGATTGCAAATAGGACTACAAACTAGATGGGGGGGATGCTCTAGGCAGTCTTGTACAAACAAAGGCTGGAATCCTGTCGGGGACTTTTATCTTCATAAGTGGACTTCCATATGCAAGAATTAGAATTGCGCAGTTGCATAACGTCTATATCCAGTAGAGGGCTACTGTTATTTCATTACATAGCAGAGCCAGCAAAGTGTCCAATGTGCATTGGTCCTGGTGAGATTTGCATCAGTCCTGATGCACATTGGGCACCAATGCACATCAGGTATTCTTGCCAGTGTCCCATTATGCATCTTCACAATTCAGTAAAGGGGCTTCTTAACAGCTCTGCTATGTAGCTAGGTACACATAAAGTTGCATAACATAATAGGCAGATAGGATTCCAGTGAATAAGGCTTGTCTAGACTTACAACCATTTTTATCCCACAGTGCTCTCCTGCTAGGTGAGAAACAGCCCTCCCATTGTGAAATAGGCTTTTCACTAGTGCAGTTTTGGTTCTTCAGGTATTTTGGATGTCACCTCCCAGAAGCTTCAGCCAGGATAGAGTAAGGGATTATGGGAATTGGTTCCAAACATTTGGAAGGTCATAGTTCTCCATCTCTGCGCTAATGGAAGCCCCGCCTTTGGATCCAAGCTGGGGTAATTTGCATTCAGTGTATGAATGTAAGGGGGAAAACAATGCTGAAATTGTATACTTTTGGTCCCTTTCATTCTAAATGCTTAATTGGAGGTATAGCCCATTGATTTCAGTAAAACTAATCTAATCTGGGTTTTACAAGCATGGCGCATGGGTTGTTTTTTCAGGCACTATACATCAAGATCAATTTAGAAGAAAGGAATCCTGTCAGCCCCATCACCATTCATGGAAGTTAAATTTGTGCAGCATAATTTTAATCAACATTGTTTCTAATACTTCTGTTACCATTGTTTCAGTCAAGCAGGACAGTTCTATCCCACTGATTTTAGGGAACCTTCCTGTTAAAATAAATGGCATGTTACAGTGGCGGGATGTGAAAATCCAAAGTATTTCCAATTTAAAGGAAAAGATAATGATCCAATTAACTTGAGGAACAAGATCAACTTAAATCTTAACAGTTCTCTCTCACTGGTATGCTTCACTAAACCAAATAACAACAGATAGAAAAGTACAATTAAATCCAAATCAGCTTTCTACAGCAAGGATAGATAAGTTGTGGCCCTCCAGATATTGTTGGGGCTGTGACTCCCATCAGCCCCGCAGTTACTGCACCATGCCCTATGAGCATACAGGAAAAAGTCTCAAAACAGGTTTTTTTTTATTTTGAGAATACTGATGCCACAGAGTAGAACACTATTCACATACCTTGTGCCATACATACAGTACATGTTGCTTAGAAGCATAAGTAATTGCACCTTTACTTCCCAGCAAAGGAAGCAGACACATTGTATGTACTGCACATTTCCCAACCTGACTGTAAAATTATAATGGTTTATTTTTGTCATGAGAAAGGAGAATGACAATATCTATACTTTGATAACAATCCTCCCTACACATTTAAAAAACCAAAAAAGTGCATTAAGAGAGACTGCTAGTCACTCATGGCCATGTGGCTTTCATATCTTATCACAGAGCTTGACAATACATAGAACAGTTAATGAAGATATCATTTTTTTCTTCACTATAGCAATAGGGTTAGTTGAACTTGTAGACAAAGCTTGTTAAAGACTGACAACAGTGTATAATAGAATTCAAATTTCAAAACAGCAATTTTCTTCACAAAGGGTTATCCAGTTATATCCCATTAACATTTCTTTTTCAAGATTTCAAAGTGTACATTGAGTGGTGCACAAGTTCAAAAGCAAGGCTCTAAGTGCTAGTACTCAAGGCCTTTTCGCATGGATTAAAGAAATAGCCTAGAAGGCTCATAAAAGGAATGTTGTTTCTGGGTAATGGAATTAAAAACATTGCTGCCATTGTCTCTTTCCACACCATTTTAAGAGGCAGGTCCACAGCTCCCACCACAGGTGCTGTAACATGTAATTCTTCTTCAAGGCATCCACCACTCACACATACGGACTTTGTACCTGTGAGTATTCCTTGCCTAAGAAAACTCTGAAATTTATGGGATTGCCATAACTCAACAGGCAACTTGAAGGTTCTCTCTCTCTCTCTCTCTCTCTCTCTCTCTCACACACACACACACACACACACACCTGGGCAGACACATGTCTAGAACCTTCTAGAGATGAGTAACTTTTGTGCAGAAGCCGTGCCCCTGCCTTGTCAGCACACATCCTCCATTGTGCCTTATGCTACTCCTTTCAGTTCTCTTTCATCTGATGCAGAAGCAAGACTAGTCAGAAAGTTCTCTAATTTTGTGGTAAGTCTTGGTGAGTAGTTCTCTCTTTCTTCATTCTCTATGAGAATTTTTCACTCTCTGATGAATAATATGGGTTTTAAAATGTATTTCTTCTTCTTTGTCTACTGTTTGGCTTCTTTCTCTCTTTTATTTGTCCTCCATAAGGCCCTATCCAATAGTTATACCTACTGCGGAGATAAAATTGCTCCCTCAGACCAGGGCTGGTTTAAGGCACCGGTGGTGTCAGCATCCGCAGGGGGCCCCATCATTGTGGCCCCTCCCCCGTAGTAACCCTCCTTCTGCAAAAACATTATTAGTAATTATAATCTGAATATCCTATAGTGTGAAAGCTCAGATTGAGCTCGGCTACATTGACCTGAGAGAAGCATATGGGGCCCCCAAAACAAAGCATTGCAGAGGCTCCCAACATTCCTTAAACCAGTCCTGCCTCAGACAGTCATTCTATCTTTTTGGGGGGGGCACAACATTCAGGCTTTTCCCATATGCCCAAATGTTACCACTCAAGGGCTTAAAATCAGAATTACCCAATTCTCTTCACATTCTTGGGAATCTTTGCTAATATTTGATCAGACGGCTCAGGATTAGTTTCCTCACCAATTCGTATGACTCTGGCTCTTTCCTAAGTTTCCTGATTGTCTAATCCAAAGAAGCCTCAACATTATTTAGTCATGACTATTTCAACATCAACATCAATATAAACTTAGTATTGACACCTTTGGAATAGACATTCTTGGTACCAATGTGCTTGGTTCAGATGACCACGGGCTTAGAGGAAATTTCAACATCACACACTGTTTTTCCACTGCCACCTCGTGCTCCTGAGAGTGAGTTGCCTGAAGGCAGAAATACTTTGCTGTAGACCCATAGCCTGTGACAAAAAGAAGGAAGGGAGGGAGAAGAAGGATAAAAAAATAACCTGGCTTGAAAGTTCCAGTGCTTGTGCATATTTGTTTCAGCTTTGACTGTAGTCACAATCTTTATGCCAGAGATAAAGATCTATGCCAAGTCTTGGCATCTATTGGAGGAGCCACATTGGCCATCTACAGCATCTCAGAGAGCCTCTCCCTACTGGCCCCATCACACCAGGAACAAATGCATACCTCAACATTATCTGATGAGGAGTATGAGCCTGACTCATTGTCTCCAGTATTTCTATCATTGCTTACATCCTTTCTATCTCACATTGTGCTGGATAACAATCCATTCACCTGCCCTGAAGATCTTAGACTCTATGCTGAACAAATATTACAGATGGGAAATTGCTTGTACACCAAGGTTAAGGCCCAGCCACCTCCAGTGGTTGCTCCAGTGTTCTAGAGGTTTGACACACAGAGTATGACTTTGTGTTGTGATGTTTCTTTTGCTGGCTTTATTACATTTGGGTTAACAATAATAGATGAAGCCACCATCCATTCGACTAGCCTTTCAGTACATCAAAAATCTCTATAATATAAGGAAGGATTGTACAGGCTTTTTGTTTAATTGTTTGTTGTTGTGTGCCTTCAAGTCATTTTCGATTTATTGTGAATTTAAGGTGAATCTATCATGGAATATTCTTGGCAAGATTTGTTCAGGGGGGGGGTTGACTTTGCCTTCATCCGAGACTGAGAAAGTGTGACTTGTCCAAGGTTACCCAATGGGTTTCCATGGTTGAGCAGGGATTCAAACCCTGGTCTCCAAAGTCATCCAATGCTCAAACCTCTATGCCACACTGGCTCTTTGTTTCATCACCCAGTCCCAAACTATAAAGTGGTGGAGGCATGTCAAATTAAGGGGCCAAAGAAGGTATATTCTCCATATCAACATTTTGGATTGCTGTTTATGCAATATCATTATCAATATAGCCAATTATCAGACATGCATGTCTTCTTACTTTCATCTCTTACTAATGAAATGACCCTACAAATTCCATTTGGAAGTACACCACCAGGCAAGTCAGCAAACCAAGGCAACAAGACATAGTGCAGATTGTGCATTCAAGAATATGGGTGCTGCAATTGCTCTTCACTTTTATGCTTTAATTCACTGTGCAGGGGTGTTGAAAATGTGAGATCAAGAACTGAAGATCTTCCATTGATGAGGGAAGGTGTTTTTAATGCTAAAATGGATGAAGCACTGGTCACCTCCAAAGATGTACTGTTCTTCATCTTTTAAGAGGTCCTTCAGTAGATCAAAGAGCTGTCTGATTTGATAGGATGATTTGATAGACTGCCATGAAGAATGTACTGTCTGTTGTTCACATTGTCCCCTGCCACCTTGAGACTCCCACCTGAGTTGCCTTTTCAGCCCGTGGTATAACATCATAGTGAATCTGCGGTATTTATTGTTGTATGCTATAGAGTTCAGTTCTCTTCCCACAGTTGAGGTGTTTTGATTCCGTGTACCATCACTGGCCCTGAAGAAGGAGAAAACTTCACTATTGGAGAAGGGGGCAACAGGATGCATCCCAAGATACACCCAGTACACATGATTTCCCCCTTGTATTTCACCATGCCCAAGAAAGAGGAATGGTTTCATCCTATCTTAGAAGAGCGCCTTGCAGAGATTTTCAAGTGAAAGAATAGTGACCTGCTCAGAAACAGAATCACCACATCATTGCTCTGGAAATATTGATAGTAAAGCAGGTGTTTTGAATTTTCAAGCCCATCTAACTGTCAGGTTAGTACCAGTGGCAATGGACAATACCACTAGAATGTTGTACCTGAACAAACAAGGAGACACATGTTCATGGACTTTGTTGAATCTCACCACAGAATTGTAGAACTGATGTATTCTTTGTTGGACAATTACAGTCCTTATGCATCTGATAGAAGACGATAATGCCTGCAGTGTAGGAGAGGTGGATTATCTAAACAGACAGGTTACCATGACTTACAAGTTGTCACTAGCCACCCTGGTGTTCAAATCCATAGTGAGGAAATCAGGTCTTCCAGAGATTGATGTTTTCACTACTTACTACAACAAGAAGTGGAGGATGTACTGCAACAGAGGAGGGGAGGGGCCAGCACAGCTGCAGGATTCCTTTCTCTGCAATGGTGGAGGCCCACTACATTGTCTGTTTCTGCTCCTTCTGAAGTTCATCAGCAAGATTCAAGAAGATGTCATGAACTGTGTGCTAGTTGCATTTTGGTAGATAAGGACCTGTCTACACTGCAGAAATGCAGCAGTCTGACACCACTTTATCCACCATGGTTCTATACTATGGAATCCTTGTATTTGTAGTTTGGTGAGGCACCAGAGTTCTCTGATAGAAAAGGCTAAATACCTCACAGAACTACAAATACCAGGGGCTCATCTAAATGAGGCGATATAATGTGGATCACTGCACATTAACACAAAATCGCAGCAGCATTCATTTATCTGTCAGGGGATGATAGGCCACTCAATCCCCACCAGAAGCCAAAAAGTTATCTCAGCAGACTCAGTAGCAACCCTTTCCCAAGAATACTCACAGACAGATTGTCTGACATACAAATAAGCAGGTGCACTTTCATCTTCAAAGTCAAACAGTTGCAATATGTACAAATATTTACAATTGAAGGAGAAACTGCTTCACCAGGCCTCAGCATTCATAGGAAGAGAAGGAAGTGAGCTCTGTTTTGAGCTGCCATGTATGTATACACACACACACACACACACACACACACACATACACATACAGGACATTGCCCCCTAGTGGCCTGACTAGGCCTGACTTGATAGTTCATGCAATCAGCCATTTTGACTCAGCATGGTTCTGCAGTTGTTAGGCCATTTTATAATGGAGTTCAGTCTCTAACTCCACTTTGTAGCTGGCAAGCCCGCCATTACACATGTCTGACCAATTAGCTTTTAACTTCTGGAATGCGCTGCACTTTGAAATGGTTGCCCAAACAGGTGGTAACGCAATTTCTGCACTTTAAAAAAAAATCAGGAAAAGCCAACAACAACAACAATAGTAATTTCTTACCCGCCTCTCCCCATAGATTGCTGTGGGGAACAATAAATTTATACAAAGCAACTAATATCAATTAAAATACATATTGGTTAAAAGTACATAAACCCATTAAAACTCATAATATCAACTAAAAGAATAAAACCAGTACATATTAAAACAGTTTAAAATTCATAGTTTAAAAATCATCTGGAAAGGCCTGTAAAGCAAGGGCTTTTCTCATAGAGTTTTTGGAGTTTTGGGGCCCACTCCTTCCAAAAACAGCAAATCACCGTGAGATCTCGTTGGGACTAAAGGTATTCTTGAATTCTATGAGGGTTTTTTTTAAAAACCATCTAGACAATTCCCTGGATTCCATAGGATAGAACTATGGTGGATAAAGTGGTGTCAAACTGCTGTATTTCTGCAGCGTATACAGGCCACAAGACAGTCTTGGTTCACTTCTCCACCTTTCCCAACATGAATGACACTGATCCTGCTTTTGACCAGATTTGATTGTGCACTCCGGTACCAAGTCTATCACTTGGACTTTCCCTGCCTTTGTTGAGCATATGAAGGGTGTGACCTTGACTGATCCTGAAAGCTCTCAACGGTGTGCTTGTGCAGACAGAAGTGGAAACATAATTGTGATTTTGCTGATGTTATGAGGACCCAGTCTGTGCCCTGTAACATTTCTACCATGTTTACATTCCTCCTTTACCTTAAGGAACAAGGACTCACCTTTTCCTTCCTCAAGTGTATCTATTAGTGCTTGTTTCTTATTAACTAGCACAATTGTCTTTGGAATCCTAGTTTTCTAACACTGTTGTTAAAAGATTCCTGTTCTCACCTTTACTCTCCTGCATTACAACCAGTTCCTCCATGATCACTTTCCCTCTTCCTCACACAGCTCATGACTGAGCCTTTGAACCACTGGTCATGTGTGACATCAAGCTCCTTTTCCTTAAAGGTATTTTTTGGTGGCAGTTGCATCAGCATAGTGTGCTAATGGATTGTGTGCTCTACAGTCAGATCATTTCTGTCATATCTTCCACCAGTATAAGAACTAGGTGCATATTTCCTTCCAAAGGCCATATAGAAGTTTCTTCTTGAACCAGACATTGCTCTATGTGTTTTCCAGCATTGTTCTAATCATTTCCCCAGTGTCACTTCTAGAAGTGGCTTTATACACACTGGCCTTTTATATTAGTTAGATAGACATACTCATTTTGATGATCCCCAAGGCTTCTACTGTGTTATATCGGTCCTGGTGGTGCAGTGGTTAAATGCCAGTACTGCAAGTCACCACGTTGCAAGTTCGATTCCAGCGGGCTCCAAGGTTCACTCAGCCTTCCATCCTTTCGTAGGTCGGTAAAATGAGTACCCAGCTTGTGGGGGCAATTAGCTAACACGCATTGGAAACTGCTTAATGCAGTGTAGATGTGTAAATTGCTATTGCTTAAAAACAATTTGTAAGCCGCTCTGATAGCCTTGTGGCTGAAGAGCGGGGTATAAATAAATAAATAAATAAATAATAAAATAATAAAATAAATAAAAATTCCAGAACCTGCTAAAGTGGGTTGCTGAGACCATTTTTGTTGACTCATTGCCTAACTTAAGTTCCACAGCCACCTCTAGAGGGCCACAATGTGGTCTCAGCTGTCAACATTTATCAAGCATTATTGTCTTGATTGTAAAATCAGAAGTGATGCTTCTTTTGGAAGTGTGGCCCTTTCCTCCATTTTGGCTTGATGTCACCTTTCTAGTCACATGACCATGGTGATATTGCCTACTTGTAGTAGTTGTTGCTTACTTGTAACTGTAGTTCTTTGAGTTGCCATTTGTGAATTCACATAATTCACTCACCTCATCTCTTTTCATGTCTGGCTCTTTTTTTGCTCTTCTTGGAATGAATGACAGAACAAAGGGGAAAGGTTTTCACACACTGGAGAATGTGTACTGACCAGGTAGGTGTGGGATTTCTGACAAAAAGCTACTCAGCTCTATTTTTGTAATTGACGCTGTGCCATAGACAAATAAAATTATCTATCTACTCAGCTCTAGAAGGTTTTTTATATGTCTCTGAAAAGGTGCAAACCCCATACTTATCATCTTACAAATAGCCATTTGAAGAAAGACAGTTACAGTAAGCAACCTGTCCTTCTTAGCATAAGTACCATTTCTTCCTTTGTCATCAATGATAGTGGCAGCCCCCCTGTTGGCATGGGGATTTTAGTGCTCAACACGGTAGCTCCCTTTAGATACAGATCTTGGAAAAGTTACTTTTTCAGTACAACTTCCAGAATCCCCAGCCACTGTGCAATTGGTTATGTTGGCTGTGGTGGAGTGGTTCTGGTAATTGTACTTATGAGAGAAAAGCTCTGTTTATATGCTCAGCTACTCATACAGTGCTAATATGTTCAAGTGTATTAGGTTTGCACCACCTAACTTCACACACTCCTTGAAGTAGGGAAACTTTTTGTACCTGTTTATGCTTCCAAGTGCAATTTTCCACACATAGAGGTTCTTCTGTGAACAGAGATGCATTCTTGCTGCAGATATTTGTCTCCAACATGTGGAAGATGGCAAGGGAGTCAACATTAGTGCACTTATCTTTATTCTTAACACATGAATAAACTCAATGCTCAAATAGAGAGCTAATTAGGAAGCAATATAACATGATCATGCAGCACCTGGTGATATATTCCTGGCCCTCTGTGCGTGCACACACACGCCCTCAAAGTCACCTGTCAACTTATGTCAACCCCATGAATTTCATAAGGTTTCTTAGGCAAGGAATAGTTAGAGGTTGTTTTGCCAGTTCCTTCCTCTGAAATTTAGCCTACACCACCTAGTATTAGTTGGCAGTATCCCATCTAACTACTAACCAGGACTAACCTTGCTTAGCTTCTAAAATCTGATTGGATCTGATGCCTTCAGTATATATGCCACATTTGTGGAGCAGGCACTAATATTGCCACATCATTCCAGGGAAGGTGCTAGTGCTAATTCTTCATGCTCTCTGCATTACAGACTTAATGTATAAACCAGCTCTCAACAATTCTCAGTTGAAAGTGTAGACTCCTCATTTAAAATACCGTATATTAGTTTGTCTCTCATGATCTGTAAAGCTGTTTCACACATGTCACTTTTCCTCCATGTGCCCCAAATAAAATGGGAACTACAAAAGACAGTGGCTGTGGGCAAATCCATTAGACTGTTTTTATTGCTGAAATAGGAAGTCAGTTCTCATTTTTTAAATTACCACATATCTAAAAGATATTTTAGTTTGCTTAAACTTGATTGTGCTAAACTCCGGGTGTACAGATAGCCTGCAATCAGAAATGGGTACCTTGGCATTATTTTACCTTCCTGAATGGGAGTGAAGCTTTTAGTTGGTAAATGTTGTTGGAAATGGGTATTCTGAATATGCATTTACATCAGGGTGGGCAATTGCATGGGAGCAGGGACCAAATTCCTAGCATCACTTGTGTGCTCCTCCAGCAAGCCCAAACAGCTCTGTTTTTCTCTGTTGTTTTTGTTGTTAACTGCCATCAAGCTGACTTCAACTTATAGCGACCCTATGAATGAGATATCTCCAAGTCACCCTACCATCAACAACCCAGCTCAGGTCTTGCAGACTCATGTAGTGGCTTCTTTTATTGTCCATCTGGAATGGATATGCTGCATCAATTCCTTAATTATATTAAGGAAGTCTTACTTGCTTTCTCTTCTAAATAGTGAGACAACTGCGCGCGCGCACACACACACACACACACACACTTACTTTGATGGCATCTTTGTCCATTTGGGTATAACATCACCCAGTGAGTTAAATTCATAAAATTAGATTGCTTCCTTCAAAATACTAACTTCTATTTCTGATGCTACTGAGACTTTGGTAACAAATATAACTGGAAGAGATGCACACTTTTATATTGTGGGAGTATTATTTTTTAAAAAAGACAAGCATTTGTACTTTGAACACAAAGGGTCCTTCTGCTCATATTACCAGAACGAATTATGCAGCTACATTGTACTCTTCTTCACTTTTTAACTAATTTTTGTGGTTTGCAGGGGGGAAGGAAGAAATGGTAGGAAAAGATGGCAGGTTACAGCTGGTAAGAAAATTTTTGGAATTGTCTCAACTATAAAATTCCAGAGTCAACTTCCGGTTGAGAGTGGGGAGGAGTTGGATTCTGGGTGTGGGAGCTCCATGCTAGCTCCGCGCAGCTCCAATCGACCATGGTGGGAGAACTACCTGAAACCGACTAAGGACTCAATCTCTGGGAAGAGGGAGAGGGAGGTAGCCCGGAGGAGAAGAGGAATAGCTCGGAGAGAGTGGGAGACGGAGGTCTCACACTCGAATGGAGCGTCCTTGGCTAAGGGCACCCCACCGCCATGGGAGCAGTCTAGAGACGGCAACCAAACTGCACAACGTAAAAAGAAGAAAGTTGAAGCATATAAGCGTGAAACCTACTTTGGAGGAGGAACACGAGAGAGAGAAAGAAAACTTTTCAGGCATGGTCTCTCAGACCAAAGGTAGTTATCAACAAAGAGGGGAAGGGTTAGCTGACTCTGAAGCGTTTTTGAGTTTTGTTTATGTTCTTTATGCCCTCCCCTCCCCCCTGAAACGGGGCAAATCTGGTTTGAAGAGCCCATGACAGTTATCTAAGAGTCACAATCTACAACTTTTTTTTCCCTGAGTGGTGAAAAACTCCATATCCTGGTTAAATCGGAGTGGGACCAGGAAGCCAGAGAATTAAATTTAACAGCCCTGAATTTGAAGTCTAAACACCAAAGGAGTTAAAAACTGAGGTAGTTTAAAAATTGGATGCAAGAATCATTGTGTAAGACAATTTATTTACAATAATAAAGCAATAAACCCATAACAATAACAATAACAATAAAACAGCTCGAGACAAAGTTGGGTGCAGCATATTGAGGCACAGTGGGGAGCCAGTGGGGAGTCAAGAAGCGGACAAGGACCAGCTGTGAAGAAATAAATGAAACTATTGTATTTGCTGAGCCGAGTGAGAGTGAGAGGAAAGCTTTCACGACTCACCCCTGCTTGAACTGCGTTAAACTGCATGAAACAGCAAAGGAAAGACTGGGCTGTTTACGAAGGAGAGAGGTACGGAGAGTAAATATAAGCCTACAGAAAATACAGGACTCAACCTAAATAAACAACTACAGAGCGCTCCAGTATCCAGCTGCCCGGGTAATAGAAGCTGCTGGGGCAAACCAATCATGGAAAAAATTTGGGGAGAAGTGGTCATGATAGAGACTATAACGGTAGCTGTTTAAGGTCTGTTTTTATGACTGTATTTGAATCTGAATTGAAGAGTATTGAAGAATATTGAAGAGGATTGAAGAGTATTCGTACTGAAGAGTATAAAACAGATATAATCAAATTGCATATCTTATTATTTCATAGTTGAGTTAGAAACAAAGAAATAGTAATATTGTAACTATAACCAATTACTAATATTGTGGAAATACCTGAGATACGGAGATATTGATTTTTTGTTACTGATACTGAGTTCATTATATATTTTCATACATATACTTATATTTCTAAATATCTTTATATAAATATATTCATATATATTTATGTTTGTGTAAATATATTTATATAAATATTTATATTTATATATTTACACTTAAATTTTACATATGTACCTTGGGAGATGCTTATAGTGTACTAAGAGGTGTTTGTGAATAGTTTATATTGTATATAAAGCTCTATATACATGATAGACATTACAAGGAAAAGAACAATAAGGATACTAGCATAAGGACAAAGCATCATTTAATATTTATATATATGTATATCTCTCTCTGGGTTTTCTTTGCAAACGAAGATTCAGGAAGGACTCATCCCACGCTTTCTGCAAGCACGCTGATGACTAAAAAGGCCAATCCGAGATAAACAAGTCCGGTTGCAGAAAGCACAGCAGAATGTCTCCTTGGGTGATTTTTCTGGGTTGTGATTCTTTCTGCGTTGTCGTTACTCTTCAAGACTTGTTCGGCGTGAGTTCTCAAATAAGGCTGCAGCATTGTGGATAGTGCGTCTCCATGCCTCCCGATGTGAGGCCAGGGTGGACCATTGTTGGTGACCAATTTGGCCGAGCCTGAGATGTTGTTTATTTATACTTACATATATACAGAACAGATATATAGAGTACAGATATATTTATACTATAGTATATCTATTATTCATATTTCATATCTTGATCTACACTATACATATTCGTAACCAATATTATAAGATTCGTAAAGGACTGGGGGAACAATAATATATAAAGGCATAATCTATAAACATAAATTCATCATAATACACATATTATATGTATATAGATATAGATATAGATACATACAATATTTATACAGTACATACCGTGTAAATACATACAGTATTTAAACAAAGAGTAATATATACATACCTGATAGAGGGATTTCATAGATAATAAATTAAATATATACACTAAAAAATTTATATCAGATGCATATACATTGACCCTAACAGAACTCAAACATTTCAAACAGGAAATAAGAAGTGAACTAAAAGATATAAGAAAAGAGATTAGACAAGATTATAAAAAAGAAGCTGAATTAATAGGGAAAAAGATAGATAAGATAAACAGAGATTTGGAAGAGATGAAAACAGAAATTGGGAGTCTTAAAGTGAAGACAAGTACCACTGAAGAATTAACAACGAAAATTAAGGAACAACAAGAGAGGGGAGAAACAATGATTTTGAACCAGGAGCTCAGATATAGAGAAAAATGTTTAAAATTAAGGGGATTGTCAGAAAAAATAAACGAAAATCTATGCAAAAGAGTGATCCCATCATTAGCTAACTTTGTAGACCTTTCAGAGGAATATTTAGAAGGAGAGACAGAGAAACTCTTTAGAGTCAACTCTAGATTGGCAAAAGAAAGGAAACTCCCAAGAGACATAGTAATTACATTTTAAAAAAGGAGAATAAGAGAAAAAAAATCTTGCAACAAAGTTACAATGACACTTTGAAAATAGAAGATGAAGAGATAAAAATGTTTAAAGATATCCCACCTATGATGTTAAAAAAAGACTGGATTATATGACAATCACACAATTGTTGCCAAAAAACAGAATAAATTATAAGTGGGAAAGGATAGAAGGGATCTCCTTTACTTACAAACAAAGAAGATACAAAATAGATTCAACTCATAAGGCAAAAGAATTCTGAAAAAAATTGGAAAAGAGAAGAAGCCAGAAAGAAGGAGAAACTAGTACAGATCAGCATAAGAAAGAAGATGGAAGAGAAGAGACACTAAACTTTAAAAAGAAAGGATTAGAGAAGCCAATAAACAAAAAAGGAGAACAAAGTGATTTGGGAGAAGAAGAACAAGGAGAGGGAGACGAAGAACATGATAGGGGAACAGAAGGTTTGGATGAAGAAGGAGATGAAGGAAAAGAAAGGACAGAGGGAGATAAAGAAGAGAATATATAGACTCTGAAAATGACAACTGAAATCCTGGAATGTCAAGGGATTAAATTCAGTATACAAGAGGAAACAGGTTTTTCATTACCTAGGGAAATTGAAGACTGATATAGTTTGTCTTCAAGAAACGAAGATAAAACAAGAAGATTCGAGATTCTTGGAAAACAGGAAACTCAGTCAACTATTCTACTCTGCAAACGTTAAAAAGAAAAAAAGAGGGATAGCACTTTATATAAATCAAAAATTCATTGCAAAAGAGCTATTCAAAGATCATGAGGGGCAGATTATAGGAGGTGAGGTAAATTTACAGAACTCAAAAACAATAATAGTAGGAATTTATGCCCCCATCTTAAAACAGGAGAAATTTTATAAAAAACTGCATAAATATGTTGAAAAGTATGAAAAGGAGAACATAATATTAATATGGAGTACTTAATCGATCCAAAGACAGATCTACAAAGAAGAAAATAAACTTTCAAGGGAAACTACCAAAAAGTATTTTTGACTTAATGGAATAATTCTCTTTAGAAGATGTAGGGTTATCAAAACATGGGGAAGAAAAGGGATACACATTCTATTCTGAAAGTTATAAAACCATGTCAAGAATAGATATGTATTTAATCTCCAAAACCTTGATACCACAAATTCAAGACATGACAATTCTCACCAAAATAACATCTGATCACTTTCCAATTAAGATCTCTCTGAAGACGAGCAAAAAAGTTTATAACTGGAAGCTAAATGAACATCTTCTAAAAGATGAAGCATTTTTAAAATCTCTCAAGAAAGAGTTTAAGTAATATTTTTTGAAAAATGATACAATAGATACCCAAATGAAGACCATATGGGATGCCGGAAAGGCGGCATTCAGAGGACTGTTAATAAAAAGAGGAGCAGAAGTGAAAAAACACAACTCAGATAGATTTAACTTTCTAACAAAGGAATTAAGGAAAAGAGGAATAGAATTAAGAATAAACCCATCAAATGAAAACACAGTAAGACAAATAAAACTGATCCAAAAAACAGCTAAATTGGGAAACAATGTCAGTTATAGAAAAAAAATGGAAAAGAACACAGCAGATAAATTTTGAATACACTAACAAATCTGGAAAATGGCTGGCCCACAAGTTGAGAAATGAAAAGGGGAAAAAAATCTGATTAGTGGGATAAGGAACAAAGATAAATTAGTAATGAGTCAAGAAAAAATAGTGAGGTCATTTAGCGAATTTTACACTGAACTATTTGAACAAAAAGAAAGGGAGGAAGGACACATAAGAAAAATGAAAGGATATTTAGAAGAACAAACCTTCCAAAATATCAGTGAAGAGCAGAAGAAAATCCTGAACAATTCAATCACAATGGTAGAGATATCAGAAACAATTAGAGGATTAAAAATGAATAAATCACCTGGCCCAGACAGATATACAGCATTATTTTACAAAAAAACTTGAAGATAAATTAAGCATGCCGCTTTACCGTACTTTTAACAATATAGAAAAGGAGGATATACCTAAATTGTGGATGAATGCCAATATAACTTTGATATTAAAAGAGGGGAAAGATGGGAATGAAATGACAAATTATCGTCCCATTTCTCTACTCCCCGTCCCGATTGTTTTTAGCAGAGGGGCGGGGTATAAATAATTTTTTTTTATTATTATTATTACTCAACATAGACTATAAACTATACACAACAATCTTGGCACAAAGATTAAAGAGAATCCTGCAGGACATAATCCATGAAGACCAAAATGGATTTTTGCCTGAGAGACAAATAAATCAAAATATAAGATTAATTTTAGACCTAATAGAATATTACGATGTTCATAATGAAAAAAAATAGGCTTAATGTTTATTGATGCAGAAAAGGCATTCGATAACATCAATTGGGACTTCATGTTAGAGGTATTAGAAAGGTTAGGAATGGGAGAGAAATTTTGCAAACAAATAGAACGGATCTATAAACAGCAAACAGCACAACTCATTATTAATGGTGAAATATCAGAAACGATTAAAGTAGAAAAAGGAACAAGATAGGGTTGCCCAATATCCCCACTATTGTTTATATTAACTCTAGAAGTATTAAATAATAACATCGAGCCAACATGAAGATCCCAGGAGCTAAAATCAAAGGTATTACATATAAATTGAGAGCCTTTGCCGATGACATGGTAATAATAATGGAAAATCCATTAGAACAAATAACAGAACTTATGGAAACGATGACAAGATTTGAAAATTTTGCAGGATTCAAAGTGAATAAAGAAAAAACAATAATATTGACAAAAAACATGAACACACAGGAAGAAGAGGAATTAAGAGGGAAATCAGAATGCAAAATAGGAAAAAAAGTTAGATACCTGGGAATATGGCTAACAAAGAGAAACATTGACCTATTTGAGAATAACTATAAAAAAGTGTGGGCAGATACAAGAAATGATCTTGAGAAATGGGGGGAATTAAGATTGTCATTATTGGGGAAAATTGTGGTAGTAAAGATGGCAATCCTCCCTAGACTATTATTTCTATTTCAGAATTTACCCATAATTACCAATGAAAAAACTTTTGATATATGGGAAAAAGATCTACAGAAGTTTATATGGGAAAACAAAAAAGCAAGAAAAAAATGGTTATATTTAATAGATGAGAAAATAAGAGGGCTGTGTGATTTACTGGACCTCAGAATGTATTACGAAGCAGTGGCATTAACCTGGTTAAAGGATTGGATAAAACTAAATAACGAGAAAATCTTAAATGCTGAAGGTCACGACGCGAGATTTGGCTGGCATGCCTACCTAGTGTATAATAAATATAAAGTAAATAAAACCTTCACAAATCACTGTATAAGGAAAGGTCTTCTGAGGGTGTGGAACAGAGTTAAAGAAAGATTCTACACTAAAATTCCAATATGGACTTCAACACAAGAAGCTTTTCAGGCGAGATGGAAAAACACAAACATATGGATAAGATACTCAGACATTATCGACATTACAGAAAAGGGAAATCAAGCAGTAAGAATATTAAGATCTAAAAAAGAGTTAAAATTGAAATATAATATAAACTGGTTCACCTATCATCAACTATGTGAAAGATATAAAGAAGATCAAATTAATGAAGGAATTGAACCAGATCTAAATGAATTGGATAAACTAATATGGACAGATAAGAAGAAGAAACAAAACTCGAAATTATATAAACTATTACTATCTAGAAAATTAGAACAAGAATGTGTCAAAAATTACATTAAAATGGGCGCAGGGTATAGGACACACAATTGATTTGGCCGACTGGGCGTTAGCGAGAATAAGATATATGAAACTCACACAGTGTCAGAAATTAAAGGAAAACTACATAAAGATTACAAATAGGTGGTATTTTACATCAGAGAGGCTGAACAAAATGAATAAAATGATAAAAAAATACTTGTTGGAAATGTGGTGACTTTCAACGTTCGCTGATACACATGTGGTGGAAGTGTAGTAAAATTAAAAACTTTTGGTTAAAAGTTCATGATAATATTAAGCAAATTTTACAGCTGAAAATAGAATTTACTCCCAAGCTTTACTTACTGAATATGATAAAAGGTTTGAGTAAAAAAGAGGAAAATCAATGGTGGAAGATCATATTATACATGATAACCTCTGTGAGACTAATTATAGCTAGAAAATGGAAATTAAAAGACGCGCCAACAATTACAGAATGGAAAGAGAGTCTATTGGAAATGATAGAGTTAGATGAACTTACAAATAGATTAAGAAACAATGGTAATAATAAGAGGAGTAAGGATTGGGCCGCAGTAATAAAATATTGGGATAAGACAGATGATACATATAAAGACATTAAAAAACTGATACAGAACTGAAGGTATTGAAATAGTAAGGCAATTGGGTGGATTGGGTAAGAACGGGGAAAATGATAGAACGGGGGAAGTGAACGAGACTATGTGCAAAAGGGATCTAGGAGTCCTAGTAGACCACAAATTGAACATGAGTCAACAGTGTGATGCGGCAGCTAAAAAGGCCAATGCGATTTTGGGCTGTATCAATAGAAGTATAGTATCTAGATCAAGGGAAGTAATAGTGCCACTCTATTCTGCCTTGGTCAGACCTCACCTAGAATACTGTGTCCAGTTCTGGGCACCACAATTCAAAAAGGATATTGACAAATTGGAGCATGTCCAGAGAAGGGCAACTAAAATGGTGAAAGGTCTGGAAACCATGCCTTATGAGGAGAGACTTAGGGAGCTGGGTATGTTTAGCCTGGAAAAAAGACAGTTAAGAGGTGATATGACAGCCCTGTTTAAGTATTTGAAGGGGTGTCACGCTGAGGATGGAGCAGGCTTGTTTTCTGCTGCTCCTGAGACTGGAACACGGAACAATGGGTGCAAGCTCCAGGAACAGAGATTCCACCTTAACATTAGGAGGAACTTTTTGACAGTAAGAGCTGTTCGGCAGTGGAACGCACTCCCTCGGAGCGTGGTGGGGTCTCCTTCCTTGGAGGTCTTTAAACAGAGGCTGGATTGCCAACTGTCGGGGATGCTTTAATCAAGATTTCCTGTGTGGCAGGGGGTTGGACTGGATGGCCCTCGTGGTCTCTTCCAACTCTACAATTCTATGATTCTATGGTAGAATTATAGAATGAGGCTGTAAACAAGGCTGTAAAAAAGGCGTTGATGAAATTTGTTGTTATGTGTAATATATGGAGTAAAAACTAACGTGAATCACAGAAGGAGGAGGAATCGATATATTAAATTGCTATAAAATTAAGTCTAACGGGAAACAGGAAAAAGGGGAATTTATAATAGAATGTGGCTCGTGATACAATAAAGGAAGTCTTTGTGAAAAACCATTTTGTGGATGAAAGAACTGTAAATAAGTGTTATGTTTGTATGTTTGTATGTTTGTACCATTATGTGGACTAAGAGCGACAATAAAAAAAATAAAATAAAAATCCAGAGTGGAGCAGAGCCAAGGCAAGGACAAAAGCCTCATCAGCCAGCATCCAAATAAAGAAGCCTATCAAGACTTCTAGAAGAATGGTTGAACCCTAGTCTGCACGTACAGCAAAATTAGATGGTAGAACTATGAACTGATAGCCAATTATGTAAGACTACAACCCAGGGGACACCTTTTTACATCTAAACCTTCATGTAAAGAAATGGCAAGGAAATAAAAACAAAGCTAACACATTGGGGAGAATATATTCAGCAGCAGGTGTGTTGGCCATGCAGCAAAATACAACAAAATCCAGTATCTACATAGTCCCATTACCTGTCTTTTATTGTCTTTGGTCCCCAGATGGCAAAGAAGGGGAGTGGCTCTGCCTGCATTGTTATACCTCTAGATCATCTTAACTGACAACAGAAGTAACATCAGAGACAAAATGTAGGCCTGTGACTCTAACATCATCACTTTTCTTCTCCTGTATGATTTTTAACATCTTGCCTGATGAAGAAGCCAGTGAAGCTTCAAAAGCTTGCATGATGCATTTTGTGCTTTTTGGTTGGCCATTAAAGGTATTACTCTT
Source organism: Gambelia wislizenii (assembly GCA_030847615.1). NCBI lineage: Eukaryota > Metazoa > Chordata > Lepidosauria > Squamata > Crotaphytidae > Gambelia > Gambelia wislizenii. The sequence continues at coordinate 359,210,016 of JAUMIR010000002.1, read as the reverse complement.
TTGTGGATTTTGGACATTGGGGAAAAAGTCACTGGCTCATTTTGCTCTCTTGTCTGCTTGTTGTCTACTTAAAGAAACCTAGTGGTTGGCTTTAAACAAAGAAAAACATTCAAAAAGGTGTTCCTTCCCTTTCAGTCTGGTAGTACTGTACATTTTATCATCTTATTACCATCCACTGTAAGTGTAGACTGGGCTTCATCACCTTATGGATGACAGAGCTCCATTTGAAAAGAATAGCTCTTCAACTGCAGCAGCATTTTTCACTAGACACTATGGAATTTGCTTTTGAGCATCTCCTGTCTGCTTCATACTTTCACACAGCATACGTATTTTCATCTCCAGTGTGTCTGCTGTGCATCATGAAATGAATGTTGCAATGTTTTAAGGAAAATACAAATTATTAATCTGTAGGAGACAGATGCTGGAAATTGCCTATGACTGAAATTACAGCATTCATTGTGTTACTGCATATCATATGAAGAAGCTCTAAGGCATGGAATGCAATCCTGTCCATTTTTACTCATTGGATTCAATGAGTCCCAATCCCAAATATGTGTGCACAAATTTCCAGTCTGAGAGCATCCATCTCCAGACATTTCCCAAAGTTGGTGTAGCTTCTCTTTGCTCATTAATTACTTACCCTTTTGTGTTTGTCACTTTGCGTTCTAAGGATATTCTTGGTTTTGTTCAAGAGGAGGCACACAAATGCACTTGAAAATATTAAAGTAGGATGCACTGACTAATACATGCATTCTCCTCTTATTCAACAGGTTAGGGTCCAGGACACTGTCAAAAACTGGAAATTGTCAAAATGTGGAACCTATAGTGCTTTGGTCTCTAACCTGTCCAATCAGCAGGAGACTTTCCACTCAGTATAGGCTGACTGAGAGGCACCCAGCACAGCCTGTGGACAAACTAACCAGGAGTAGCCAAACAGCAGAACTGCACAGCAGGAAGGGCACAAAAACAGAGACTTCAGCTAGCAGCTGTTTCAGTGCTCTGGCCCACTTTCACACACAAATAAAGACTTAGAGACAGCAAGGTTCATCCAAATATATTTGGAGGCCTTTATCTTCAGTTGCAGTATAAACACACACAGTATATACACAGCAAACCTCATTAACAAACTCAACAGCAATTTCTCCAACATCCACCAACACACAATGCGTCTTGTGGTTTCACTATATAGGAGTGTTTGCTAGTCATCCCTCTGCCTAGCCACAGCTGTGAATAAACCCACTGTGCTAGCCTGTGGTCTGTTGCTCCAACATTTTTCCTTTTGCACTTAAAGCGATATTACCCTGACAGAGATGCCTGCAGTTCCTTAAAGGCCTATCATCTCTGCTTCTAATTCTTGAAAGAGGGGAAAGCTAGAGACTGCAGAGCAAGAAGAATGGGATATGTAGACCATCTCTACTATGACTCCCCCTCCCTCTGTTCCTGCACCAACTACCCTGCAGCACTCACCAGGAATCTATGACCCACTTCTCTCAAGTTGGCCAACCCCCCCACCCCCCAATTTCAGCCCAAACTTGAGGCTTCCTGGTGGGAGGAGGAATGAGCCGCTACTATTACTGCTACTCTTTTCTTCTTCCTCCCTCCCCCTCTGCTGCTACTGCCAGGCTGGGAATATGAAAACCCCAGCTCTGGTGGTGGTGGAAGTTCACAAAGAAGCCAGACACAAAACTCCCCTGCTTCTGCTGCTGTGTCTTCTGCCTTTTTCTTTCCCACAATGGTGTGGCACACTTGTGCTTCACTTTACACCCCTCTTATTACCTGGGAAACGACAATGCAGAAAGAATCACAACCCAAAAACATCACCCAAGGAGACCCTCTGCTGTGCTTTCTGCAACCAGACTTGTTTATCTCGGACTGGCCTTTTTAGTCATCAGTGCACTTGCAGAAAGCGTGGGATGAGTCCTTCCTGAATCTTCATTTGCGAAGAAAAGCCAGAGAGAGAGAGAGAGATATCTTGCACAGCTGCAGCATCTCCCCCCCCCCCGCTTTTGCCTGCTTATGCAGAGCATCCTGCTTGCCTGTTATCCAATATCCCACAGCCTGCCCTCAACAGCTTCCCCCAGCCAGTGGTGGCAGTGGCCTATCTTTTTTGCTCACTCCACCCCCTCACAAACTATTCACTTGCCTGCCCTTTCACAACTACTTTGACTCTGTCTGGCCCATGCAGCCACTTTATACAGTTCAAAGCTTTCTTCCCCCCACTCTTCTTCTTTCCTTTGAGGCTGTGCAGGTGGGCAGGCATGCACTCATGCTCTTTCCCCAGGCACAAAGAGAATACGGCTACAGTTGTAGTTGCAGCTGCTGAACTGCAGACGCCCAGGAACACAACCCCTCTTTTGACCATTTTAAAGTATATGTAACTGGAACCCATTAATTCAACTTGTGGTCAAAAGAGAGGATCACGTGTCAAATTAATGAGTTTTGGTTTAATTTAAAAGGGTCTAAAGAGCTGATTGTCAAGCAGGGGACACCTGTATATTATACTAGGGCATAAATACAACATTCTAAAAGAGCATTTCTGTACTTGAGGAACAAACATCAAGCTGTTTGCCCCAAACTCCACTGCACAGCCCAATTCCTTTTTAGCACTAGTGGCTTGTACCCTTGTAGCTTCAGTTTCCGCTTAGACATACACATGAAGACGCAGGCTTAATAGTATGCTTCCTTTCCTCCCTCTGTCTAGTTTTACAATTTTGTACATAAATGGGGCAATAAAAAAAAAGGTCAAATACCAATATAATAGGTGAATAATATGTCAAAAAGGCATAATCTGTTTTAGAAAGAATAATGACACTGTGATTAGAAAGGCAAACAGGTTGCTTTCTTTCCTAAAAATTATTTTAAAATCTTTCAAATATGGATTTTTTTGGTATTTTTTTTAATATTGCAAAGGACCAATGAATTCATGCATGTAGTCATAGTCCTATAAACTGTAAAATCACACTGGGTTAAATTAAGAAAACAGGCACATATTAAAAGGGGGAAATACAAGGTGAAAATAAATTTGATTAATAAAGCATTTCTATTAATATGATTACTGGCTTCCTTCTTATTTTTCATAAATCAGTCTCTACAATTCACAGTAACAGCATGTGAATAGCATTCATGTGGGTGAACAAGTGAATGCAAATGTGGGATTTGCTGCCTTGAATCCCATCTTGGGAGAAAGGCGGGATATAAATCCCATAAATAAAATAAATATAAATAAATAAATAACCCTGCCACATTTGACTTTGGATCCTGATGTTGGGGTCATCCACTAACAGCCTCACCCATCATTGGTATGTGGTCCTTGTCTGGTTTCCTCCAAGCAACCTTAGGAAAAAAACACAAACTCTTCCATCAGTAAACTCCAGCATCTCACCTTCCCTTTGGTTAAGCAACAACCAATCTAACATATGCATTTGATAGACATTTTATTAGAACATATATCTTTCAGTGTCATATAACACTATTACATGATTTACTGTGCATGAGAGTCACCATTGTCCCCTAAGCCACGAGTGCATGGCGTATTGTTTCCCATAGGGTGCAGCTCAAGAGTAAGAGAGGAAGCTACCTGATAAAAGTCAGTCCATTGGTGCGTTGAGCCCAGCCAGTAGCTCTCTAAGGTTTGGGGGCAGGTATCTGTCTTGTCCTACCTGGAAATCACTGATGTCTCCCATCCAAGTAGTAATCAGGCCTGACCTGGTTAGTTTCTGAAATCAGATGTGATGGGGTGGCATGATGATATGAGGGTGCATCTTCATGATTTTCTCCTTCTATGATCTAGTATTCCAGGACAAGCATTATATGGTACAACCCCTAGGGCCAATATAATTTCCCTCTTAGTAATGTAAAGGTTGCTGCTTTGCCAGGATTGAGTTCAGTCTCAAGTTCATGTGCTGGCATAAGAGTTCATGCAACTGAGCCTATGTCCAGCTCTCTGGATGTGGACAGCTGTCAATGAGACTGCATTTACACCCTCTGGAACACATCAGGAAAAGATAAAAATAGCAGTCTTTTGATATTATAGGCCATAAAGCAGTTTGTTTTTTATTATTTAATCATTCATTTTCATCATCATCATTATCATCATCATTATCATCATCATCATCATCCAGTATCTTACAGTCTTTAACGTCCCTGATGGATCCTAATTTATAAGAATCTCTGTACAACCTGTGGCAAAAACTTCAAGCTGTGTTTGATATCTGATCTCACATTTTAATAAAACAAAATTCTGAAACCAAATCTGAAAGCTTTAACCAGGCTCCCTCGTGAGGGACCCTGGCTGCCTTTTAGAACCTGCTTTCACGGCAGCCATATATGTCAAGAAACAATGATTAGCACATTAACTTGCCCTTTTTATTCCACTTGAAAAAACACCATTTCAGTCTGTGAACAATATGTCATTTTGTTTTGTTTTGTTTTTATTCTCGTGTTATATGACCTTTTGTATAAGCACCAGAACCACCATGGTAGAATAATTGTGTAAAACTACTGTACTTGAGAAAATATCCAGGTAATTGGCCAACAGACTGCCTGCTGGTTTACAAGTAGACTGGATAGTCAATCATCCCAAGCAAGGCAGCTTTCATTATGCCAGGAAAGGTCTTTAAAAGAAGAAAACATACGGAGTCTGGCTGCAAGAGATTATATCGCTGCCCCCCCCACCTGTGCAATCTGTCATGAACTAATGAGACACAAATGTTTCAAATAGAAGGTAAGAACTAAGTCAGATCTGCCGGGTCAGGAGTCTCTGGAAACCTGTGCACAACCTAGATTCTTGAGTTCATCTTTTTACAGAGCAGACCAAGGAACAGAACTCTTACTGCCACTACTGGGCTAATCACAGATCTCTGGGATGTAAGATGCAGGCTGCTAACTTTCAACACATGGCCTAAACTGGTTCAGCATAAAATCATCAGACTATGGCCACTGCCACACTGCAGAAATAATGCAGTTTGACACTATTTTAACTGCCATGGCTCGATGCTATGGAATTCTGGGTTTTGTAGTTTTATGAGGTATTTAGTCTTTTCTATCAGAGAGCCTTGGTGCTACAACAAACTACAAATCCCAGGATTCCATAGGATGGAGCCATGATAGATAAAGCAGTGTCAAAATGCATTGTTTCTGCAGTGTGGCAGCAGCCTATATTTTCTGTCATACCAATGTGACTACTCAAACATAAACAGTATCAGTATTGCAACTTTAATTTCATTAGTGATGATTGATTAAGAGCAACGGTACTTCTGCTGCTTAATGTATGTCGTGTATGTGCTTTGTACAGAGCCTGGAGAAGTTACTTTCTTAGACTGCAACTTCCAGTGGCTGTTCTAGCTAGGGGATTCAAGAGGTTACAGTCCAATAAGTCCCAAGCCCAGACATTGTATTGATCCCAGTTCAAAGCAATTATGTTTTGAAGTTCCTTCCATATTAGGACACACTGGTATTGTGAAGGCATCTGTCCTTCACAATCAGGAAGGCCCTCATTATAGCACTATATACCCCATAAGGTCCCACTACAATTGTACCCAACTAGAGAGTTCCTCAATATATTTTATTCAGAAATAAAACCCATTCAGTTGGATGAACCCTCGAAAGTGTGTGTAGAAGACTCATAGATTTCAATTATGTAATCCTATTTCTGTTAGAGTGGTTTGTGCATCGGGCACTTCAATTATTTCTTTCAGCAACAATTCATTGTCCAAAAGTTAGTAAGTTCCTGTTCCCTGAGGTTCGTGTGTGGGGAGTTGGGTTTAAGAGCCACACAGTTTCACACGAAGACTAAGGATTCAGTTCCTACATATATAGACTGAAGTAGGAAAGCAGCTCTTTTTCATCTTCTCTTTGGTACTGCCTTAAAAATAAAATCACTTTTGATAATAACAAGCTTAGATTCAGTAAGCACATGGGAATTTGAACTGAATGCCTGTCATTCCTCTTGCCAACCCAAACCTTAACTGACCCCCAATACGCTTACTCTGTTATGTCTTGGCTAGTCTTGCAGTAGCCCTGGTAACTGAAACTACCTCCTTCATTATTTTGACATAATTTCTGTCTTCAGAATGTGGGACAAAGGTGGATTTTGTTGTTTTGGCATTTGATGAAACATTTATAATATTATGCATAGACTGAGGACTTTATCAGATGAGCCCCTTTAAACATTTTTTTGCTAGCATTAAAAATCAATTTTTATGCCAGCAAAAGAATACACCCCACCACACTTACTTCCTTTCCCAACAAAGGCTTCCCCAGCAATGAAGAGTAAGTGAACAGAGCTCCGTTCACTTCCTCATTCAAAATCCTATGGATTCTCGTGAGAAGATGCTCACATGGGAAATTTTAAAAAAATAACAAAGAAAAAGTTCTAAAAAGCACAGGAACACACGTTAAAAGACCCAAGTAACCCCGGGAGGGTCATAAAAAGTGTGTCACTTACCTGGATGTCGCCTGGAAGTGTTCATGCTGGACCAGCCATTCATCTGCATTCACATGAGTACAATGGCGCAATCTTGTTGTACGCCACCCCGTTGCCGAGCAGAGGGGCTGGTTAATAATAATAATAATAATAATAATGGTTCACTAAAGTGCCATGGGGGATCAATTGATGGCTTCAGCCATCAATTTAAAAGTACGGGTTTTGACCAGTACATAAACACGAAAGGGTGACATCGTGTGGTATACGCGCCCTTTTGTGTTTATGTGGCATCGTTATGATGCCGTATTTAGTGTGTCTGATAAAGTCCTGAGAGGTAGAGAGATTGTTGATTCAGTTTCCAATAATGCTTAGATCACGCCAATTAAACTTGTTGGCAGTAGATTCAGCACAGCTGAAAGTAAGTACTTCTTCACATAATGCTCAGATGATTTACAAAATTACTGCCACATGACATGGTAATGGCTGTCACCTTTAAAATGGAATTAGACAACTTGAGGGGTTGGTGGCCCAAAGGCAAAAAGTAGAAATACCCAAGGCTGTCACTACCACCTTCAATGCTTGGTGCATTGAAGGTCATGTATGCACACACCCTCTCTACCTCATGTATGCACACACCCTCTCTACCTCTACACCCATGAAAGGAGGAAGAGGGAAAGATGACAGGAGGAAAGGCCTTCTGTCTCTGCATACAATGGCTGATAGAGCTGCCGCTGCTGTGTTCCTTATTCTCCCCTCTTCATTCTTCTATGGTAGGGTCTATGGCTGGGGCAGGTGATTTTTGAAGCTTTGAGTAGCTGCAGTCCATGAACTTAACCCTTCCATAGCTGGACTGTCTATTGCTTGGGACAAGTTTATCCTTAGATCTTAACTAGGATAGTTAAATGGGACCGTAGAAGATCTTACAGTCTCATGTTCAGCTCAGGCTTTGATAGCCAAAGATACTATTAACACACATATATACTCAATATGTTGATGGCTAGGATTATTTTATTTCCATGGTTGCAGAAAACTTTTTATTACAGAGATTTTTTAATAATTTGCTTTTCTTGAACATACACTAGCTTCCTTCTAATTCTAAATCATATTTACAAAACTATGTTCATGCTAACTGTTATAGAAATATTTCACTACAGCTGTACTTTTGGACAGTTTTTATTCTTGTTTGACCACAATGTAAGCATTTATAAAGCTAATCAGCCATCATTTTTTTTTTAAAAAAGCAATGTAATATAATAGTAACGTAGCCATGATGTTGGCATGACAATACAGGAATGATCAGTTCTAAGAACCTGAAAGACCTAGAAGTAAAATTTTGCTTCTGGACATCCAGCAGCCACTGGCAACCCAATTCCATGAACAGGTCAATCTAGTCACGAGTGAGTTTCAGTGTCAAGTGAGACTCATTTCCAGTGTGAAATAAGAATGAATGTAATATCATCCTGAAGTTCATCTATGACTGGGCAGTGTTAAGAAGATGCTTGCCCCCCCCCCCAAAATCATACTACCGTAGGATCCCTGTTTCTACTGATTCATTATCCACTGATTCAGTTATCCACGGAACACAACACAGCACACCTACCATAGAGTCTTCCTAGAAATGCATCCTCTCTAGCCATTTTCTAGGTCCTTCAAGAAATCTCTATGATATTTTAAATGGGAAGTCCTATTATTTTCAATGGTGTTCACTGCTATCCACAGTTTTCAGTATCCACGGGTGCCACCGGAACCAATCCCCAGCGGATACAGGGGTCCTACTGTACTCTATATAGATCCCAGAAGAGAGGGAGCAGGTGAGCTCAAGCCACCCCCCAGACTTGGAAGGGGGGCTAGTTCCCTGAAAGAATCATATATAATTGGACCCCAAGACTCCAAGCTGAGCCTCCTAAGGAATTATCCATCAGAGGTTTACTAAACGATCAAACATTGAGAAATATTAAGAAAAGTAGAGTTGCTGAGCCCTCCAATGAATAATAAAGACTGCCTGAAAACTATCCTATACAGATTTACTTGGGAGTAAGCTACACTGAACACATGGAAGACACTTCTAAGTACATGTTGTGCTTGTGAGAATGCTCATAGTTTGAATGATACCAGATAGTGAAGATAATTTGCCCTCCCCCTGCAATTTCCTGCAAGTAAACAACCATGATTAAGATTATGATTATGACTGATTAAGTTCTATCTCACCTTTTCCCCAATTCAGGACTCGAAACAGCTTATAACAAATTAAAAATATATACCATTAAAATATATATATACAAGTTAAAACAAGACTGAAGAATCAAAATATTAAAACATACAGTAGATCATTGCAGACATGTACACTAACACAACAGTTGATCAGACAGGCTTTATATAATTAATCATCAAATGCCTGTCTAAACAGAAAAGTCTTTATTTGTAGGGAGAGTGCCAGTCTAGCTTCTCTAAGAAGGGAGTTCAGAGCCTGGGGGCAGCCACTGAGAAGGCCCTCTCCTGTGTTCCTGCCAGATGCACCTGTGAGGGTGGTGGAACGAAGGAGATTATCAGACGGGACCTTTAATAGTGTCCCTGTCACGCCACTCCTCACCCACCCTACTCCTGCCCTACTCCCGTCCCCATAACAGTTTAAACAAAACAAAAATTCACACACCTACCTTATTCCGGCATGAAAATTGTTCTTCCCCTCGGCCATCCAGGAGTGAATGCAGCTGTCACATAGTTGCATTCACGTCCCGTAAAGCAAACCCCACCCGTTCTTGCGAGAGAACAATCGTGTGGGAAATTTAAAAATAAAATGAATAATAAATGTAAAAAACAAACAAACAAAAAAACAAAACAAAACAAAACCCCAAGCCCCAAAACACACTATAAAAATTACAAGTAACCTGGGGGGGGGGAAGGGTGTCATTTACTTCCTTGACCCGATCGCACCCAGAAGTCTTTGGGAGGGACCTCCCACCATGGCTGGTATCACACTAGCATAATGGGGCTCTATTTCAGATGCCCGTGATTCCATCACAGAGATGGAATGGGTGATCTATTAATGATTTAAATCATTAATAAGAGGGAGGGGGGAAATAGGAGCAGAATGGGAGCATGACAGGACAGGGATGACATCATCTGAACAGAAAGCTTTTTAGGAATCTCCTGTCATCACTGTCCTGGGATAACTGGCATGCCTGATAACCTCCAAAGAGAAGGGCCTTCCCAGAAGATCTGAAAGCATGGGCTGGTTTGTAAGGGAGAATACAAATAACCTGGACCAGAGTCATGTAGGGCTTTATATGTCAAAACCAACACTAGGTCAAAACTGGCAACATTAATAACAACCTGCCTCTCAATGTTGAGCCTCCCACCTTAAAAACAGTTCTGCCCTTCCTAGTAGGCTTAGGTGATAGCAAACTGCTGTAGACTCTCTCGTGTGTTCTTCCTCATTAATAACTTTTGCCATCTTGACCACACACTGATGTTGCTTGGCTACACTATCATAGATTTAGGACTTTTTCAGACAGGGGAAAAAACCCCCGAGGAGGTCAGGAGAAGGACAGGGCTGTTTTGCTTACAGTGCCCCTTTTCAGACAGCCCTGTCCAACTCCAACCTCCTCCTGACCTCCTCCTGACCTTCCCCTGTGCTGCTGGCATTGCTTTTTATTGATGGAGACCTCTTCACTGTCAGTTTACTTCACAATCTTAGTTCTACACGATCAGTATAAAATAACTCACAATCCCCTTACTCTATTCCTCTATCCAAAGATTTCCTACTATCTTTGATAGCCTTGTGTGAAGGTCTGAAGCCTGAGTGTCTGAGTGTTTGCGTGAATGGTGGTGCTATTAATTTTCAATAAAGATAATTTAATTGTACATTCTGGCTTAGAGTCTCCTCCATTGTGATGCTTTGATTGTGTATTCCTGCATGGCAGGGGGTTGGACTGGATGGCCCTCATGGTCTCTTCCAACTCTACAATTCTATGATTATATGATTCATTACTACCGGTATACACAGGTCAAAAGATCCTGCTATTGTCCGGCCTCTTGCTGCCATTTTGAGCTAATTAAATATTCCCCATATTAATTTTGAACACTAGAGGATCCTCACGGATGCCATGCAATTCAGGTAACACATATGTCACTCTATTAATTTCAGCAGCATAGTGTAGATGGTGATTCAGTTTCTTGCTGCTACTTTTAAATATTTGGGAATCAGAAATCCTTGCTCATCTACATCAAATCATCCTGATACTTATTAATAAATCCCAATATCCCTTCTGCCCACCTCTGTTGCAGACAGTTAGAAATCTTGTTGACTCTGCCTCCCACACACAACTGGCTCTAACCACTGCCATCCTCCCCACCCCCCCGCCCATTAGCCATCACAAATCTCTGTCTCGGCTTCACTATGCCACACAATACCCCTCCCCATTTAGTTACATCAAATGAACTTTCTAAGAAAAGAAATCTCTTTTGTTTGCATTGGCACAGGAAGTCAGTGGAATAAATTTTCCTTCCCATAATCTAGGCACTGATGGCCATGACTCATACCATAATAGTCAACTAAAACCTGAACCTAGGCCCTTTTTTTCAAGGAGCACAGTATGATTTGGCCACCTTGGGTTAACAAAGTGCTGGAGCTGTCATGTTGAATCTATTTAATGGTGTTCTTCTCCTGAATAAGTGGAAATTATTTGCAGGGTGGTGTGTTTTTTTTTAATGGTTTGAAAAAACAACCCTTGAACTACTAGAAAGACAGGAAATTCAAAGTTAATATTCCACTTAGAAAGTATAACGAATGAGAACACACAGCTATAGTCAGGGAGCAACCTTTGCCATGGCTTCTGTTCATTTTCTATCTTATGTTTCCATCACTCATATTTTGTAAAGATAAAAGTACTATGCCAGATGTAGTCAGTATGAAACTATATATCTCCTCTGAGATCAGTAGTGACCACCAAGTAAAATCCACAGTAATCTGGGGCATTGTATGGGCTCTAAGTGTTATTGTACACTCACAGTATTTATCCAAACTACATACTCTGGAACAATATAATTGACTTGTGCTATGGGAATTAAGACCTGGAAGAGAGAGAGTTTCAGAGTACAGCATCTGAAATTTCCACTTATAAACAGTCCCAGATGTAAGCATATCTAAAGAGAGGCATGCCTATTTGTAAGTATACTTGGAGTTGAGAAATATATCCCTTTGTAGTGACAGGCAGAAGAGTTCTCTTCCAAAAGCCTTTTCTTGCATTTCCAGACCCGTTATCTGGGCTTCAAAAGCCTGTAGAAATGGCTTACTGAATGATCAGTTGTTGTTAGCTATACATTAACCACCTTTCTCAACCTTTTTACCATGGTGGAACCTTTGAAACAATTTCCAGGTCTCAGGAACCCCTGCCTAAGAATTATTATGGACTTTATCAGACCACCCCCTATAAAAGTTATTTTTCCGGCATAAATTCTGGTGCTTTTATGCTGGCAAAAGAACTTCCCCCCACCAGACCTTACCTTGTTCCCATTAAAGAGACTTCCCAGGCACTCCGTTCACTTCCTGGTTTCAAATCTCACCTAATCTCACAATGTACAATGTACATTGTACAAGTACAATGGCACGTGGATTCAAATGCTGGCAATGATAGCAGAAAATAGCTACGGGCAAACAATTGATGGTTTGAGCTGTCAATAAAAAAGTACAGATTTTAAACAATATATGACAGTGAAAGGGCAATGCCATCTGGTACGCGTGACCTTTCGCTATCAATAGGTGTCTTTATGGCACCTTATTTGACTGGTCTGATAAAGTACTATATCTACAGGTCAAAAAAATATTTATTTTTTTCAATCTCAATACCTTGCAGAACTCCTAGCAACCTAGAATCATAGAATCATACAGTTGGAAAAGACCACAAGGGTCATCCAGTCCAACCCCCTGCCATGCCGAAATAAACAATCAAAGCACTCCTGACAGATAGCCATCTAGCCTCTGCTTTAAAACCTCCAAAGAAGGAGACCACCACATTCTGAGGCAGCACATTCCACTTCCGAACAGCTCTTACTGTCAGGAAGCTCTTCCTGATGTTTAGGTGGAAACTCTTTTCCTGTAGTTTGAAACCATTGTTCCATGTCTTGGTCTCTGAAGCAGCAGAAAACAAGCTTGCTCCATCCTTATCATGACATCACTTCAAATATTTAAACATGGCTATCATGTCACCTCTTAACCTTCTCTTCTCCAAACTAAACATGCCCATCTCCCTAAGCCACTTCTCATAGGGCATGGCCTCCAGACCTCCCACCATCCTGGTCGCCCTCCTCTGGACATGTTCCAGCTTCTCAATATCCTTCCTGAATTGTGGTGCCCAGAACTGGACACAGTATTCCAAGTGAAGCCTGACCAAAGCAGAATAGAGTGGCACTATTACTTCCCTCGATCTAGACACTATACTCCTGTTAATGCAGCCTAGAATTGCATTGGCTTTTTTAGCTGCTGCATCACACTGCTGAATCATGTTCAGCTTGTGGTCCACTAAGACTTCTAGATCATTTTCGCATGTACTGCCATCAAGGCAGGTGTCACCCATCCTATATCTGTGTATTTCATTTTTACTGCCTAAGTATAGTATCCTACATTTCTCCCTTTTGAAATTAATTTTGTTAGGTTTGGCCCACCTTTCTAATCTGTTCAGGTCATTTTGGATTCTGATCCTATCCTCTGGGGTATTAGCTACCCCTCCTAATTTGGTGGCATTTGCAAACTTGATAAGCATACTGTCTATTCCCTTTGATAAAAACATTAATAAAAATGTTGAATACCACTTGACCCAGAACAGAACCCTATGCCACCCCTTTAATCACTCTCTCCAGAATGAAGCTGAGCCGTTGATGACTACCCTTCAGGTTTGGTCAGTCAACCAATTACAAATCCACCTAACAGTTGCATTGTCTAGCCTACAGGTTACTAACTTTTTTTGCAAAAATATCATGGGGGACCTTGTCAAAAGCCCTACTGAAATCAAGATACACTACATCCACAGCATTCCCTTCATATATCAAGTTGGTAACTCTATCCAAAAAAAAAAAAAAAAAAGAGAGAGAGAGAGAGATGATTAGTCTGGCATGATTTGTTTTTGAGAAATTTATGTTGACGTTTAGTGATCACGGCATTCCTTTCTAAGTACTTACAGACTATCTGTTTAATGATCTGCTCTAGAATCTTTCCTAGTATTGATGTCAGGCTGACTGGATGGTAATTATTTGGGTCTTCTCCCCCCACATTTTTTTTAAAGATGGGGACAACATTTGCCCTCTTTCAGTCTGCTGGGACCTCTCCTGTTCTCCAGGAATTCTCAAAGTTTATTGACAGTGGTTCTGAAATTGCTTCTGCCAGTTCTTTTACTACCCTTGGATGTAGTTCACCTAGCCCTGGAGACTTGAATTCATTTATACTGGTCAGGTATTCCTGAATAACCTCTTTACCTATTCTGTGCTGCATTTCCCCTATTGCATCATCTTCTCCATATTCTCCAGGCTGAGCACTGTTCTCCTTTTGGGAGAAGACTGAAGCAAAGAAGGTGTTGAGTAGCTTTGCCTTTTCTCTGCCCCCTGTTAGCATTTTGTCACCTTCTCCATACAGCGGTCCTACCATTTCCTTGTTCTTTGTTTCGCTACGGACATATCGGGGATGACGACGACCCTTTTTATTGTTTTTAACTTCTGTAGCAAGCCTGAGCTCCATCTGTGCTTTGGCTTTTCTGACTTTCCCCCTACACGAGCTGGCTATTTGTTTGAATTCTTCTTTTGTAATTTCCCCCTTTTTCCATTTCTTGTACATGTCCTTTTTAAGTGTTAGCTCAGTTAAGAGTTCTTTTGACACCCATACTGGTTTCTTTAGACACCTGCCATTTCCCCTCTTTTCTTTGGAACTGTTTGAAGTTGTGCCTTCAATATCTCACTTTTAAGAAACTCCCATCCATCATGAACTCCTTTATTTTTTCGTTTTCCTGACCATGGGATCACCCACAATAATTCCCTAAATTTTCTGAAGTCAGATTTCTTATAATCTTGAATGCATGTCTGACTATGCTTGCTTCTTATGGAACCCTAGGGTTCCAGGGAACCCTGGTTGAAAAACCCTGCATTAGTAGTACACCCACTGGACACTCTGGAAAAGCGAATGAGTTAAGTGTTATCCTTTTTAAAAGCAAAGTATTGGTGTTAGAACTAACTCATTATTCCTTTGCTCATTGTACCCCCCTCCACCTTCTTCTTCCCTTTTCTTTTTTGAAATGAGAGTGAACATTGCTGATTAAAAACACTTATAAGGAGTCATCTGGGAATCTCTTTTTTTTATTTTAAAAACATTTATGACTACAACATGAAAAGTAATGAATTGTTACTAACAAGTGGGCCTTCTTTGGTGGGGCAGGAGAAGAAAGAGGCATAGGATCCTGCAGAGCCTGGGCTGTCCCAATCAGGCCACTAAAACACCCTTAGAATCCCTTGGTTTGGCCTTTCTCCTGGCAGAATTCTGTGTCACAAAGCTTTTCAGAGGGCCTCCTGTAGTGTGGGTGCCATCCCACTGGCAGGCCTCCCTCTCGACCAGGAGAGCAGCACTTGGGCAGCTATCCAAGGCTCCTCCTCCATGTAAGTGGCTGCTGTAGAACTGGAATCTTCCTGCTTTACCTTCCGTTCAAAAGACAGAGTCTGCCCACTTTGGCAGAGACTTCCACAAGCAGGATATGTGATGTCCAAAACAATCCTTTCTGATCAAGGGACGGCTTCCTTTGATGTTCGGTGCTAGCATCCTAGTTCTTGTGCAGGAATGATTTCCAGCCATTTTTTCAAGAGCACACTAAGGCTGGTCTCATTTAAACAAGGCTTTAATGTAGAACTTGTTTCAGGAAAGAGGAATTACATGCTAGGGAAGTAAAAACAAAACACTCACAAATATTTTTATCCTCAATGAGGGAGTGTCTTGACAGACTGAGGCACCTTGCTTTTAAAAAATTGCCATCTGCTGCAAGAGTTCTCATCTTTCAGTGACAGTAAAAAATGCAGTGCTTTCCCTTCATCTTTCTTCTTTTAGGAATTTTTCGGGGAAAGGTGGCATTTTATGTTTGTGTTTTCTATACAAAAACCTGTTTTTGCATTAATACAATTTTCATAAAAAGTCACAAAATGGGGAAAAGCATCAACCCCACCCCCCACCCCTGAATCATCTCACTCAACAGGGAGAAAATTGTTGAAATTCTTTTCTCATATGCTAGAATATAATACTGGTAAGTTAAAATTTATACCCTATTACATGTTAAGAAAGTAGTAAACACAAATGGAGAGATTTTTAACTTGACTTGACTTATGTGCTGCTTAGAAGATTGTTCTTGTCTTCTAAGAAGACTGTTATTTCTGTTATTCAGAAATAACAAGTACAGCACCTGTGATGCTCTAACATTTACCAATATTATATTATTACCAATATTAAATGGGGCAATTTCATAATCATATTAGTGTGCAAGTTATGCCACCATGCCAACTTTCCTTCTGGTACTGAAGATGACAGTACAGCCCCAAACATTGCCTCATGCTAACATTCATCCTACTCTTGTCTCCTCTATTGTTTCTTGTGTGTGTGTGTGTGTGTGTGTGTGTGTGTAATCGCACAGACAAATGTAAACCTTGGGACTACTGAGCATAAAAACAACAGGTAATCCTGATCTGTAAACACTCCCTGTTTCCAAGGAGATGCAAAAATGCAGGAAGATTTGTTCAACAAGCTGGACAAGCTGGAATGTGTCCAGAGGAGAGCAACCAAAATGGAGGTCTGGAAGCCATGCCCAATGTGTATAAAGGACCTCATCCACCAAGGAAATTTGCATCATTATTGTTCAATCTGCGTTTTAGAACACAATTCCAGAAATGGTAATAGAATTTCAGAAATACATGTTTCTAAAATATATTATGGCCTAAATATAAAGGTACTAGATCCTATCTGATCTTGGAAGCTAAGCAGGGTCAACAGGGTACTTGGATGGGAGAGTGCCAGCAAATACCAGGAAATGACAAACCACCTCTGAATATTCCTTGTCTAAGAAAACCGTACGACATTCATGGGGTTGCCGTAAGTCCACAGGTGACCTGAAGGCACATGTACACACATGTAATATATTAACATGCACAACGGTAATACCCTTCTCAGAGTGACATATGAAGACTGCAACTGGTATATACAGTTGAAAGTAGGTTTAGCAGTATAGTACCAAAGTACCATAAATACATTGGAATGTAAAATGTTGTCTGGAGTTTTTAAACTTTTATCTTTGACAATAAGCAAATGGCAGCCAAGAGGGAGTCACAAATGTTGTTTGAAGATAGGCTAATCAGCAATTATTTTCTTGACTATGGTAGTGATGAAAGATTTTTACAGTAATTGTTGTAGTGCAAATATTTTTTTAAACTATTTAACTTTCAAACATTATTTTAGGCAGAGTCAAATAAATAAGTCAGAATTAAGATCTATTAAGTCATAAAAGTTGAGATAAGAACTTATGTTTGATTGTTAAATTCAACCAATTTTGGCTTAGCAAAAGCTGTTTTTAAAAGCTAGAAATGCATATTTTCTGTCTAATCTTCTGTTTCTTTCTAATGACAGAATGGCTGAGATTGAACATACACATTTTAGACCCTTGTTGGCTTTTTCAATAACAATCTTTGGAAAAAATACAACTTAAAATGATTGTGGCTCACTCCCAGTATCATAGGTCATGACATGCAAACATATTGTCCTTTGTTTAGCTTGTGTGTTTTAAAAAAAGTAATATAGTGCGGTGCAATACCAGCATTACAATATTTGAAAACACTACTTTCAATGTAGGGTCACCATTTTGGAATCAGTACCAAAATCCATAAATTGCTTAAATGGATCAAGACAAATAGTGCTATACCAAGTTACTCATGTGTAAGCCCCACTGAAGTCAGTACTGAGAGCATAGTTGTGCTGTAAGTGTACTGGACTGCAGGATCATGCAGAGAAAAAGTAGAACAAGATATTATATGCACCTCCCTTAGCCCACAATGTTCCGCTCCAAAAATCTGCATAATCTAAAACAATGTTTTTTGGAAAACACCAGGCACCATGACACCTAAGAAAGCAATTCTTTCCCCAGAACTCATCACTGGCAGCAACTCAGTCATTTAAAATAAGCAGCCCAATCATCCCAGTCCTGATTGTTTGATGTACTTTCTGGCTTTATAGTTTTGATTAAGAGGCTCAGCAAAGAGATGAAGTTGCAAAATAGCATAGGGTTCCTTGACCTAAGGAACTTGAAGTCAGCAGGTCAGATATAGTGACTGTGATTTATTGATCAATAAACACAGACTCTCTTTTTCTTGTCACGCCAGCCTTATTTCTGCAGGCATTGTGCTCTCCTTCAAAGGATGTGTGCACTGAACTTTGAGAGAACATTCATCTACCCTGTTAAAACAACTAGTAGCAAGGTCTGATATCCTAATTATGTTTTTAATAAGCAGTGCTGTATGTAGACTGTAAACCTATACTGTGGTATCTAAGGTGGACAAGAAAGTAACAGACACAGTACTTAACAGTGCAGTACTGTTAAGTACTGCACTGTTGTATTGATGTATTAACTTGGGATGGAAAGAATATTTGTTATTATTCACTTCTAGGACAAAAAAAGAAAAACAGCGTTCCTGACAGTTGGGAAACCCTGACAGGAAGACCAGCAACAAATCTTGCACAATTTTCTCCCAGTATTTGAACATCTCAAGATAGAAGAATTATCCTGCATAGAAAAACACTTGGTTCTTTGCACAAAAACCTGTTTTCTGCAGGAAAAAAAATCTTTTTTCTCCATAGGAAAACTTCTTTGCTACCCACCCCCACCTGTTGTTTTTCCATGCAGAATAATTCCTCCATGACACTCTGGAATGTTCAAATATGGGGAGAATACTGCAGGGAAAAAATCATTTTCTCCCACAGTGGTGAGAAAACTATCATAATTATTTATCCCCACATACAAAGATGAAAATTAACTAATATAGTTTTGATGCAGTGAAGATATGTATATGGTTAGATAAAATGGTTATTTTCATAAAACTAGTTAGCTCTGTTCAGGCATTAGAAATATAGTTAACAGTAATCATGAAGGAGCGGATTGTACCAGTCCTCCCCCTTTTCTTATCACTTCCATCATTCTGCTTATGTGGAGAGGAATGAGTTAGGGGAGCCTACACAAGGAGTGGAGGCTTCCCACATGATCAGGGTTTCCAAACACCTGGGGTCCATCTATATGAGGGAATAAAATGTGGATTGGTACGCAGTAACACCAATTTACAGCAGCTTTCATTGTCTACATATTTTTTTCAAGATTGTTGGTGTGCAGAGCTATCCGTGTTTGATGTTCGAACGGGACTACCAAGAAATTGAGATGGCAGACACGAGTGAATTGCACATGGTTTTATTCTCCCCAAGTTGCCGCTGACAAACAGTATTTTTAAAAAACTAAATCCGAGGTCTGGAAGAGCGAACTGCCACTTAAATAAACAGAAAAAGAAAAAGAAAGGCTGTTTTGTTGCCTCAGTGCACAATCACAATGGTAAAAACCCAACATGGAGGTTCCAGGCACTGCCTTGTTAACAAGCTCCACCCCTCATGCACATCTGACCAATCAGGTATCTATCTGCTCCAGGAATGCAAAGTGATGCAATTTGGTTGTCCTAACAAGCAGGAGTGTTCATTTCCCCAATAGTTTTTTTAAAAAACTACAGAAAAGACCCGAAGTCTTTTCTGGCATAATTTTTGCGAATTTTGGGCCCCCTCCTTCCAAATACTGCAATTCAATGTGGGATCTCATTAAGACAGATGGAATCCCCCATGAATTCCATGAGGCGTTTTTTCATTGTCTAGACGGGGGCCTGGAAATCCTAAACACATAGAGCTAACACATTCCCTGCATCTACTGTTAACCACATGCCTAATACCTGAATAGTGATGATGAAGTTGATGAACAAGAAATCCTGGATTAAGACAGGTAACTCTTTCTTTATAAACAATTGTTGCTATTACACCATCATCTCTCCCTGACCCCAACTGACTACCCAGGGAGATATAAGAGGGTAGCCATCTGCTAAAAGGAAGGATGGGTCATGTTATCTTCCTCTTTCTGATGTTAGTTGATCTTAGCAGCTGATCAGTGTGGTGATGGTTGTGATGGGGCTACATAGGAACTCTTCCAACCTGACCATTGACTAAAGGGATCCCTCACCCTCCCCACACCCCTGAGTATATCGCACTGCCTTTTGGGATGAAGCATGTTAGGGTAGCATTGGTGGAGTTGGGTAACAGGTGACATGAGTGAATTCTGGACATAGGTTTCTAGATTATGCTTTGTGGAATATCCTGAGGCTACCTTTGAGTAAAAGAAAGTTTCTTGTACACATACTTCAGTTAACAAAGATTCTGACAAAGAAGTTCCTTTTCACAAGGTTTTTTTATACCTGCCTAGTCCCCCTTTTCCTCCTCTGTCTAACTGGAAGGTTTGTTTTTTTTTTTTAGCAGTATCAGCTTTGGGAGGAGAGTGAAGGAAGGCCAGAGAGACGTAGACTTTCGTGCAGCAGTATTTCTACAGTAAACAATGCAAGAAAACCTAAGCTGAGAAAGAATGTGATTCTGCTCTAGCTGATCCTACTGTAGCTGTGTGCTCCTGCCTACAACAGGCCAGGTAAACAGCAGCTGCCTTCAGAATCCTTACTGAGTATGTGTGAAGAACAAAACAAAGAGAAAGGGGGTGAACAAATAACTCTGCCTCACCAACTATCCCCAGCACATTTTAAAAACATCCATCTTTCCATTTGGCCACCAAAATGGAAATCATAAGTAATGTAGAATAAAAAGTTGTCCCTGGATGCATTTTGGAAGCTTTCAAGTGGTCTCTAGAAGGTCCAAAATAGTTTGTTTTGCAAAGCTTACCTAAACTGGTTGTTTCATTTCACATGTGCATTTTTGAATAAAAAGTTTGCTAGGAAATGCTGAACTGCTCCAGGAACACATCTACTATACTTTGTTAGTTGAAGTACAGTAGCACCGCCACATCCACTGATTCGCCATCCGCTGATTCAATTATCTGTGGATGGTGACAACAGGGGTGCGTGTGAGGGGGATAGAGGGAGAATGAGAATTCACCTCCCCTCTCCCTTTCCCAGGAGGGTTCTGGTGGTGTGGTGGAGCTGGTGGGGTGTGGGTGGGGAGAGAGGGAGGAGATGAGCTCACCTCCCCCCTCCCTTACCCGGGATGGTTCCGGTGGCGTGGGTTCTTGTGCATGGTGGAGCTGGCAGTGGGTTGGAGGGGGGTAGGGAGGTTGCCTCCCCCATCCTTTCCACCGAGAGGGTTCCGGTAGCACAGTGGAGCTGGTGGGGGGGTGGGAGAGGGAGGGAGGAGGCAAGCTTGCCTCCTTTCTCCCTTCTTCACACGGGGTGGTGGTGGTGGTGTCCAGTGGCAGTGGTGAGAGTGTTCACTATTATCCATGGATTTTACTCTTTGCAGTGGGGCCTGGAATCATTCCCCATAGATACGGGGGTCCTACTGCATACCTGTAATCCTGTAGAGATGATACGACCCCATGGAATGAGAACTGAAACTTGGAGTGTGCATGAAATTAAGTATACAGATTGCCCCCTCCCCCCCTTTACATCCTCCAGCACTCTATGGTCAGCTTCTACTGGAAGTTGACATAGAGTCATGCCAGATGCCTAGAGAAGCATCCTCTCTAGGCATTTTCTAGGTCCTCCAGCATGATTCTATGGTATAATAATAATAATAATAATAATAATATTTATATCCTGCCCCTCTGTGAGCAATCGGGGCGGCTTACAACAATGGTATTCTATGGCAGTTCAATATTATATGCAGTTTCCCGTATCTGGGGTAAATCCAGGAACATATCCCCCATGGATATTGCGGGGGGGGTGACCTGTACTGCAGAAAAAAACATAGCAGTAGTATGTAAGTGCTGCAGCCTAGCCCTCCACTTCAGTGTGTGGCATTGTGTGTGGCAAGCCTTTGCACCTAAAGCCAGGGTAGCTCAATCTGTGGACTAAGGGACTCATTTCTCTCCTTCAGCCTGGCAGAGGCTCACACTGAAGGATGGGTGTTAATCAGGTGAGCAGTTTAGATTTTCCTTATATGTACCCTTTTGTTATTCATATTTTTTTTACTTATTTAAATCCAATAAATCTAATAATCCTCTCATGTTAATTGGTTGTGGATGCAAAGACATATGAGATACATACAGTTTTATGTACAGTTTTTCTTTCCTATAGATGGATCTCAAATTTGCTTATTGTTAGCAGCCATGGGGGAAAAAAAATCATAGGAAGACAGAAAACAAATGTTAAAACTAAGGACTTTATCAGACACACCCTCATTAAATGCTCTTTTGCAAGCATTAAAAAAAAACACACACACACACACAATTTTTATGCTGGCAAAAGAACGCCCCCCCCCGCACTTACCTTGTAATCCTGGCAAAGGCTTCCTGCAATAAAGAGGAAGTGAACAGAGTCCCCTTCACTTCCTTGTTTGAAATCTTACACGATTTCATTGCACAGGAAATTCAAACTTTAAAACAAAAATAAACATCTAAAAGTTACACTAAGCACCCAAACACCTGTAAAAGTCCCAAGTAACCCAGGAAGGATCATAAAAAGAGCAAAACTTACCTGGATGTCCCAATCTCACCTGGAAGTGTTCATGCCGGAGCAAGTACGTGATTTAAATGGCCCGAGGTATCGCATGCCGGCAATGCTGGCAAAAAAAAAAAAAAAAAAAAGCGGCAAGGGGATCTATTGACGTGAATTAAAAAGTATGTGATTTTGCCTATTTATAACTGTGAAAGGTTATAAATTTTTTTGTCTGACCAACGCACCCTTTCGCGGTGATGTGGTGTCCTTATGATGCCGTCTTTTCCTCGTCTGATAAAGTCCTAAGTAAAATATAAATATCATAGTATGTATGTTAAATCAAAATAATGTGCCCTGGCAATATGCATTCAAACACATTTTGACATGATCTTCAATCTGCATTTGTGATACGACCCTCGAAAGTATCAAAGAATACTTGTAAATCCAAAGCCTTCATTTGAAACTAGATACTTTTGAGCCCTGATGTTTTAAGAATGCACATCAACATTACTTATATAAGGAACTTTATAGTTTGTGACTTTGTTCTGGCCCAAGTTGAGTAATTGGGGTGGGGGTGGGGTTTGAAACTATAAAGATGAGAATGTTTGTGTATTACAATTTCTTGCCAGAGCAAGCTACATAAAAATAGACCACTTACAGTTAAAACAAAGCAAAAAATAAAATAAAATAAAATCAGATAGCCCTCCAAATGCTACTCTTACAACAATGGAAAACTGTACATTCAAATTGGCAAATATGGCTTTTAGATGTCAAAACTCTTTGTTATTGTTCATAATGTTATACAAACACAATAGTGAGGGAAGCTGGCATGGAGCTACATTCCATTCTATTTGAGTGATATTTGGATTTTCTACCACCAGTGTCACCACAGAAAATAAAAGGAAAGGATACCTTCAGACTGCCAGCCTAAGTCTATATCATTTACAAGAAATTATGTCGTTAATATTCTAGCATGGTATTCTTGAGTCTCTTAATGCTCATAGCAT
Source organism: Gambelia wislizenii (assembly GCA_030847615.1). Classification (NCBI taxonomy): domain Eukaryota; kingdom Metazoa; phylum Chordata; class Lepidosauria; order Squamata; family Crotaphytidae; genus Gambelia; species Gambelia wislizenii. Next base: position 359,186,898 of record JAUMIR010000002.1, on the reverse strand, counting down.
CATGAGTAAATTATTTCTTTCCACTGGTTCATAGTGCCAGAAGGCAGGAGAAATTTAAACACAAGTAAGATCAACAATGTGAGTTTACTTGGCCTCCACATCTAACAGTGCTGCCATAAATTCTTTCACTTCTTATTTGGGAATTTAAGAAGGCCCTATAGACTTGGCAGTTTTTATACTGAAAGGTTTCTTCTATAGATATGTTAAACTCTCAGAACCTGGTATTATATTCAGCCCATGGCTTGCTATAATATCCAACAGCTTTCCAGAGAAGACCACTGCTGGGGAAAATGTCCAGTACAATAGAGTCCAGATGTGGTTTTATCTGTATTTTTCATTTCATAATCCAACACTGGAAACAACTGAAGTAAAACTGAATTGCAATACTAGAATTGCAATCTCATGATCGTTGTTCAGCTTATCAGGGGCTTACAGTGGCATATACTAGAACATGTATTGATTACCTCTGTTACAGTCTTCCTCCCACTCCACATACTCTCATTGTCTCGTTTTTACCACCCCTCTACCCAGCAGTGAGAAGTTTGCATTTACTGAGATTGCATCCAGCAAAATTGTCAACAAATGTGTGCGCATCCCTTTCATTTTCCCACTGGAAAGAAAGCACAAACGTGTGTGTGTGTGTTAAATCATGCACATATAAATGCACATGAATAACAATGTGCATATTAGGAAAAATTGACACAAGCATACTTGAATCAAAAAATGCATAAATTACAACAAAAAAAATATATACATAAAGTGTGCACCAAAATATGCTCAAATGTCCGTATTTGGGGATAGAGCGCTCAATATGGAATTAGGACAGGACAGGAATATATTAATTAAAGTAATTAATTTCACTTTTCAAATTGATTACAACATTTGAAAAGGAGCCCATTGCTATTACACATGACAGCAGGAGTGGGCAACAGCAGTGAACATGAGGGAGAATTTACACCCATGGTTTTGTGATGGGGTTGAAGCACCCGAAAAGCAGCCAAAAATCCAAAACAGAAGTCACTCCTGGTTTGACTTTCTGAGATTTTCTGATGGTTCTGTAAGGGCTGGGGGGCGGGGGGTGAGGATCAGAAGGTAAACAACTGGTCCTGGACACCCTGGGAGCATTTATTATGTTGCCATTGTCTTCAAGGTAGTCGCACTGTTAATAATATTCACTGTCTTCGGGGTGGGTGGGTGTCTGTGCCTTTAAGTCACCTGTAGACTTATGGCGACCCCATGGATATCATAGGGTTTTCTTAGGCAAGGAATAGTCAGAGGTTTTTGCCAGTTCCTTCCTCTGAAATATACCCTACAGCACCTGGTATTCATTGGTTGTCTCTCATCCAAGTACAAAGCAGGACTGAGTCTGCTTAGCTTCCAAGATCAGACAGGAGCTGGTGCTTTTAGAGTATTTAGGCCCCATTCTGTGTTTCAATGTTATGCAAGTATGCAAAATTCATAATGACCTACGTGTCAGTCTTCAGCTCCCTCTATTCTAAAAACAGTTCTGAGGGCTCTGGCTTCATTGTACACTTGTCCTCCCCTCCTCCCAAATAACTAGCTGCAAGTATCTATGTTCCTTGTTACTTCCTGGTTCTGGCCACAACCCTCACTGAATCCACTTACTTGGTGGAACTTTTGAAATGCTTTGTCATACATTAGAAACATGGGAAGCTTCCTTTTACTGAGTCAGATTACTGGTCTGTCTAGCCCTATTATTGTTGAGGCAATTTACAGGCAATGGATATCCAGGTTTGGGTCTGATTTCATTTCTGACCCTAACTGAAGATGCCTAGGATTGAATTTGGGGCCTTCAGCATGTAAAGCACACACTCCACCACTATGCTATGGGCCTTCCCTTAAACAAGTGGCCATTCATCTTTCAGTTGGCCAACCAATGGAAGCTGTTATCTCAGTCTGGAATGGTGAGATGTTAAGGGTTATCAGTATTCTTTCCAGCATTGTGGAATTCATCCCATTTCCAAGTAATGTCTTGTCCTCATTCACTTCAGAGACCCTGGAATATCTCATTCTGGTGTATTTGATGATGTGGTGTGCTAAATAAAGAATTTTTTACAGCAGATTTGTAACTTTATAACACTTCTGTACTGAACAGTCCTACAATCACTTTAATGGGGGTTCAGGACATGCATCTAAGCATGTATCGTTTTTCATTTCTGCAACAAAGCTCAGTGTTAAAATATAAATAAACAAATCTGATTGTGAATCAGTTAATAGAATTATTTGCTTTTCCCCACTTCTCAGACTGTCCTTTCCAGCAAATTGACAACCAAAATAACCAAGTTTCGGACACTTTGCTACAAACACTAAATCACTCAGCCTTGAAACCCAGATTGGTTTGTGTGGATCCCAGCAGTGTACTTAATCTTTGTCAGGAACATTGTTCTCAAATAACTTCACTCCCCAAGAAGGTTATTCTAATGTTATTGCTAAAATTCAACAAAGCAAGGTACACTATAATAACCAGTTGGTGAAAACCCATTGCCTTGCTTTATATTCTTAATTTTTGCATTAGGGTTTTTCTTCACACTCGTTCAAACATTCAGAACATTTTAAAATGCCAGGGCTTTGGGGTTTTTTTCTGGTTGAAAAAATATGTATGTGAACTTTTAATTCTCAAAATGAAATTTCCCACTTAGAAAAATTTGTGGAATTTATTCATCTGGTGTTTATCTGTCATGGAGTCAGGAATAATTCAACCACACTAAAGGACAAATAGTGCAAGGAAATATAAGTGTTCTGATAAAGAAAGGATTGACACACAGTGCAATGAAATTTACAAACAAAACCCTAGTTAACATAGATGAGCAAGTTCTAATACATAAATTAAATTTTCATAATTCAAATTCTGCAATATTTACTGTTGTAGAATGATCATCACCACCACCACCATTCCAGGGAAATTCTGCAATCTCTGGGGACAGCAGAATTGAGAACAAACAGAGGGGAAAGATTGTGAAATATCAAGACCTACATTGATTTTCTTCATCTCTTAGAAAACAAAACAGTGGTACAGTGGTAATTGGTACTCTGGGAAGAATTCCAAACAGACTGATAAAAAATCTGCATAAAATTGCCTTAGATAGCACAATTTCAAAAAGTGACAGTAGCTGGAATATATTTCCTTATCCAACAATACCTCACTGATTCTTAGTTTTTTTTCAGAATCTTAATCAATGATGGATCAAAATAATAACCAATCAATCAATAATTTTATTTATATCCCTCCTTTTCCTTGGTTTGGAACTCAAGGTGACTTACAGAATAAAAAGAGATACAATATAACTCATGGCACCAATATATGTGGTTTCTCTTACCCACATCTGAAAAAAATATGTTCTCTCTAGGCATTTCTAGGTCCTCCAGTGTGATTCTATGGTCAAAGTCTGGCTCAAGTATACCACAGAATCACGCTGGAGGACCTAAAATGCCTAGAGAAGCATTCTCTCTAGGCATTTCTAGGTCTCCTGTATGTTTCTACGGTCTGCTTGGGCTGGAAGTCATTCGTTTCAATTGCTATTAGCCACAGTTTCATGTTTGCTCATTAAGTCTGGGAACATATCCCCTACAGATAAAGGGGTCATACTGTACAAGTAAAACCGCATACAGTCAGACACCACCACCACCCGCACCCACAGTGGTTCAGTTCCCAGACTTACTGCAGATACTGGCAATCACAGATAACAGTGAACCCTGTTAAAATAAAGGGTTTATGGTTAAAAAAAAACATACAATAGAGTTAAGTTGGAGGACCTAGAAGATGCCTAGAAAGGACACCTCTCTAGGCATTTTCCAGTGTGACTCTATAGTATGTGTCCCTATTTGTGCCCCGTGGATAACTGAAACTGCTGGTATTGGTTCCATAGATACGGGGGTCCAAATGTATAGCTAAAAACATGCAAATGGCCAAGGATAAAATAATATTAAACTGTTTATTGAATTAAAAGTATATAAAACATTAATTTATAAGAAAAGATTAAAACCAGTGCTGCACTAAAACAGCAAACTCATATAAAATCAGTTCCCAAATGCCTGCCAGAATAGAAAAGTCTTCACTTCATAGCAGAAAGACAGTGAGAAGGGAGCCACTTTTAAGGCAGGTCCATGTACAGTGGATCACAGTTAACCAGTCATGATGTAACTAAGGCTTGTGTCACTGTTCCAAGGAGCTTTTCAGACAGGAACAAAAAAAGTGTTCATGTCCCACAATCTCCACTCCTGTCCCTGTCCCATCCCAGTCCTGCCACAATCACTCTCCCCACCGCACTTACCTCCTCTCCCGTCGACAGGGAAGCCCAGGAGTGAAAGGAGCTCTAACGGAGCTCCCTTCACTTCCTGGATCGAAGTCCCATGGATTCTCACAAGAAGACATGAGCATGGGAAATTAAAAAATAAAAATAAAAGTAACATAACAAAAATGACAGCAAGCCCAAAAACACATTTTAAATGTTCAAGTAACCCAGGAAGGGTCATTAAAAGTGTTTCACTTACCTGGATGTCCCAGTCTCACCTGGAAGTATTCTGGCAGGGACCTCCCATTGACACTGGGATCTCGCCAGTGAAATTGGGCACTTTGTCTCACACAGGCAAATCTGGAACACAAATGGAACAAGGGATCTATTGACAGCTTCTTGCATCACTAAAAAGCAATGCCGGTGGAATGGCAGCAGAATGGATGCTTAATGAAAAACGTTGTCTGATAAGGGAGCCCTTTTGCAATCTCCTGGCATTGCTGTAATGCCAATTTTGATGCATCTGATAATCTCCCAAGTCAAACATCTCAATAAATGTATGTGGTTCTCGCATTAGCTTTAATTGTGTAAATGCACTACTGGCCACTGCCAATACCTGAGCATCCAAATTCAAGGCTGAGTTCAGGAGTACATCCAAATTTTGAATATACATTTTCAGAGGAACTGTAATCTCATCCAGCACAGGTTGAATCCCTATTCCCTGATCTGCCTTTAAACTGACCAGGATCACATCTGTCTTTTCTGGATTAAGTTTCAATTTGTTCACCCTCATCCAGTCCATTACTGTTGACAGGCGCTGGTTTAGAATCAAAACAGCTTCGTTGGGTTTAGGTGGAAAGGAGACATAGAGGTGGGAATCATCTGTACACAGATGGCACCACCCCCACCCCTCAATTCTGGACAACCTCTCCCAGTGGTTTCATGTATCTGTTGAATAGCATGAGGAGGAACAAAACACAACCTTGGAGGACCCCATAGGCCAATGGCCAAGGAGCTGAACAGGAGTCCCTTCTTAGTTTCCCACGCTAGGTAAGGATGGAGCCACTATAAAACATTGCCCCCACTGCAAGCCAGCAAGGTATTCCAGAAGGATCACCATGCTTGGTGGTATCAAAAACTGCTGAGACTGGTGGTTGGTGGTATCAAAAACTCCAGGAGAACCAGCAGGCAAACACTCCCCTCTCCAATTTCTTTGCTTTCTTTGATAATGAGGAGTAATATTTTCCTGGAGCAAGCTATTAACTCTTAGTTTTAACTCCCGCTCCCCAAATTCTGCAAATTATAACATCTAAAGAATCACATTCTTCCACTTGAACCTACCTGATAACTTTGTTTTTGTTTGGAGTCTTTTTTTCCCCCTTACTTGTCAAAAGCACAGTAGAGGTATCATTTGAGACAAGGTCTTTTAACCTCTGGCACCCAAGACTTGCAACAATAATACCTGGAGCATGTCTATGGACTTTATCAGACTATCCCACTAAATCCCATTCTTTTGCCAGCATAACTTTGCCATTTTTATGATGGCAAAAGAACTCGCCATACCACACTTACCTCTAATCCCAGCAATGAACGAGGAGTGAACGGAGCTCTGTTCACTTTCTTGTTTGAAATCCCGTGTATTCTCACAAGAATACATAGTGCAGGAAATTCAATAACAAAAACAAAAATAAGACAGTAAAAGTTACAGAAAGCACCTAAACACACTAAAAAAAGTCCCAAGTAAACTGGGGAGGGTTGTAAAAAGTGTGTCACCTATCTGGATGTCACAATCTCACCCAGAAGTGTTCTCGCTGGACCAGCCATTGATGCTGCATTTATGTGAGTACAATGGCGCAAAGTTTCAAACACTGGCAATGCAGGCACAAAAGCACCATGGGGATCAATTGATGGCTTGAGCCATCCGTAAACAAGTACATTTTTAAACAGGACATGATCGTGAAAGGGCGATGTCATGTGGTATGCATGTCCTTTTGCAATCATTAGGCATCCTTATGATGCTTTATTTGTCTTGTCTGATAACGTCCTATGTTTCTCTTCTTACCTGTTTTACACTTCTTGATCTGTCACTCTAAAAATACTAAAAATAAAACAATTTGGGCTGTTTTTGTTTTTGTTTTGCAAACTATGCTTAATTTGGATCTTTGCAAGAGCAAAGGCCTCTGTTATGTATAAGATTAAATAGTACCATATGTGGAATATAATTTAATTCTAGCGGCTTCCATAATTTTTATACTCTTTCCTTTAAAGTCAGCCATAAACAGATCAGTATTGGGAATGGATTTAGGTTGCCAAAGGAGTGAAGCTAATCAGGATAGAGTTAAACCTCTTGTTGTGAAAGCTGGGTGGTCACTGAATGCATGAACACATTATGGAATAGAAAACCTTTCTGTAGATGGCACTGCTGCTATGTGCCTGACAAGTTCTATTTAACAACGTGGACTTGAAAACTAGGAAGCTCATTGCAAATCCCTTGGTTCACTATGACTATCGTGCCACAAATACCATGTGAACTTTTTTGTAAGTGGCTTTGAATTTATTTTTTAAGGAAAAGTGCTGTATACATGTTTATACTAATAAATAGATAAAAATAGCCTAACATTACACAGAATCTTGGGAAAAGAAGCAATTTCCATGTTTGCAGTAAATTAAAAACAAAACAAAGACTGTAAAAATTGAAAGCCAGCTCATCCTTCTCTCTTGATTTTTGTACCAAAGAAGATGCAGAAGGAATTGCATGGACCGGTTCCTCTATGGCCTTGTCTACATGAGCTATTTATTCCATCTTGCCCCCATCTTTGAGCTCCTCTGATGCAGGGCTTTTGCCCCATTTTGCCCTGGGCAGTCCTTTCAATGCCTGGAACAAAGATGGGGCAAAGTGTGACAAACTATTATATTAAAATACCTGGAAAAAATGTTTCTCTTAGGAAGAATTGGATTGGGCCCATGGGACCTCAGAAGGCCCTACCACCAGGCCAGCCCACTGCTGCAGCTGCCATCCACGTTGCACTCACCAGATCCAGGAAGCTGTCCCACAGCATGTAACCAGCTTAGAGAGTGATGCTGGCAGCGGCAGCAGCAGTGGCTGCAGGGCCAGGCCAGCATTGCAGTCTGGACCATCCTGTTTCATGCTGGTAACTGGGGAAGAATGGGCCAGATCTATGGCCAGAACATCTTGGCAGGGAGCTGGTATATTCTTGAGCATGTAGATGAGGTCTATATCAGCCCTTCCCAACCTGATACTGCCTGGTGTTTTTGCCAACTTACAAAGCAGAAATGACTGGAAACCTAATGTGGTGGAGAAATTACTCCTGTTTTATATGTATGTATCTCTATTTTGTTTACTGTAATCATTTTTATTTCATGTGGAAGTTAATACGAGGCATACATGCACATGCAAATTTTGTCTATGTTCAATTTCTGTCCTCCTTAAAATTCTTAATGTATATGCATTGTTCCCTGTTTTCATAGGCATTTCTTGGCTGAAATGTGTTGGCCTATTTCTGGAATGAAAACCTTCTATTTTTATATAGAAGGGGATGCATGTCCATCCAGTTTATTTTGAACTGCAACTCCCATCAGACCTAGCCAGCACAGCCAAAAACAAGAGCTGATGGGAATTGTAGTTTAAGCAACACCCAAAGGGCTTCATGTTTCCTGGTATTACTTAGCTTCAGAAGTCCTTATGCATTTCCTTTAATCTAACAGTATGTTGCTGTATAAATAAGTCATATAATGTCACTAATTGTAGATTCAGAAGTCCATTAAAGCCACCATGTTATAATCTTACAATGCAGAATACGCTGATCAGCAAGCCTTAATCATAACACATACTAAAGGTACAAAGTATTGGGGATTCATCATTAAGAAAGCATGCATTCATTGCTAAAGAAAACTGTAAGGAACAAATCTACAAAACCACAGTGATGGACTAAACTAAATAAATAAGTCTGTGTCATCAATATTTGGGGGAGGGGGTTAAGCTGTTCAGTGTAGCCAGAAATATCCACCACCATCACCCTGAACAGATCGACTTAGGAAATGAAACCAAGACAGAAAGGCACATGAGAGTGTTTTCAAATTGATTTTCTTATTTTTCTTTAGACACTTCACTTCTGCCTATCCTGGCCATACCTTGCTTGCCAACTTTATTGTTCGAATTAGTAACCAGTTCCACGAATCCTAGTTTTTAATATTTGGCACCTTGAAGTCTGTGGTTGTTCCTTGGAAAAGACAATGGCATGAAACTGTAATGCTGTTCCTACAACAAAGAACATATTTTGTAACTGTGTGTCTACTGGGGGTTTAGAATTCCATGCCATTCAGATTCAAATAATGTGATCAGAATAACTTATGCAAATCAAGCAATTTCTGCTAAATTTATTTAACATGCATAATTCAAGATGCAGGGTTAAAAGGGTTTTGGCTGGAACTGGGAATGTGAATAGAAATAAGGAATGCTTGGAGAATTAGGACACTGGATGTGAAAGGAAAATACAAGAATGGCTTGCAAGAGGATAATGTAGACTAAATTGGTTCTACCATCTGACCCCAAATAGCTCCATACAGCTCCTCTTTCTTGACTGTCTTTGGTAGTCTATTTAACAGTAACAGATACAGTGCCTGGTGCAAACCAGACTTTATGAGACACTAATACACAGACAACTATAAAGTGGGAATTCAGAGTCTAACTAAAAGGATTGTGGGGGAGTACAGAGCAAACTCTACCCTATTCTCATCTTCATTCTCCATCCAACCCTGTTTTGTTTCTCCCTCAACCTGGCTTTTAACTGGATGGAAGGAGCCATCTTGGAGCAGCATTGCTTAGAGAACTAAGGTGGCAAAGCAGTGGATATTGCTCTCTTCTTTCCACACTTCTGAGAGAAATTGTGTTACATGCTACATGGATATTTCTCTGGTTCCCCATCTAAACAGACATGGTGGACTAGCCCTCCCCAGTCCCAAATATGATTGTCACTGAAACACCGTGAGCAATAACAAATCTCAGAACAAATCTTTAATCTCTGCAAGACACATTTTCACAACTTCAAGACTATTTCTTTTCAAAGAATCAAAACTCCCATTATTCAGAAGAGATAGGCATGATATATGTGTGCCTCTGTTCTTCATTTCTATTATTTATATCCCACACTTCTTGCATGAGAGAATTCAAGGCAGCATATATAGAGTTCCCATAGTTTATCTCATCCATGCGCTGATCAGCCACAGACATGTTTATCATCTGCAGGAGCTACATCATAATATAGAACCCAGGGCTAGCCTGTGAATCCACCACTGTGACAGTAGTTAATCCACTCTTGATTCTATTTCTGCTCCTCCCATACCTGTTCTAAACTGAACAGGAGCACTCCTTTTCTTGAACCAATCCCTTCAGAGGTTTGCCACTGGCAAAGTCCCCATACAACTAAGAGCATCTGCAGGAGGAGAGGCAGTTTAATGTAGAGTGGATTTGCTACCCCCATGGTGGCAGATCTGCTGTCCCTGTTCCCACTGGTAGAAACATTCATTGGCAAGTTTCTGAGACATGAAAAATAAAAGTACCCCCTTAAAAGAGAAAGCTGAAAGTATACCAATCAATTCCTCCCTCTACTCTAAGAATTGTTTAAAATAAATAGGCTATGTACTATTGAAAAGAGCCAGTATGGCGTAGTGGTTTGGGTGTTGGACTAGGATTCTGGAGACCAGGGTTTGAATCCCTGCTTGGCCATGGAAACCTACTGAGTGATCATGAGCAAGTCATACACACACAGGCTCCAAGGAAAGCCATGGCAAACCAAGAAAACCCTGCACAAATCTTTCCAATAAAACTCTGTGTTAGGGTCGCCTTAGGGTCGCCGTAAGTTGGAAACAATTTGAAGGCACACAACAGCAACAACACTATTGAATACCAGAACAAAACAGGCTACAACTGAGGGAAGAATGGCATCAGGTGACAAACTACTGTTCTTGGTGTGCCAGGACAATGCAATATCAGCATAATGAAAAGAACCCTAAAAAGAAATTTAGAACATTAACAACTGCACAAACATGGTATCAAAACTATAAACAAGAAAGGCTGCAATTCTGTGATCCCTGGGAGAGCATATCAGGGGGTCATAGCACTGTTGAATCTCCCCTCCAAGGACAGAGTGAAGCCTGATCTCAGGGAAGGAGATCTGACAGATTCTTCCAGCCAGCCCCAAACTCCCACTACTTGATTTTCTAAGGCAAGATGACTGTTGTGTGGTGTGGGCAGATTGGACCTCAAGATATGCCCCTAACATGAAAGGAGGGGAATAAATAAGCCAACCCTGGAACTGATCCACATACTTTCTCTCCCATTGATTCAAGGAGAGGAAAATCATTGAATAAACCCCAGAACTGAAAAGCAAAGGAGAACAAACACTGTTCCTCTCCTCTATCTGCTCTGCTTGCATAAGCCCAGCAGGGTTTTTGATAGGGTGGCTCCTTTATCTTCAGATCTCCCCATCCCCTCATGAAAGGCTGGAATCCTGTGCACACTTACCTGGGAATCCCATTGAACATCATGGGCCTTACTTTTTAGTTAAACGTGCATAGGATTGGACTGCCCACATCTCGAATTCCTAAGATCCCTTCATATTGCATATGCAGTAAAAACACTGTATTTTTCATGACTGTTGCTGTGGTTCAGAAGCCCAAATAAATACTGATAGTTTTACTGAATGTAATGAATTACAGTCATCCACATAGATAGATTTGTCATATGCATGAATTTGTGTGGTCCTGTTCTGAAATAAATCCCCACTTGTTCACACAGACCTACTCCCAGACACAGCTTGTTTACCTACTGCCTTTTCCTAATATATTACACACACTATATTTCTTTGCTGTGCATTCATTACTTAGAAATCCTCCTGGTGTAAAACAAATGTATATATGCAGAAGATTTTTTTTATTAATGTTCTCCAAATTATGATCTATATAAATGATTGTTTGGGGGGAATGTAAGATCTACAGATCATTCCATGTGTGAATGTAACTCCTTGTTCAGTCTGTACTCTGGCACAATTCCTCCTGACACCCCAATGGGCATTTAGCCTGAGTAAAGACTGGACACCGTAGGACATGATCCATGGGGCATAATAACAAGAAGTGAACAAAACCAGCTTAGATGAAGCCAGAATAGAACATGAAACTCAAAAACCAGCCTGAACAAAGAGGTGAGGCAATCAGCATGCTGTGGGTTTAATTTTATTGGCAGTCCTCACAAGACTGGCACTGATGCCTGGGGCATGCTCAGTAGAAACATCTACAAATAGCAAAGAGCAGTCCATCTTAAATAGAAGAATATTATGCTGTCACCTGTAACAAAATATTGCAGCATATACCCAGTCCAAGAATCCTGAGAGCCTGCTACAGCCTACTCTGAAATACCTTAAACTTTTTAGCAGAGCTTGGAAAAGTTAATTTTTGGAAATCAATTCATAGAATTCCCCCAACTAGCATGACCATGTTGGCTGATATGAGCTGCAATCCAAAAAAGGAATTTCCCCGAATTCTGGCTAGTAAGGGCTTCAGTAACTCTCCCTACTTTTCCATTTCTCTTCTTTCAATTGAAAAGATTTTCTTTAATTGTTAGAGATCACTACGCAAGCTCTGTCCTCACTAGGTTGTTTTAGATTCTCGTCATTTATCCCTCCCCACCCCCATTTAAATTAACAAACACATATATGTACAGGAGTCTGCCAACTATGTAGAACCAACAAACACCTCCTCATCCAGTTTTCCAATTAAATTTCCTCTAAGCATTCTTACTAAGCATTCTGTGGCCTTAGATCTTCCTTTGTTTTTGGGTTTTTTTCGGGCTGTGAGGCCATGTTCTGGAATAGTTTCTTTCTGACATTTCGCCTGCATCTGTGGCTGGCATCCTCAGATAATGTTTGGGTAGGTGTGTGTGTGGAGTTTATATGCTGTGAACCCCTGTTGGGGAGTGAATGGTTAGTTTCTGGGTATAGAAATGCAAGGCTCGTTAGTGTGTGTTTGGCTGATGGTTGGATGATGGGCCATGATCTGCTGGGAATCCCCCTGTCCCTGGGTGGAATTCTTTTGTAAGTGTTGAGTTTTGATTCTATTGTATTTCAAAACTGGAGCCAGATTTTGTTTACTTTTAAGGCTTCTTCTTCCCTGTTGAAGTTGTCCAGGTGTTTGTGGATTTCAATAGCTTCTCTGTGCATTCTGACATGATAGTTGTTGGCCTGGTCTAGAATTTCTGTGTTTTTAAATAGCATTTTGTGTCCACGTTGGTTTATAACATGTTCTGCTACTGCTGATTTTTCTGGCTGGCCCAGTCTGCAGTGTCTCTCATGTTCCTTGATTCATGTTTGCACACTGCCTTTAGTGGTCTTTATGTTGCAGAAATCATGGAACAGCAGACCCACGGATTGGAAAGTGAGTTTTATTACACCGCTGGGCCTGACTGGAATATCTTCCAAAGAGTCAGAGCCAAGAGCTATGACTACAGAATACCTTTATACAGTATAATGACAGTATGCAAAAAACCAATTCCCTCCTCCTTCTCTTTGGTGTCAGCAATTTCCCTTGAGACAATTGTTGATAGTTCAAGGCAAGACAGCTTAGGAACATTTGGGTACAGTTTGACCATTATTAGAGAAAGAATTTGTTTACATCAGCATATCATATGTTTATGGAACATAGACTTGATTAGTAAGGAATATTGACTAGGCCTGAGAGTTAAAGGAAAAAGACTTTGCAGACTCCCAGAGTCTCATGGGCTATCTAGTATGACCCCAAATAGTGATTGTAAGGTGACAGCATTCAGCAAATAGACATTAGAATGCAAATGGCTACCACACCTCTGTAAACTTGTCCACAGCTGCATGGTATGCGGTAAACTCCTGCAGCTGTGAGAGGGTCTCTTTTGTCCTTCGCTGAGCGTAGCATTTCTTGGATTTTCTTGGTTGGTCTTTAGTTTGTTTGGAGGTTGTGTTTCCTCATCAGTTTCCCTATTCTGTCTGTGACTCCTTTGATGTATGGTAAAAATACCTTCCCTTTGGGTGGCTGTTTTTCTTCTTCATTCCTGTGTTTTTTTTCTGCATCTGGTTGCTCTTGTGATGTCTGATCTAGAGTAGCCATTAGCCTGTAAGGCCCAGTTTAAGTGCCTGAGTTCGTCCTCTAGGTAGTGGGGTTCGCAGATCCTTTTTGCATGGTCTACCAGTGTTTTTATTGTGCTTCTTTTTTGTCCTGGGTGATGATTGGAGTTCTTGTATACGTGTCCATTTGTGTGAATTTTCTGTATATCTCGTGGCCTAACCATTGGTTTGGTTTGCGGATGACTAGGACATCCAAGAATGGCAGCGTTCCTTCCTTCTCTTTTTCCATCAACATGGTTCCGATATGTGGATGACACTTTCACCATTTGGAACCACGGAGAAGAAGATTTGGTCTCATTCCTGAACCACCTGAACAGCATCCACCCAAATATCCAATTCATGATGGAAAAAGAGAAGGAAGGCTAGCCAGCTTCTAATTAAGAACTTTCAATGAAGAATGCAACATCTTCTAAGGCACTCTGTCCCACTCTCAAACAACCAGCAGTATATGGAAGTGTAACTGTCCTAATGTTGAGTCCCTTTCTTTTTACGGTAATTTGAAACTGTTCATTCAGATCCTGTTCTCTGGAACAACAGAAAATAATTTGCTCCCTCGTCTATATGATATCCATTCAAATATTTGATAATGGAGGAGGGAGACTAGGACTTTATTAGATGCAACAAAAGCAACATCATTAGGATGGGATGATAGCAGAAATAGCTGAATTTATCAGACGATGACAACGTTTACCCATTCCCACTGCGTTGTGCTGGTGCAAATGAGGCATCACTTTTAATTGGCAGAATGGGTAAGTGATGAGAACATCTGATAATTTTGCCTTTGCTGCTATCGACATGCCCCAAATGACACTTTTTAAAGCGATATTGGCCTCGTCTGATAAAGTCCTAGGAAAGGTGGGGGGGATGAGTACTACTGGGACAGAGGGATGAGGGGTGGTGGAGAAGATGCTGAGCCAGGAGTTGTTGTAGGAGTAGACAAAGAGGGAAGGAAGAAAAGACATGTCTCCAGGATTTGTGAGGTGTGGGGAGAGAAGAAGGACAAGAAAGAGAGAAAGAGGAGGAGGAGATGATTGCAGGCATGAACTGTGAGAGGGGAGAAAGAGATCTTGCATGGTCTAAGTGTAGCCATCCATTTTAGAGTTCATGGTTTTACATATTTCCAAAGTTCCCTCTCTGCCACCAAATTGTTTTGATTAGGGCAATCTAGATAGCTAGATAGTAGATTGATTGGAAAATTATAGTGTTTTGCCTCCTATACTGAGAACTATCATTTGCCAGGCATAAGCTTTGAAGGTATAATTTTTTTTTTTAAATCCCTGCAGGTTGATTTTCAAATTGCTTTATAAATATTGTTTTACATGTATACAGTTTTATCTGGTTCAACATATTGTTTCATAATTATTGTATTTTATATACAATTTAATATGTGCATATTCAGTTTTTGTACTTTTTTAGTCCATGCTTTGCTGGACTTAATGAATATGTACTATCCCTCCTCCTTTTCATTTACCACCCTTACAGATATTCTTGGCCAAAACATGTTGGCCTAATTTGAGGAAAGAAACCTTTTTCATACATTCCGAGACTCAGGACTTTATCAGATGCAGCAAAAACTGCACAATTACGATGTCATGGCAGCACGAATGGGTCCTGCTATCGCACAACATTGTCATGTTTGCGTGGTCAAACTGTGTTCCAGCTGTGAATAAGGCATTGCTTTTAACTGATGGGACGATATATTTCTCTCTCCCCCATCCGCCCGATTTCTTGAGCAGCCCATTACACCATAGAAGTTCCTACAGACAAGGAATCAACATTCCACCTGCTTTTTCAGACTAAGGTTGCCTCCCAATGGATAGTCTTAGCACTATGAATGATCAGACATTGTACATTCATCCCTCTGTATCCACAGATTCTATATCCACAGATTCAACCATCTAAAGATTGAAAATATTTTTTTAAAATCCAAAAAGCAAACCTTGATTTTGCCATTTTATATAAGGAACTCCATTGTATATAATGGCACTTAAGCATCCATGGATTCTGGTATCTATGGGGGGTCCTGCAACCAAAGCTGAGGTTGCAGGATACCAAGGGCCCACTGTACAGACATTATGTTTTCCCTTCTAACAGTGGTGGTTAGTTGGGGGGGGCAGAGGAAGCAGCTGGAAAACATTGGAAAGTTACAAATGGAAAACAGCAAAGTGTAGATAACCATGTATAGTTTTGTGAATAAGGCAGGGCAATTGCACTTTTGGAAGTGCCCTCAGTTCAAGAGCTGCTTGAAAATCATCAGGCTAGCCTAGTGCTCTGCCCACAGCCTAACTGGTTAAAAAAAATGAATAATTTCCCATTCAGACAACTCTCAGGATCTCTTTGGGCCGGTTCCAGCCCACCCACCCTGCAGAGAGGAAGGGGAAGGAGTAAAATTTCCTGCTAAAATCCTGAATCTCTTTGCATTTAGAAACTCTGAGTTGCATAGGAATCCTGCAAATGCATTCAGACTAACCCAAGTGTACAATATCTCACCTGTACATCAGTGATGGACTAGGTCTAAAAAGATTGGTTGCCAGGAGACAAAGGGTGCCCACCCACAACTATAAGGATATTATTTGATTTTTATAAGAAATAAATAATTTTTTAAAAAAATTACAACACATAAGTGGCAAAAAGTACAATTAATTTTTTGGTTAAATAAATGTATATTTACTTAGAAGTCCTAGTAGACCACAAGTTGAACATGAGTCAACAGTGTGATGCGGCAGCTAAAAAGGCCAATGCAATTTTGGGCTGTATCAATAGAAGTATAGTGTCTAGATCAAGGGAAGTAATAGTGCCACTCTGTTCTGCCTTGGTCAGACCTCACCTAGAATACTGTGTCCAGTTCTGGGCACCACAATTCAAAAAGGATATTGACAAATTGGAGCATGTCCAGAGAAGGGCAACTAAAATGGTGAAAGGTGTGGAAACCATGCCTTATGAGGAGAGACTTAGGGAGCTGGGTATGTTTAGCCTGGAAAAAAGACAGTTAAGAGGCGATATGATAGCCCTGTTTAAGTATTTGAAGGGTTGTCATGCTGAGGATGGAGCAGGCTTGTTTTCTGCTGCTCAAGAGACTGGAACACGGAGCAATGGATGTAAGCTCCAAGAACAGAGATTTCACCTCAACATTAGGAGGAAATTTTTGACAGTAAGAGCTGTTTGGCAGTGGAACACACTCCCTCGGAGCGTGGTGGGGTCTCCTTCCTTGGAGGTCTTTAAACAGAGGCTGGATTGCCATCTGTCGGGGATGCTTTGATCAAGATTTCCTGCGTGGCAGGGGGTTGGACTGGATGGCCCTCATGGTCTCTTCCAACTCTACAATTCTATGATTCTATGATTATTAGTAATTACAGTGTACATATATTGTACATATTACTGGTACTATACTGTAGATACTAAATGTAAATACAGATTGTTATAATTGAATTTTTATTTTTAAATTTTAAATATATGGTGGATATTTTTAAATAGTTTGCTTGTACTGAACATTTTACACATTAACAGGTAGTTCAAAAGCATATTTCATGCAGTCCACTATATTAAGAGCAATTGTTTGAATTCACTAGATGATTGTGCAAATCTGTCAATAATTGCTTCTGCATCCAATTCATCTAACAATTCCTTTTCAATAAATAGTAACATGTATGATTTCAAGTTCTCCTCCAGCAATGCTGTTTCCAAAGAGTCAATTTCCAATATTTTATTTTCATCCATAGTCAACTGTGAAATCTTGTCATTACATTTATTTACAAATTCCATTGCTTGCTGTGAACGTTATCAAATGTTCTTGTTTGTTCCTTCAGTTTTGTAGTAGCTGAATCTACTAAGCTCTATGCAGTAAACATATCTAAACCACTGTAAATAACTTGATAATAGGGCAGTAGTTTCAAATATATACAAGTAAGTAAATGCTGTCAATATTGTTTCAAACATTAGAAGACTTTGAAGTAAAAAAATTGCTTCTTGGTTTTTGTTTTTGTTTTTGTTTTTTGTTTTTTGTTTTGCATCAAGCTCATCTGAATCTGGAATCATTGAGAAGCATGTCAATACAGTAGTACTATTGCATCTGCTGATTCGCCATCTGCGGATTCAATTATCTGTGGAAGGCAATGGCAGGGTGGGTTGGAGGGGGAGCGAGGGAGGGAGGAGGTGAGCTTGTGGGGGTAGGTGTGTTCTAGTGTGGCAGGTGAGGGAGAGAGGGGTCAAGCTCACCTCCTTTCTCCCTTTCTGTGGGGGGGGGGGTCTAGTAGTGTGGCATAGCCGCCTTATCCAGACTGGGTTCTGATGGGGGTGGGTGGGCGGGAGGAGGGTTCTGGCACAGCAGGTGGGCTGGCGGGTGGAGGAGGGGTTGCGGCTCACCTTCCCCTCCCTTCTCCAGGGTGGGATGGTGGGTTTCGATGAGGCAGCCAGGGGGTGGGTGGGAGGAGGTTCCGGCGCAGCTGAGCTAGTGGGTGGGCAGGGGAGGGAAGGAGGGAGGGAGAAGTCAAGCTTACCTCCTTTCTCTGTTCTCCATGGGGGATGGTCCGGCGGCATGGCATGGCTCTAGCGGGGGAGGGGGCAGAGGAAGAAGGTGGTGGCAGACAGGGCATTTGCTATTATCCACATAATTCATTATCCTCAGTGGAGCCTGGAACCAACCCCCCACAGATACGGGGGTTCTACTGTAGGTTTATAAAAGTACTGATAGCAGCAGCATCAAAACAGCCAAATATACTTGTTGCTGCATTGGATTTTCCTGACCATCTTGTCTCACCAATTAGAACTTATTGGGCAAGCTGACACCCTGGCCAGTCTGCCAGTACTGAGCATATTTTCTGTTACTTGAAAGGCTGTGGACAAAGCTTCAGAGCCCTGCCTATCTAGCTAAACTCAGTTTTCTGAGATTTTGAATTTCATTAGTAAAATGCCATGGGGGTTATTTATCTTCGACAGCAGGCATTTGATAACATGTTTATATGCATTTGTCATCTTTTTAGTTTCTTGCCATATTTTGCACATTATGCAGAACCTAGAATTCAAGCAAACCTCTATCATTTTTCTCTTCCCCTTCTTACAAAGAAGGGACTTATTTATTAATGGGGCTTCCTGAAAAATAGTCATTATTATTTTAGAATGTTGTGGGCTTGCTTTTTCGATGTTGACATTAAAAAAAAACAAATTAAATAATAGCTTCCCTCTAGATTACTTAGATTTTAGAAGCAAGTTCTATGTGCAATATATTAAAATTGACAGCTGCCAAGGCACTACAGTGGATTTTTAATGTGTTTCTTCAAAACACTTAAAGGCACTTTTTATAATATATGAACCACTAAATATAAAAACAGAGAACATAATCTTCAAGGCACACTGATTAATGCAAAATTGACGGAAATAAATGCAGTTTATGGCCTTATTCCAGTGAACTCTCATTGCTAAAGACTTTCATACGGTAGTCTTCCATTTTCAAAATCCCATCCATTTTTACTTACAACATTTTGGAAAACAGGTACAACAACTTCCAATCAGCCACCCAGCAATAATTTAAGGTTCCATTTCCATTATGATCTAAAGGTTTGAATCATGGGCAGAGGACAATGCTTTGAAGACTGATTAGCAGGCTGTCATCACCAAATGCAAAGTCAGCCACCCAAAGATACAAAGCCAGATGTAGATAAGAACTGTGTTGGCGGTATTATTCATTGCAAATAAGTTATTAGATTAATTTGGCTTATTTTTTTTTGTAAGCCCATTCAAAGTCCTCTAGATATATTCCTATTTAAACACATCCCATTAATAGAGTATGCAGAAGCACCAGATCAAATATATATATATTTCTGAAAGCCAAGGAAAATGATGGACACCAACTTTTAAGCCTAGTTTTTAAATGAGAGTTGGGATGAACAGAGTTTGATTTACTTCCTTACAGTACTAGCAATAAGGATTGTACTTTGAGTGATAGTCACAGTGCCTTGAGCTAGAGTTCTCATGTATTGATTTTCAACCTTCAGCCCTGCAGACAGTTTGGACTTCAGCTTCCAGAATACCTGTCCATTGGCCATGCTATCTGGGGGTTTGGGGAGTTGAGGCATAAAATACCTGCATGACCAAAGTGCAACACTGCTCTGATTTACATACACATCTCTTGTGCAGTCTCTTCACTGATGTCTAAAAAGGATGCAGGGGGGGGGGTAGCACTGCTAGCAAAATTTTAAAAATAAAAAATAAGAAAATACTATTTGCCCTAGCACAGAATTCTGGAGGGCATGCTTAGCTCATTCCACAATGACATTCCTGAAATAAAAATAGTGTTTTATATTGTAGTATTTGATATATTTCATCTTACATTTTCTTCTTTGTCTGCCTGTCTGTCTCTTCCTTTCCTTGCTGAAGGAGGGACATGTTTTGGCCATTATGGCTGTCTGGGGAGCCACAGGTTGTCCTCCCTGTTGCTGAGCTTCTCTTCTAAGAGTGAGCAAACTCGTCTCATAAAAGGTCACCAATCCTCAATTGTGCCACTAACACCTATGGATCCACATAATCAGAAACAGCTGGGAGCTGTTGGGAAAGTTACCTTTGGGAACTACAGCTGCCTGAACTCCCAAACTAAGAAGCCACAAAACAGTCCAATAAGATAGGGAATCATTTTTCTTACAGATTTCAAGGAGGGAGGATCATTCATTGATCTGAGTCTAATGTCCATGAATAGCCCATTCAACCCCCCAACAAGCTGAAGTCCAAACCCAATAAATTTTAATTTCATATGAAGCTGTAAGACAGGTAGTGTGCTCAATATTTTTCCCCATGACTAGAGAAAAGATAGGGAAAAATAAGGCTTTTTTTAAAAAAAAATGTTGCTTTGATTTAACACCTTATTCTGACAATTGTCTTCATTTATTAAAATTAATATAAAGCAATATAACATAACATAATTGATATGTTATGTTGGGGTAAATGGATCAGATATGAAACAGGGTTAATGCACATAACACAGCAACACATGGAACACACTTTGACTGTTTCTCCTGGGTAGCTGCTTCTCCGCTATAAACCATTTAACATGTAATGTGGTTCTCTCTATGAATCAGGTCATGTTTCCTCACCCCATAGAACTTGTTTAAAAATTTTCAGTGGTGCAGAAATAACCCACAGAACTGTTGGACAAGTGGTTTTAAAAGTTGCCATGTGGTGGTATCCATCACAGAGTGAAATTTAAAATGGCCACTAAATGGCAGCTGCATGGACATCTCTGCTCATCACCAAGTGCGCTTGAAGGAGTGCCCCATGTCTGTGCATTGAGAAGTGTAATGAGCATTCTTCTTTCTTTTAAAATTTCCCCCTCAGTGCACAACTTGGAGTCAGCTGAATAAAATATTATCTATACAGTATTCAATGCAATAAAAAACAATAAAACAACACTATCTCAGTTCTGCCCTGCAGATTGCCCACCAGTAAGAGATCTCTAAATCAGATCTCTTTTTTGGTGAGTGAAAGTAACAATGAGCAAGGATTCTTCAGGGTCTGCCTTTACAGAGAGGACAGTCATGAAACTCATTGCTGATTAAAACTTTCAAGATCCCTCTTTGCTTCTAGTATTATCAAATAGTTTATTGACATCTCAGTTTCAGTAAGGGAAGAGACATGCCCAACCCAGTCAAACATAAGTTATTTTTTTCTCTTTCATTCTTTTCCTTCTGCCAGACCTTAAATTCTTTGGCCTTGTTCAAGTTTCCTACTGCTTTGTGTATGAATCTGGGACTATGAAATTCTGGAAACAATTCTTATGTCAGCTGATGTGAACACAGCAAGTACTTTAAATTCCTCCCCTCACATTTGTATCAAATTCAAAATGTTTCTTGATATTCTTCAGCTTTGTAGTCACAACCCCAAATAGCCCCTGGTCCCTGACAGTCCCACCTCCCCTCACAAGAGGGATCTCCAGCACATGGGGAAATTGTGACAGGAGTCCTGCTTCTGCCTGTTGCACCAGAGATTGCTTGCAAGAAGGGGTGGAAATGTCTATCAGCTGCTTCCCAAGTGACAGGAGAACAGAGCCCCACCAATATTACATGATAAACATAGTCAATGTATATTACTATGAGGGTGTTAAGCAGGGATGGGCAACTGTGGGCTTGTCTACACTAAGGAAATAAGCCAAACTCACCCTGGACCCAGTGCGATGTGTCCACATGACACACACAGTGAATCCTCTTTATTAAGCCATTAATCCTGCTTAAGAGAAATCACAGGAAACTCCGGAGTGCCTTGAGTTCTTTGCTATCTGGACAGCTGAACCAGGTTCAGTTTGGCCCAGTCTAACTGTCCACATGCAAACATGGCACCATTTCCCTTACCCTGCACTGAGAGTCTGTGAGAGCCTGCCCAATGCTATCACTTCTGCTCAAGTTGATCACATGTGTGGGCACCCAATTTTGACCTCAGCAGAAGTGGCAGCAATGTATTTATTGCTAGTGTAGCACATTCCTCAATTCCATATTCTGTTGAGATATCTTGTCCAAATATTCTTACAGTAATAAATAAGGATTCGATTTTTGATAACAACTTACTATATAGTTTTATATCACCCATACAGAATAAACAGTTTATTTTTTCAGCTTGCTTTTGCTGGAATCCTATCGGGCAGTTACTAATGTGTAGCTACCATAGCTATGCAATGAATTCTGGTCCAACTCCTCCAATACCCACTTACTGGAAAGCAGCTGCTGTGATCGACGGGGGTCTGTTTCCCTGTCAGTCAGGAAGCAACTCACTGATGTTACCACCCCCTCCTGTGAGCAGTTCAAGATCATTCATGTGGGATGGGTGCTTCCTGACTGACTGCTGCTTTCTGGTACATGGAGATTGGGGAGCATTCACAATCCCTACAGGACCCTAAACTAAGGGCTATGTAGGGATTGTGAATACACGACAGTCATAAGTGCATAACCGCAGGTTACACATTCATAACTGCCACAGACAATTCTGGCCAATTTTATATCCACATTTTAAATCCAGGTTGCATTCTTGTTATGTGTTTTTGGTTCCTCTCACAATTCCCATCTTGTTTATCCAATAATTCCCAATTATTTATCCAAGAAAAATAATAGAAAAACAACAAAGCTAGTTAAGTTATACCATTAATACTCACTTTGTCTGGCTTCATGCTAGTCCTGTTGCTATAATTGTAACACAAGAGGTCATTGCAATGGAATTACCGGCCTTGAAATGATATAAGACAATTTTTCTCAAGGGAGTCAAACAAATTGGTAAAACAAATACAGTTGAAATTTTAGACATTAATCTCTCTCTCCCTCCCCCCCCCTCTTTTTGGTAACATGGTATGGGAACAAGACAGTTCTGAAATGAGATTTTACCCCAAGGCCCAAAAATGACATTACCATTTCTGAAATAATTTTTTTCATGTAAAAAGTTAGCATAGCATTGAATTTGCATAAGCATAACTTTTCGTGGACATTATCCCCAGAGCAGTTGATAAGGCTGGAATGCCTCCCTGCTCTTTAAAAGAGCAGAAAACACGTACGGGAAGGTCCTCAAGGCTGTATGTTTAGGATATACACATCGGCAGTTATTTTTGGGACTATAGCTCCCAGAATCCCCCAGTCAGCATGGGCTCCAACAAGATGATCCAAATTATCTATATGATCATAATGGCTGTGTGGTTCTGAGCATCTCAATGGAGTCTCCTGTTTGGCTAGCTAGGATCTGGCTACAAAACACACCAACAAGAATCCCCCCCCCATAAAATTTTCCTTCAGCACTCAGATTTCTAGCATTGAATATGAGCATTTAGAAATACAGCTTAGGCAACTTAAAAAAAAGGAATATGGTAGAATCCTGCAAAACCCAATCACTAACACTCTGGAAGCTTATTAAAATACTGTACATGTACAAGGACGCCTACCCATGCATGCACACTTTGCATGCTGCTGGACTCATGTTTGGTGCATCTAGAGGTATGTATAAAAATTAATTCTCAGTATGTGCATATATAATTCAGACACTCAGTGCTTCATCAGAGAAAAGCAAATTTAGTAACCTTGACTTTGGCAAGTAACACATTTGAAGGCATTTCAAATGGACAGATTTTTCCCAGGTTTGCAGAGATATGACAGTTCATTAGACTTTATTAGCAGTTCACATCATGATAGTAGGATAACTTGCACAACATTTAGTTTGCATGACTGTTTTGCATGTAGAAAATACTATATTTTAAATTGATTTGTTTTTTGGGGGAAGCCTCATGGCAAACTTTCTAATTAAAATTAATTAGGTTTCAGTTATTTTAGTCACTATTCATTACCAGTGCTGGCAGTAAGGAGGTGCAGAGAAGTCAAACCACACCAGGTGACACCATTGGAGGGAAGGGTGACACCAGCCTTAGTAATGCTACAGTTCATTACCATTGCTGTTATGGAAACCTCTGTTAAAGTGTCCAGTCCCCAAACCCTTCTGCCCCTCCCATTTCCCTCCACATCGATGGAAACTGAAGCTTAAGACTTGTCTAGACCTGCCAGAATATGCTGGTTTCCAGCCAGCATATTCTGGCCCCAGATCTGGCCCGTTTCCCCCATTACCTAGACAAAACAGGAGGAAGTCCACACTCACATGCCAGCCTGTACTTCTGCTGTACCTCTGGGTGCCCCTGCTGCTGTTGTGTGTCACTCTCTCTGAAGCCAGGAAGGAGGCCCTCAGCATGTGACGAAAGCTGGTCACATCCAGGGGGCCTTGATTACATGCTGAGGGGCCTCTTTCCTGGCTGCAGAAAGACTCTAGTGGCAGTGGTGGCAGACAGCTACATGGGCCAGAATGCAGGTATGGACCATGCATTCCCACAACGATCTGGGTTTTCCCACATGAAGTGGGGTTTTCTGGATGTTTATTAAAGAGTTTTAAAGAGTTTTACCTCAGCTTTTCCCCCAGCCAGTTCTCTGGACTGCCAGAGGCAAAACTGGGCAAGAGCCATCTGTTGTTTGGACTGCAGGGTTCTAAGATGGGGAGAAGACAGGGTAAATAGCCCTTCTAGATAAGCCCTTAGACTCCAGCTTTCTTTTGGGTTCAGATTACTGATCATTACTAAATGGATGCTTACATGGTTTAATGACACTCTGCTACCCCAAGGATTACTGAAAACAAACATTTAAATTATACCAAGACAAGTCCTTTTTCACTGGATTAAGTCATTTGAAACAACTATCACTCCCTGACCCTGTATTTGTTATCTCTGATTTAGGCTAAGTATCCTCCTTTAAGTGTAATTTGAATTACAAATGCTTTAGTATGTGAGAAATTACTCCTGTTATCACACAGCCTAAGTAAGATTGAACAACTAAAACATGCTAAAGGATAACTAACCAATCCATGTTAAATGACAGTAACTACAAGTTTATGTAGTCTTATGCTTAAGGGATGTAATACCATACCAAGGATGTAATACAAATATACATGCATTTACTCCTACTCCCTTACTCAAGACCAGTTATATGTGAAGATCAAGTTCTAAATCCCATTTTCTGTTCACTCAGCTTGTGGTCCCTCCTGAGTCCTATAAATAGTGCATGTGAAGTCATCAACCTCATAAGGGCTAGATTCCTATACCATACACATACAGGAGAAGCTGAACTAAACCCACTAACCTTGCCTGACATCTGCGTGCCTCCTGACTCTGCAGAATATCAACAGAACACCAAGAAGGGGAGCTTACCTGCTCGGTCTTCCTGTCCAATTTGATATCTGAAATACACAAGGCTCTCAGACCATTGGAAACACCACACTCTTTCCTCACATTTTGTTGCATGGGGGTAGGTCACAGTCCCTCCCCCATAATACATACATGGAAGATTTGCTGGTGAATAACTATCCTTTGACAATCATGCAGAAGTGTATCTTAGAAAAGTTAATTTTTTAACTACAGTTCCCAGAATCCCCCAATGACTGTCATCCCAGAAAATCTTCCAGAGATTCTTTGGACCATTATCATTATCATAACGTTATGGTAATCATCCATCACATTAGGGTATGGTATGGATGATCACCAAGACAACTACTGAGTCAAATATAAAGTGCGAGGAGAGTTAGGTCTTTGAACAATCATTACTGCTATTTGATCAGAAACTCCAGTCAAGAGCTTGGGAACACATGATCCTCAAGATGTTGTTGGATTACAGCAAACATCAGCTCTAGCCAGCATACCCAAAAGAGAGATTGTGGGAATTGTCATCTAGCAATATCTGGAAGGCCGCACACTTTCCACTGTAAACAAGGTGATAGCATTGCACACTGCTTGTGCTGGTACTTTCAGTGGGGATAGAGCTACAAAGGGTTACACAGCATGTGTTTGTATAGAATGGAATAAATCTTCTTTAGCATCCATTTCTATTCCTGTCACCCATGACACTTGCTGTCAACAGCTGACTAAATAGTCTCATTAGATACAGTCTGCAAAAATATTTTGGTTTACCTTCTGACTTTCACTGATTAAACAAGAATGTCTCTAAAATGGAAGCTGACAAATTAATGAGAAATGCAAACACACCCAGTGTATAAAATTGCTGAACAACAGAGTAATGGCTGCCTGTCTGATGGATGAAGATGATCGACTGACAGTGACCACACACTGAACTCCCTGGATACTGGTGGTGATAACAGTGGTTGAAATGTCAGTTATCCTTTCTGCTTCTCAGTCTCCAATGTTTTTAAGGTGCAGACATTTTCTCCAGAGAAACTGTGTGTCCTTAAACTGACATTAATTGGTATTGCATGGGTCAGGAGAAAGGTAAAACAGAATACGACACAGAATTTAAACAGAGTTTGTTACCCTTTCTTTAAAAAGAAAGATAAACAAACGGAACAATCTTTTATTATTACATTCTTGGCCCTGGCTGTGTAACAGTCCCTTTAATTTTTATGTGTTGAGGTTTGATGGTTCGCTCATAAATTATTTTGAAATTAAATATTTATCCAAGAACAATTTGCAAGAATAAAACACTAAAACAATATACTGTTACACATTTAACACTGGAAGCATACATTAAAATAAAAGCAATAGCTAGAAAACAAATGGAAGCATGCCTTTGAGTTGTCATCTACACTCATCATTCATTGGTAGGAAGGAAGAGCTCACTATGGGATCTCCTGAATTCGTTTTTAGATAGAATAAGCCCTCCCTAACCTATTGCCCTTGAGATGTATCAGCAGACACAGCAAATGGGAATTAGCTGGAGAAGAACAGATAGCAGGAGATTGTTGTAGAAGAACAGTAAACAAAATGCCAGCCTGTGACTTCCCAAGTTGGAAAAAGGAAAAGGAGGAGATTATTTTTAAGCATGCTGATTTTGCACACACACACACACTGGGCCCTTGGTATCCATGGGGGTTTGGTTCCAGGACCTCACATGGATAGCAAAAAATGCAGATACTGAAGTCCCTATTAATAAAATGGGGTAGGGCAGCCATGGAGGGGGCAACAAGCCCTGGCCATCAGGCATGCATCCTTTGGGTTTCCCCGCCTCTGGAGAGCACACCAGTTGCCCCCTTCCCCCTTCTCTGCAGCCTTGTGCTTCTCTCTTGCATTTCTCCAGCCTTTGTCTGTCTCCAGGCTCTTTAGGCTTGCAAATACAGTATTGTGCATACTGCGCTACTTGTATTGTGTACAGTATCATGTATCGTGTTGTATACAGTACTGTAGTTAGTGGTTAGGATAATCTGCATTGAATCAGTGGTTAGCATAATCTGCAGATCTGGAGCCTGCAGATATGGTGGGCCCACTGTGTGTTTGTGTGCATGCATACACACACACACACACACACATATACACATACATGCCATGATTATGCAGTGTCCTTGTTTTCGATTTACGTTGGTTTGAGGCAGAGGTTTTGAGCAGCAGTCTGGGACTGGTCTGTATACTGTAGAGTGGGAAGCATTTCCTGCCATCTCTTTGCCACCTGCCCATTTCTTGAATGTGCTGGAGTCAGGGTCCAAATTCTTTTTACTCAGGCCTAGATTATATTTTACTCAGGCCTAGATATGATAAGGGACAACTTCAGGGCATTCCATAATATTTTCAATTTCAAATTTGATAAGCATGCCTTTTATTCCACCATCTAAGTCATTTATAAAGATGTTAAACAACAACAGGCCCAGGACAAAACCTTGAAGCACCCCTTAGTTACTTCTGCCCCAGATGAAGAACATCCATTGTTGAGCACTCTCTGGTTCAGTCTGTCAACCAATTACAGATCCACCTAACTGTAACACTGTCTAACCCATAGTTCACCAGCTTGCTTGCAAGAATATTATGACAGCCCTTTTCAAAAGCCTTACTGAAATCAAGATATATTACATCCACAGCACTCCCTTCATCCCCTGACAGTAAGACCTGTTCAACAGTGCATTATGCTGCCTCAAAGTGTGGTGGAGTCTCATTTTTGGAGATTTTTTAAACAGAGGCTAGATGGCTATCTGTTGGGAATGCTTTGATTGTATATTCCTGCATGGCAGGAGGTTGGACTGGATGAGGAAGGCCACATGTGACCTAATTATTAAATATTGCCAATTTCAACTCCAAGCTGTCTTGGATGAAACCAATTATCTAGACCCATTTCAAATTGGCTTCAGGACAGGCTTTGGGGTTGAGACTGCCATAGTTGCCTTGACCGACGATCTGCGTCTGGGCATCGACAGGGGTAATGTGACCCTGTTGGTGCTCCTAGACCTCTCAGTGGCTTTTGATATGATAGATCACAGCATTCTTCTGGATCGCCTGAGGGAGTTAGGCATCGGAGGCACTGCTTTGCAGTGGTTCCGGTCCTTCCTCTCGGGCAGGACCCAGAGAGTGCTGCTCGGGGACAGTAGCTCCAGTAAAAGGGAGCTCACCTGTGGAGTACCACAGGGTGCTATTCTGTCCCCAATGTTATTTAACATCTATATAGCATATATATAACCCCAGAGGGCTTTCCCGGCTGTCGCCCCCAAATTGTGGAATGGCCTGCTGGATGAGATCCACCTATTGACATTGTTAGACAGCTTTAAAAAGGCTGTCAAGACGGATCTCTTCAGGCAGGCTTTTCTGGAATAGCTAATCCCGGCCTCAGGAACCCCCTTTGGAAGTTCATTCTGGAGCTCCTAACTGTTGCTGCTCGCTAGGAAGGGTTTTTAATAACAATTGTATTATATGTTGATTTTAATTTGTATTGATCTAATAATGTTTTAAGGGGGGGGAAGGGATTTTGAGTTGTTTTATATTATATATTATTTTACTGTTGTAAGCCACCCCGATTGTTCGCAGAGGGGTGATATAAATAAATATTATTATTATTATTAATTTATTATTATTAATAATAAATTAATTTATCTATGTCTAATAGATAGAATTCCAGAATTCTTGACTCTTGGCCAAGATCCCTGGGCCTTCTGGGAGTTGAAATCCAAAACACCTGGTGGACCAAAGTTTGGGAACCACTACTCTAGGCTATTCTATTATGGGAAATTTAAACAGAGACTACTTCTGCTTTCCCAGTCTTGCTTGAAGCAGCAAGCACTGAGAGGAGAATCAAAGACTGAGAATTCATGGCACTGTTGAACTTCACAGTAGCACAGAGTCATAATGCTAGTCCTGGCTACAAGCCCCAGTAAACCTAGTAATTACAGGAATAAGATCTTTTATTTCAACTGAGTTCAGAAAATGTAAAATTTAATGAAAGGACCCTCCTCCCAATTTGCCAGCTGCATATGCTGAATGATCTTTGCTACAGAAACACACAAATAATTATCCTTGTAAGGCATTATAGTCTAATGAGGGCAGTGCTGAAAGCCATTGATAAAGTTTGGCTGGGCTCTGAAACAGAGTTTTCAAGTTGGATAAGGGAAGAAAAGTTATTGTTTCCAATTCACTTCATGGTAATAATTTATTATGGCTTTAGTGGCAGCTGGTAACTATATATATAAACAAATTATAGCAATATAATAAAAATATAGATGGCGTTAAAGAAGAAAAAGATGTCTTCCAATCTTCCTCTCAGCAGTTATATATACATATGCATAATTGTTCATACTTATCTCTCTAGCATTAACACAAGCTCACTTCCTTCCATAACCAATCATTTCTCATCATCAAAACCAAAAATTAGCAATTCATTTTCTTTCTTCTTTTTTTCATCACAAAAATTCCACAAGGGGTCTCATTCATTAAGAAATATCATGATCTAATGACCTTTCTCTAATCAAGCATAGCAATTTATCCACTTCTGCTACATCAGTGAATTTCACCAACCACTCCATAGTTGGTACATCTGAATTCTCCCATCTTTGTGCATATATCAATCTTGCTGTTATGATCATATATTCCAGTAGTCTCCTGTGCATCTTCTAGTGGCAGCTGGTGACTTCCATGTCATTGGGACAATGAATCTGCTCTGAATTTTATTCTAAACTTCAAAAGAGCAACCCAAGGCATAGGAGCCATTTTTAGGGATAGGGTTCAGTGCCTAGGATAACTCCTTTAAAGTCTGGACTAAAACCTGGAGCAGATTTATTCCTCCACTGACTCAGAAGCCATTAGCCACCGGAGTTATAGCTTCAAGAGACTTTGATGGGAATTGACGCAAGATGAAGTAAAACAAAATTAAATTAGAATTAGGACTTGCATAGAAGATGCATTGAGAAAATAACATTAGAGTTAATGCTGAATTCAGTAGCCACGTTAATTTTAAGCAAAACACTTGAAAACGGCTTTTGAAGGCTAGTGAGTTTGCTTATGCTTCCTCTCTCTTCTGTGTGGATTTGACAAGTAAATTTCAAGATTTAAATCTATAAAGGCAATTAGTAAACAGCTGATGTGTCATATTTATACCTGGCCCTCATTTAGAGGTTAAGTTGCTTTAAATGTTAAGGGAGTCTCTGACACTTGCACTCCCTCAATGTTCAGCAGTAAAAGGGCCCCAAAGCAGCATATTAATCTAATTTACTTTCAATGTTGCACTCCTGCCTGGCATTGCATATTATGAATATATTAGCCTGATGTCATCTTGACTTCACTTGTATGAATTGCTGGCTGTCCCTTTAGACTTTCCTGAATATGAACTACACATTGTGAGGTAAGCAAATGGAAGGAAATCGAAGACAAATAGAATGTCATTTTTCAGATTATCCATTAATATTTCCAACATATGGGAGTATGGATACCCTGAGGAATGTAGATATGCGTGATTCTGAGGTGCCTTTATACAGAAATAGCAATTCACATATTTTGGTTTTATAGAAGTTAGCCACAAAAAACAGGCTCTCCAGGTAGTCAGACAACAAAGTTAAAGACTAAAGCAATAAATCTGAACACTTGAGTGTTATTTCTGTATGCTATAGCCAGGATTGGCTTAGTGTATTTCAATAAACCTTCTGTTTTACTTTCAGACCTAATTGTTTTCTTTAACTTTGCCACTGAAATAAAATTAAACCTCCATTCTTTCTTGGGTTGTTCTTAATTTGTCCACTAAACCAAGGGTCTGGTTGTTGTCATGCCAGATCATCACCACATAATAAGACTGTTTGCTAGGCTTTTTCTGTAAAATGATGGGGAATAGCACAGAATGAGTGTGAGTGAGCAAATGTACAGGCATAGTAGAACCAAGTCAGACACTCTGCTCAACATTGTTGGGAAGCTGGGAGTCAGAAACTAGTCTTGACACACCCATGTGTGGCACTCAGCTTCCACACTTGGAATTATTAGCATATGGATATAAAATAAAACTGTAAGTATAGGGATGCCAGTGTATCTGCTTTTAAAATACTGGGTACAATTATTTCCATCCCATCTTATGAAGTATCTGCTTTTAAAATACTGGGTACAATTATTTCCATTCCATCTTAATTTTTATTTTATTTTTATTCTTGGTTTCACAGTCTACCATATGTTACTGACTGAAGTTTTGGATGATCAATGATTTTGATTCTGTCAATTTGATTCCTCTGAATTCAGGAATCAGTGAGGTATCATCAAATAATATGTTCTAAGTAGTGTCATTTCTTTGGTAATTGTGGTATTGTGATCCTATCTATGGCAATTTTATTCAGATTTTTGTCAGTCCATTAGGAGTTGTTCCCAGAATACCAGTCACTACTGGAACAACAGTTATTTTCTTTTCCCTGAGGCACTGTTTCTCAATATGTAGGTTTTGTTATTCCATAATCTTTTCCCTCCCTTTCTCTTCAATTTCTGCTCTCCCCTGGGATTGCCACATCTATAAATCCAAGCTTTCTTTCTTTTTTCTCTCATCCATATTATGTTCTAATTTTTATCAGTTTAAAACTTAATGTCCCATAATTTTTTTACTTCATCATTTTCAACACCTTTTTCAGACTTACATTCTCACTGTTCCTTTGCAGATGGTAAATCAATTTTCCCCATAGGTTCTAATGTATCATTACAGCCACTTTATCATGGAGTTTCTTATATTCAGTCTGCTTAGTTTTGCTGCACAAACTAAAAATATGATCAACAGGCTCATCTTTTTCTTTACACAGATGGCATTTACTATCCATTGTTATTTTTCTATATTTGCTTTGATGCTATTTGTCTAAGGCACCTGTTCCTCAGCTGAAAATATAAGTTCTTACATTTCTTTTTTCAGTGTTCTGTTCTGTAACTATTTTCAGATATTCTCCTTATCTGAAAATAGGATATATTGTTTCTTCTGTGCTTTGAATGTATTGATCATGCAGTGGTTTGTTTCATCAGCTTCAAGGCAATTTTTCATGTGAAGTCAAAGGCTTTCACAGCCGGCATCCATAGATTTTCCTTGGGTATTTTCCTGGCTGTGAGGCCATGTTCTGGAATAGTTTCTTCCTGATGTTTCGCCTGCATCTGTGGCTGGCATCATTCAAAGAATGGTTGTATAGGTGTGTGTGTGGAGTTTATATGCTGTAAACCCCTGTTGGGGAGGATATGTAAATTTGTGTAATTGAATGGTTAGTCTCTGGGTATAGAAATGCAAGGCTCATTAGTATCTGTTTGGCTAATGGTTGGTTGCTGGGCCATTATCCCTCTGTCTCTGTACAAAGTGTTTTGTAAGTAAACACTTACAAAAGAATTCCACTCAGGGACAGGGGGATTCCCAGCAGAAGTTGTCCATGAATAAAATCTGGCAGAATATGGTGCAGCTGGCTCCAATCCTAAACAGATGTGACACGGACGATTTCGCCACAAGAACGGTGTCATCCGAAATGGACCCCCTGCTGCGCTGCAGCAGCGAAGCTCTCCCGCTTGATTGTTGCGCTGTAAGTCGCGTCTGAAAGTGTCCTAAAAGCTATTCATGAATGTGTGCATTCCACTTAATGTGCAATGTGAGATGACTTTCAAACAGCATGTTTCTGTCCATAAATTGGAACCTAAATCTAGACGTATTCTGCTGAACCAGAGAAAACCAGATAGTTTTTCAGTTTAGCTAAAAATGTCTAACCTTTGTGGAGTCTTTGAAATTATGTTTAGATCTATACAATTGACTTCTTGCTGATGATAAAGGGGATTTATTGATAACAATAAATAACACAGTTACTTATTTCAGCTAGTATTTGGACAGAGTGTTATCACAAAACATACATATACAGTCGTAGCAAGCGTATGAAGATCTCACAAGATACGAAGTAAAACAAAACAAGAATTGTAACCTTTTAAAGCTAACACATCTCAACACATTTAGTGAAAACTGGAAAACTGGATTCAGCACATTTAGGACTGAATCCCATTCATCTCAACTACAGCAGACCCCTCTCCCTGAAGGAAGCCCACTGGATTAATGCAAAGAACATAAATGTTGACTTACTATGCTTTCATGGATTCAATGGAACAAAATTCTTTAAGATTGTGGAAAAGCATGAGACAAGTGCCTCATTGAACATTCTTTAAATTCCAACATTCTCTGAAGCATTTTCCCCAGGCTTTTTGGCCTAGCTAAAATTTCACAACCTTAAAGAAAACACCAAAAACTCTGAGATGATATAGCAGCTATGCAAGCAGAAGTGTAGTAGCTGATGGTACAATTCATGCAGGAGGAAAGTAGATTGAAGGAAACAGACAGTTGGCCCTCCTGACCCACGGGCTCCAGATCCATGATTTCAAGAGGTCACATGTGGAGAACTAGAGCTGGAAAGCATGTAAAAGAAGGAATCAGGGAACCTATCCCAACATAGGGAACTGTGATGGGAAGGGACTCTGAGCAAATGAGATGAGAGAATGTGGGAGTCACATTCCCAGCGCAGGAAACTATGATATTGGGGTGGGGGGGTTCTGAGAGTATGATCTGAGTGAATGTCAGTTATGAGAGTCGGTTGAATTTAAGAGAGTGTCAGCTAAAGTTAACAGTTGAAGTTGAGAGTTGTGAGAAAAAGCGAGGATGAATCTGAGAGATAAAAAGAGTGTCACATATGAAGACAATTTGGTTAACTTAGGATTTTATCAGATGCATCAAATACGGCATCATAACAATGCCACATAACTGTGAAAGGGTGCACAGATCAGATGACATTGCCCTTTTGTGGTTATGTCCTGTCAAAATCCCATAGTTTTTAATTGACAGCTAAAGCCATCAATAGATCTTCCTTCCATTTTGGTGCCAGCATTGTCAGTGTGTGAAACCTCAGGCCATTTAAATCCTGTCACTGCAACAGGAATGGCTGGTCTGGCACGAACACTTCCGGGTGAGACTGGGACATCCAGGTAAGTTTTGCTCTTTTTATGACCCTCCTCAGGTTACTTGGGACTTTTAAAGTGTGCTAAGTGCAACTTTTTAGGCTTTATTTTTGTGACAAGGTCTCATGGGATTTTGAACAAGAAAGTGAACGGGTCTCCTTTCACTTCCTCTTTATTGCTGGGGAGCCTTTGCCAGGAGAGGAAGGTAAGTGCGAGGGGAATGTTCTTTTGCTGGCATAGACATGGAGGTTTTTTATGGCAGCAAAAGAATGTTTTAAAGGGAAGCATCTGATAAAGTCCTTAATCAAGAGTATTAATGTATGTTTTAAGAACTAGTCTGTCACCAAATAGTAACAGTAAGAGACACTAAGAAAAACAATGTTATGCACAGAGTATTGAACAGCTGAAATTTGTAAACTTGAAAATAATAAAACAACCAGTTTGTTTTGTTACTTATTCACAGGCTCATTGTGCTTTATTACACTCACTAGAAAAAGTAACAGCCAGCTAACCAAAGGAAATCACACTAATACCTAATCTACCTACAGGAAGGGTCACCTGGAGACTCAGACCCAAGTCCAGTTAAGGGATTTAAAAGGGGGAAACTGAAGTAGGGTGGCAGAGATAGGCAGCCTTGCTGTGTGTTGAGGTAAACCTGGCTGCCAGGTCCATCACACCACACTTAAAATGGCAGCAATGTGAACGCGGATGTGCTGATACATCCATGTGCGCATTGTTGCCATTTAATAATACGGGACAAGGTCATTTGCATTTTTGTCATCCATGGGGATTCCTGGAACCGAACCCACATGGATCGGAGGGTCCACTGTAATATAGAATCATATGATTTACGAACATTGGTACTACTGAGGAAAAATGAATTCTCAAAAAAGCACATATGGGGCCACAATATCATTTTGATAACATTACAGTGCACTTTCAATATCCACTGGGATTTGGTTCTGGGACCCCACATGGATACCACAATCAGTGGGTGCTCATTGTAATTTATTACAATGGCATAGTAAAATAGTGTTCCTTGTATAAAATGGTGAACAGCAAGGTTTGCTTTTGAGAATATTTCCCTCAAAATATTTTTGAGCCATAGTTGGTTGAATCCATGGATGTAGAACCCATGGATATGGGGGGGGGGCAACTGCATAACATTGTTGGAAATCTAGAAGGGATTCTGTAAAAATATATTTCTCCAGAAGAAGTATGTAAAATTGAAAGAACTGGATGTTAAGGCACTGAAAAAAGGCAGATGGATACATCTAATAAGTGGTTATTATTTCAACATGGGAAACCTAGGTAAAACTATGTTAATCTAACTCACAACTGGATACTTTGAGCGGCACTGGTGTTCCAGCAAAGGTTTTCCCCATCTTCACATTTCTAACTGGAGATGCTAGTAACTGAACCTGGGGTGTTATGCACACAAAGCATTTGTTCTGCAGATGGTTTTTGGTCTCTTCCAGAAAAGCTGTAACAGTACAGTTTCTCTCACACCAGCAACAACTGTTTCTAAAGGATGTGGTCACAGGATTCAGCAGTAGAAAGGAATGGTCCGAGTATCACCAACAATGAAAGATGGATAAGATCTACAAATGGGCAGACCATCAATGTGGCTGCTCCCTAATGTGGTGGGTTTCCCCCCCTCTCCTCTCTGCACCACCCCAAATTTACACTAGGTTATTTCCCAGATGCATCAGGAGATGCAGAAGAAATTTCTGCCCTTCCTGTTCCATTTGATGAAACCAGTTGGATCCTGACTATGGAAGGACATCCCACTCAACCATCATCCTAGAACTTGACTTTACCCAACCATCCTTAAATTTCATAGAACATGTTTTCATGGGTCAAAGCATGGTTGTTGTTTTTAATAAGAACAGAGGTGAAAGGATGCAAAAGGTCTATTACACTACCACCAAATCACATAATTTGCAACAAAAACAATAAGCCATTAAAGTAATACCAGAGTTCTAATCTTAACTTCTGTTTTATTTTATCCATAAAGCCAGTCAGCTGTCCTCAACTTTACCCAGAAAATTCAGCATATTTACCTGTATCCTCCAGTTCTTAATTGATTTTTTTCTTTAAAGATATTTTTCATCTCCTTGCTTTTTCTTTCATTCTGATTAACAATCATAGCATGATCTCATCAGGCTTAGACAGGTATTGATGGGCTACAGTATCATGAGGCTAATAAAGAGTGTTATCCAGTACTTCCAAGTGACACATAAAAACTCCCTTATGAAAGATACAGGAGGCTGAGTGTAATATAAATGCCATTCTGGTAAGTCTGGCATTACTAAATACATATGGCCAAATATTAGAGCACTCATTAATGCATTTAAAAGGGTTAGGTTTTTTTTTCTTCCTTTGGGGGATGTGAGGGTGAGGAGAAGGAAGAAAAGTACTGACCCTTGAAGTCTTCACTGCAGCATTTTTTGACAGATAAGTTGCATTTGGAGTTCCTGCTGCATTTAATGGGAAATTACATTGATTTAAATCCCGTGGCTAGTTTCAACTAGAGTAGGCCCATTGAATCAACTGGTGAATGTTAAGTCAACACGTATATGAATCCTATTGATTCAAATGCCTAGCTGGGACTTGCAACTGGATTAAGGCCGTTAAAATCTAATAAAGTTCTAGCTCACTGCTGCAAGGTTAATTTTTCTTGCGGGCCCAGACTGTACCTCCCCTCCGTCCCTTGAATGATACACAGACACAACTTATTCTATAACTTGTTTTGGTTATATATTCAGAATACATGGGTTAGGTACAGGTTAGTAAGAAAGGAAATACATGTTGAGATAGATACAAGTAATGATATGAGGTAGAACAAGTAATGATATGGCAATAAATTGGCCGCAACTTGCAAGCTGGAATGGTTGGCGGCAATGTATGGGTCGTGATCTTCTTCTTGCCCACCCATGTGGGCAACAGCGGATTGGTCCATCCCAATCCCTTCTCCTAGAGGAGAGAGTCATTGGCCAGGCGTCCGCCCGACTCTCTCTCCTCCCCTGGAAACAATTGCATGTTAACAATGAGGGAGGGGCCTCCCTTGAACTTGCCCTTGAACTTGCCCTTGAACTAGTACTCAATGGAGGACCTGCCTATTCTTGCCTTATCACGACCCAATACATCTGCCCACAAATTGCGACATTTTTTTTTGGCTGAGGGAGGGTGGTGGGGGGTTTTGCGGGCCGCGACAGAGGGCCTGGTTGCTGCCTCCATCGCCGCCCCACTTCTGGGCTGATCCCGGCCCCGCGCAGCCTCTTGTAGGCCGTTTTCCCACCCTCCCGTGAACCAATCAGGGCGAGGCAGGCTCGCCCCCATTGGTTCGCTCCTTCCTCCTCCCTCCCAGCTGCAAAGGCCGCTGGGAGGAAGAAAGGAATATGGCAGCGCCCTGTGGCTTGCCACGCGGCCGCCCCCCTCCTCCCCCCCAGCCAGGCTTCCCAAGCTGAGCGGAGGTGGGAAGAAGAGGGGGGGCAGGACAAGAGGACCAGAGGGTTTGGGCCCGGATCGGGGCTTCCTTACATGTTTTTCAGCAACTGGGAAGGTAGAAAGAAAGTTCTGAGAGAGTAACAGTATCTATTTGTCCATCCAACCATCCTTCTGTATAGAATATCCAGGGGCTTGTCTAGATGGTGAAAACACTCCTCATACAATTTGCTGGTAATACCTTTAGTCCCAATGAAATCCTGCAGAGATTCGCCTTATTCAGAAGGCAGGGGACAAAAAGCTCCATTTACTGCATGAGAAAACCCTTTGTGTCTTTTCCTGTATTTTTTTTTAAATGTGAGGAAATGCACATTAGCTCTCATTAGGACAACTGATTCAATTTGCTGCACATTTCTGAGAGAGTGGAACTGAAGATCTGATTGGTCCAACATGCATGCAGGAAGCGGGCTTTTGTGCTAGTGATCATGCACTTTTTTTTTTTTTTTGCCTGTGAAAAGAGAAGGGTGTATCATTTGAAAGTTTTAAGCAGAAGTGAATGATGGAATGATGGCAGAAGTGAATGGAGTGAATGATGGCTTGAGACTAAACACTGTCTCAAGCGATCTACAGTTGTGGTGAATCCATAAATCCCCCTTGGAATTGGGGGTCCCCCCCAGCCTCAGGAAAGGTGAGGGATTAAAGGGGCTCATTGGGGATCCAAAGATTCTCCCTCTCAAAGTGGTCAGGAATGGAGGTTTCTGACAGCTAAGAGAGGGAGGTGGAGAATTGGAGAGAGCCATGGACTCAAGCCTCACCTGCAATTCTTTTTAATACAAAGCAATGACAATGAAGCAATTCAAGGAAAATCCACAATCTCTTAGAATATTCTTTTTCTGCAAAAATATAGCAGCAGTTAGGAGATTTTTGGAGCCTGCTGTCTCACCTAAAATGAAACGAAGAGAGATGAACTCAAGAGTAAACATTCAAATGATATTAAACATTTGAATGGTACTCCCTTCCTTTTTCAGTGGTTGAAGGAAGCTATAGAAATCTGGTGAATACTTATTGGTTATTTTGTTTCACACATAGCTAACTATATTTGTAGCTACTTTTGTGCAGGAATCTTGGAAACAAATCTGAAACGTAAGCAAAGGGAGGTGAGCTCAAGAGTAAACATTTGAATGATAGTAAATATTTCGAATGATACCCCCCTTCCCTTTTTGCTGAAAGACTGTGGAGACAAACGAACACTGCTGCGAATTTGCAATAATGTGCTAGAATGAGCATTATTTCCTCTCATCTAGATGAGCCCAGGTTTGGGGAATAAGATTGCAGAGTGGGTTTCTTTAGTTTGACTCTAGTTGCCGATAGCATTGGCAGTACACAACACAAGACTGATACTAAGTGCTGACACACAGTAGGAACACTTTTCCTTGAACCTCCCTAGCTTTGACTCACTTCAGCATTACCACACAGGGGTCTGAATCCAATTGTTTAGTCCCAACTAGAACAGACCCATTGAAACAAGTCTTGAATGGTGAGTTTGCATGTAGGCACATCCCATTGATTGAATAGGCATGCTCTAAGTGGGCCTATAAGTAGGATTTAAACCAGAGTATGCAGCTATGCCCATAACAGTGTGGATGCTGTACTGGAAAACAACTTGTATAAAATGGCTTCCCAATGCAATTTATCAAATCGAAAACATGTGTTCTGTTCTGAACTTCCCCTATCTGGGGAATTATGTGTTACAGCTAAAGTGAGAGTAGATGCAAGGATATGTGAAGACCAGATAGGTGAAATTCTTATCCCTCATTTCTGGTAACAGTGAATGCTCATTGGCTGGGCCCTGAAGCAGTTACAAAAATAGGGCCCAGTTTCTGCCCAGACATGTTCTAGGAGTAGTCTCATATAAATTAAATAAATGAATTAATAAGATACTAAATAAAATATGAAGCACAAATAAAAATCAGCAAATGAAAGGAATCTTCATATGCAGCCCCCATTTATGCCCTGAAACTTCCACAAGACTAACAACCTGCCCCTATGCATCTTTTATTCAGTTCCTTATGTAACTCAAAATATGTTGATGATAACAGAAGCACTGGTAGATTCAGGAAGTGATGAGGGAAGAAGATGAAGCAATATCTTTCCTTTGCATTCAATACTGGGTCCCTAACCTGTGAGGGGCCTGGAAGAATTATACCAATTGAACTATTGATAATCTGGCCCTTCTGGGAAGGCAAGGAAATGTTAAGATAGTAATCATAAAATCCCAGATCATGTAGTTTTAATATAAAACTCACTGATACAGAAATTAAAACCACTTGGGTGGTTGTTCCCCCCCACAAAAAAAAACTCCACACTTGGGAACCATAAGATATAATTTCTCAGACTTATCTCTTCAGACTCTAAAAGCAATCTAGACTGTTTTTCTCAGCGGTCTGAGGTGTGAGGAATTTATTCAAACCTTGGGACAAATAATGCCTTCATTGGGGAAGCAATCAATATGTACATGTTTTTATGCATTTAGGGAAGAAAATGTTCCAGCACCTGTATAGGAAAAAAATCTGTGTGTGGTGAGCTATCCTCTCTGTTGCTAAATATTTCAGTGCCTATAACTTCTTTAGTGATTAACACAACATGGTTTGCCATTTGAATTGCATAGGATACAATATGGGAAACCCTATCAGGATACAACTAGTTATAAGAAAACAATTAAAAATGCAAGAGGGATGAAATAGATTAGCCACCAGTCTTATTGACTTTCTTTATGCTCTCTTAGGGTAACTGTGAGTAACTTTTGTCACTGAGACTTTGGACCTTTAGTTAAACTATTTAGTTTATTTACAGTAATGAGCACAAGTTTGTCAAATTTCTATGAAGGGGCCCATAGTTTGCAGAAATATTTTTTCAAAGACATAGCTGTGTTAGTCTGGAATATCAGTAAGCAAAGGGAAGTTGTAGCACCTTGAGACTGAGAGAGAGAAAAAAATGTAGCATACATTTTTGTAGACCTAGTCTACTTCCTCCAGCATCTGAGGAAGTAGACAGAGGACTTTATCAGGTGTGGCAAAAACCACAGCATTAGGATGTGAGATAGCAGAAAGGGCAGAAATTACCTGTTCCCTCTGTGTCACTCTGGCGTGAATGAGGCATCACTTTTTATTGATAGCTTAGCCCATCAAGAAAAAATGAAGCCTCATTCGCACCAGGGTGATGCAGTGGGAATGGGTAAGTGACAAGGATGACTGATAATTTTGCCTTTTCTGCTATCATTATGTCCTAAATGATGCAGCTTTTTGCTGCTATTAACCTTGTCTGATAAAGTCCTAAGTCCATGAAAGCTTATGCTACATTTCTCTCTCTATTATGTCTTCCAGTGATATAGATGTAAGCATCTGTTTATCAACTACAAACCACACAGAGGTAGTTTTAAATGAAGCTAACAAAACAAAATATATCCTTAAAACATAGGTTATTTACACTCATTGTGACATATTTCAAAACATACACTAGTTTAACACATGAATTGTTATTGAATAAAAAGAATGGGTAATAAGACATTACTTGAGCTATTTGTCCTTTATATGATGCATACTGATATCTGGCAAACAGAGCTGCTTGCTCACAAAAAGATTGCTAGTTGCTTTTACAAATTTTCCTAAACCACTGTTACAGGCCTCATTCTCTGGCCCATCATTACCATAGAACTGATTGGTAACACCAGGGACAGTGTATTTTATTTTATTTTTTCTGTTGCTGCTGATGCCGCCTCCACAACCAGAACTGTAGACTAACACCAACTCTTCCTTTATTTAGAGACCTCCTTTTAAAATAAACCCTCAAGGCTTAATCAGAGTTTGGGAGAGAGCCCCCCCCCCTCAGACTTGTTGTTGTTGTATGCCTTCAAGTCAATTCTGCCTTTTAGAGACCTGAAGATGAACTCATCACGGGATGTTATTGGCAAGAGTGGTGCAGAAAGGGGTTGTCATTCCCTTCCTCTGAGGCTGAGACAGTGTGACCCGCTCAAGGTCACCCAGTGGGTTTCCATGGCCAAACGGGAATTTGAACACTGGAATCCTGGATCCCTACTCCAACGCTCAAACCACTACAGCACACTGGCTCCTTCTTCTGAACTACAAATCCAAGAATCAGACAGGGATTCTGGGAGTTGCAGTTAAAAAAAAGCAACTTTCCCAAACTCTAGTTTTAGTGCTGTGCTTATTCTCACACGCGCATCATTGTGCATGTGAATGTGTTCTTACTTTTCTTTCTCTGGAAACAGCGTTGAAAAATTATTTTGTAAAGCAGGATCCAATATATCAAACCAATAAAGCCAGCAGGAGCATTTGTGGCTGTAACACTTCCCTTTGCAGATTTTAAATCACAACTTGGCCCAGTTTTTGTGGGGATGGGGTTCTAAATGAGGGACTTCCTTCATTTCAGCACAAAAATATTGAAGACAGAACATCAGACTACTTCTACATTTCTAGCTAAACACTGAATTATCTGCCAAAACCACAACAGCACCTTGTGTCAAAATAAGAATTCCCTTCCCCACCCCCCAAGATGCAATAGTGTTAGCTGGGAGTTTAAATAGAAAGACCATTAGGTTGTGCTGTGTGCAAAATGGATCAAAATAGTTCTCATATCTCTGCAGCCTCCTTAATTGTTGTTCCTTAGAAGAAAAACCTGAATGGTAATGAGATTAGCTTTCTCTGAGGCTTGCCAGACACTATTGTTAAGTCCACTGATAGCAGTGTGTCTGCTACCCTGTCTCCTCCAGCACATGCCACTGCCGTCCTCTGTTATTTCCCATTCCTATTTGAAAATGTGATTCTTGGATCAACTCTGAATCAGGAAACGTAAATTTAGGGCCAAAATGAAATTGAAAATCAAACCCTCCCAATGAGACTGAATTGGGGAGCAGATACTGAAAGAGAGGATCAGATT
Source organism: Gambelia wislizenii (assembly GCA_030847615.1). Classification (NCBI taxonomy): domain Eukaryota; kingdom Metazoa; phylum Chordata; class Lepidosauria; order Squamata; family Crotaphytidae; genus Gambelia; species Gambelia wislizenii. The sequence continues at coordinate 359,144,392 of JAUMIR010000002.1, read as the reverse complement.
TTCATGTCAGAATATGAATACAGCTTGGCAGAAAGAGAATTGAATTATGGTTTCAGGGTTAGGATTTAGCATTATCTCTGTTCAGGTTTTAACTTAAAAAGTCATTAGTGCAGAGGGAAATGCTAATGACACCATCAGTGCAAAACAATCACTGTCTTTAATGGAGTCTGTTTATCAAATCTTCTGCTACAACTTTCAAATTAATACATTTTCTATTCATTGAAATTTATGAAGTAAAGGAAATTAGGATCTATGTAGTCTAGGAACCAGAAATAGGACACTGAAGTTAAAAGTGATTTAGGATCTATGTAGTCTAGGAACCAGAAATAGAACACTGAAGTTAACTGTGATTTTTCCTTGATTCTACCACATTCTTTCATTTGCAGTAATATGTAACCACCACCTATTGAAAAAAAACCTAGTTACAGGGTGGAATCATATGCCTGTTTTCCAAGATTATCTGATCAGCAGTGCCTGATCTTCTAATTCCAGTTAACTTATTTTAAACAATTGCATATGGCTTTTTGGCCCTAATAAGGTCATATAGCTATTTTCATTTTAAAATAATTGAACAAAATTAAAACTAGACCCCCATGCATTAAAAAAAATAGAATTAAAGCCATCCATCAAAGACTACTCAGAGCAAAGTAGGATAAAAAAATATTTTCACAGCAAGGCTAGACGTAACTCCTTTTCAAAGGAAATTCCATGATTAAGATTCTGCCACAGAGAACATCCTATCTGATTTATTTTGGTGGTTGGACATTTTGGTGGTTGGACATGTAACAGTGGACTTGTCTACGTGAAGGGGAACAAAAAATGGACTACTCCACAGTAATAGCAAGTCATAACCTGAGTTCCTCTTTCAGGTGAACTCCTCCCTTGGGTGACTGCTGCTAATGTCTGGAGACTGGAAACAGAAATGTAGGACATAAATATTAAATCTATACCTCCCTTTTCATCCCAGAACATGAGTTGGAAAGTGTGGGATAAAAATCTAGCCCCATGTCCTTGATTTCTAAAAATTGTTATTATTTTAAAAAACAACAATTGTTTCCAAATCCACTGCAAAATACTTCATTTGGGAGTGATTTTCCCTATACACTACTCCCTCCCCCAAATTTCATAAAACAGCTGATTTTCAGCTTGAACTGGGAACTGGATGTCACTAGATTTCACTTCCAGGTTATCCAAGATGTGTCCATGTAGTCAACAAAACAGACAGGGGTGGGGGGTGGGTAAGAGATGTTCCTTGCCCCTTGTTTAGTTGCACATCTTATCAAAGAACACTGAACACAATTCTAGAACATAGAAATGACAGTAACATGTCTTGAAGATAGGAATAGTAGTGAGTGTTTTTTAACTTGCTTCTCTGGATTGCCCATTAACAAATTATTTTCCTGTTTCCCCCCGTTTCTTAAATTTCAAATAATGTCATATTACCCCCCGCCCCAAAGTCATATATTGACGAAAATATGGGGAGAAATCTATTACAGTCATATTTTCCGGTGCTCAATGCGCCAACTACAGCTGAACTGTTCTTGCATAAGTATTTTTCAGTTTTCCCATAAGTAGAATGTGCTGTAGGGCCATATCTCTTCATCATGTCACTGTTTGCCACACTGCCTCATCATAGCAGAGTACCTTTTTTAAAAAAAAAAACTGAGCAATAGGACAGATAAATGATTGTATGAAGTTTTAAATAAACATACATTTATGTTATGTTGTTTCATCAGAATGATTTATAGTCATTTTCTTCTTCCAGTTCTGAGCTCTGGACATAAAAGACATACGCTCTCTGCTGTTTATCTGAGCTAAATCCTCTGTTTGTTCTACATAAGCGTTTTTGATTCGATAATATATTGCAGGCTTTCATTTCAGGTTTATTCCTCTGAGACTGGTGGAATTAGGTACATTAACTGACAAACATAACACAAAAAAAAACTATAGCTTAATAGCCATTATAATACTGATTATGATTTTAAAAAATAGAAAGAATGAAATGAGTTAATTTTTTTAACAAAGTATACTCATGAATACAGGTCACCTCCCTGTATCCGCAGAACCGATACCCATGGTTTCAGTTATCAGAAGGACACAAAATAGGGGACGTACTATACCATAGAGTTGTGCTGGAAAATGTTAGAGAGGCATCCTCTCTAGGCATCTTTTAGGTTATCCAACACAACTCTATGATATGTTTGTACAGCAAGTCCTTTATTTTAATAGGATTTACTATTTTCTGTGATTTCACTTATTGTCAGGATCGGGTCTGGACATGACCTTTTCCTGCCAAGTTCAGTTCTGTGGTATCACTTTGTGGCTAATTGTATTTGGATTCCTCTGTACTTGCTAACGAATATGTAGTTGAACTGGGGAAAGGGAGTATATGCTCTGTGTCTGTAACTGTCTGATAAAGCCGGCACCTGGCCTCAGCTATGGGAAAAGTGGGCTGAGCCCGGGTTCAGTGGGAACTAAGAGAGGGGATGATGGATAGTCAATGACTGTATAGCCTGCCAAATTTTGTAGACTGTAGTATGTTTTTAGTTTACTGCTTGTTAGTTTGGGATCATTCTGAGCAATGAACTTGTAGGGTCAGCTCTTTAAATTACTGTGACAATAAAGTTTTCTGTTTTCAACTCTGAAACTGCTAGTCACTGGGTCTGAAGAAGCCAGTACATGACATTTATACACAGTAATTCTAGGAACGTATCCCCTGTGGATTCGGAGGGGCAACAAATAAATATGGATTATTACACATTTCCAAGCCTCTACAAATGTTTTAAATGGAAAAAAAATTAGTTCACAAGTGCCTTGAATGTTAACCCAGGAGGATAGCCATGTTTTATTGCAAATCAGGATAGAATTGTTCTACTGTAGAGTTCCTTGCCAAGTTGCCCTGATGTCCTTGCTTGATGGCCTGCCACTGTGACCTGAAACCTTGGTGATCACTAGGCCCGATCCTTCTTACTAGGGCAGAGCCCCCAAGGTATATACACTAGGGGCCATCCCTTTGGCTTTCAAAGGTGGCTTTAAAGCTTCTCTGTTTTAGATTACTTCTCACACTCCATTCTGCATACTCGTGGCTTTTAGATTACTATTGTGCTGGCTTAGCTATGTTCTAAATCAGTGGTTATTTAGTGGTTATTCACTCCCACACCCCTCAGGAACACCAGCCAGCAAGCCAGAGGTTCTCCAGCCTGCAGCAGCCTTTCACCCCATTCCACCGGGCCAGGAGGCTGTAGTGGGGCCCTGAGGACTTCTGGGCAGCGAGGCAGCAGCGGGAGGGGGCATGGCCCACACCCCTCAGGAACACCAGCCAGCAGCCAGAAGGACTCTAGGCCTGCAATTGGAGTCAGCTGAGGCCGGGAATGGAGTGGGGGCGGAAATTGGAGTTGTGCTGGGGAAAGGGAGGTATGGTCAGAACAGAGTGAAGAGATGTTACGAAAGAAGGTGGGATCGCTGTTTGTTAGCTATCCCACCTTCAGTTCACCCTGTTTCCCGGAATGGATTGGAGAGCATACCAACCATTCCACAGAACCTTACTTTGCTCCTCTGAAATGCCAGGTCGGTCAAGAATAAAACTCACATTACTTACGATCTTCTCTTGGATGAGGATGCCGACCTGGCTTGCTTCACAGAAACCTGGCTGGGAGAGGATAGCGCTGTCACCTGGGCACAGGCCCTCCCAGCCGCGTATTCTGTCAGTGAGCAGGTGAGGGGAAGGGGGCGGAGTGGCTCTGGTTTATAAGAACAATCTGACCTTGACCAGGATACCTGTCCGAAACACAGTCCACTTTGAGTGTATGTACCTTAGCCTGAGGACCAGGGATAGTTTGGGGATTCTGCTAGTATACCGACCACCCCGTTGTCTAGCAGACTCCCTAACCGAGCTCACACAGCTGGTCTCAGAGCTGCTGTTGGAGTCACCCAGACTTTTAGTTTTGGGTGACTTCAACATTCCACTCGAGACCAGCTTGATAAATCTGACTGGTGCGGCTCGGGAGTTCATGGAAACCATGACAAACATGGGCCTATCCCAAATGGTCGTCGGGTCCACACATTGTGCGGGTCATACCCTCAATGCGGTCTTTAGTACGGAGCAGGAATATCCGTAGGCGGAGGTTATAAAAACCACCGCATTTTCATGGACGGATCATTTCCTGGTCAAGACTGAACTAAGAGTCTCTTCCCGCCCCACCGGGGGTGGTGGACCCATTAAAATGGTCTGCCCTTGAAGGCTAATGGAACCAAAAGGATTCCAGAAAGCCTTGGAGGGTTTAATGGTTGGTAACGCCGGTGACCCTGTCGAGGCTTTGGTTAATACCTGGAACACCGACCTTACCAAGGCTATTGACACGATCACTCCCAAGTGTCCTTTCCAACCCGCTTCAAACCGTACGCCATGGTATACAACAGAGCTTAGGAAAATGAAGCGGGTTGGACAACGACTAGAGCACAACTGGCGGAAAACTCGGCTCTTATCTGACAGGACTTGTCATAGGAACTTTCTTTGGTCCTATCGAGAGGCAATACGTGCAGCGCAGAGATCCTTCTCCTCTGCACGTATTGCGTCTGCAGAGTCCCGTCCAGCAGAGCTGTTTAGGGTGGTAAGGGAGATGACGCAGGTTATTCCTGCGCAGAACCCGTTGCGTAACCCAACGACAGCCTGCTGTGACGCGTTTAACAATTTCTTTGCAGATAAAATCTCTCGGATAAAAGCCAACTTAGATGCCAGTAATTTGACAGAAACAATTGACGAGGTGTCCAGCAACTCCGTTGATGTAAGTTTACTGGATGAATTTCAATCCGTGAGTACTGAGGACATGGACAAGCTACTTGGTAGGGTGAAGAAGACGACCTGCCCTCTCGATCCTTGCCCTTCATGGCTGGCCATCCAGGAGGGGGCTGCCTTGATGGTGTTCCTTAAGGACATCATCAATGCATCCCTCAGAGAAGGGTGTGTTCCATCTTGTTTAAAGGAAGCAGCCATTAGGCCACTCCTGAAAAAATCTTTCCTTGACCCCCTGGACATGAACAACTATAGGCCGTTTTCTATGTTACCATTCTTGAGCAAAGTGATCAAGAGGGCAGTTGCGCTTCAACTCCAAGTGGTCTCGGATGAAACCGATTATCTAGACCCATTTCAAGCTGGCTTTAGGACAGGATTTGGAATTGAGACTGCCATGGTTGCCTTAACCGATGACTTGCGTCTAAGTATCGACAGGGGTAGTGTGACCCTGTTGGTGCTTTTGGACATCTCAGTGGCTTTCAATACGATAGATCATAGCATCCTCTTGGATCGCCTGAGAGGGTTAGGAATCGGAGGCACTGCGCTCCAGTGGTTCCAGTCCTTCCTCTCGGGCAGGTCCCAGAGGGTGTTGCTCGGGGACAGTTGCTCCAGCAGAAAGGAGCTTACTTGTGGTGTTCCGCAGGGCGCCATCCTGTCCCCGATGCTGTTTAACATCTATATGAAGCCGCTGGGTGAGATTATTCGGAGTTATGGGGCTGGGTGTTATCAGTACGCTGATGACACCCAGATCTATTTCTCCTTGTCCCAATCGTCGGCCTCAAATTCTGATGGCGTCTCTCCTCTTAATGACTGTCTTAAAGCAGTAATGGGCTGGATGAGGAAAAACACATTGAGATTAAATCCAGACAAAACGGAGGTGCTCATGGTAGCGGCCCCGAAACCAGGAGTTGGGTTGCAACCTCCAGTCCTGGACGGGGTCACAATCTCCATTAAGGACTGTGTTCGCAGTCTGGGGGTGCTCCTTGATTCATCGCTTCAGATGACTAGTCAGGTGAATGCGACAGGAGCGCCTGTTATCAGCTTCGGCTGATACGCCAGCTGTGCCACTTCCTGGAAGTAAAGGACCTCGAGACTGTGGTGCATGCGCTGCTAACCTCTCGTCTAGATTTCTGCAATGCGCTCTACATGGGGCTGCCCTCATGCTTGGTCTGGAAACTTCAGTTGGTATAAAATATGGCAGCCAGAGTGGTCTCGGGAACATCTCAGAGAGACCATATAACTCCAGTGTTAAGATCTCTCCACTGGCTGCCTATCAGTTTCCGGGCCCAGTATAAGGTGTTGGTTATTACCTTTAAAGCCCTAAATGGCTTGGGTCCAACTTACCTCCGGAACCGCCTCCTCCCATACAATCCTCCCCGTGCACTCCAGTCCTCTGGGAGGAATTTGCTTCAGCCACAAAAATCTAGGCTGTCTGCAACCTCCCAGAGGGCCTTTTCGGTAATCGCCCCCAAATTGTGGAATGACCTGCCGAACGAGATCCGTCAGATAACAAGCCTGAGTAGCTTTAAAAAAGCACTAAAGACGGATCTCTTTCGGCAGGCCTTTCCTAATTAGATCCTGGCCTCAGGGGATCCTGGCTTCTTTTAGTCCACTGGCTATTTATTGTATTTTATTGTATTTATTGTTTTTAATTGTGATTTTAGATCAGTTGGTTTTAATCTATAATTTTTAAATATTTTTTTATGGGGGAGGATGGGGGTGGTGGGTGTTTGGGGATTTTATCTGTATTGTATTTTAATTTTTGTAAGCCGCCCCGATTGTTTTAACAGAGGGGCGGGGTATAAATAAATATTATTATTATTATTATTATTATTATTATTATTTTTAACCTGTGGCCTGTGGACCCACAGGGGACCATGATATCCTCACAGGGGCCCGTGAAGGCTTGAAGGCTGCTCAGCCCACCTCCTTCCTGCAGCGGAGTGGCCATGTGACAGGAGCCAAGGCAAAGGCTGGCTGGCTTGGCTTGCACATTGCCATTCAATCCTCTCCAGTCACAAACTTGTAGGAAAAAGCGGGAGAAAAGTCTTCCCTCTCCCTCCAGTACCCCTGAGGGAAGGATTAATGGATGGTGTATTTGTATTATTATTACCAGGCATGATTATGATGATTTTAAATCTTGAGTTATGTCTTGGGGGTCTGGAGCAACAAAAGATATTTAAAGGGGGTCCCTGGTAAAGAAAAGGCTAAGAACCACTGTTCTAAATGGTTTACTAACTGTGATGCCACTTGTTTTGAAATGTAGGGGTTTTATAACATGCCATAGAATGTGTGCTTTGCTGCAAGTCTGGCAAATACTATCTAGAAAGACAACCCCAAATATTTAAAAATAGTCAATAAATGTTACTATTTAAGTTCAGTCTGAAACAAGGGTGGGTAACTACACAGGAGATGCCATGAATCTATGAAACCATTGACCTAACTTCAATTTCTAGTCCATACCGCAGCAGACCCACCAAATCAAAGTGATTTACAAAAATATTGTCTTACCATTCAGTAGTTCTTTCAGTAGATCTACTCAAATTGGGACTAGCAATGAGATTTAGGTGTCTCTTACACAATGCAGCTTCTTTTATCCATCTAGATTGGGACCACATCATGGAGGGAGTGATTATTAACTCTTTGCCCCTTCATTATGTTACTAAGGAAAATCACTCCTTAGCCCTACTATTTCTTCCAAATGATATATCTGAATCTGTATCTATCTGAGCATAACTTACTTCTTCAAGTGTAGTTTGACCTCTTGAAACTTTCCAGGTTTTTTCAGTACGAGGTGGGGATAATATCTCTCTTTTCTTTAGTACTTTATTAGCTAGCCACATGGTGTAATATCCCCATCTCTCATAATGGAAAGAGGTGGCATTAAATCTACTCCCTAAACTTCATAAGCAGTGAAGGAAAGTAGTTATTTGCTTGCTTAAAAAAACAGATGTAGACATATTTCACAGGGCTAGTGAGAATGAAAAAAACCGCAAATGAGAAATCATGAATTGAAATAGTATTTATTGTAATTTTTATGGCTCACTTTACTTGGGAAGTGCCTGGTGCTAGTTCAAAATGCTGCATTCACAACAGTGGAAGGAATCATGTTGTCTGGGTAGATTACTGATGGATAAAAGGCAATGTCTTTCTGGTAAGTCTTTTAAATCTATGTGGGAAGCTATATTTGATTTTTGACCTCTGGGTCATTATCTAGTAATGGTTATTCAAAACTTAGCAAAATAAGTCAGAACAGAAAGCACAAACATTCTCTCTTTTCACAAGATGCCATCACTTAAATAAAAAATAGAGATGAAAGAATTCTATGAATTTTCTTTAAAAGTTGCCAGTGAACTGATAGAGTGTTTCAGCTTAAATGTCCTAAATAATATTAAGCAGAATCCACCCATCAGCTATTTCACCACCTACAAATGGAGAATTTCAGATATAATTATGGATCTGGTTTTAATAACACTTATTATCTTTATATTTTTCAGGTACTGAGTGGGCAAGTCACACACTCTTGGCTTTAGAGGAAAGCAAGCCCTCTTTGAACAAATCTTGCCAAGAAAAGTCCATGTAGGGTCACATTAAAGGTGCAGTAAGTTAGAAGAAACATCAAGGCACACAACAATTTTTTTAAGTTATTCAATCAATAAAACTGGAATAGTGCAAATCTAATTTTATAGGCTGATTTTATAAATTAGCAAAAGAAACATAACCCACAACAAATAATATTAGTTACAGACATTAGCAAGGCAGAAAAGTGAACAAACACATCTGAACACAGGTAATGCAGTTATAGACATCTTATTCTGCAACATAAACCTTGTTCCTTGTATTACTATATTCCTTAATGTAAAATGTAGCTACTTTTATAAATTTGTAATACAATTTTAGCAAACAGGCAGAATAAAGGGATGAAGAACAATAAATAAGGTTATCACAATTAAGATGTAATGGTGACAAAACTGAACAGTGTGTGTGACATATTGTTATGAACCTTTATATGATTTTTTTTGTTACCTACTGTATTCTCACATGCATGTTCTCCTTCGACTCAGTCCAGATTTAAACTTTTATTATATTTAATAGGATTTTAAAATTACACAATGATTTTTAGTTGTATTTTTTAAAGTCCTACTGTGAGAAACCTCTAATCCCAGTTTGGGGAGAAAGATGGGATATAAATTAAATAAAGAAATGAAAAATAAATACTGTACAATTTAAAATCATAACATTGTCTTAAAAGAATAATGCAGTTCAGAGAAAACGAAGTAGACACTAGCCAGTGTCTAATCTATTGGATATACAGGAAAAACAGTCAATTTTCATAAGAAAAGATAAACAGATTATGTGTTGGTCCATACATGCATGCAATTCTTCATTATTCTTGGATAACCCATTCTCGACATTCAAATATAATCCAGTTAATTCAGTTAAAGGCAACAACTTTGCATTATTATCTATTATATTATTAATCCTGTTCAGAAAGACAAAGCTGCATCCAGTTTAACAGTTATATAAATAACATCATTGCCATCCAATGTTTGTATGATGTTTGCTGCCCCGATCCTGATGGTAGAGGCGGGATACAAATAAATATTATTATTATTATTATTATTATTAAAAATGTTGATTTACGTGGAAATGCAGTACTTTCCCCCTGTGTCTATTTCCCTCATTAAACAATTCCCAAATGAAAATACCTCTGTTGGGGTCACTATAATTCACATTTTTCCTCATTGCTTTAAAAATGGATAGATTTATTACAAGGTGATCTAGAATAAAAGCAAACAAGAAAATGTGCTTGCCAGTGACAACAAAATGCCAAAATGGGTAATACTGGTTCCTAAGCAGCAGCAGCTACTTTCCACGAACGCCTCAAACAATAATCAAGCTACTTTCATAATTCTTCCTTTCCTCAACTAAAAATAAATGAATCACCATTTAGTTTTCCTCCAGAGATAGGGACAGCTATCTTTTACCTCACACAAATGTCAAGAATTAGTTGAGGGGGAAGGGAGCACAGGCTTTTGCCATCAGAATAGGATACTGGCAATGCAACTGTAGAGGCGTCCCTTTTTTATGGGGTTTCATTTTCTCCATCATCCAGCAGATATTTGGAATATTTATTCTAACTTCCAGAAACATTTAGATAATTTATGGCCTTAGGATTAGAAACTGGAGTTATTAAATATCTCAGGGTTTGGGAAAGACGAAGGGCAGTGGCACATTGAAGAAACAGCTTCTCTGCAGAAATGTTACTAAAAAATTAATGGAACTGGATTGTACACTGAAAAGGTGATGATGAATATGGGCCTATACTCAGACAAATTAACAAAATGAGAGGGAATCACCTCTCCCCCCTGTTATGGGATTCAAGTAAAGAGATAAGCATAGTATTCTGATCTTTCTCCCTTTTAGTATATACTTAGGGCCTGTCTAAACTGTGAAAATACTCCCTCATGGAATTAGCTGGGAATCCTACCTGTTTAAATAGGATCCAGTGCCAATCCACACTATTTGGAAGGAGGGGGGCCCAAAATGGCAAAAACAATACACTAAAAGCCTTTGCATATTTCCCCGTACTTTTTCAAAAAACATGAGGGAGGTGTGCATTCCTGCTCATTTGGACTATTGATTGACAGGAAATCCGAAGGGAAACACGAAGCTGATTGGCTGGGTGAGAGCAGGGGCAGGGCTTGCTAGCAGGGCAAGCGCCCGCTGCCGCCATCTTGGATTTTCACCTTAGCAATCATGTACTGAGGCGATTAAAAAAGGATCAATATTTTCTGTTTTGTTTTCCTATAACATTGGAAAATCGCTCTATTGCACCAGTGCACCTTGGGAAGCCTTTTTAAAAAAAACCTGCGGCAGTGAAGAACTAACGCGAGTAAATCACTCGCAGCTGCCATCAGAAATGTGAGGCTTATGGGGGCTTCCAAGGCCAGAAAAACTGTTTAGACATGTTTCTGCTGCTGCAAAATGCCAATACTACAAGGTACTTTGGATTTTTTCCCCTCGTGCAGATTGGCCTTTGGATACTGTTCATATTAAGTAGGCTGAACAGTATTTTTGAGAAGCATGCAATTCTGAGAAGCGTTTTCCAACAACAAAGACATACATTTGTTTACAGGAATATTACATGGCAGACCCTCTGTAATAATGCTAAAGCTTTCTTCCCTTTTCAAAGAAGCAGAGGTAGAAACAGGAGAGAAAACATGGGATATTAGTAAGCTCAATGTGGCATATAATTTCATGAAAAAGTCATCAATTAAATGGTTAAAGTATTCCTGAATATCAATGAACTGGTTTGGAATCCTTACCCTCAAGCCCACCTCTCTCTCTCTCTAGCAGACACACATTAATCAAAGGAAAAAAATATTAAAAGCTTTGTTATTTTACCAATATTTTTAATCTTCTGCACAGTACAGTAGCAATTTTTCCCACTACACCAGGGCAGTAAAGGTCACTCTACTGAATTTATGTCCTTCTATTACGTTCAGAAATTTTTGTCATTTGAAGCTCAAGATACCACCTCTGCTTTATGGAAGCCAACAATGCATTCTAAAATACCTCTACTCAGATGAAAGTCCAATTGATTTCAATGGGGCATACGCCCAGCTATATGGATGTAGTTTCTGTACCACAGCAGGTAACTAAGACATGTGTCCATAGGTCAATAGAACAGATTCCACCTTGGACCTGCAGTTCTCTGAATCATGTTCCTGAAGGATGGAGGGCCTTGTGGAAGATTTGGGGTGACATGAATGGCCAGAAGAGAAATATGGTCTTCTCTATGATAGAACACTACAAGTGCAATGCCATTGCTTTGCATCATAAAAAAAAAAGAGTGGAAACTAAAGACAGAAAAGAAATGAAAACCTAATTACACGATACTTTTCAAAATACATAAGCCTATTCTTGCTTTTCTAGATATTGTTCTTATTTTGGGGACAGCACATATTATTCTAGAGTGATATTACTATTTTTAAGAACTTAAAAAAGAAAAACAGACTTGAGAGATGTTTTCCATTTTGGATGCTGAATTAATAATAGTTGAAAAATTACCACAATGCAGGTCCTCCACATAAAACTGTACCCCTGGTTCAAATGCTTGGAACACATTTATATCACCACATTGATGAGACATGGGTCGAAATACCGCATACTATTAGAAATAAGGCCACATTAATATAGGTACTTCAAATGAAAAAGAAAATATTTATATATACATTAGTGGGTACAACCTTTCCAAAAATGTTATTTATGAGTGCTTTTTTAAGTCCTTTATCATGATGAATGACAGATTTCTTTTTAAAAGACTAATAGCAAACACTGCTATATTACTTGGAATTCAATTACTCTATCTTAAAGCCTCTGTAGAGTTACTATTCATTTATACATCATAAAGACAGTAAATTATTTTTCTATAAATTAGTCTTTCAGAACTGATTTCTTTTTTTGTTCTGGATGCCAAACTTCTGACCACCTCTCCACAAGAGAGAGTTCATATCTGGAGAGCCAACATCTGTAAAAACATTTCTAATGAAAACACTAATACAACCCTCCAGAGAAGCAAATGAAACGAGATCGAAGTATATGGCTGCCGTCATTCTCTAGTTTCCCCCCACTTAGTACAATAGCAAGAAAGGGACTTCCCATTCAATACCAAAGACAGGCTATGGTTATTTAGGAACAGAAATAGCAAAATTAATGTTGATTGTCTATTCTGATGGGCTGCAGTAATATTTACCTCATTAAACAAGGAACTTACCTTGGTCATTGTACAGTAACTTTGGATTCTTTGGTATTTGCCAAATCCTAATGTTGAAACATTTTCTAAAAATAGCATGCCTAAAAAGAATACCAAAGTGACTTAAGAATGCGTCTATAAATGAAATACACTTTTTTGTCTACAGCCAGCTTTCATCAACCCTAATGAAGTTTTTGTAGACAATTTTGAGTAGTATCCATAGATTCATGTGTGTGCGGGGAGGTTGTCCTGATGACCTGGAATGGTGAAGCAACTATCACCATAAATGGCAGGTATAAAAACAAATGATACAGCCACAGACTGCTAGATACAATATTATTATACAGTATAAATTCTCAATCACCAATTTTAATACCCCAACACCAAAATTGTGCAGAATATGTTGGGTGCTTTCAATTTCATTCTAACAGACTTCTTGCAAAATTACTTTCCATTTCCTTACTCTCCCCTATATTGTTGTTGTTAACTGCCTTTGAGTCAGGTTCAACTCATGGCAACCCCATGGATGAGACATCTCCGAGAACCCCTGTCCTCAACCACCCTACTTAGGTCCTGCAGGTTCAGGCCTGTGTCTTCCTTGATTGAGTCTATCCACCTAGTGTGCGGTCTTCCTCTTTCTTTACCCCTCCATCTTTCCTAGCATCATTGACTTTTCTAGTGAGCTGTTCCCCTATACATCCCCAAAATTTGCTGTGTGGAATACCCAAGAGCCACATGGGCCTGTACTGTGAATCTGTTCTGCCAGTTGTGTCCATTCCACTTGCAGATTAGATACAAACTGTTGTACTGACATTCTCAAGATGCCTATGTGTTCAAATTATCTATGAAGCATTTTAGAAATTTGTTTGTCCTATCTGAATGCTGAAGATACGCAAATGCAGTGAGTTCAATTGTGTCTTATACAATTAATTTCAGAACTGAATTGTATACTTGTGGCCCAATTATTTGAATAGGACTGTGTCTACCTAGATTGTGCTGCTTCTGTTCTCTGAATAGTTTTACCCATGAAGAGATCAAGAGCAAAGCTTGGTTGAATATAGTCCTTTCAAGCTTCCCTTCGCCATAGGGTGTCTAAACTAAGTGAAAGTCTAAACTGGTTTCCAGTAAAGGGAAGAAGAAAAATGGAAGAGGAAAGCATGAGTCAATGAGAAACCATAGTCTGTCTGCAATTTCTCTTTAAGGAAAATCCTGGGAATGGAAAGACTTTGCAACCTATAAACAGAAACTGCCCTAAAGGCTTAAAATCTAAATGGAAAATGAAAACAAAATATATAAATATTAAAATTATCAAAATTTCTTGTGGCTACTCCATCACTTCCCTGCAGTTCTCCCTAGACACTTTCACAAATTCCACATCCACCAATATAACCTGTTTTTTTCTTAACATAACTCCTGAACTCAACTTCTTCCTAGCTTATGAATCTTAATTCCTAAACCACCTCTTATTTTCTTTATTCCTCCTACCCCCTTTTTCCATCAAAGAGTTAAAGATATAAGGCCCAAGATGATGGCAGAAAATGTTTTAGGAGAAAAACATCGATGTTACTGAACAAAAATTAAACATAAGGCAAAACAATATTCTGACTCACATCTGTTCCCCAAACTGTTACAAATATACAAAGATGACCAAATATTTTTTATTAAGGAACAATTTCTAAGCCAAGTACTTTGGAAGAAGGATGTTTATAAAAATAGACTCTATTGCCTCTGCTTATATAGTATATTTTTCTCAATACTTTATCTTCCTACATGTTTTGAATTTCATGTTTTGAGAACTTGTGCTCAGTTTTGACAGTCTTCCTTGCCTGTTTGGTGAAAAAAACAAGGAAGAGACTGATTCTAGCCCACCGTCTTCTGTTATAGTGATTGGCACCGTCAGAATTAACTGCACTGCCTCATCTGTAGGAAATCCTTGTTTGTAGGGAGCCCTGGTGGCACAGTGGTTAAATGCCAGTACCGCAAGTCACCACGTTGCAAGTTCGATTCCAGCGGGCTCCAAGGTTCACTCAGCCTTCCATCCTTTCGTAGGTCGGTAAAATGAGTACCCAGCTTGTGGGGGCAGTTAACTAACACACATTGGAAACTGTTTAATGCAGTTAGATGTGTACATAGCTATTGTTTAAGACAATTTGTAAGCCGCTCTGATAGCCTTGTGGCTAAAGAGCGGGGTATAAATAAATAAATAAATAAATAAATAAATATAAAATAAAAAAAAAGTTTGGAACTGCAGGTGAATCCTTGGGTACCAGATCTGTTTGGCAGATATGCAAATAGTTTTGTTCAGATGTAGCACTGTGTATACTGTACACAGCAACTGTTAATTTAAGACTTTTGTATTTTAATCTTAATGGTATCTGTGTGTATGTGTGAAAAACTATGTATAACTGGATTTAATTTTAAACACAAAGGGAATAATGCAAACTTTTAAACAAACTCCATTCAATTAATGTCTACCAAAGTTTTTAAAAACACTTTGCACTTGAAAAACAGCCTTTATTTAATGTTAAGGCCCCCTCTAGTGTTTGAAAGACTACTTTTAACATGATCCCACATCTTTGCTCCAAGAAAACTTATTCTCTCGAATATTAAAATATAAATATATAAAAAGGAATATTCCAGATCTATCAAGCATTTCCTCTGATCACATATGAGTAAAACACAAATACGATATTTAACATTTCCAAGTTGTAGTTCTTTTAATAAGCTTCCATTACTCCCAGGATGTCAAATTTTAAGAGAAATAAGTGTGTTTTACTTCATACTACAAAATGTGGTGCTAGTGCTACAAATAATAAAAATAAGCTGTACAAGAAAATAAACTGTAGAATTAGTTTCCAATTTCTTGTTTCTTTTAATGTAAAATCTCAGCAAATTTTCATTATGTAATTTCTATTAACTACTCAATCAACTTTTAAAACAAACTTTTTTAAAAAAAACCTATATTAAAAAAAACCTCTATATTGGAGGGAAGGCCACAAACAAAACAAAACAAAAATACAGTATGTGATCTCTAATACAAAAGTTAACAGTTACTCTGTTTACTTTCTTAATTCAGTTTTGTTTCATATACTGAATTATAATGCCATCACTAGTATGTAGAAGACAAACAAATATTGACTGTGTAAAATAAAACTGTCCTCAACAAATAACATTCTTCTGCAAGTCTTTCACTTGCCACCTGTTTAGATGGGCCATAGGCAGGAAGGACTATTTTGTTTAAAGTGATGGTTTCAGATTTTCTGCCTTTAAGCCTTACTGAGCCAGGTTACTTTTGCACCATTGCCTACACAAGAAACCCAACACGAGCAAGGCTGCACTTATAGTTATAGCACTTTTTAAAATTATGAGCAAAATCCAGTTGTTGGACTTAATCCACAGTATGCATGGGACATGGTAACACATAGTAAATTTAATTGATTCAATGTGTCTAGTTTAGTTGGGATTAACTTTAATGTAGCGATTTAGCCCTAAATTATACCATGCAAGTGGGAGCCAGAGTGCTATTTGTCTAATCTAAGAAGAAGCAAACATTATATCAATCCAACAGTCCTTATAGCATGAATATAGAAGCTTAGTGATTAGATGCAACAATATAAGACATAGGCATCAATCACAGCTACAGAAGTCCCAATCCAGACAGAATTGTGTTCAGCAAGGTGCTATATGTGAACAATCATGCACAGGTAACATTCTAAATGTTTCCCATTAATAAATGGAGATATGTATTCCTATTCACACCACAGGGGATAATTATTCAATCTTGTTTTAACCATGTTTCTGATTTGAAAATGGCAGAAAACTTTCTTATCTGGTGGATGTGCAATCTGCTAGAATATTTCTGTACATAATCACTAAAGTGCCATTTTAGAGTTAGAAAATCTATCATGAATGAATTCATCAATATATTTATGGACTGTTACATTCACGGCTTCTTACCTGTTCAAGAAGAATCTCTTAAGTT
Organism: Gambelia wislizenii; assembly: GCA_030847615.1. Lineage (NCBI taxonomy): Eukaryota > Metazoa > Chordata > Lepidosauria > Squamata > Crotaphytidae > Gambelia > Gambelia wislizenii. The sequence goes on along the minus strand of JAUMIR010000002.1, from coordinate 359,127,859 downwards.
GGAAGATTTATGCATAAAAATATCCAAATGGCATTTTGATTTCTTCTCAGTGAGGGTACATGATTTGGAGAGTTAATACATGCAGTAGACTTCCAAGCACAACACTCTCCTTCACAGAATTCAATGTCAGTCCAATCTAGTGTCTGGACTGACAAATAAAGTGTCAGTCCAATCTAGAACAGACCCACTGAACAATCTAGAACAGACCCACAGACCCACTGAAATAATGGGACATAAGTTAGCCATGACTAACAGTAGGACAAACATTGGATTTAGTCCAGTACGTACATGTATTTCAACATGGAAATAGCATTGGTATGGAAAAATCATTACATGTAAAGTGGCTATTGGAACAGATTATAGTATCTGTTAACCGGATCTATTGTCATTTAGTAGTTTATGGAGCTTGTTTAAACAAATCAAAGAAGTGAGTGTATATTCAAATATGCTTAAAAAGCTAGGCACATTCTCCTAAATATTTTGTGTTATTTTTCCATCATTTACTGTCCTTGGCCCATTAAAAGGAATAAATAAAGAAAGCACTTGCTGGCCCTCATTCTTCTTAGCTTGATCCAGTTGTAGCCATGTTTCAAGCAGACTCACTGACAAAGTGCAAGTCCCACTGATTTCAATTGTTCTTGCTGTGTGCCTTCAAGTCGTTTCCGACTTATGGCGACCCTAAGGCAACCCTTTCTTGACAAGATTTGTTCAGACAGGAAGGCACAAGTAAACCCAGGGAGGGTTTACTTGTGCCTTCCTCTGAGGCTGAGAGAGCATGATTTGCTTAAGGTCACCCAGGGGGTTTCCATGGCTGAGCAGGGATTCGAATCCTGTTCTCCAGAGTTGTAGTCCAATGTTCAAACCACTACACCACACTGGCTCTTGCTGATTTCAATAGGTCTGCACTGAGAATGATTAAATATGGATCTAAACCAATGTCAATAATGATTCTACATTTCAGAAGAAACTAAGAAAGACCTTCATCAAACAATTTCTGGTGAAATAATTTAGCCCTCTGAATAGTAGTAGTTTAAATCAATCTATAATTAGATGAATACTTTCAGAGACAATGAAGTACAATTTTTAAAAAAGGGGCTATAGTCTTTCTTAGTGCAATTTTATTGATATTCTGTTTTGATACAAATGTATAAAAAACACTCAGGGAGGGAAATAGTTATAAAACAAGCATTCAAAAACTGAACAAAAATGTTGAACTGAAATTTAGAAGGCTTCTATAAATAAAACAAGCTGCATCAATAACCACCTACAAAAATAAATAGTGAAATATTTACAAACTTTGTAAAATAATCTTAAAAATTCAGTCCATGCTTCTCCTGAAGACAGAAGAACAAGTTTATGTTTATGTTGCAGTAAAGCTGCCTTGGGAGACAAAAGCAGAACATGTGTGCAAGTCCTCCAGAATCTAATACAATGTAATAATCAAATAAAGCTTGCATCTTCCTAATAAAAAAACCAAGAAATTAAGTCCAGCAGGTTCTGCTACTTGCTTCTGCTTCTTTTGGCAAGGACTTCACTAATTTGGCGATCAAGCTCACTTACAATGTGGTCTTCATGATTATACACACCAGTTCTCAATAAGGTATCCCTCTCCTCGATCAGACGAGCAAGGTAGTCTTCTAAACTCTCATCTACTTGCCGAGTGTGCGAATTTTGCAGCTGCACCCCCAAAACATCTTGAGTATCTTGGGATTGCTTTTTTTCTTCTTGTTTTAACCTAAGAAGAAACAAACATTCAGATGATGCACATTACATCCACCTGATTTGGTATTGTGTGCAAATTTTTACTGAAATTAACAGAACTGAAAAGCTTATCTGAAAAGAAACAGACATTATTATCCAACATCAAGGGCCTTAGCACTTAGTTTATTGCATAAGCCTACTCCTGGAAGACAAAAACACCTTTGATTAAGTGTCTATGGAACTTGAATGATTTTTACCAAGAATTAAACTGTTTCAATGCACACAGAAGATGTAAGGTCAAAAGGTATTGGAAATATTGAGCCATTTAAAACAACAAGTGCTATATTCACCTGAAATGTGAGAAAAGGCACTATTAATGCATCTTTCTATGTAGCAAACAAGTTTGCTTAGATTCTAAACACAGTTTTCTGTCCCTTAAGCCTCAGAACAAGAGGTAAAAGAGGCTTACTGTAATACAGCTGCAGTCAAGATGAAAAAACTAGAACTGGTGGCCTTTGGCATAGATTCCCTATAATACCAGATTGTTACATTTTATAAATGGGCAAATATTACCTAAGGGACAGAAAGCTGTGTTCCTTTACTGGACTGACAGCCAATTAAATTTGACTTAGCTGAACTTTCACCTATTCAGCTGAAGAAGTAAAAAATCCAACAAATGATACAATACCTGTTCAGTTCATTTCTGATATCCTCTAGCTCTTGCCGTTGTGCCTTCCCCAGCTCTTTCTCTTCGGCTGCCAGGTACCGAAGTCTCATGTGCTCAAGCTCTTGCTGCTGCTTTTTAAGACGGGCCATAGCACTCTCTTGCTCACGCTAAGGAAAAACCAAGAAATTCCATTAAACCTCACAGAAATGTACACAAACTTTCCTTCACAGCTTATCCAATTTAATAATGGACTTTGGAGTCTGAGTCCCACTGAGACCCTCAACAGATGCTACAGTAGAATAAAATTTCTGCAGAAAAATAGACCGGCACAGGGAGGATATTCCTTTGAAGTTAATTTACAACCAATACACACACACAAAAAAAGTTAAAACTGGGTAAATACATTACATCTACATCTACAACATCATTTCTGGAACAGGGTAGACATTTTTGCACTATGAGGAAAGCACAGGTGAGTCTTGCATCAATTCTAACCTGTTCAAAATTCCAAACTAAACTTTCTGTGTAATGAAGAAAATGAGAAACTTTTTTTCTGCAGTGGAAATTCTGTACCTATTCCAATTTACAATGAAGAAAACACATGCCTATGATATAGATCTTCATAATGCCTAAAATAATTGCTCATGAAAGATGTCCAAACCATTTAGGGGTACTAGTGACATAAGTAATTAGCTGGTTTTAAATTTTAGCTAAATATGTTCTCTTACATGTTTGATAGGACTATAGTATGATGAGTTGATTAAAGGTTTATAACAAGAACTAACTGTACATCAATTTTTTTTGTTGAATGTATGCTTTGTGCTGAAATGGCACATAACTAGAGATTCTTTCAGATACCTCAGTTTCATACAATATAAGCATGGAATATAGTATCTAGTGATTATTTTAATGGTTATGTAAAATTTCTGAAAACCATATCATCTGAATTTAGTTCCTGAAAACCACTCCTATCTGCTTAATGCACATACTTCACATATCTTGGATCTATCTATGGCAGCTTTTGTTCAGAATCCATCAGCTGGCCTGGTTATTTGGGGCAGCAATCCTTTTAGGGTTCCAGTGAAAGAGTGTGCCATTTGAAGGAGCATCCCTGCAACATTTAAAACATTTTTGAACTGGTCCCCTGATCACACAAGTTTTTAAATGGTAGAAAGTCTTGGCTACTTGTGTTTTATAAGTCTTTAACCAATTACACTAATCAAGAACAATTTAATCCTTCAACCACTCAGTTTAATGGTTGTTTTAGCTAGAGCAACACAAAGAGTAGTTTACAGTGGTTCATTTCCACACACCCACATCCATGTGTATATACACACACTCTCAGCTAGATCTAATGACACTTTGAGAGCAGTGTTAATAAGTCCCATTAGTATGCAATTACCTTGATTATGTTAACCACATATTGATAGGAAATATTTATCTACTGCTCTAGTTTTCTACAGCCTGTTATATCTGAATAGCACTTCAAGGGATTCAGTGCTGTTCATAAAACCACAGAACCAAAGAAGTCAAGGCTATCTACTTCAATCAGTGAAATGATCTAGTTTCTGTGGAGAGGCATTTAGAGAGACGTGGAATGTCCTTTACTAAGAATCTTGTCCCACTATCCAACAGTTCCTCTATTAACAGCTAGCTGTACTTCATTGCCTTTTGTTCTTATTCTCAGATGCATGAAAGAGAATCTGCTCTGACCATCACTGTCCTAACCAGTTAGGAGAAATGTAAGTTGAGTGTGATGATATGGCAAAACAAATTGCTAACCTCTCATGCCAGTCATTCGGCTCACAGGAGAAGAATGTTACCAGACAGCAAAGGATTCTCTTCTAATAGCAGCACCTACTAATTTAGCAGAAATTGAACATCAAAAGGGAACTTTCTAATATCCAGTCAAGGTTTCCTGTTTAGGACACTGGACTTCTCTTGACCATGATGGATCACTTGTAGCAAAGCTGTACAGTACCAGGTAAGCTGCATTTTAAATTTCTATTTCTCATGTTTTCAGGCTTCTCTCTATTAAACTTAAATAAATGTCAGTATTTATGTACTCCAGCAACATGGTACACTAATTGGACAACTTCATTTATGTATCAAGAAACAGGACAATTAAATATTTGTTTATACCTTTCTCATTTCCTAATGCCATGGCACAAAGGTTATATTTTTCTACAGAATACTGGAAAGGGATATCTTTCATGCTACTCCAGTACACAAACCCAGAGGTGAGGTGTCTCAACTCTTATTTGGAATGCATACAATAAGAACAACAACAAAAAAAGTAAAGTAGCAGTAAATCACTAATATTTTAAAAAATCAATTCACAAAACAATCTTTGCATGCTGCCAGGTGCTAGAACTAAGAGGCTCTTCAATCAAGTAAGAACAACCTTTGTTTTGTCATAGCAGCTTATAAATCCAGAGAGAAGATGTAAACAGGCATACACTAGACTAAACAATGGCTAAATAGCGGCCACTATTCACTCTCCCACTTGTACATACCAAGCAATTCTGTGGGAAAAAAGTACAACTGAATTGAAGGAACTCAACTCAAGTTTTCTGAAAATAACCCAGAGCTGACAAGCCTGTGGGAGGGTCTGGATGGTTTCAAGACACAGTTTTTAACCAAGACTTGGACTTCTAACTGTTTTTTAAAACAAAGATTTACATCCTCTCCTTGGCTAAATTACTTGTAAATTAATCACATTAATTACTGTGAGAGGATAAGCAGGAAGCTGGACAAGATAGAGCCACTGTCAGCCAATAAAGTCTGTGTTTGTTTAAAACAAATGTACTGGTTTTGCTGTGAACAAATCCACAGAGTACAAAAATGGTAAGACTTAAGACTCTTTAATAACCACTTATCTTAAATGTACATACTTTGAGTTTTTACAGAAACATTCAAAAGCCAGACAGATCCCTTTGTAATCACTAAAAGCTGAACTGCAGCATTCTTTCTAGCCATAACTACAACGGTGACATGCTAGGAGTCTCCAGGTTAAGATTTCTTACATTAACAAGCATAAGTAATCTTCTTGTCCAAAACTTAAGCTGAAATATAAATCGGTGTATCTAAATCCATACTTATTTTTAGTCTGACTTCTGAAATTCCATAATAAAGTTCTTCCAAATTATAAAATTCGTAAATAGAAGCATATACATACAGAATTCTCACATCTGGCAATGACCATGAAACAGTTTGATTTCAACATGTAAAACCATAAGTCAAGTTTTATTCCCAGTGAGACTAGAGACTTATGCATTTTTTTAAAAAAGTCTGTTTTCAAGTGTATCAAATACATCCTTCTGCAATTCATTTACTTACAAAATTTTCTTTTTCTACAGTTAAACAGAAAGATGATAATCATGACAGAGCTAAATCTAGCATAATGGTGGTGGCAGTTGACTTTGCAACAGTCCTTTCTTCTCCCACTTGCACACAGTCATCTGACCTGCCTGGAAACCTGTTCTGGAGGATTTCCACCATTCTGGAGCTAGTTCACAGACTGGGGGTGGGGGAGCTATGGGGTGGAGAAGAGGGAATCACTTATCTCCTAGTTCCACTGACAAAAACTGTTGTGAGAAGAACAGTCCCATTGGCTTCTAGTCATACTGGGACTTTTAAAAAAAAATAAATGGTGGAAATGGCTCGGAGATGGCTAATGAAAAAACTGGTGCTTTCACAATATTAAACATCTATCGTTTTCATAATAAGATGTTTAACAGTTAAATGGATAATATCTGCAAATGTTGTAAGGAGAAAGAGATTCTGATTGAGTTACCAACAATTCGTCCTTTGCAAGCTTAAATGCTTAAGCACAGAAAAAGAAGTTTTTAAAAGGGTAGTTTGTAAGTTTTACTTTCCAACAGAATGCAGCTGGATAACCAAAAAGCCACCATCACGTTCCTACTTGCAGCCAGTGTCTCCAGCAAAGCACTTCTTGAATCTCCCCGTCTTGCATTACCTGAATTCCTCTAACCCTTTCATTTGCCAGCTCCTGACCACTTCAAGGCTTCTCCTTCTTATAGGTCCAATGCAATCTACATGTACTTGATTAACAACTTGCATGTAACAAGTAGACCATAACTATCTGGTGTGAGGGTAACAGTAGGATATGCTGAAAAAAAGCCAGATTTCAGATCACAGAAGAAAGCTGCAACACCCCTAGAAGACTTCTCCCTCTTTTTGTTTCCTTTAATTATACCTTCTCTGCAGCATATCTATGGCCATGGAACTTACACATGCACTCTCCATTTCCTCTTACCTTCATGAACATCTAGCTAGGATTCCTGCTTCTGGGTATCATGGGATCAACACCACCAACACAGCTGCAACTACTGAAAAATCTAGAAGCCCTCCCCCTTAAAAGATGTGCTAGACACTTTTCTATCACAAATTTAATTCACCCCAATTTTTCAATTCAATAATTGCACATTTTTTAAAGACAACATTGATCACGTGTTAATATTTTCAATAGCTAGGTTTAAAGTATAGGGACTTCCTGATGTTTATTTATTTATTTATTCTTAACATCTGCATTGAAAACAAGAGCTACTTGCCCTAAGCATAAGGGACAGAGCGGGCTAGCAATTAAAACAGACAGGAATAAAAGGGCTTTATGCTAAATACTTGCATGCTTGACTTGAGTCTATAATTCACAGTTTGACTATACAGTACTTTTCATTTTTGATTAATGGAAATCTGTTTAAACACTTCTTTGGCAATGGCAACAAAGTATTTGATTGCCTTTCTGAAGACTTGCCAGCTGGGTTTTGTCATTAACATTTATTAACAATCCAAGATACAGCTTTTTGTTCCTAATTCTCACAACATAAAGGTTTTTCATAGTTCTCCAGAGAGCTCTGATATGACAAGTTTCTGGCACAAAGTACTACCCCATAACTACTCACCAGAATCAATGTGAAATCAACATGGTATTAATCCAACTTAAACAAAAAAGAACACAAATCATCAAAACTTAAGCAGATTTAAATATTCCTTAAGGCCTCTAAATCTGTGATTTCATATTCAAAACAAAATAGGGAATTCTTTAAACCATTTTCATTTGAAGATTTACAGCACAGACACTCAAGGGTAAATTAAGAATTCCTAGAGCACATGAAACAAATGTTAGCAGTCTTGATCTGGTAGGCCAAAAACTGAGTCTCTAAGATTTTATTAGGCCCATTCAATTATTTCTAAGCCATGTGAAAAGTAAAAGTAATTGACTAGTTCATTGTCCAAACCTGCCATCTAAACAACTGCTTTAGTACAGCTGGTTGATCATGGAACATCACAGATTAGTCAAACATGGATAAAAGGCCATCAGTCATGATCCACTGAAGCCAGCACGGCGTAGTGGTTTGAGTGTTGGACTATACCAGAGTTCAAATGTCCACTCAGCCATGAAAATGCATTGGGTGGCCTTGGGCAAGTCACACACTCTCAGCCTCAGAAAACCCTGTGATATGGTGACCCGAAGGCGAACCTAAATTGGAAACAACTTGAAGGCACACAAAAACATCTCTCTATATAATTATCTTGGGTACGTTGCTGTTTCCAGTGTGCTGACTGGCCATTTAGGAAACAAAGCCAACCAATTCTAGTGCTCTGTTGGCTGGCCAATCAGTAGTGTGAGGGTGTTTTTCAGCACCACCTTGGCTTACAGCCTGTTGAGCTGCAGTAACAACTACTCAGCCAGCTCCCCTTGTTGTCTTAATATGCATGCATAGGGGAAAATAATGTTGTTTTCTATGTGTCCCCCAGCCTCTTCTTTCTTTGTCCTACACTGCAGGGTAGGTTTCCCCCTTCTTCCACTCTTCACCCCTTCTGCACCCCAAAACTTGAGCCCTTTCTCCCCTCCTTCTGTCAGGGCAATATTGCTTTAAGTGCAATAGGAAAAATGTTGGAGCAACAGACCACAGACTAGCACAGCTGAAGTGGGTTTGTTCACATCTGTGGATAGGCAGAGATATGACTAGCAAACACTCGTATATAGCCAAAGCACACAATGCATTGTGTGTGGGTTGGTATTGTGGAGAAAGGTGAGTGTTGCTGTTGGGTTTGTTAATGAGGTTTACTGTGTATATACTGTGTTTGTTTATACTGAAACTGAAGATAAAGACCTCCAGATATTTTTGGATACTGTCTGTAAGTCTTTTTGTGTGTGAAAGTGGGTCAGAGCTGTGGAACAGCTGCTACCTGAAGCCTTTGCTTTTGTGCCCTTTCTGCCGTGCAGTTCTGCTGTTTTGGTTACTCCTGGGTTAGTTTGTCCCCAGGCTGTGCCAGGTATTGCTCAGTGAGCCTATACTGAGTGGACACCTTCTGCCCCGAGGAACTTACAGGCTGCAAAAAAGAAAGAAGAAAAAACCCTGGAAAGGGGTGGGAAGGAGGTGGGAGGCTGCCTTGGGATTCCAGGCCCTCTTTTTCCTCCTTAGGGGACACCTTGGGGTCCTCTGACTGCCCCTGGCTGTGCTTCCCGTGGGGAGACTTTCTTTACAAATGCTGCACTGGACAGCTGGTGGGAGGAGCCAAAGCCATTGAGGGAGGGGGAATAGAATGGAGCAAAGTGGGTGCTCATTGGCCACTAGCCTCCTCCCAATGGGAATCCAGCATGCTGCCCTCAAAAGGCAGCTTGCGTCGGAGCGGAAGGCAGAGGTGCCGCAGTCTGCAGGCGGGGCAAAGGCGAGCCCAAAGACTCATGAAAAAGTTAGAGGTGACCATTCCACTCCTTGCTGGAGAGACTGCTTCACTCTCTTTTCTATTCATTTCTATTTTAACAAGTGGTAGACAAGGGTCCTCGGACCCCCTCTTCTCTAAACAAGGCAGAGCTTTTGCATGCTGCTTTCACCAAGTGTCTAGACCAGTGGTTCTTAACCTGTGGTCTGGGGACCCCCAGGGGTCCGTGATGTCCTCACAGGTGGTCTGCGAAGGCTTGAAAGCTGATCAGACTACCTCCTGCCTGCAGTGGAGTGGCCATGTGACAGGAGCCAAGGCAAAGGCTGGCTGGCTGGCCTACGCATTTCCATTCAATCCACTCCAGCTACAAACTTGCAGAAAGAAGCAGGAGAAAAGTCTTCCCTCCCACTCCAGTGCCTCTGATGGAAGATTTCATGGATGATGTAATTGTATTGTTGTTGTTAGGTATTATTACATATTATTATGATTATTAGGGTTTTAAATCCAAAGTCTTGGGGGTCCATGGCAACAAAAGATATTTAAAGGTGGTCCTTGGTAAAGAAAAGGTTAAGAGCCACTGGCATAATTGTATTATTGTTGTTGTTGTTGTTGTTGTTAAGGTGTTAAATCTTGAGTTAAGTCTTGGGGTCTATGGCAACAAAAGATATTTAAAGGGGGTCTCTGGTAAAGAAAAGGTTAAGAACCACTGGTGTCACTGTAATAGTGTGTTCAGCGTAACATACATCATTATGTGCCCTGCTGGGGTTTCAAGTGGTGGTTACAGAGTGGAGCCTGGTGTGGCAGTGTTCCTTTCACATGGTTCAACTACATGGTATTTTAGGAAAAAAATATTGCAATTTTTTACATTTGGATGGTGATTGGCTGAGGGAGTGAGAGGAGGGAGGGGCCCTTGTGGGGCTGGGGGTGTAGATACAGATTGAGTGGCAAGAGTGGACTGTGGAGAGGGAATTTGCATGTGGGTGGTGATTGGCTGAGGGAGTGAGGGGATTGCTTGGGTATGTTTCCTAAGCTGCCAATCAGCACATTGGGAAAGGAAACATACACAAGCCATATATATATTCGCAGCTTGGGAGTGCTTCTGGATCTGTCGCTCAAGATGACAGCACAGGTAGATTATCAGCTTCAGCTGATACGCCAGCTGTGCCCCTTCCTGGAGTTGGAAGACTTAAAGATGGTAGTACATGCCTGGTAACATCGACTTCTGTAATGCACTCTACATGGGGCTACCTTTATGCCTGCTTTGGAAACTTCAACTTGTTCAAAATATGGCAGCCAGGCTGGTTACAGGAACAACAAAGGGTGACCATATCACACTAATATTAAAATCTCTTCATTGGCTGCCAATTAGTTTCCAGGCAAGGTATAAAGTTTTGGTCATTACTTTTAAAGCCCTTCATGGCTTAGGGCCAGGATACATACGGGATCGCCTTCTCTGGTACAATCCACCCTGTACCCTTAGGTCCTCTGAGAAAAACTTTCTTCAGGTGACTAAAACTAGGCTGCCCACAGTCACCCAGAGGAGCTTTTCTGCTACTGCTCCCAGACTGTGGAATAGCCTGCCGGAGGAGATCCGACACACTGACAATCTAGGGATGTTTAAAAGCCCTGGTGGCGCAGTGGTTAAATGCCAGTACTGCAAGTCACCACACTGCAAGTTCGATTCCAGAGGGCTCCAAGGTTCACTCAGCCTTCCATCCTTTCATAGGTTGGTAAAATGAGTACCCGGCTTGTGGGGGCAATTAGCTAGCACACATTGGAAACTGCTTCTTGCAATGTAGATGTGTACATTGCTATTGTTTAAAACAATTTGTAAGCCGCTCTGATAGCCTTGTGGCTGAAGAGTAGGGTATAAATAACTAAATAAAATAAAAAAATAAAAAATAAAAGGGCTATTAAGACGGATCTCTTCCGGCAGCCCTTTCCAGATTAGATTAGATGCCTGGGTGTCACTTTCCAGTTTATTATTCTGTCATTTTTAAAAATTGTTTTATGTCTTTTCTTATTTTAAGTTATTTTAATAGTGTTTTTATAGGTAAAATTTGAATAGTGGTTTTAATGATGTTATTTTAATGTTTGTAGATTATGAATAATGTTTTAAATGATGTTTGCTGCCCCGATTCTCATGGGAGAGGCGGGATGTAAATAAACCTATATGTGTGTGTGTGTGTGTGTGTGTGTGTGATTTATTTTGTAAGAATTGAGTCAGTGAAGCAGTGAAGATGGACCTCCCAACTAATTAATTGGATTTTTTGAATAGTAGACGTTATTTACTCTGTTACAGAACTAGACCAACTTTTGATATGGGTTTTGATATCGCCCAGGCACTCAGGGGGGTCACATCACCGCCCCATCACCCCTGACGTACCACCGGCGTATGTTACGTTGGGTACAGCTAGTCTACATATATAATTCTCTTGGGTATGTTGCCATTTTCAATGTGCTGATTGGCCACTTAAGTGTCAGGATCTGCCTCTCCTTGCAGGACTAGGCCCCTGGCTGCAGCAGCCGGCACAGCCTCTTTACAGACTCAGGCCCTGGCTGTGGGAGCCTTGGAAGGACCAGGGCCAAGCTATCAGATGCAGCTGGCTGCAATCACAGAACACACCTGAAGCAGCCAGGGGGATAGCTATTTAAGAGCGGAATTCAGCCTTCAGTCTTGGCTACCATAACATGATCTTCTGTGCTGCCTTGCCCTTGTCCTCTCATGTTTGGACCCTCACTCGCCTCTTGGACCTGCCTCTAGCCCCTGGATATCTGTACATGCTCTGACCTTGACTGTTTTTGGACTATGGCTTACTTGACCCCTGATTCCTGTGTTCCTGACCTGGCACTTCCTTCCTGGACCTCACGTTGCCTCTGGACTCCTAAGTAAGTCCTCTGATCCTGGACTGTTTTTTTACTTTAGCTTATCTTTGACCCTGCCTGGACTTTAGACTCAGTCTCTTGTGTTCCTGTCCTGGCGTTTCTGCTCCTACACCTTGCAACCCACACCCTGGACCCTGACAGTAGGAAACTGATCAAAGCTTCCTGTTGGGCAGCCGATCAGCACACTGGAGGTGAAAATATGTGAAAAGCTTCAAGTCCTTTCTAAACATGGTGGTGGAGGACCCTTGCATCCTGTGGGGTGTATGTGGCATGGGGTGTGGTGTAGGGGGTATAGTGGTGTGTGTGTAGTGTGGGAGTGTTGTAGCACTGGGGTATGTTTGTGTTTGTGTGATTGCATGGTGATGATGGAGGAGCTCTTGTGTCCTGCCATGTGTGGTGTGTGTGTGTGTGTGGGTGCAGCGTGGGGTGTTTGTGTGGTTGTGCGATTGCATGGCAGTAGCGGAGGGGCTCTCGCATCCTGTTATGCGTGGTGTTTGTGTGTGTAGAGAGTTGTGTGTGGCATGTGTATATGCACAGTTGCATGTAAGCGGCGGAGGACTCTTGCATCGTGTTGTGTGTGTGTAGCATGGTGTGTGTGTATGTGTGGTTTCACGGTGGCAGAGGGGCTCTTGTGTCCTGGTGTGTCTGTGTGTGTAGTGTGGTGTGTGTATGTATGTGTGGTTGCATGGCAGTGGCAGAGGGGCTCTTTCATCCTGCTGCATGTGGTGTGTGTGTGTGTTTAGTGTGGTGTGTGTGTACATGTGGTTCCATGGCGGCAGAGGGTCTCTTGCATCCTGGCAAGTGTGGTGTGTGTGCCTGTGTGTACGTGCGGCTGCATGGTGGCGGTGGGGTTCTTGGCATGAAAGTAGCCATTAGAGTTGATTTGAAAGGTTAAATGACAGTATTTTTGATATGTTTCCTAAGCAGCCAATCAGCAGAGTAGGAACAGAAACATATCGAAGCATTTTATATATGTAGATAATGGTGTATGTTATGCTGGGTATAGCTAGTGATACCCTGAATTGGCTCCATATTTAAAAGGAGTTGCACCTACATAAAACTAGCATAGCAAAATCACCAATGAAGATGTGGTGCAGGTCACTGAGATTGTGCTCATGATGGCTCTCCAGATTAATGGGATTTTGAAACTATGCATTAACTAAACGAATGCTCAAATTTTAATATGCCGCATTTCTAATATGGATATATTGATACCTTTTCTCAAACCTATTAAACAAGGATGAATGCAGTAGCATTTGTTATATACTTTGCATTTTACAAGAAACAGTGATACGAACTACCATTTATAGGAATGCAGACAAATTATAACAAATTATAATTCCCTAGTGTGTTTAAAAAAAATAATCACAGCTCCTATTGGGACTTCTGACACAGAAGAGAAATTAGCAGGCTAGCCAATTATGGTGCCCCCCTCCCAAATATAAGACATCTTTACAAGCACCTTCTGTAAGTCCTACTCTGTCAGTATGTTCGGCACGTTTTCTACAAAGACATATTTCACAGAGGCAGTTTTGGTTTCACCCAAATGTCAGAAATGTTTCACTGCTATTCTTATATATGGTCAGGTCCATTTGATAATCTTCTGAAATGTTGAATTTCCTCACATAATACTTCTGAACATGTGTCCTTGGAGAGAGATATCTATATTTACATTATCATGTACTTATCATTATAAAGTTTAATGCATGAGTGAAAGTTGGAAGACATCTTATATTTAGATGCCACTTTAGGCATCTTGCCCTATACAGTAGGAACCCCATATCCATGGAGGACTGGTTAAAGGGCCCCCGCGGATAATGAAATCTGCAGATAATAGCGAATGCCCCCGTTGCCATTCCGGCCATGGGAGTTATCCCAGGGGAGAAGGGAGGCCAGATCTACTCCTCCTCTCCCTTTGCCCCTGTGTCACCATTCCTTCCACAGAAGTAATTCCAGGGGCAATCTACTCCTCTTCCTCTCCCTCCCCTGTCCACCTCCTGTTGTCGTCACCTGTGGATAACTGAATCAGTGGATGGTGAATCAGTGGGTGCGGGGGTGTTACTGCACAGGTCATCCATTCTAGCAACTGGATTTACACAATATTAGAGGTAAAATATGCCTGGCTAAAGTATATAAGAATATGTAAATTGAGCATCACAGTCCAAAGAGGAAGAATTCACTCTTTGGCTACTAATTGGGATGACTATTATCATTTCCAGTATCAGAGGCAATGCGCCTATGCATATATCAGTTGCTGGAGAATAAAAGAGGGAGAGTGTAGTTGTACCCTTGTCTTGCTAACAGGCTTCCCACAAACAGCTGACCACTGTATGGACAGAATGTTGTAACTAGCTAATACAGTTGCCCCTCCACATTCAAGAACTCAGCATTTGCGGTTTTGGATATTCGTGGTTTTGGGAGCCCCCCCTGCCCTCCCAAAACAGAAGGCCTGGGGAGGGAGGGGGGAGAGCCGGGGAGGCCTCCACGGGGCCTTTGAAAATCCTCTGGAGGCCCCGTGAAGGCCCTGGGAGGGAGCGGGGAGGCCTCCACGGGGCCTTCGGAGACCCTCTGGAGGCCCCATGAAGGCCTTGGGAGGGAGGGGGGAGGGCCGGGGAGGCCTCCACGGAGCCTTCGAAGGCTCCGTGAAGACCCTGGGAGGGAGGGGGGATGGCTGGGGAGGCCTCCATGGGGCCTTGGGGGGGGAGGTATCAATGGGGCCTCGGGAGGGTCTCCTGAGGCTCCGTGAAGGCCTAGGAAGGGACTGGGGAGTCTGGAAAAAGTGACCATGGGGCCTCCAGAGGCCCCATGGTTGCTTTGGCGGGGGAGGGGGAGGGCAATCATTATTTGCGGATTTTTCACATTCACGGGGGTCTGGGGAACCTAACCCCGCGAATGTGAAGGGACGACTGTACACATTGGAAACCGCTTAGTGCCTAGCATGCTATAAAGTGGTGTAGATGTGTAAAGTGCTATCGCTTAACAATCCGTAAGCTGCTTTGAGATCCTTTGTAGCTGAAGAGCAGGGTATAAATACCTAAATAAATAAATATAAACTATATAGGCCTTTGGTTTGAACCAGCATAGATAGCTCTTCTTAATCCTTGCTCAAAAATGTTTTTAAATTTGAAGGCTGATAGAAAGAAGGGATGTTTCCATCTTACAAGTGCACAATGTCTTGCATGATTCTTCTGAATTAATCATAGTAAAGCTGCTATGCTAAACTTACTGGATTTATCCAATATGACATTCTTTGCCTCTATCTTAAGAGACAATACCATCTTGCTTTGTTGTTCATACATCTTATCTCTATTACACACCTGTTTCAGCCTTGCTAGTTCCTTCAGAGCTCGTCCCCACTGTTGCTTGTAGTGCAGTTTTGCCTTAGTGGCCGATTCCAATTTCCTTTCAAGGTCTCCCTAACAACGAACAAAGTTTGATCAACGGACACAGCAATAGCAGTAACCATCTTTACACAATTACATATACAGTACTTGGATTACAAAAATTGTTTAGCATAACATGTTCTAACAAAAGCTGTTATGCAATTCGATGTAAATATTGTGGCACACAAGCATATCCTTATTTAAGCAATTGCCTTATTTTTATTGTCTAACACTGTGAAACTGGGTGAAGTCTGTACTTCAAGACAGTTGAGGTAAACAGTTTTTAAGCAACTTCAAAGGAATCAAAGATAACATTCATTTATGTAATAACCATTAGCTATTCATATCTGAGCTTAATTTATTATGTCTTTCTATGTCTTATTCTTGACACTGTAGCTAACACATGCCTCTTAATTTGGCTAAAATGTATCTTTCAAGTCTTCAGTTTGTCTCTGTTACTGATTTACTTCTCAGAAAAAGCAAAAAATGGTAGCCTCATTGACTGGCATTACTCTTAGGCCTTTAAAACTTTACTATCAGCACTTGCTTCTACTTCAACTATAGAAGACAAAGTCATATGCTCACAGGCTTCTGAATCCTGAGGGTCCAGACATAGGAGTTAAATTCAGACTTCATAATCCCATGACAGGAAATTAAAGTAGATTTGGCATTTGAAGTTGGAAGCTCTCAGTAAGGAGCCTTATAAAATAAGAACAGGTATGGGAAACTTGCATCCAAATGCTGTTGGATTACAGCTCACATCATCCCTAACCATTGGTCATTCCAGTCTGGATTCAGGCTTGGTAATGGGACAGAATCAGCCTTCATAGCCCTAATGGATTATCTTTATTAGGAAATAAACAAATGTTACTCTTACAAAAACTCAATCTCTCATCTGCTTTTCACAGGACTGCTCATGGTGTTCTCCTGGACTGACCCTGTGGTTTGGAGGTGGGGAGCATTTCTGCACTCCTGTCTACATAAACATCTTTCACAGAAAAGCACTGGTGGACTATATGCTTGTACCACTGCCATCTTGCTCTGGGGTGCTTCAAGCTAGCAGCTTGTGTTCAGTGCTATTTAACTTTATATGAAGACTCTGGATATAGTTGTTGGGGAGAAATACATAGGTATGTTGATAACAGACAGTGCTTTTCCTCCATTACATCTGAATCAGGGGACAACAATCCATGCATGATCTAGATTGGTCCAAGAATTAGGGGAATTACCAGGTCTTCATGGGCTCCCCACCAGCAAGAATGGGGAAAGTGTGGCTTGAGGGCTACATGAAGCAAGGTCATTTTTTGTGCTTCCCACATGTCTCTGCATTTCCCAGAATATAGGTGGGACAGGCTCCCTTGTTTGATTCTGCACCTAAAATGGACATGATTCAAAATCTTTAAGGCAACATTACCGGCCATTTTGCTCTTTGGGTCTCTTTAGAGTCTCCCTCATCTTTTTTAGGCCTTTTACTTTTTTCAAGAAAAAGATGTGCCTAATTGTTGGAAGTGAAGAAGCATCAATACTTGTTTAGGATAGTTGGGTACAGAGGGTAAGTGTAGAGTTGTGTGCCTATCCTTTTTTTAATTTAGCTCTGTACTTCATTGTTCTGTGTACTCCAAGCTTTTACTTCCTACTTGCATATAGAGGTCCCTTCTCCCCTTCCTCCAAGAAGTTTTAGTGCTTTACAACTTTTTGTCCAAGAATCCAGCCACATGAGACAGCTCCAGCCTCAAGGTGTCTTGACTCATGAGACTCGGCTTTTATGGAGTCTTCTACCCAAGTTAGATAACTCTTATCTATTTTCCTATCCCAGATGTACTCTCTGCCACAACAAACATTATGTTTTGCTTATTAACCTTACTATAGCAACCTGCATATTTCTATCCTGTTTTATACCACGAGCTCATATTGCATTGGGGCTCCGCTTCACTCTGCTTAATATAAATATCAATAATTTCCTACATGTATTTTGAAGTAAAGTCTATCCAGTTCTAGAACAAGTGAAAGAGTGCCAAGAGCCCCCACAACACAGCAAAATGCCTAACAGCTCTTCTGGAGGGTTTGGGCGGCACCCACTTGCCATCAATTTTTTTTTTAGGACTCCATGGTACTACAGGGAGAGCAATGTGGCACCCCCTGTACCTGGCACCTTAATGGAACAGATTTGTAGAATCTATCATTGTCACTAGATGCTCTCAAAGCACAAGACTGGATAACTGTCATGTATGCTGTGTGGACTGCCCTTAAATTTGGTTTTGAAGCTGCAATTACTTCAGAAAGAAACAGGCAGGGTACTGATTCGGATGCCTTACCATGTACATATTACAACTTTGCTAAAGTTGTGGTGCCATATGATAGAATCTACCTGGTGCCTGCTAGTCTGCTAAGGAGCTAGGTTTTGGTATAAAATACTATATTACTACTCAGTCTACAGTTATTTCAAGGAATAATAAGCTTTTCCTGAATCAACCTCCTAGGGTCATTACAGTCTTCAGGGGAGAACCTATTATCCATGCCATGGCTTATGGATTTCTGTACAGTGGCAACATGAAAATAAACCATTCCTGTGATAACACCCACCCTGTAGAATGATCCCCTTTTTCTGGTATTAGTCTCAACACTGAAATATTTTAGACATTTACTAAAAATGTATCTTTTTACCTTGGCTTTCTCCCAACCATGTGCTGTTCTGAACCTGTATCCATTGTATTATGTTTCACTGTCCTATGATGTTGTTGTAAAAATCAAGAATAATAGCAACCTGATGATAAAGGGCTTGGGGATAAAGAAGGTCTCTTTTATATGACTACGGTGATATCAAACACAATGAAATAAAAAAATATAAGCAATCTTATACACAATGGCATTCATGGATAATATTTGACTGTTCAAAATAACAGCATCCCAAGTTAACTGGAAAAGTTCAATGTTTATAGGAATCAGTTCAAGGGCAAAAAAATGAAGCTGTAGCCTATAGTATGTAATTGTCTGGGAATTTTGAGAGCATGCCTGAAATTAGTACAGTTTTATAGCAGCTCTTTCTTCATCCTTTGCAATACCACACTCCAAAAGAGACAAGAGAATCCCAAGGGGAAAGAGCCTGTTACATGTTTGTTGTCCATTTTGAATCTTAGG
This sequence comes from Gambelia wislizenii, assembly GCA_030847615.1. Classification (NCBI taxonomy): domain Eukaryota; kingdom Metazoa; phylum Chordata; class Lepidosauria; order Squamata; family Crotaphytidae; genus Gambelia; species Gambelia wislizenii. The sequence continues at coordinate 359,109,391 of JAUMIR010000002.1, read as the reverse complement.
CATAGCCTGTTTAAACTTATGAAAATAAAAACATTCAGTGATGTCAGACATGTTCTGTCAGGATTTTTTAAAAACCCAAGCTATCAAAAGTCTAAATGAAAATCTACTGGATCAACAAACAAAAGAAAATCTGGATCAACAAGAGAGATCCAGAGCCCACTTATGGCAAGCAACTGGCATGAATTAAGAACGTTTTGCTTGCAGTCATCACTGTCCCATTCTTAGCATGATTTCTTCTAAGTAAACAGGAATAAATGTAAAACCAAGGGCCTAAAAATGTTTATCATAATTTATTCTTAATCAAATCCTACTTTTTAAGTGTATAGTACTCTACTAGCAATCTCATCATAATTTTTTTTTTAGCATATACTACCACGGATGAAATGCAAAAGAACATGGGCAGGAGTTCTCATTGAATGTTTCACAGCTGAGAACCTGCATCTCTGGCCAAGTTACAGCACCTTCCAGAAGGCATACTCAATTGCTGCTTCTGTTTACTTTTTCCAAGCTTGGGGATTAAGTACTTCATATTTTTCTTAAGCATGTTCTTTATTTTTAGATTTGCTATAAAATGTTATTACCAATTTTGAAATGAATAGAAAATTTAAAAATGAACAATACATTCGAAGCATTTGTTTAGAACAGCAAAGACATACCTTTTCTAATGTTAGAATACTTATTTCTGACTGCAGCCGGATTTCTGGTTTGCTACTTTGCTGTTCCTTGTATTGCTGAAACTCTTTCTCCAGTGTCTTAAACTTGTTTTCTGCTTCATGCAGCTGTTGTTTGTTTTTGAAGAAATAAAGAATACTTAGATAATTTTAAATCTGGACAACAACAATGTAAGCAACTGGGAGGAACATTCTGTCAACTAAATAGAAGACACAATACATATTAACATAGCTTTTTGTGGCTCTTGGCAATGGAGTAGGCAGTAAGACTTGAAACACCTCTCTACTCATGTTATGGGAATACATAGTGAGAAATGAACCAAGAGGCATGTCCTGAATATTATCATCAGTAGAATATAGTAATGCTGGCTAGAAGCTGAAGTCCAAAAAAGCAATTTATCTCAGCTCTGTGTATCTGAGGTTACTGTGTTTACTTAATAATACAAATGTACAATGTACACAATACAACTTACAAAATTTAAAAAGGTATTTTTCAGAGTTGCAGCTGGCAACGTTAACGTTTGTGTACGATGTATGGATGTACATATTTACAGAGGGCCTTCTGCCATTAATAAACTCAATTCCAGACTACTTGGCTCAGAGACTATACTATGGCTGATTATTAATAGGCAACATTTATCTTGCAGCATAAAGAGACTAAGCATTGATGGCCACCTCTGTTGTATGAAATGTCAATGGCTAGCCTGTAGCAATAGACAGCTATTTAACATTTTTGTTCCGTCAGGCCTTACCTGCTGCTAGCTTTATCCTGTCTCCTCCTTGGTCTTGCATATATTACCCCCAAAATATTAATGATTGAGTATTTTCACACAGTTTGTTTTTTAATTGTCACCTCTCTTAAGACCACTAACTGAAAAGCAGCATGTAAATATCTTCTCCCATCAAAAAATGTACAAGGCTAAGAAATAAATATTAACACATTTATTAAAACAACTTCTTCCTTCACAGCATAGCAAAAAAGAAGTGAAAAACAGATGTGTAGATGCAGAAAACAGAAATCCGAGTGTCCAAGTATAAGAAACAATGGATTGGATCAGGAAGCACTCTTCCATTAGTGCAAGGTCCTTCAATCCAGAGATGGTTCCTACAAATGGAAGGGACTCTTGCTAGTCTTATCACTGAATATTTTAAATTCCCTATACATATCTCTTTTGGATTTTAGCACGGAAGGCAGTATGCTTTTAGGGAGTACTATAAGCCAACTTTAACTAGGATCCTCTAATAATTTGGGTTTTTCAAAATGTTATTATCGATTTCTAGCATTAAATATCTAAATAACCTTAAAAGATGAATTTCACTCACTTGTTGATGGAGGCGGACTTTGTCCTCTTCCAACTGCCTGAACTTTGACCTCTCCAGTTCAACCTGATGTGCACACTCTTCTTTGATGCGCCTAATTGTATCTTGAAGCTCCTGGCGATTTCGCTCATGCTCTGCTAGCAGCTCTTTCTTTAATCTTTGGAGCTTAAAATGTTTTTAAAACAGTAGTTTCAGCACAAGCTTCCCTGATACAAACCTGTATTACTTCATTCAGTATGTATACTTGATTGTTATTTCCCTCTGAGTCAACCCCTGGGAGGGTGACAGCTATCATTTTATAATTATAAAATCACAGAATCAAAGAGTTGGAAAAGACAGGAAGGACCATCTAATCTAACCACCCTGTCATGCAGGAATACACAACTACAGCACAACTAAAATTTATCACAATTGACATAGTATTTATAAACTATATTTCTGACCACCTTTACAGAGTTATAATGGAAAAAAACACACCCTCACTTCTAGCTATACACAGTGCTTTCTCTATCAGTTTTAATACCATAGGGTTTTAAATGGTGAGGTTTTACAAATTTTTGTGCAGAGATATTGAATGGATACAAGATTTACCTTGTGTCTTTTAAAACATTTTCATATACCGTATTTAAGGCTTTCATAATGAACAGCTCCCTCCAGCCCAAACTATGCACCATATACATTCAACAGCTGGCAATAATTACAGTCCAAGCACAATGCCTAAATTGAATTTGGATATTTCTGACTAAAAGACGTGGTTTTCCCAAGTGCACAATACATTATTTGGTATATGTTTACCTCTGTTTCAGCACTGACAAGTTGTTTTTCACGTTTCTCTAAATCAGTCAAAGTTTTTTGAAGCTTTTCTTCCAAAACTGTATATTCTGCAACCTATAATACAAGCAGGTTAAGCAAGAACCAACTTAAATATTTCTTATACACACACACACACACACACACACATTCCCCTTTTAGCTCAGTTTATTCATGGAATTAAAGGATTTCAAATGAACCTGAAATCCCATGAAAATTCCATGAAACAAGTATTACAGTTTTTATACATGCACACATTCTGCTAATGTACTTGAAGAGGATATAGACTGTAATCTTGTTAAATTTCTTGAAGTCCATCCCACTGAATTAATGTAGAGGTGGTAGACATGTATAGTAGCGTACTGTAAGACTTGATGCAGTCCAGAATCTTGTTAGAGCCAATCATTTCACAAGGATACACAAGTTCCTCTCCTGGTGGGGTTTGTAAGCACTGTGCAATGGGTAAGCTCAAGGCCATGAAGCTACTGTGCAACTGGTTCCACAAAAATGGGATCCAGTTCTGGTGCATATTTATGCTATGAAAAGTTCATAGGATTTTGGCCACAGTATCAGTTGCCTTTCTTCTACCCTTAACTAGAAGGGAAAAAAACAATACAGCTCAACAACTCTTACTTAATTCTGAAGCATCTCTAGGGGATATATTTGATTGTGCAGAATCTTTGCTATCTTTGTTTTGTTTTTCTGTAATTTACAGGTAGTACTACACTTCTCGGCCTGCTTTTGGTAAACAGATAAATAGGTCCCCATATCATTGCCAATAATCCTAACAGTTCATTAAACATACAAGAAACCAGAAGAAAAAAAACCTTACTTTTTTCTTTACCAGCGCTTCCCTTTCTCGGTCCCTTTTTCTCCACTCTTCTGCAAGAGTCTGCATATGAGCCAACTCCTTCTTCTTCAGCTACAAATAGCAAACAGTTTTAAAGGACTTGTATAGAAAAACATGAAAAGATGTACAACAAATAAATCAAAACTATTGTACAAGGTTCCTTTCTGCAAGAAGCTATAGAAATCACAAACAAATTTAATACTCAGATACAGTTAACAGATTCCAGAACAACAGATGGCATTCTGTTTGGAATGTATGATGTCATAAACCAACTTACAACTGAACCATTTAGAATTTTGGTGTTGCACAACAATCATATTCCCAGAAGGGGAGTGTTGCTGTAGCTGATGTGATCTGTAGTTCAAAACATCAGGAGGGCATTAGATTGAGGAAATCTGCATTATAACAATTGAGCTCTAGTCCAACAGACCAGAAGAGTTCCCTTCTCACTTAGCTAGGATCAACTTTTGAGTTCAAGAACTGGCAATGCAGAAGATACTGCTTGAGTACAAAAACTTACCATACACAAAGACCTTTTACAGCTTGCTGTCAAGTTATAAATGAACATATGAAACCTAATGGTTTCAGACTGGTTATGACTGGAATTAGTAGCCTATTAGACATGCTAAAAACATACCTGGAGCCTAGGGAAAACTGATAGAATTTTGGAAGTTGGAATAGAGTGAATATGCAGTTACCTGGTTTATACGGTAGATTAAAGGGAGAGAGGCTTAGATGTGAATCTTCTGATTGATAGATATGGAAAAAATAATTTTTGTTTTGAAGCATGGAATTATGTAAAATGTACTGTAACTACATATATGTTGTGTAGTAAGGAAACAAAGAAATGTATTAGTGTCTATAAATACACGATTGTAAGTAGGTTTACTTATGATATATACATATATATATATATATATATATATAGTGTGTGTGTGTGTATATATATATATATTCGTAATGTATAAAGAAAGATCATGAAGTCGACAGGGAACAAGTTCAAACTCAGCTGATGAGGAAGTCAAATTTTATATTTTATATTACGGTATGTAAAATAATTTTTTTAATTAAAATAATAAAAAAAATAAAAACATACCTGGAGCCTAAATGTAACTTAAATCAAAGTTCTACCATATATCTAGACCCATTCTAATCTGGCTTCTGGGTGTGTTTGGAGGAGAATGAGCATGTATCTGTTTGGCAGCAGGATGTCAATCATGAACATAGTAATGCATGACTTGTATAGAACTAGACTGTCTTCCTGAAACAAGCTCTATATGGGGCTTCCCTATATGAGTCTTTGGAAACTCTGCAACTGATCCAAAATGCAGCAAACAGAATCCTATTGGATACTCACTTACCAAACTGTATTACTTCTGTCCTGCAACGACTGCATTGGTTACAAACTTTTTTCTGGGAAGAATTCCAAATCTTGGTGATATATTTTAAAGCTTTAAATAGCTTGAGCTCAAATTATGTTGTGGACTGTTTTCTTATATAACAGCTTGGTTTGTTCTAAGATCTGAGCGAGAGCCCTTAGGCATCCCAGCTATGGCAGAGATATTACTGATGGGGAGAAGAGAAAGACCTTCTCAATAGTCATACCTACAAATAGCCACACCTTTACTGTTTGTAGATCTACAAACAGTAAAGTTTCAAAACCTGAAGTGGAATGCTTTGCCTCAGTGAGCGAGCTGGGGACATCATCAACAAAAACCTTCCTGTTTAGGCCGGTGTTTTGTTCGTGAGTTTTATTTAATGTTTTAAATAGCATCTGCCATTTTATTATAATGTTGTTTATAATTTTACTGAATTTATTATTGATTTTAATAGTTTTAATATTGCATACACATCAAAAAGCCAGGATTTAACATCTTCTTGTAATAAAATAAAATTTTAAGAATAACCCCTGCTATAGAATGGATCTACAGTTTTACTAGCAGTAATAAAAAAAATGTAAAGAACCTGATTTTCAAAAAGATCTTCTTGTAGCTCTTTCCACATTTCCAATTCAAGTGCTGCTTTGTATTCTAGAGTTCCTCGTGGCTCTGGATGGGCTTCAGTAACATTACGTGGCTGATCTGGAGGAATTAACGGTGGGTCATCCTTACCTAAACACTAAGTATGGAAATGATTTCAGATAATTATCAATTACACTGTTTGCCTCTAAACACAAGCAGATGTATTTCCACTTACATGAGAAGAATCAGACACCAGAACCTCATGCATTTTCACAAGGCCATAATCTTCTAGAGTTGCTGTGTATGAAAGATCTGCAATCTTGTTGCTTGGCCTATAAGCAATACCCAAAATAATGTCATTTCTTTTTCATTTGAGACTATAATATTGCTACCTACTGTCATTCGTTTGCAATGGAACAAGTAAACATAAAAAAGTGAACTTACAAAAGACAATATATACAAATAACCTGGAACTATAAGCATATCTTTTTACTGTAGCTTCAGCTACAACTGCAAATTCACTATCATTCACAACTGCATTTTCGCTCATATGGTCAGGCTTCCTCTACAAGTTACATGTATGTGGAAATATATTCTGTTTCAAGTTCATATATGCAGAAAAATTAGTAGAGTGGTTTTGGGGGAGGGTGGTAGGTGAAGATTCAAAATAACTAGACAGCCTTGAGGCTGCCAAAACTCATTTGGTTCCATCTCATAGCATGGTACTAAAATTACCCAGAAGAAAATATTTTTTTCTGAAGAAAAGAGCCCTTACATTCTGAAAGTATCTTTCCCCTCTTCTTAGCTTAGTGCTAGATGAGCTTAGCATATATTAAAGGGAACAAAAGAGCTGGTCATCTAGATCAGTAGCAAAATATGCCACCCTTCCTTTAAAGGATCACAGATATCTATTCTTATTTGGGTCTCTGTAGTTATCTACTCCCAAAGAGTCCAGGAGCTGTTACTCTTACTTATTGTTATCAGCTAGGTTTGCCTGATGTCTTATCTCTTTGTTCCTTCCAATCTTGTATGCATTCCGGCTCTTCCTCCTGAATGCTGCTTTGAACCTCTTTTCCCACTGTATCCATGCTGTACTCCTCCCCTTGGAACTGTATTCCTCCCCTTGGAACTCTCTTCCAAATAATAAATTGAGTACTAGCTGAGTTTCTACTGCTGCTTCATTTGAAAGCTTCTAAATTTGCTTCAACTGGGCATGGTCCAAATGAACTAGTTCAATAACCCATCTACAAAGAATGATCATTTTTGTCTTATGAAAGAAGTGTTTAGCAAGAAGAGAGGGTTTTGACCCAATGCTTATTTTTCTGTAGATCTACAAACAGTAAAGTTTCAAAACCTGAAGCAAATATTTGCAAGTCAGAGTATCGTAATTTCAAATCCATTCACAATCTATCAAGCACAGACTAGTTTAAGACACATCCAGATCAATTATTGTATATAAAATAAATGTTCCTGACTCTAAATTATTGTGAAAGAATCAAGAAGTGTGAAGAGATTTTTCAAAAGAGATGGAACATACTGTACTAAGTGCAGTATCTTTTACAGTTTGTTAAGTTTGTTGAACTTCCTCTTCTCCAGCTTTTCATAAAGTCCAACTCAAATAGTTTACCATACAAATACACACCATGTATCAGGTAAAATATCTAGTTAAAGGGAGTACAAAAACATCCCAACTTTGAAATAAATCAGCTTAACACAAATGATTCCTGCCTCTTCACTTGGTGTTAGTAAGGAACACTGGACACAAAGTTCTCACGCCTATTAGGCTTTGAGGAGTGCCATCTAGTGGTTACTAGCACTGGTACAATTATTGTGCATATTTTATCTTGGGAGACAATGTTGAAACATGCTAGAATATTAAGAATTTGATGGTAGAAATCTTATTTTGAAATTTAGACATATTCACCTACCACTAGAAAACTAAACAAATCCATATCCAGGTTCTGGGATATAAGTGCATCTCTACCAATTCACAAAGAATGCTCAAAAGACTGAACAAGAAAACTACATTTGGTACCTTTGTGTACACACGTCTAAGTTCAAAATCACTTCTGCCAATTTAACAGTGTCTATCCTTTTAAGCATACCACAAGAGAATGTTTGTGAACAGCCTCCTAAACTATTCTGCCCACCATCCTTTTCTGATATATAGTGAGGCCAAATCTGAAGGCACATGTTAAAAAAAAAATCCACTGTGAAACAGGTTTCTTGGGGTGAAAGAGTGAAATGGAAAATTGTGATTTAGAAATAAGTATAAATTTTGATTAATGCAAAAAGCTAATTCAGTTGACTAATACAGTGTTAAGCAGAACTGGCTTTAACAGAGGATGTCCCATTTTCTCAAAACAAATCATACCCCTGTGCTGCTGTTACAGGGATTGTTTCACTGGAAGTCTGACGCCAGCATTGCTCCCCATTAGCACCTAGAAAACGGGTTTTTTCCATGGCCAAGACATTTGAAAGTTGGAGTCTTGCAACTCCTAGAAGCAAGTCTTTTGTTGTTTTATCTTTGTGCCACAGCTCCACCAGTAATGGTAACCTTAAATACCAAAAGAACACAAACATTAGTTAGGAATATGCATTTCTGTTCTGACTGACACTCTTCTCCCCACAGTCTTTTTCTTTAAACAAACAAACAAACCAGAACACAAACTATTTTTACACACTAGACATGAGGAACCCCTTTCCTACAAAGTTTTCTTGCTACTTATTGTTTATTTATTTAGAGTGTTTATACCCTGCTACTCAGCCAAAAATACTCCCAGAGCAGCTCTGAGAACCCATGGAAAGGCCAATTAGAAGCTGCAGACAATAGCGGTAGGAGCCTGGCCTGGATATGGGTAAAGTTTGCACATTTGCATAGCACTCTGTTTTTTGTGAAGTCAAACACTTTCGTGGCCGACATCCATAGGTTTTCCTGGTTTTTTTCCGGGCTGTGAGGCCATGTTCTGGAAGAGTTTATTCCTGACATTTCGCCTGCATCTGTGGCTGGCATCTTCAGAGAATGGTGGGTAGGGGTGTGTGGGGTTTATATAACTGTGAGTCCCTGTTGGAGAGGATATGTAAATATGTGTATTTGAATGGCTAGTTCCTGGGGGAAGATATGCAAGGAGGATTAGTGTCTGTTTGGCTAATGGTCTATTGTCTGCTGGAAATTCCCCTGTCCCTGGGTGAGGTTCATTTGCATGTGTTGAGTTTTAATTTTGGTGTTTTTCAGGACTGGTAGCCAAACTGTATCTACTCCCTGCTCCCATTACTCTAGATTCTAAAAGCTTGGAGACTTTACATAAACTATGATCTTCCCAAGGACAGTGTACAGCTATGGATCTTTTCCTCCAGTAGGAATGTAAATTAACTTCCTCAATGCTAAGAAAAGGAAACTACAGCTGTCCCTCCCCATTTGTAGGTTAAGCATTCATGGATTTCATAGAATCATAGAATTGTAGAGTTGGAAGAGACCACAAGGGGCATCCAGTCCAACCCCCTGCCACACAGGAAATCCTTCAGGACAAGAGGGAACAGGCTACAGACTTGTAGGATCTAGGATTAAGAATGTCAAGGATCATCAACTTTAGTCAGGACTGCAATAGTGCCATGGTGATTAATTAGGGAAGCATGCATTCATTTTCAGCACCAGACCTGAGCTTTTTTTTTTTTTTTTTTTTTGGTAAACAGAAAAAAAAATAAAACAATGACAAAACATTCTGCTAATCCTTGCCAATAATTATCAGGATACTTTAGGGTCTTCAGATTTTACACAATTCTAGAATCCATTCAAATTTCAAGAACACAATAGTGTTTGATTATTCATGGATTACTCTATTTGCGACGGCTGCCCTATGATTGTTAACAGGGGCTTCGATAACACTGGAGTGAAAGAGTAGCTGGAGGAAATCAATCTGGTGAGGAGGCTGGGCTGTGAGCAGGCGGGATGGGGAGCTCAAGGAGGAAGGATGCATGCATTCACTTGTTCATTCGTGTAGGTTGATGGGGAGAGTAAGGGCACATGTGTTCACTCGCTCACTCAGCCAGGTGGGGGGAAGGGGATGGAAGAGCACAAGGAGGGAGGGCGTGGGTGGGCAGGGGGATGGGATGGGGGAGCCAAGGAGGGAGGGTGTGTGCATTTGTGCAGGCAGGAGGAGGGATGGGGCAGGTGTCCCCTTTCTCCCTCTCCCCATTCCCTCCCCTTGCCCACCCGCATGAGTCAGTAAGCAATCGAGGGAACATGCACATGGCCAGGCCGGCCATCCCCACCAGTACAGGTAGTTTTTGGTGTATGCTAAATTTGATTGGAGTGGGCTAGAGATATTCACAGTTTTTACACTTTTGCAAGGGGCTGCACCCCTAACCCCCATGAAACTTGAGGGCAGGCTGTATTAAGGAATGCAATTACAGGATTTTTAAACAAACTTCGTGAGCAGATGCCATACAAGCAGCTTAATGGCATGAAGCATGTAACCTGAGATAAAGCACCATTCCTGTGAGTCATGAAAGAAAGCTAACCTGCAATTTCAAAACTTTTCAATACTGACAGCTAGCTCTGCATAGACATGAATCCACACATCTAAAGATACTATTTAGAATACTATCCCTGTACATATGCTACCTGAAAAAGGTATCCTGAAGCTGATGGGGCATCGTTGCAAAATCAAATGCACAATAGGACTGGGGAAGAAATACTTCCATGTTTTTTCTTACTTCCACAGGAGGGTTTGTCATAATGGGAGCTGCACTGCCAAAAAATGGATATGAGTACCTATTGAGTAAGAAAAAATAATAAACCAAATTTAATGCATGCAGATTGTAACTTCAAAAAATTTAAGTAAATATACATCTAGCTAATCATAAAGACTTAGATATGTCAGAACATAGAAATGATGTAAAACATACACTAATTCAATATCTATTACAAATATTGGCATGAAGGTTGAATTAGAAGCCAAACTGAATAGCTGATTTGCAAGGAAATATACTCTCTAAAATATTATGCACTGAGCAATAAATGTCTATCATAAATGTGCAATAATTACAATAACTGCAGTAGAGGATGCAATGAGGCTTTTAAAAAAAAACTACTATTAGGTCAGATTCAGAGAAAATGAATGGAATTCTATGTGCCTAACATGGCTCTGCTGGCTCTTTCCTGTAACTGAGAATGTAGACCACCACCATGATAAAGATTAACTTTCTTATGTACTCTGTGTGCGCATGTGTTTAATGCCACTCCTCTTGTAGCAGATACTAGTGAGTCTCTCAGCTGCTCAGAATGATCTTTTCAGTCACTACTAATAACCAAACTTCTTAAACTAATAAAACACACTATTTCAAGGCATCACTTCAGAAATCACAGCACAAGTTTTTATTTTCTATTCCTCTGAATACTGAGGCCTAAGTCAAACTGGAGTTTCTACTTCATATCTATAACAGTGTTCTAAATGTGCACACAATCTTGCAATCTGCTGTTTTACTCTTCATGGAAGATACCAGAGCCTGATGTTGTTTCAGTTTTCTGTTCTCTTTCAAAAGCAAAGCAAGGGTTAAACGTGATATTAAAAAAATGAAACAAGAATAGTTTCCTGCATACTTCAAATTTCAGCCGAAGTGCCAAACAACTGAATACCAGTTCATGGTCCAGTTAGCCCAAAAACATCACTTAAGTTAACCAAAATGTTACACTGATAACACAAATGTCCATGAAGTTGTTTGTGTCAGTACTCCCCCAACTTCAAAAAATGTAAACTTATTGATTTAAAATGTACTGTATTATATACTGTTGTTTTCAACCTAAGAATAGGCAATGGCTAAATTATCATAGCTATACTCTAAGTTTGTAGAAAATCTGGTAAAAAGGGAATTTTCAGGCAAGACGGATCTATTCATGGAGCTTTCAAGACCTGCACACTGTTAAACATTCCTTCTTCACAGACACACTATTCCACATTCCCATGCCTAATGCCTATTGAAAACCTCAAAGCTCTCTGTAACAACAAAACTCCAATCTAGAAACCTCATTAGCCATTTTATTGTCTTGTTCTCTGAAAATGTTCAGAAATCCATCACACACCAGCCTCAGAAACAACCAACCAGAAAAAGATATTAGGAAACAAATATTTAGGAGACAATTAACTTTGAGTGTTAATACATAAGCATACCAGCAGAAATAGGGTACCATCTAATATATATTTGATTAGAAACCTTACTTACACAAAAAGTAAAGACATTAGCCAACAAAAAAGGCAGGTGAACTATACATTTTACACATGGCAAAGGGAAGACCAAGCCTAGTAAAATATGCTGTACCTTAACATGCAATTGACAGGAAACCCAGCATCCAGATTCTGGATAGTTCTAAGATCTAGTGAGAAGCAGAAATGATGGGCAGCTGGTGGAACAGCAATTTTTGGTGCTGTAGTAGATTCAGAAGTACTGATGTGTTGACTCTGGGAAGCAGGTACTTGGGTGCTCAACACTGGAAACAAACAAATTTTTAGAAATCCACTTTAGTTTCTGTTCTGTTAAAATATTATATGTATGCTGTTCTCCTAAATTTTATTAACTTTCATATCTGTCATACAACCTAACAGATATGAATTTGTGTCAGTGCGTTTGATATTATTCTAGATGTGACATATTTCAAGGATCGTGACAAGCTGGAACATGACCAGCAGTGAACAAGATGGTAAATGGGCACGAAACCCATTAGGGAGCCCTGGTGGAGCCCTGGTTAAATGAAAGTACTGCAAGCCACAAGGTTATGAGTTTGATCCCAGAAGGTTCCAAAGCTGACTCAGCCTTCCATCCTTCTGTAGGGCGGTAAATTGAGTACCCAGCTTGTTGGGGGCAATTAGCTAAAAAACACTAAACTGCTTAGAGAGTGCTCTGGCACTGATAAGTGGTATATAAATATCAATGCTATTGCTATAAACCAAGAATGATGAAGAATGGCTTAGGCAGCCAGGTATGTTTAGCTTAGAAAAGAGACAATTTGAGAAGTGATATGATAGCCATCCTTAAATAAATGATTATATGATGTCACGTAGAATATAGAACAAATTTGTTTTTCACTGCTCTAGTGACCAGAACAAACCAATGAATTCAAATTACAGTAGAACCCCAGTATCTGCGGGGGATTGATTCCGGGCCCCTCCGCAGATGGCGAAACCGATGGATAATAGCAAACGCCATCCACCACCCCACCATTGTGCAGGAGCCTCCCCTGGGGGAAGGGAACAGGCGAGCTCCCTCCCCCCTTCGTCTCCGCAATCGCTGTGGTGGAAACAGAAGCCCTCCCAGGGGAAAGGAAGGGATGGGGCAGGCAAGCTCCCTCCCCTCTGTCCCTGCACCAGCTACTCGACTGAAGCCCTCCCAGGGGAAAGGAAGGGATGCGGCAGGCAAGCTCCCTTCCCCTCCCTCCCCCCTTTGTCCCCGCAATTTTGTCATGGCAGTGACAGAAGCCCTCCCAGGGGAAAGGAAGGGACAGGCAGGCAAGCTTCCTCTCCCCTCCCTTCGTCCTCATGATCACCACCACGGCAAAAGCAGCCCTTCCAGGGGAAAGGAAGGACAGGGCAGGAGAGCTCCCCCCTCCCTTTGTCCTCTTGATTGCCACCATGGCGAAAGCAGCCCTCCCAGGGGAAAGGAAGCAACGGGGCAGGTGAGCTCCCCCCTCCCTTTGTCCCCGTGATCACCGCGGCAGTGACAGAAGCCCTCCCAGGGGAAAGGAAGGGACGGGATAGGCAAGCTCCCTTCCCCCTTTGTCCTCGCGATCGCCACTGCAACGAAAACAGCCCTCTCAGGGGAAAGGAAGGGACGGGGCAGGCAAGCTCCCTTCCCCCTCCATTGTCAACTGCAGATAATTAAATTTGAAATTGGCGAATCAGCGGATACGGGGGAGCTACTGTAAAAGAGGCTCCACCTAAATCTTAGGAAGAACTTCTTGACTTAAAAACTATTCAGCAGTGGAACAGACTGGCTTGGAAAGTGATGAATACTCCTCCCTCGGAGGTCCTTAAACAGAGGTTGTATGTACATTCCTTGGGAATAATTCAACTGTGTATTCCTGCATGACAGGGCATTGGACCAGATGACCCTTGCAGTCCAACTCTATGATTCTGCTATTCTTCCCTTTCTAGACCTAAATTCTAAACTGACTATATACCAGCAGCTATCAAGAACAGCATAACTTCAAGATACACTGCCAGTCTGCTGCCAAAAATTGATAGTGATTTGAAGATCATCCATGTTATGGAGGCTGAGTTACATGGCAAGCTAGTACATATGGGAAGAGATTAGGTCGCTACATTTCAAGCACCTTCCTCATGTTGGCCCTAAAGTGAACTCTGTATTCTGTTCATAAAGTACAAAATAGTGTTTTGACACCTGCATACCTCTTCCATCTTAAATGGAGCTTTTAAGTTGATTTCAACCACTGTGCAGTGTCACCTATTTCTTTCCAACAGGAAACTATTTTATCTTTTTAAATAATCTATGATAGGAATGTTTTGGTAGTAGAGAATATAGTTATAAGTTTACAGTTAAGAAAATTAATGTCTATTTAACTCCTACCTTTCTTCTGTGGCTTTGGTTTCTTGTCATACTGAAGACTTTCGACTTCACTTTCAGTTGCATCCTCTTTTACAGGAGGAGAATGACGAATCTGGGGTAGTGTATTATGGGAATTGTGTTCAGGTCTCCTTTCTTGATCTTGTGTTGGAGACAAAGCCCTTTTCACAGTTTCAGAGTCAGCCCTTGAAACTGCATGGATTGCAGGCTGAACAAAATTCAATCTCTAATTAATATTTGAACATCATTTTCATATTTACAGAAAAGAGCTATAATACCACAATTTTTAAAATATTTTCTGTTATACTTCTACAATTAAAAAGTAAGTCAAAACTACAGAAGAAGGAAAGAGTTCTACCTGTAAAACTCTGCTATCTTTTTGTAGAGATACTGATACCCCAACAGTGGGTGCCATATCCAAAGGCACTGGGGGCAGTTTTTGCCGGGCTCTGTTGGGTGGGACAAGAACAAATGCTCCTTCAACAGCTACTGGGTGTTGATGGATTTCCACATTTCCTTTCTTCAGCAAGCCAGTTAGAAGTACTTCAGTGCTTCCAAGAGACTGATCTCCACAGCAAAGATGGATCTGCTTTTCAAAAGAGTATCCTGAAAATAACTGGGCTATAGACCACAGGAAACATATACAACTTCCAAACCAGCCAATGATCACATCCAAGTAGAAAAAGTCACACCTTTATAAGGGATATGCTTGTGGTGTCAGACAAACTACTTAATAAATCAAACCTTCCTTAGGCTACTGAGAGATTCTAATAATTCCCAGACTGCTGCATCCTCTGAAGACTCTGATTCTCCAAGTCAAAACTTTGCAACAAACACTACCTGGCCTTGCTACAGGGTATTGGAATGTATAACCCCCAACCCAAACAACGTCAACTGAGGCTACTCTGGGCTTGTCTACAGAGTGAAAATACTTTTCATACAATTCAAGGAGAATACATTTTGTCTAAATGGGATCCCGCATCAATCATCATATTCAGAAGGTGAGGGGGGCAAAAACTCCAAATATTCAGTGGGAAAACTCTTTGTGGCTTTGCCCGTATTTTTTTAAATAATGCATGGGAATGCAAACTATCACTCATTAGGACAACCAATTCACATCTCTGCACATTCTCAGAGTAAACAGCTAATTGGTCAGATGTGCGCAGGGGATAGAGCTTGCTGGCAATGCAGTGCCTGGAACTGCCATGTTGGATTTTTGCCATAGCAACTGTGTGCTGAGGTGACAAAACAGCCTTTTTTCTGTTTATTTAAGTGGAAGATTGCACTTCCGCACCTTGGATTTGCTTTTAATTTAAAAATACTGTTTGGCGGTGACAATAAAAACACAAGTAATTCTCTCATGCCTACCATCTTGATTCGCAGGTATGCCTGTTTGAACAACAGATATGTATGGCTTTGCAAAAGTGGAGACAAATGAAAGCTGCTGCAAATTGCGTTACTGTGCATCAATCCACATTTTACTGCCTCATAGAGATGAGTCCTAAGAGATTTGGACTCTGATTCAGATTCATGGGTCCTACAGTGTTCATAGGCTTAAATATTCACTATAACTATAGAAGCAACCTTGTACAGTTATCAACCTGAGCATGCTACCATGCAAGTTTATATGGAAATCTTTGTACCTTGACTGCATGCAAAACTGCTGGACTGGGATGCTCATTGTCTCCAGGTCCAAAATGTTGGTATGCATGGCACATGAGGCTATGATTATCTAACAACTCCTGAAGGATGTTCAACCCTAATCTTAACTGAATGTTTTCCTCTCTCTTGCCCCTGAACATACAAGGGACCCAGCGTGGTACAGTGGTTCAGAGTGCTGGACTGGGACTTGGGAGATCCTTGTTCAAGAACCCACTGAATAATGGAACTCAGTTTGTGGCCCTGATTCAGACATTTCTTAAACTAACCATGGATGTTGTGAGAATAAGGATGAGAAGAAGAGAATATATATGTACCCTTATGTTAAGCATGGCTTACACCCCCACTCCCAGAGGCCTACACCCCACTTCTAGAGACCTCAGAAATGTGTATTATTAATTTGGTTCCTTAATGTGACCTTCCACAAGGGAAAAGGCACAATGGTCTCAGAGAAGAGGACAGCTGAATGCCATGCTTTGTGCCTAAGGCTAAAAGCCAAAAAGGACACATTTCTCAGGAAAAAGGAGACAATGGATGAAATGAAACCTTTGTATTTGCTGATTTTGAAACTTCCTTTCCTTAATCCCAAACCTTAAGACCCTTGCTCAAGCGTTTAAAATCCAATCACTGGACATTAAGAAACACATTTAGCATTTTCTACACCTTTCGTCGAGATCAGGAAACTCATTGTGCAATCCATGAAGGCTCATGAAATCTATTGTTTCAACTCATGAAACACTACTTCCCTCAGGGGTATTTGGAGGTATAAATATCACCCCCAAAATATGCCTCAGTGTGCACAGTCAGTTATAGGGGACATTCTGTCTCTGTGTGGCCAGATTCCTCCATCCACTCTGCCGTATTGACCACAAGACAGGTTATCACCCCAACAAATCCTCTTGCTACTCTCTATCCAAGTTTTATCTACTGTTCTTCCTATAGCCTTGTGTGAATGCTTTTTCTGGGTGAATGTGTGTGTGTGGTGTTATTTTTGAACTCTTTAATAAAAACCATACTTACGGTAATTGTACATGTGTGTGTATTCCATCCAGACTAGTACCAGTAGACAAAGGTTTGCAAGATTCCCCTGTTACCCCCTTTTGCATAGCTAAAGTCAAGTTGCTGCTAATTTCCCCAACGTTTTAGAAACTCGATATTTTCTTGGAATTTTCCAAGGAGCATTTTGGGTAACATTTAAGTTCACTGGAGAAAAGGCAGGATATAAATGTAACTATTAATAAGAAAGATAAAATGAACATTGCTCTGGTGATCACCTTCCAGTGCAATCGGCCTTTTTTCTTTCTCTATGCACCCTACTATGCCGCCCTAAAAATGGATCCAGAACTTCCTGTCTTCTGGTGCAGATTTTGGTGTGTGATGGGACTGCAGTACGAAGGTGGACTGCTCTCTCCCAATCTGGCTGATAGAAGAATATCTGCCAGAAAAACACCCTCTTGGATTCTGACCTCATTACTTTCTTTCATAGTGTATTTTAGACTTAATAGGAGGCTCCAAACCACAGAACAAACAACAATCAAGGATGATTAACAACAGAGAAGTCATAGTTGCTTACCTGCAACTTTGAATGAGACAAAAAATACGCTCTTAGAACTTCAATGCTGCTGCGTATTCTAACAGACGCCCTTTCTGGCTCAAAGTTTGGATTCATCAGGTTAGTGAACGGTTCATTGGTAACATCATTGCCCAGTAGTGAGTAGTAGAAGAAAAATTCAGGCTGCCGTTCTGGAACTTTCATTGTGGTTGGTATTAGCTATTATAAACAAAGAGAGAAAACAATACAAACTACAGCTCCTTAAACATGTTCAGCAGCATTTCTCACATAAATAAACTTGCAATGTGGAATATTGTTTAAGTATTTAAGTATTTTGCACATAACATATCTAACAATAGGAACTGGAGATGTCAGTTCATAATCAGATCAGATACTT
This sequence comes from Gambelia wislizenii, assembly GCA_030847615.1. Classification (NCBI taxonomy): domain Eukaryota; kingdom Metazoa; phylum Chordata; class Lepidosauria; order Squamata; family Crotaphytidae; genus Gambelia; species Gambelia wislizenii. The sequence goes on along the minus strand of JAUMIR010000002.1, from coordinate 359,091,594 downwards.
TGCTCATTTTGCTAGGTTGTCCCATCAAGGGAGTGCAACAATTACTTTTGAGATCTGTTTATATTTTTAGCTGGAGCCATCTTAAAGGCAAATAAATAACACAGAATCAAAGGATTAGAAAAGCCATTAACCACAGCTAACTGTGGCAGATATGACATCTGCCATATATCAATCATCTACAACCTGCAAGCTCTACCCAAAGCTTGGAAGTAACACAATAACGTTACCTGCTTATTTTTCTAGTAATATGGGTGTAATGCTTTGTTTTCATTTTAACAATATAACTTTATGGTGTTTTGTACATATAGTGAAATTTATTTACCATGTTAAAAATGTTCATTTTAAAAAGCCATTTAGAGGGAGTTTAGGACATTTTCTATTTAATGCCACCACCACCACATTAGAAATATGTATTCCATTATAATGGCTAACAGTAACATGATGCATACATACACGTATTTATTTTATTTATGAATTAAAATAATTATATGTAGCCCTTTATCTGAAGATCTCAGGGTGACTTACAATAAAATCAACTTAAAACAATAAATAATTACAAAAGTTTAAAGCAATTAAAAATATACTAGCTGTACAAAAAAATTCTCCAAAAAAACGCCCAGTAGACCTCATGGCAACCGTGTATGGTAGGCCAGTGGATTTTTAAATTCCTCCTTCCTCTTCTCAGCATTCCACACTTTTCCTGGAATTGCTTAGGCTGACTTGCTCTGTTCCCCTGCTGCTGCCGCCACCAGTTGACTGCCTAGGTCCTGTTGCAGTAGCGGCAGCAGCATCCCGCCACTGCCAGTTGACTGACTGGGTCCCAATCTGGGCCACAGATTGAGTGGCAGGAGTGGATTGTGAGGTGGAGAGGCAATTTGCATGTGGATGGTTATTGTTGGGTGTGTTTCCTAAGCAGCCAATCAGCACACTGGGAAAGGCAACATACCCAAGGGATATATAGAGAGATTAAATTGTTTCTCAATTGAAAAGCAGACAATTTAAAACCAGTTAAAACAATCTATGCAGCCTGGATAAAATCAGTTCGGCTTTAGCCCTACATACATAATCAAACAGATGTAATGACTAAAACTAATATAGTAGCCATTTTCATGAATGTTTCCTATCTCTGGTACTACCAGAGTTCAGGCCTTAAGGCAAAAGCAGCAGCTGCATCAATAAACTGAATCAGTACTGTTACCTGTTCTAACTGTGTGGCAAATGCAATAGTAACAGATAAAATGAAGTAGTCTCTGCAATATTCTGCTGGTCCAATTTGATGATATCCTTCTTCTTCATTCAGTACTGCTACAAGATTTTTGGGATCCAATCCAGGGAGTTTCAGAGGTACTTAAAAAAACAACAACAGATGTTTTCAGTTAAAAATATGTTTTCAGTTAAGTTTTAGACAAAAGTACAAAATGCTAATTCATTATCCCAGAATTGAGAAATTTCTGAGAATACCTTGGATTTTTATTTTATTTTATTTTATTTTTTGTCCTTTGAGCCTGTGCAATGGATTTTTCTGGTGGAGCACAGCGTGGGAGAACTGGCCTCATCCTTTAAACCAAAGGTTCATCTGCTGTGGCCTTGCAAGCATGGACGTAGCAGCAAGGTCCTCGGGTCATAGGTTTGATTAGGGTTTCCTTCTCTTAGATGGTTGACCTTACAGGGTTGGACGAGCACCATCTGCCTGGGTTTGGGATTAGAGTTTTCCTTCTCCTAGGATGGTTGCCATAAGGCTAGAGAGCCCATCCTGCCCTTTGACGCTCTTTGTCAGACCCTTTGGTTTTGACCTGTCTGGCATGGGAGGCCCTACCGGTGGCTATTATGCCACCGCCAGCATAGCTCAAAACATCATTAGGGTAAGCAAGCCTCTCTCCCACGACAAGGGGTGTCAATGGAGAGGTGAGAATACCTTGAAGACAGTGTCATCAAGAAATCCTACTAGTATTGAGCTTGTATGGTGCTGAATAAACCCAATGTGGTAATGTGGACTGGTAATGAGTATATAACAATTAAAATTATACAAAACAATTAAAATTAAGTAATAATTTAAAACAATTAAAATTATATAAAATATTTTTTAAATGTCATACCTGATAACATCAGGGGTTTTCAGTGCAGGGGAATTTACTTGTTATTTCTAAAATACCACAGTGGGAGATTTTGGACAATTTTTTTTATTTAAGTGTATTGTAAAATGACTTTTAAAAACCTAAAATTTAGCACATTGACACCACATTATGCTCACAGTATTGAGTGTATCACTCTCTAAGTAATAAGTAACAACTATTTTGTTACTCTGCAAGAAAATAGAAATGAATGCCTAGTACCTAAAAAAATATCATTCCAAAGCCTCATTTTTATTTAATTCACATCCCTATGGAACCCAAAGTGGCTTACAATGTAGTACAATGTGTTTGTAGTACAAACGGGTAAACACATTAGACAACCAATATAATTAAAACATAACTTTGAAAATTAAAAGCACATTCAACACATAAAAATATGTCTAGTACACCAACTGAACATTATTCTGCCTCAACCAGTTTAAAAGGCTGAAGGCCTTTTTAAACAAGGCCTTCACCTGCTGGCAACAAAAGAGCAGGGAGGGGGCCAACCAAGTCTCCCTTGGGAGAGAGTTCTAGAACTTAGGAGCAGTCACCAAGAAGGCTCTCTCCCATGTCCTTATCAGACAAATCTGTGAGCCCTCCTGCCTCAAAGAGCTGGCTTACATGGGGGAGATACAGGCTTCCAGACAGTCTGTACATACGTTATAGAGCTTTATAGGTCATAATCAGTACTTTGAATTGTGCCTGGAAACAAACCAATAACTGTTTAAACAAGGGAGTTATAATATCATACAGAAATATTCATCTGAACAAATTGGAGTTATACCACTCACACTCAAGACAAAGTGTTTTATACATTGACATAATTCTGTTATTTTGCCTGTAAGAAAAAAAAAGTCAAACTGAACTAGTAAAGGAGAGTAAGGGTATGAAACAGAGATGAAAATAACACTCACCATTTGCAACACTCCACTGAGGTTGTACTTTACTAATCTTGACAAAAGAATTTAAATAAGCTTTAGGATAGAAAACCAATTGAAAAATAAAAGTGAAAGATGAAAACTTAATGAAGAACATAAGCATAACTAGGATACCTGCATGTGTTAGTTTCACCTGGCCTTTATTTCAGTAGCAAGGACTGATTATTATTTTATTTTTAATCACAGCAACATATAAACATATAGACAGAAAAGGAAAATAAAAAAGGGAAAAGAAAATGACAGCATAGAAAAAATGGACATGCAGGCATGAACTCAAAATCTAGTATTCCAAAATCTTACAAACAATGTCTGGTATTTTTTTTAAAAAAAAAATACTCTACTTAAATTTCAAAACATGTCCTCATTTACTAGACAGGCTCCAACATAAAGAAATGTACCCAGCCCTTGTCAATCATTCCAATACTTTATTTATATTACAAGATGTTGGGGCAGGAAAGGGGAACCCTGGCATGTTCTGAATTTAAGCACCAAATGTTATTAGCATTGAAACTTTTTTTAAACTTCAGGAAGTTTCATCATAAATATCTGAACAGATCTGTTTATCCCACTGTATAGAGTTAACACCTTTATAAACAAAAACACTGTAACTTCAAAATGAGAAAAGATGACATCAGTTCCTAAAAACTCCAGATTGACTGCAAGAAGTCAGAAATCAAATCATAGAATCATAGAATTGTAGAGTTGGAAGAGACCACAAGGGCCATTCAGTCCAACTCCCTGCCACACAGGAAATCCTTCAGGGCAAGCGGGAACAGGCTACAGACTTGTAGGATCTAGGATCAAGACTGTCAAGGATCACCAAGTTTAGTCAGGACTGCAATAGTGCCATGGTGATAAACTAGGGAAGCATGCATTCATTTTCAGCACCAGACCTGAGAATTTATTTATTTTTTTTGTAAACAGAAAAAAAAATAAAACAATGACAAACCATTCTGCTAATCCTTGCCAATAATTATCAGGATACTTTAGGGTCTTCAGATTTTACACAATCCTAGAATCTCTTCAAATTTCAAAAACACAATAGTGTTTGATGAAGCTTTCATTATTTTACTAACCTGTCATGTCTCTGGGGGGTGCTTCCTTAGCTTTAAAGCCATCCACAGATGCTTTGGTATCAGTCTCTAACATTAGACTCAGTTGTAGTTCAGATTTAAATTTTGTGTATTTGTTGCTGAGTAAAGGATACCATTTTGGCAGCTGCAGAATTTCATTTAAAACAAGAAGTTGGGAAAATGCACACATTAAATGGTAAATATGCAGTCGTTATCAAATAAGATGTTGCCAAACTGAAAAAGGTATTTTCAGACATCTTACATTTAAGATGAAGACAAATCATTCTTACTGGTCATATTACATCATCACTACTACAAACACAGTAGTCGGCCCTCCATATCCATGGATTCTTTATCCACAGATCACACCATCCACGGCTTGAAAATACCACCCTCGAAAAATCCAAAAAGTAAACCTTTGATTTTGCCATTTGTTATAAGGGACACCATTTTACTACACCACTGTATATAGTGAAACTAGATCATCCATGAATTTCGGTATCCACGGGGGGTCCTGGAACCAAACCCCAGCAGATATCAAGAGCCTACTCTATGCTTTTTTATTCCGTTCACTCAAGCTAAGGGAAGATTTTAAAAAATGAAGGCAGAACATGACTTTAGCCCAACCTAGATATAAGAAGAGAAGTACAATGTCCCTTGCCTGCAGGAAAGATAATCAGTAGAAGATATGAATTCATGTCACATTAAAACGGCAAGATGATGGAGGGTGCAAAGAGGAGATTAACAATATATACAGTAGCACCTCCACATCTGCTGATTCAATTATCTGTGGATGGCAACAGCAGGAGGGTGGACGGGGGAGGAAGGGAGGAGAGGAGGAGGAGTAGATCTACCTCCCTTCTCTGCCGGGATCACACTCATAGGGAAAATGGCGACATGGGGGCAAAGGGAGGGGAGGAGTAGATCTGCCTCCCTTCTCCCTTTGCCCCTGGGATCGCTCTTGTGGGGAAAATGGCAACGCAGGGGTGAAGGGAGGTGTGGCATAGATCTGCCTCCCTTCTCCCTTTGTCCCTAGGGTCGCCCCCCTGGATCGCTCCTGGCGGGAATGGCAACAGTTCATTATTATTAAAATGTTCACTATTATCCGCGGATTTCATTATCCGCGGGGGACCATGGAAACAATCCCCCATGGATACAGGGGTCCTACTGTACCTACATCCTACTGTTGTAACTATTCAGCTATAGATTAGGGTTAGGAAATTTGCATTTATTCACTGTGCATTTCCATTTATTCACAGAAAATTCTGATTGCAGTTTGTTTCTGCCTTGATAACAATGATTTATAGCAACGGACCTTAAGATTCTCCTTTGGTGGGGGGACAGGGAAGCTGGTTAATATTGGCCCACAAAATAAAACGTATTACACATATATTGCATGTGTTCTTAATTGTTGCTATGTTTTATTTTACAATTACCCTATTAGGAAAAGAAAAAGGAAAACCATAAATCCCTTTAACAGCAGCAAAAAAATAGTCTGCTACTAATCTTTACTTTAGCAGATAATCATCTTCGCAAGTGGGTCACTGAATCAAACTAGCATTTTACATGGTGACAGAGACTTGGCTACACAGTCCTTTTGCTACTATGTGTGTGTGTATGCACGCATGCACCTTCAAGTCGCCTGTTGACTTATGGCAACCCCATGAATTCATAGGGTTTTTTTAGGAAAGAAATACTCAGAAGTGGTTCTGCCAGTTCTAAATATTACACCCTATATTACACACCAAAAATAGAGATTGCAGTTCCAGCCAGCTGCACTACCAATTTTTACGCCTATTCTACAGGCAGAAAACTCAAGAGTTGACAAGTTAGAGCCTTTAGGACACTATGGAGAGGAACTGGCAGGCACTTGAGTCATATAGCCATTAAAACCTGAAGACAGGATCCTACTTATACCCTGCACCAATATGACAAGAAAGCATCTGCAAAGAAAAGCATGAATTCAAGATCTTGCTCTACTTTGGGAGGGCAAATATATAGAAATGCAAAGCACAGAAAGCCACCATCAATTTCCACATCACTTATTAGGGCACCACCACAGATTCTGAGATTTCTGTAAATGCAATGAAATCTCACATCTCATTAGCATTTCTACAGATCTTATTTGCAAAACCAAAGGGTTTTTTTTGTCCATGTCTTGTCTGACTACACCTGATGTGCACAGTTTAAAACAATATAATTCGTTGTGAAAAGAAATGTTCACCATAATTTTATTTTCCTTTTAATTGCTTGCTTTCCGCCCTCCAATATTGCATATTTTAAAATGCTAACTGAAAGCTATCTGACATCATTGTTATTTGGTTGCAGTTATTAAGGACAATGTAAGGGATAGTAATTTCAGCAGTAAGAGTACTATAAATTGAAGGTTAGTATAACATTCTAAAATATATTTTCCTGTGCCAAGAAAAAAATGTAACTGATACTTTATATTGCCATCTCCATCTTCCTTTGAAATATAGCCTACAGAACCTGGTCTTTGTTGGCAGTCTCCCATCCAAGTACTAACTAGAGCTGACCCTGTTTAGCCTCCAAGATCAGATAGCATCTGGTGCCTTTAGGGTATTCAGCTTGGATGACACCAAAATGTAAACAAAAACCTGCAAAAATTAGACTAGAGGAGATAAATAATTACTGAGTGAAAGCCTTGTCAAAATCCTGACCACAGAAAAGAGTCATCTGTAGCACAGCTTTGGAGGTTTGATTTGTATCCATTTACCTATTCATATAATCAAAACACTATCATTTGGGAAATTAAACTGGTTCTTGTGACGAACAAAATGAAAGCTGTGAGCTGAGAAGACCAGAAGGCAGCTGATCAATCCGAAGACAGCTGGAGCTAGCCAATGAGAGAGCAGTTGGGAGCAGATAAATAGCCCAGGCTGTGAGAGAGAGAGGGGTGGGGACCGTTTGTAGAGATGATAGGGACAGTTCTTAGAAGAGATAGGAACCGAGAGAATTCAGTGAAGAATCCATTGGTCAGAGTTCCTGAGGGAACTAAGTTTTAAAAGGATAAGAGTGGAAGAAAGGATAACTCTTATTATTTACAGAACTCTAGTAGAGAGAGAGTCTGTGTTGTTAGTTTGTAACAGTCACAAGAGATTGAAGTATGGTATATGAAATAGCTATATTGGATATGAACCTGTAACTCAGAACTGTTATTACCAAGTTTTAAGAACAAGACGTCGTGCCTGCATGTTTAAAAGAAATACACCATTCTACTGTTTTATTAAAACCTATACTGGCCTCTGAGTTAGATGTGAAAACTGCTACCATTGTGCTATCAGTAGATTATGCACGGGGGAAGTGATAAGTGTCAAGAAGCCGGTCACTTAAGATTTTAAGGAGAAATAGACGGGAAGACAGTGGTGGTTTACCACAATGCTATGGTACAAATATTGTGTTACAGAAACCTTTAGATCGGGTAAGATGTAAGAGACAGACATAAAACCCTATCTCTTTGATTTCTAGACCAAATGCACAAGTTGTCATTAGGGGTTTTATATCAAGTCCTTTAGGTAGTTTTGATAAGCTGAAGCCCAGTTTTCTCTGAAAAGATAAATTGGCTGGACTATATTACTTCATAATTCCAAACTGGACATCACATGCTTACGTTCTGATGCTCATAAGACATTTCTACCACACAGAAAACAAAGTAATAAGGGATAATGTTTTGGCCTAACCTTCCCTCTGACATGCCAGTTCTCTACATGTAAGGATTGATGGATAAACATTTAGTGCAGAGTTGGGAATATATGGCCCTCCCAATGCTGCTGGACTGTAACTCCCATCAGCTCCAGAATACCCAAATATGAGGGATGTTGAGAATTACAGTCCAGCATCATCTAGAGGACCACAAGTTGCCAGCCCCAATTCAATTATTTGAATTTGCACTCTAAAACTGTACCAACCAAACTGCAGTTGATCACTCCAGTGAGAAATTAAGTCTAAAAATCTGCGATTCAGTATATAATCTGAATCAAGATGACTTAATATGGGATATTTGATAGAGATCATACTTTCAATATGGTGTCATAAATAATACCTGCTTCTTCTCTTGAGCAGTTCTTAAATCAAGTACAACATAACCTATAGTCTCCTTGGCTGCAGTTGAAGAATCCACAGCAAAACATTGTAGTTTAATTGGTGTACGTTGTAATCTGCAAGGAAATATAAATACAATCCAGGAAGAGTAAGGATTTAAGGTTCATTTTTATAGAAAACTTTTTTTAAAAAAATCACAACACACTTTGGACATGGCGTGGACTTTCAATACACTTATTATCATAGAATCATAGAATTGTAGAGTTGGAAGAGACCACGAGGGCCATCCAGTCCAACCCCCTGCCATGCAGGAAATCTTGATCAAAGCATCCCTGACAGATGGCAATCCAGCCTCTGTTTAAAGACCTCCAAGGAAGGAGACCCCACCACACTCCGAGGGAGTTTGTTATCATTGAAACTAGTAGCACCAGATAAAAGATATATCTTGCAAGAATTAGGAAACTTTACTCATTTACAATGAACACTCATATGCATGAAAGTTTCTAATCTATTAAATGGGCTCAAGGTATATGATCACAATTGAATATAAACCCAATTCAGACATCATGAAATCAACACATGAGCAGGGGAAAGCACATTCACTTTCCCCTGCTCCCCATTGGTCTTATGTGGAGAAGCATTTCCTTTGTTTTCCTCATGTGAAGAGTGTACTGAAAAAAAGAGCTTCCTCTCAGTATAGCAAGCCTCTTCGTCAGAAAGTCACTGGTCCCATGAAAAGAATGGCAGAATGCCTGACAGTACCATGTTCCCCTGTTTTCATGTTTATTTTATAAATCATGAACAGGGTAAGTCAAGGAGAAATCCGTTTTTGACATGTTGAAATATGAGGCAACATAGATTTACACTGAAGAAAAGAATCTGAACCTTCCTTCACAAAGCTATCAGATAACGACATAAAATATGCACTTCTTTGACTTTTTCAGAAAAATCTTGGGGAAAACTATATAAGCAAAGTTCTACACACATGAAGCAAGCAAACAAAATCAAATAATTCAGAAAACAATGAGAAGTAACCTGTGTTGGTGAAGTGCTTTTCTGTCAAGTTCCCAAGCTAACTCTGTGGCAAATTCGGGTTGATCAGTATGTTCTACTGGGTCAGTAGCTAAATGTTCACCATCAAATTTTGCCTCTACCACCAGCATATGCTTTGGACGTCTGGGAAAATAACGTCCTAGAAAAATAAGAAAAAATACACATACCAGGAACTTCTTGCATTAAACAGCTGACAGTCTAATTAATTAGAACACGACACAACTACTTACAGTTATCACAGCTACCTAGGCATTCTACAAAATTTGAATAAAATATTCAGAAACATATTTCTGAGGAAACAAAGGATGTTTACTCTGACATTTGTGGAAATATCAACTGGTAAGAAAATATCAAAATGCAAGTAGAAGTGCAAATACAATACAGATCTTTTCTGCTGGATACATCACATGCTTTAAGGATTCAACTTTATGTTATCATTTCCAACAATAATAACATTTTCCTATTTATTTAAATTCAGAACTAGGCTGCCCAAACCCCAAAAATCTCTAAAGTCACATTTTAATGAATACAATACTTTGGAAAGTCTGGATAGTGTTTAACAGAAGGAGGATCTGTGAAAAATACCTACTGTTATAAGGACTACACATGAAGCTGGGGACTTTTAACAAGAAGAATCCCTAATGCAGCGTATCCAAGTTCTAGACAATGCACAAAGAGTACTTGATGATATGTCTGGATACTACCTTTGAGCATGTGTGCATGAATTTCAAATCTCCTGAACTAAAGTCATGTCTGCTTTTCACCTTTTTGTAGAACCACATCGGACTAATGTATCCACCCATAAAAGTGCAATGCCAAAATTACATTTTCTTGTGCTATACTGTACTACACTGGAAAGAAGCTTCTGCTACACCAGCTCAGTATTAAATTACAAACTAGCACTGAACTTTCTGGGCTGTGAAATGAGTCCCACAAGTGTTTGCCACTACGAAATACCACTGAAATGACATGGATTACATGTCAATTAGGTGTTTTCAGTGCTACCTGGACATATTTATTTTTGAAAGGGCAAAATCCAGCAAAAGTTTTCAGTTACAGTCTAAAGGGCTGGCTTGACCTGCACATTGCCATTCAATCCGCTCCAGCCACAAACTTGCAGGAAGAAGCAGGTGAAAAGTCCTCCCCACCACCACAGTGCCTCTGAGGGAAGGTTTAATGGATGGTGTAATTGTATTATTATTATTATTATTATTATTGGGAATGATTGTTGTTGTTGTTGTTGTTAGGGTTTTAAACCTTGAATTAAGTCTTGGGAGTCCACAGCAACAAAAGATATTTAAAGGGGGTCCCTGGTAAAGCAAAGGTTAAGAGCCATTGGCATAATTGTATTATTATTGTTGTTAGGGGTTTAAATCTTGAGTTAAGTCTTGGGGATCCACAGCAACAAAAGATATTTAAAGAGGGTCCCTGGTAAAGAAAAGGTTAAGAGCCACTGACATAGTTGTTGTATTATTGTTGTTGTTAGGGGTTTAAATCTTAGTTAAGTTTGGGAGTCCACAGCAACAAAAGATATTTAAAGGGGGTCCCTGGTAAAGAAAAGGTTAAGAGCCACTGGCATAATTGTATTATTGTTGTTGTTAGGGGTTTAAATCTTGAGTTAAGTCTTGGGGGTCCACAGCAACAAAAGATATTTAAAGGGGGTCCCTGGTAAAGAAAAGGTTAAGAGCCACTGGCATAATTGTATTATTGTTGTTGTTAGGGGTTTAAATCTTGAGTTAAGTCTTGGGGGTCCACAGCAACAAAAGATATTTAAAGGGGGTCCCTGGTAAAGAAAAGGTTAAGAGCCACTGGCATAATTGTATTATTATTGTTGTTGTTAGGGGTTTAAATCTTGAGTTAAGTCTTGGGGGTCCACAGCAACAAAAGATATTTAAAGGGGGTCCCTAGTAAAGCAAAGGGTAAGAGCCACCTTCGTCTAACTGGAGAACTTCCCTGCTCGTCCAAAGGTGCCTCAGCTAAGAAGTCCCCCCCCCCGCCTCTCTGTGTGTGATTTCCACCAAGCAGCCGCCATGGCAAACCAATTCTCAGTCTGCCCCAGATGTCAATTTGGGGAAGGAACCACGGGGGCTTTTCATCAACCGACATCGCGACACCCCCGGGGTGGGTTGGGTTGGCGGGCGTGGCCGCTGCCTTTTGACCCTTCCCCTTCCCGACGCTCTTTACCTTCCAGAATAGAAACCACTACCAGCAGCTGGTCAGATTTGGTGCCCATTTTCCAGCCGGTTAATGGGCTGCTGCTGCTGCTGCTGCTGGGCTCTCTCTCTCTGCCCTGGCAGGAGGCGACGGGAGGCCCCCCTTGCTTCGCAGGGGAGCCCAGCCGCAAGGCGGGGAGGACGAGGAGGAGGACGAGGAGGGCCCACCCAGCTCCGGGATCCCGCCGGCCGGGGCCCCTTTCGCGCCTCAGCTTCGCTTCCGACCCAGCCACCGCTTAGCAACCAGCCAGCGTCGGCCTCCCCGGAACGTCACGGGGCACAAAGAGTGAGGCCCAGCGGGGGAAAGAGCGGCTCTGCCAGACTATGGCTTCGCTTCCGGTTATTCAACGCCGGCTTCGTTTCCGCCTGGGAATGGCATCGTCGTGCGACAGCGCCTCCTACCGGAGCGGGGGAAGAGGAAACGTTTCATAGGCTGTGAGGAGAAGAAGTAAAGACACAAGAGAAATTGTCCACTTTATGACAAATCCACACTACACAAATACTCCAGTTTGAAACGGGATTATTTGCCATGGCTTCTTCCTATGGAATCCTGGATTTGTAGTTTCATAAGGTCTTTAGCCATCCCTGCCAAAAAGTGCATGCCTCCACAAACTACAAATCGCAAGATTCCATAGGAAGGAGCCATGCAAATAATCCAGTTTCAACCTGGATTATTTCTCTAATGTGGATGCCCCCATTCACATTAGAAGGTTGCAATGGAGTTAACAAGTGATAAGCAGCTGTTGGCATGGTCAGACCCTTCACAGACCCATCACTACATTGTTGTAGCGCTACTATTCCACTATAAGTGTTCTGACTGCCTCCTGTGGAAGCCTGGGATTTGCAGTTTAGGGAGGGGCTTTTAGAACTCTTAGCCAGGGAGTTCTTGGGCCTCACTAAACTACAAACCCCAGAATTCCACAGGAGGTAGCCATAGCAGTTAACGTGGAATAATTGCACTATAACGGTGTAGTGTGATAAAGTCCATAGTTCTGCTGGTAACCAAACTTGAATAAATCCACTGGATCAATGGAATGTATCAATATGTTGACTCAGCCGGAGAGCTCTAGTGTCTCATCAAATTGCAAACATCAGGATTCTGTTGAAGTGTTGCAAACTTCATGGCAGTTGAAGTGGAATCATGATGCTATAACTGTTTATTGTGTAAGGGCCTATATTGACTAATAGTGAGCAGGAATGTGCCATAAGTGTCGCTATCACCCATTTGTTCCATAACATGTGACAAACATTGTTGATAAGCACGTGTGGTAGTTGGAGCTTTAACTGCTCTGCTGCCTCCTTTTGAATCCTGGGATTTGCAGTTTAAGGAGGTGCGTTTAGAATTCTTACCCAGAGAGCTCTTGGGCCTCACTAAATTACAAACCCCAGAATTCCACAGGAGGTAGCCATAGCATTTAAAGTGGAATGATAGCACTATAACAATGTACAGTTGTCCCTTATATTCGCTCGGGTTTGGTTCCAGGACTCCCCGTCGATACCAAAATCCGCAAATACTCAAGTCCCATTATATGCAATGACATAGCAAAATGGTGTCTCTTATATAAGATGGCAAAATCAAGGTTTGCTTTTTGGATTATTATTTTTTAAATAATATTTTTCGAGCCATGAATACTTAAATTCATGGATACCAAATCTGTGGATACGGAGGGACAACTGTAGTGTGAAAGTTTAGGGTTGGGAGGTTAAACAAAACACATCTAGGGGGCTTCTCTAGTCTCTAGCCCCTTTTAGGACAAAAATGTGAACTGTTTTCATTTAACTGCTCTTTTTTTCAGAGCCGTGCTGCACTATACAGTACTTTCCCAAAACAATTCATTGAACAACTTCAAAAACTTACTTTTCTTGCCACATATCAACAAAAATAGCAAAAAAAACAAACAAACCCACAAAACAAACAAAACCAAGAATAAACCACTAGTAGAACATCAAGAAAAATGAGTAAAATAGAGCTATTGTGATAATTGGTAACCAAAGTTTTCTTGTCTTCAATGCTCCAAAATGTATTACAAATTAATCTACATCCTATGTTCTAATAATATCTTTACAATAACTAAAAAGGAACAAGATCTGCTTTACATTAATGTATTGCTGATAATCAGTCTGGGCCAATAGTGATATTTCGTATACAAAGCAGCTTAATACTGTTGTTGTGCTGCTTGGAATTGTCAAACCTGTATGTTATCGTTTTATGTGTCATCTTTCTCACCATATACAGTACCTGACTGCTCAAGATAAATATGAAAAAACCCACCAAATGAAGACAAGTCAACTAAAATGTTCAAAGACATAACTGTTAGACTGGGACTGTCTATACGATTAAAAAATATGTACGGCGTTCGAAAGATCGATCATGTGTACACATGGCCTTTTGGATGCATACATGTCTTTCAGAAGGAAGGTTAGCGAATCCCCCATAAACTACGTGGATTTGGCATTCAGGAGGATTAGCGAATTTTGAGCTAAAATCCGTACAGCTGTTCATATTGTTGATGCTCTGTACATCTCATTCGCACACATACGAACAGGCAGTGTAATCTGATTGGCTGGCCAAGCACAGGGGGGCGGGACTAGCAAAGAGGGGAATTGGGAGTGGTCGCCATGTTGGATTCCCAGCTAAGCGAGAGTCCAGTAAGGACATGAAATGGAAACTTTTACATATATTCATTTTTATTTTACATTGTAAATAGGAAAAACCGGCTGTCCACAAAACAGGCACCTTTTAAAAAAATTTTTTTAAAAAGGCAGGAGATTTAAAACCACCTCGTGGATCGCTGGCTCCAGCCAGCTAGGCAAGGGGAGTCATACAGAGTTGGGGGGGGGTAAAAAATCATATAGGCAGATTGTACACATACGAACATCTGCCGTTTTGGATTTTTTACCTCCCAAACAGATTTTTTTTCCCATCGTGTAGACGGGGCCTGAATCAGTATGCAAAGGGCCTTGCAGCACTTTTGAGACCAACTGAAAGACATTTGTAGCATAAGAGTTCATAGATAGGCTCTATATCACCAGATGGAAAGTCTCAACATGCTACAAGATCCTTGTATTCACAATTTTAAACTTTCACAAAGGTGGTAGTCAAGGGACTCCCTCTGTTTTCCTCTTTCCCACTAGGATCCCTCAAGAATTTGTTGTATTCTCTCTATATACACTGTCCCTTGGTGATCTTGTCAGATCTCCTGGGTTTTAGTACCATCTTTATATTGACGGTAATTACCTCTTTATCCCATCACGTCCCATGTCTCCAATGGCTCGCCTGATATATTCCACTTGTCTCTTTTGGCACCATCTCAAACTCAGTATGGTAATTCAAAGACATAGCTGTGTTCATCTGGAATATCACTAAGCACAGAGATCTTGTAGCACTAACTGAGAGAAATAAGTTGTAGCATAAGTTCTACTTCCTCGGAAGCACTGAGGAAGTAGACCAAGTCTACAAAAGCTTATGCTACAACTTCTTTCTCTGTTAGTCTCAAAGTGCTACGAGATTTCCTTGCTCAGTATGGTCATGACTTAATCTCTCACCTTTCCTTCCAGGTGTTCCTCTGCTTATAGACTGACTATATCCATTGGCAATGTCATCATCCATCTTGTTGATCTGCCATGACACTTTGGCTTTATTTCACAGAACATACTGTTTTCTTTCTGTAGTCCTTTTTGTCATACAAAAGTGTCCTTTTGTCTCCATTCGTGGTTCACTTTCCATCTATTTTATTTGCTACTCCAGACTTTCTATAGTTTTATCTTGGCTTTCCTATTCAGCTCCCTTCTACCCCAAACTCTGCTGGGAAAGAATGTGTGTCTCTCTTGATGCTCAGACCATGTCATGAGTATACTGCTTTTCTGTATGTTCTCAGATTCTATACAAATTATTCATTCTTATCTTGAAAGCACACCATGGCTTTGTCCTTGCATTCTCTCTACTGCTATATCCCAATATATTCCTGCCCCTTGCACTTCCAGTCCTACTTCCCTATGTCATTCACAGATTTCCCGCTACCTACCTTCAACAACTTCACATTTTTTCCCATTCTGTTCCGTGTACCTAAAACTTTCTTCTGGAATACTTGTTTGATGCTGCCTCTTTTTTCAAACCTCTCTTTTTCCCTGGAGATTTTGGCACGGAGTCCTCATGAACCAACAGCACAATCCTATGCATGTCTAATCTACTCAAAAGGAAGTTCTACTGAGTTTATTGAGGTAAGTGTGTACAGAATTGCAACGTAATCATTTAACAAAGGAGCAATTATTAGCAAAGAAGCAACAAGGGAATCACTGCTGGTAGAGTGTTCTGCTACAGAAATTAAAGGATCTGCTAGGCTGAAAAACCTGGGAAAATCCCATTGCTTTGTGACCTGGCTAGTGCAAATCAGCAGTGCTACAAATGAGGAGGGATAATTTACTTATCACTTCCTCCCGCTGCTAATAATTACTCTGACTGTATCTTTTATCATGTCTGCCCATCTAACTAGATGTCTGGGCATTATTTACTAGATAGAAGGATGTTAGCAAATCATTTGTTTTGTTAGTTGCCCTTCATTTTTATGTACATTTTATTGTTTGTCCAACATTGTTTCTGCCCCCCTCCCAAGCTCTTTAATTTACACAGACGTTTATTTTTGCTTGCCTTTCTAATATTTTATTACTGTGCCAAGCGTCAAAGTACTAAATATTAGTTTTAAGCCAATATCATAGTATGATATATCATTTGGAGCCAGTCAGAAGGTTTAGAGATGTTTTGACTTCTGTGAATAGCAATGCATCCACAGTGGCCAAAATCAACCCAATAAATTAATGTTCTAAAATATTCACCAATGCCACTTTTGTCACTTCTGTATCTCACACTTACATGGGTGCCCACTATTTTACTATGTGTTCAAGGCAAACATGGAATATCTGAAGTATTTTATGCTGGAATAAACTAACTTGTTGATTTTTTTTTATTTTTTATTTTTTATTTTTATTTTTTGGTGATGGCATAAGACAGAGAGAGACAGGGAACTTGTCCTTGTAGCAGCTGATTGCAGATTACTGCAGCTATTACTAGGAAGAGAGGAGGGGAGAGTGTGTGTTAAAGCTGGGCAAATGAAAAATTGCTTGTTTCTCTGTAACAACTCCACTCTTTTGTCATATCACTATTGGCAACACTGGCAGGCAACTGCTGAACTGAATGAGCAAACAATCTCTGCAAATTTTCTAATAGCTCATGTATATGTGACACAGACAGCTTCTCTCTTCAGAGAATCTGTTTTGCCTATTGTTTCCATTGTCATTTAGGGAATTGTTGTTGTTGTTTGGAGGGTGGGGGGTACAATCTGTTACCTATGCATATATCTACTCATGCAAGATGTTCTGAGGGAGGGGAGTGACAAGGCAATGTTATGTTATCCAACCGGGTTAACCCTAGCATATATGTATACTGGTACTTGATTATTTTTTCTTAATTTTGAGTATTTCCTGTTCCCTCGCCTTCATTTTCTAGAAGCCACACTTTGGTCATCCCAGTTAAATGGTTTTGCAATACTGTGATTGCACTTCTTATTTTCCCCTGGGTTTTCTTTTCACCCTAGCTCATTCTGTGATGATTTGTGTCAATAGTACAAGGGAAGAGGTGAATTCAGGTTGTAATCCATCAAATAACATCCACCTCAAACTCTACTTTCCCCATGCAATTTTAAGACCACAAGTCTGAAGTTACCTCCCTGTGAAAGTGCCCCATTGAAATCAGTATGATTATTTGTTAGTTCATGGAACCCAGATTCAAATATATCCTCTGCATTGTCAGTCATTGTCAATTTGTTATCCAAGCTCTTGAAAATTATTGGCTGGGTGCACTTAAGTGATATTGGGACAACTGCCCGATGGTTTAAGATAATGAATATTTTAAATATATAAATAATAGATAATAATGCTAGTGCTACTTAGCCAAGAATGGTGCTATTTCATTGCCCACAAAAAGACCTTTTTTAAAAAAAGAGAAGCAGAATCACAAGATTATTTTAATCTTTCTGTTCAAAGGTCTAATTAATACAGATTTGGTGATAAGGCACTGAGTTAATTCACAGCAGATATATTGTTTCCATTGGTGACAATTAATTTTCCTGTGCCACCCACTCCCCATGCCCTGTAACACACATTATTGTATGGGAAGGCACAGCATTTAAATTATCATCTCCAGGGTATTCCTAATTGCAGTTCCATATAAATGGAGTAACTATAGCAGAACCCTTTAAAAATGTACAGCGAGACAGAAAATGTATCTCTTTAGGAGAGAATGTGTCAAAAGAAATCTTGACAAAAGAATGTATCAAAAACTTTCTTCTTACAAACTTTGCATCATGTTGTTAAACGAGATTGTAGAGTGGATAGCCTAAATTCATGTAGAACTGAAATCTCTATAATCAAGTGTAGCCATTTCTCTGTTCTGCTCTAAGGCCCAAGACAATCCAACAGGCTGCACTGCTCCCCTTCATGCAGTTTTCACCAGTGTTTTGTTGGGAGTTCATGATACCTCTTGTATGAAGCCATAGGAGAAACAAAACAATGAAGAGCAGGAACAATGAAACCCCAGAGGACTTTTTCAGACAGGACTTACCGTGCAAGGAGACTCCAGAACAGTTACGACACTGTCGTGTGGCGGGGTTCCATTTCAGACGACGCTGTCCCTCTCTCGGCAGCGTCCGTGACTGTTCCGGACATGATTGAAGGCAGCCATGCCATTTTTTACTCATGGAAGTCTGAAACAGACCCCCTGCCGCGCGACAGTGTCATAACTGTTCCGGAGTCTCCTTGCGCAGTAAGTCCTGTCTGAAAAAGTCCAGAGTGTGACAGCTAGAGCAGCCCTTTCTTCTACTGCAGTCTTTGCTGCTTGGGCTGTATGGCAGGAAAACTGAGAGTCATGTAACACCTGACTATCTGCAGGACCGGTTTAAGGGACCCGCAGCACCCGCAGCCATGGAGATCCCCACAACCATGGGGGGCCCGTCCCGATGCATGGCTCCCACACAGCAGCCCAGCGCATGCGCCCCGAACCTCCTCACTGCCCACAACGCACTCCCACCCCCCAATGGTCTACCCTGGGTGGCATTCCCAGTGGGGTGGCACTCTTGGCTGGCCAGGCAGCAGCCATGGGTTCCCCCCTCCTGCTCTAGTCGCCCAGCCAACCTCCCACTGCTCCAGCTGCCTGCGCCCTGCACAGCCAGGCAGGGAAAGGGGAGTGGGGGAAGCAGCAGCAGCTGGCAGTCTCTGCCTTCCCACCCGCTTGCCACCCACCAGCCCCAGGCTCCCACTGCCCCTGATGCCACTGGCCATCCCAGGCAGGGGAAGCCGACCAGGAGGGAGAGAAGGGAAAACCAGCACTGGCTGGATGGTCCACCTAAAGGCATGTCTGCACAGGTGCCGGAGGAGGGGAGAGGGAGGGGGAGTGGAGAAGAAGGAAAGAAGGGAGGAGGAGAGAGGGAGGGAGACCCCCCCTGCAGCAAAGGGGAAGGGAGGGCCCTCCCTCCAGCGAAGGAGATCGGAAGGA
The DNA here is from genome assembly GCA_030847615.1 of Gambelia wislizenii. Taxonomy (NCBI): domain Eukaryota; kingdom Metazoa; phylum Chordata; class Lepidosauria; order Squamata; family Crotaphytidae; genus Gambelia; species Gambelia wislizenii. The sequence goes on along the minus strand of JAUMIR010000002.1, from coordinate 359,072,595 downwards.
AGTGGGTCTACCCCCTGCCTCCTTCTAGAAGGGTGTGGGCACCCCCTCCTCCCCTCCCTCTCCCAAAAGATGCCCCTCCCTCCCTCCCTCCCTTTGATGGCAACCCTAAGGTGAATCTATCATGGTGTTTTCTTGGCAAGATTGGTTCAGAGCGGTGTTTGCCTTTGCCTACCTCTGAGGCTGAGAGAGTGTGATTTGCCTAAGGTAATACAGTGCCACCAATGGATTTCCATGGCTGAGTGGGAATTAAAACCCTGGCCTCCAGAGTTGTAGTCCAAATGCTTTTTTAAAATTTTTATTTAGTTAGTTAGTTATATCCTGCTCTTCAACCACAAGACTATCAGAGTGGCTTACAAATTGTTTTCAAGCAATAGCAATTTACACATCTACACTGCAAGAAGCAGCTTCCAATGTGTGTTAGCTAAGTGCCCCCACAAGCCAGGTACTCATTTTACCGATCTATGAAAGGATTGAAGGCTGAGTGGACCTTGGAGCCCACTGGAATTGAACTTGCAACGTGGTGACTTGCAGGACTGGCATTTAACCACTGCGCCACTCTTCCACCCTTAACTACTGTAATAATATATTATGACCATTTCTGACTAAATTCTAACTCCTTTCTGCCAGGATCTGTTTGGTTTGCCACTTTTTTGTGAGTCCTATTACTCTAACAACAGCTTGATACAGGTTATGTAGATAGAATCTTTCTTAGAATGGAGTAAAACAGTAGAAAGCATGAAGATGAAGTTTTTCCCAGATGTCAGAAGCAATGCAATAAAAATAGTGAATGCTAGCATGCATACCTCAGTGAATGTCAGCAGCATATTAACAAGTGAAGGCTAAACAAGTAAAATACAACTAAAAACTACATGTTAAAAAGAAAAAGAAAAATGTGTGGGAACTCTGTCCCAGAGTTGTTGCCTCTACAAAATCATCATGGCGAGTGTTACCTCGTGGTTGACTCCCCAGAACAAAGAGAAGGAGCTGAACACACCTTTTTCCTCTGGAAGGCCAATCACAATTCAATAGGAAATTACATCACAGATTCTGATTATTTCTATCAGTTAACCCTTTCAGAGTTAAACATCTCAATTTATTGGATTGCAAACTACATATCCCAACAATTCACTCTTTGAGTCTCCCATTTTAGCCTTGTACTTCTCAACAGCAGCAGGTAAATGAGATCTTGTGCCGATTGACTATGCAGATGCAGCCCAGTTTATTAAAAGAATGTTTTATACTTTTATCTCTTCCTTAGAGTTCTCCTATCCATATACGAATCTTATTTAGAGGATTATTTTCATTAATTTTGCCATTTGCATTTCTATTAAATTTACTGTTTTAGTAGTAAAATTAAGTTTCTACTTTCTCTTTGTATATTTGTACAGTGTAGTAATCTCAGAGAGACCAAATCAATCTCCACTTAGGCTGCGGCCTTTTAAATAAGTATACTTGTGGGTCATCTTATGCCATAAAATGGTGTGAAGGCTCTTTACATCTTAACTTTGCTACTCTTCATTTAGGAAAGAGAAAGATGTATCATGTATATGCTTGTTTTAACAATTCTGTTTTCAGGGATAATGGTTATGTGGTTTCTTGTCTCCCAAAATATGCTATGTCATGGTTTCTTGAGAGCATAGAATGACTACCCTTGAAAAATATTTGTCAAGGCATGTCACTTTAAAACATTGTCCATGCATGCACCAATTGTGAATTTATATTATCATTTAAACAAGCAGGGAGTCCTAGTATATTTGATGCCTGTCCGACAGTCATCACACTCATGAATGTTTATGTTTAACCTGGGGAAGAGAAGGTTAAGAGGGGACATGATAGCCATGTTTAAATATTTGAAGGGATGTCATACTGAGGATGGTGCAAGCTTGTTTTCTGATGCTCCAGACACTAGGACACAGAGCAATGGGTTCAAACTACAGGAAAAGAGTTTCCACCTAAATGTTGGGAAGAACCTCCTGACAGTAAGAGCTGTTGGGAGTGGAATGCACTACCTCCAAGTGTGGTGGACTCTCTTTCTTTGGAGGGTTTTAAGCAGAGGCTGGATGGCCATCTGTCAGGAATGATTTGATTGTGCATTCCTTCATGGCAAGGGGTTGGACTGGATGGCCCTTGTAGTTTCTTCCAGCTCTATGATTCTGTGATTCTAATACAATTACACCATCCAATAAACTTTCCCTCAGAGGCACTCCTGCTTCTTCCTGCAAGTCTCCTTTCTCCTTTCAGTCTGTGGCTGGAGTGGATTGAATGGCAATGTACAGGCCAAGCAAGCCAGCCAGCCCCCGCCCTGGTTCCTGCCATGTGGCACTCCACCTCAAGGAGGAGGCAGGCCAAGCAGCCCCCATGGGCCCCCTGCAAGGACACCATGGACCCCTGGGGATCCCCAGACCCCAGGCCAAGAATCACTGGGCCAGAGAAAACCGAAAAAGGAACAATTCAACCAGACATTGGGAAGGGCGCTGTCTGGCAGATACAATCCAAAAGTAACTTTCCCAGGCTCTAAATGAAGCCTGCACTCATAGAATCATAGAGTTTGAAGAGACCCCAAGGGCCATCCCATCCAATCAATGGCTGCCCTGCAGGAATACCCAATTAAAGCCCTCGTGACAGATGGCCACCCAGCCTCTGTTTAAAAACCTTCAAAGAAGGAGAGTCCACCATACTACGAGGCAGTGTATTCCACTTCCGAACAGCTCTTACTGTCAGGAAGTTCTTCCTAATGTTTAGGTGGAATCTCTTTTCCTGTAGTTTGAGCCCATTGTTCTGTGTCCTAGTCTCTGAAGCCACAGAAAACAAGCTCGCTCCATCCTCAGTATGACATCCCTTCAAATATTGAAACATGGCTATCATGTCCCCTCTCAATCTTCTCTTCTCCAGACTAAACATGCCCAGCTCCCTAAGCCGCTCCTCATAGGCCATGGCTTCCAGACCTCCCACCATCCTGGTCGCCCTCCTCTGGACACGTTCCAGCTTCTCAATATCCTTCTTTAATTGTGGTTCCTTGAACCGTACTCAGTATTCCAGGTGAGGTCTGACCAAAGCAGAATAGAGTGGCACTATTACTTCCCTTGATCTAGACACTATACTCCTATTAATGCATCCTAGAATTGCAATCGCTTTTTTTTTTTTTTTTTTTTGCTGCTGCATCACACTCCTGACTCATGTTCAGCTTGTGGTCCACTCTTTCTTTTCTTTTAGGAAATCTACACCATTATGTTAATTGCTAATAAACAAAAAAATATTAAGTTAGTGTCTATAATATTGTTTTTAAACTGAATTATTGGTGGCAAATTATTTAATAATCCGAACAACCTGTACTGTGAATAGGCTAGGTTACATTGACCGGAGATAAATATATGGCCCCCCCAAAATAAAAGCGTTGCAGCGGGCTCCAAAATTCCTTAAAACGGCTCTGACTATCTGTAGGACATTTTCTGTCTATGGTGGTATTCTTTCTGTAGTGTTCTTCTTTCTTTTGTTGTGGCTTCAGCCAAGGGCTGCTGTAAAAAAAAAGTGAGAATTGCAGTGAACACTTGACTGCAGATTGTCCACTTGTGGCCTAAATGGAGTAAAATAAAAGGCCATGAAGCTGGTTTATTCCAGAATGAGGGAGAAGCATATCTGTGTTTTGTGTAATATCATTTCTAAGGATTAATTCCTTTTATTTAGAACAGTGGTACTCAACATAGTCCTCTAGATCAGTGGCTCTTAACTTTTCTTCACCAGGGACCCCCTTTAAATATTTTTTGTTGCTGCGGACCCCCAAGACTTAACTCTTCTGCTTTTTCCTGCAAATTTGTGGCTGGAGCAGATCGAACAGCAATGCACAGGCCAAGCCAGCCAGCCTTTGCCTTGGCTCCTGTCATGTGGGCTGAGCAGCCTTCAAGTCCTCATGGATCTTCTGTGAGAACATCACAGCCCCCTAGGGGTCTGTGGCCCACAGGTTAAGAACCATGGCTCTAGATGTTTTGGACATCAGCTTCCAGCTAGCGTGATCAGTGGTCATGGAATCTGGCCCATGGAATTTGGATGTGCTGACACCAAATAATAAATGTTTAAATGATGCATCTGAAAACTTGGTCAATAGGCCCAGTTCAACCACAATAGGCAAATGGCAGCCTTAAAAAACATTTTCATTTATTTGTATTCCATATATATTGAATGGTGGCTCTGATGTCAGTGGGTGGTGTATCCATTCCAGTTCAAATGTTAAAGAAGATGCTGAACCTGTTTTAGGAATTGGGTTGATCACCTTGGATGGTTCCTTCAAAGTTCAGACTAAAATCTGGAGTGGATTCATCAACTCATCTTGGAATCCCATCTTGGGAGAAAGGTGGGATATAAATCCAATAAATAAAATAAAATAAAAATTGAGGCCAGCAGCCTCCCCAATAATGCATCAGTCTGTGACATGGATCAATCAGATCCTAAACCAGAACAACACTTTCTTAAGAATTTGCTGAAAAATTATATGACAAGAATGTTAACAGCTTAGAACCAAACCATCCCTAAGAGTGATTCCAGGTAGTTTGCTCCTAGTGTTAATAAATTATTGCTATTCTTATAAGCTACAAGTGGAACTGTAGTTGAGTTTCCACATTATGTAGGATATTGTATATTTGAAATCAAACAGAGAGAAATATTCTAGCGCTTCTTAAAAGACTGATTAAAAATAAACAAAGAGCCCACTGATGTTTTTGTGTATGTACTGAATAAACTACTTGAACATTTGATCAACTAAATAAATAAATAGGTGATAAAAATAGCAGCCATTGGAAGGCATATAGTGAATATACACTGAACTGTAATAGGTGCAGTTGTCTGATAAGTCTCTATCCATGTCAAAACCACTTCCGTTTAAATAGAGACAAGGATAGTGGTGTGGGCAGAATATAGTACCCACAGAAAATGCACGATTTCCCTTGATCATATGGAATTGTAGTGTACAGCAGAAGAACACTGATTTATTAGTAATTTGGTAGCCCAGATTAGTACTATATGGATAGACTATCTGGAAGCACCCCAAAATAAACTGGAGATAAAAATGGTGCTCACCACAAAGGTTATATTGAATATGTGCTGAGCTATGATAAGTTCACCTGCCCAATAGGTCACTGTCTCTGACAAAAGAACACTTGGTAAAAAGGATGAAAGAGTTGTGTTAAATGTTTCAAGAAAGCCAAACTTTATATAGTGGGAAGAAAAAGAAGTAAGCGGCACTGGAAAATATAGGAAGATTTCACATGGGTGACAATATTATATGGAACACAGATATGCATACACAAAATGTGAGTGAAGGAAATTCTACAATAAATGCCTTGTTTGGAACAAGCTGTAACTTTGAAAAGTTTCTGAAATCACAGTGTCTAAAAGGACAATGTAAAGAAAACAAATGTCTGACTAAGATTTTAATGGGCTCATTCCCGGATGTTAATGCTATAGGTTACCATCAGGGAAACACGGTAGATTAGTATTGACTTACTTACTCAGTATTTGAAGTTAAGTGCTTCAGGATTATAGCTTGCCTGATTATTATTTTTTTAATGACTGATACCAAAAATTTTAAAAGTTTAATTTTTTAGACTACAATTCCCATAGTATCCTGGCCAGAAACCTAAAATGAAGAAAATATGAAAGTTATAACTTCCTATGGGGAGAACTGCACTTATACTTCAATGGACGGAAGGAAGAACGGAGAGAGGCAAATGCTAATCTAATTCTCCCCATTGTTCACTAGGCCCTCTGAAAATCTGCTCCAGAGAGTTGGAGCAGCATGGTAGCAAAGCTGAGGACAGGAACGGGAAAGGGGTAGAACATTTGTAAAAATCTCTTCCCCTTCCCTTCTGCTAGTAGAAACCTCCACGGAGAAATAAGAACTATGCAGTCCTCCAGATGTTGTTGAACTGCAGTTCTCAGCACCTCTAGTCAGCATTGCCAATGGCAAAGAATGCTGGAAAGTACAGTACAGCAACACACAATTCCCAACCCTGATCTATGGGGCTGTAGTGTCTTGTTTGACAGGAAAGACTGCTCAGGATCCAAGCTATTGCTGAGCAAAGCTTGTTGAACCACTTGTAATTACAGTGATCATACACTGCCTTGAATATTTTTAATAAAAAAATATTGTTCTGTTAAAAATAAGTTAATAAACACTATTTTAAAACTGACAATCTAGTTATACTGTACATTAAACTTACAGTTTAAAATGTTCCGGGATGAATTTGTGTCGAACCCTGGTTGTTTACACGTACATCGGGTTGGGCATGTGATTTTCGGAAGAGGGGCCACCTTTTATCCCTCAACCTGCAGGACTTCCAGTCCCGCGGTTTGTGCCGTTTTTTAAAAAAGTCACTGGAGGACTCAGAAAATCGGAAATGTAAACAGCCTGGGACAAGATATCTCTGTACTAGGTGATAACCAGAAATGGTGACTGGGGGCGGGCTCAGAAAACAGCGACCAGAAAAGGAGGGGTCAGTCACCCGTTCAACAGATTCAGCCTCACCAGCTGAAAACAAAGGCATCCCTTCCAGCTGCACGAAGGTTTGTGTGTGTGTGTGTGTGTGCATGTGTACTAAATCACCTTTTAAAATGGATTTCTACACTGCAAACCCTTCAGCTTTAACCTCTTCCTCAACTGCATGTTACAAAGAGATCATGGTGGGCAGAGGGTCGCCCAATTATCCTCTGCCTTGATCACCTCCCTGGGTTTGAACGGATAATCAAACATTCATCACACACCCCCAAAAGGCACAGTAAAAAATGTGGATTGGAATCTTCACTCCACAGCTGCCTCTGCTTTAAGGGTTAACATTTTAAAGAGACAAGGGCAATCGCAAGCCTCCCCCCCCCCCCCGCACTCGGCTTGATTTCAAAAGGAAAGCACAGGGTTTAACCCTGATCATTCCTGCCTCCTTCCAGCTGCACGAAGGTTTGTGTAAAATATGCCAGCGTCTGAGCGAAAGATCACACATTCATTCATCCCCCTCCCTCAAGGCACAGTAAAAATTAAAAACTGCCAGCGTTTGGGTCTTTCAAAATGACTTGTGTGTCACTGGCTTGAAACCTTTATTCCACAGCTGCCCCTGCCTAAAGGGTTAGCATTTTAAAGAGACAGGACAACGGCAAGCCTCTGCTCCCTGATCTCTCCCCCCCCCCAGTCAGCCAATAGCATCGCTCTAAAGGAAGTACATCACCAAGGTTGTGAAAACACAAGTAATTGCATCCTTGATTGACAGCCAAAAAAAATAAATCACGGTACGCTAAACATGTGTAAACAGCAAAAGCATGGGATATAAGAGTGCATGATAAATGAAAAAATACGGGACCTGATGCCGTGTAAATATGAATCACGGGATCTTCCGGAATTTCCTTAAGAGGGACAAAAATCGTTTAAACAGCACAGGACGAATATGGGATCAGGAAGTCCCGGTACGCCCCACGACAAAAACTGCCATGTAACTGGCACCCTGCTGAACAAATGTTGCCAAGAAAACCCTGTGATAGATTCGCCTTAGGGTCTCCATAAGTCAGAAATGACTTTAAGGCACGCAAGAACATTATTTGAACACAGGTCAAATACAGATGCTGCAAAACTATAAGCAACAAAGATATTGGGATTTTTCAAGGGAGTATTTAACCCTTCAGTGGTCAAAGCCATTTGCTTTAGCCTTTCTGCCATGTCCCACAACAGTGAGTTCTCCTTTTTTTGAGAGCTTACTGTGCTTGGGCACCATATTGGGATCTTGCTACCCAGGGTGTACTGTGGCTCCCTGTGTTCCAGGATCTGACTTTCAGACAGTGGGAAGAAGCTCCTGCCACACATCCTACCATTACATTTTTTAAATCCTCTTTTATATGGAAAATGGGCCAATTTCTCACACTGCAGAGACAGAAGCTTTTGGATTAAGTGACCATCATTATCCAAACTGCATTACTTCCACACAGCAATACAGTATTATTAACAGTAACAAATATTTAATATAGGACTCACTCCCTAAGGGTTTTGCTTGTTTCTTCTTTTTCTTTTGTGAACAATGAATCAATCCCCATCCAATTTCAGTTGTGTCTCTTTTCTTCCACAGCACCATTATGTCTGCAAGACAGCATTAAAATCTTTCTACTTAATTGACTTAATTCTTTTTTTAGCGCACACTCTGTACAAATTAATAACACTAAGTTATCCATTTAGCTGTAGAATTGGAATTACAGCAGTTCCTTTATGCATCTATCATGTAAAAATCAAATTTGCTGGTAGCATATAATATTACTCATCCAGCGCTCTAAGCCTCATTTCCCTTTAACTCATCACAGGGACCCAAAAGAGAGGGGAGCCTTTTAAAATTTTCATATATACAAATTATCAGTCATATTATAAGGAGTAGATCTAATAGTAAATTTTAAATGAAATATTCAGAATCTATCTTGTGCCTAGCACACATCATGCATGCCTTTGTGGAATTAATTGTACCATAAATATGCAACTGCAACTGACATGTTATTAAATACTTTAATTCACTCTGTATTCCCCCCCCCCCAGTAAAGCTCCTGTAGCTAAGTGCAATAATTAGGAATCCTTCAGTAACTTGTTTTCCTTGCCCATTTTCCATGTTATCTCCCACAGAAATCTTGTGTGCACCTAGAAATCAAGCTCTTGTTTAATACAATTTTAACCTTAATTGTGTGTGTGCGTGAGTCTCCATCTTAGGTTGGGAAGGCAACCCAAGGGAAGGGAAGCCAAGGTTGGGGGTGGGGAGGTAGAAGACATCATCATTTACCTTTTTCTGTGCAATGGGGCCACTGCCGGCAATGCAACCCTTATCATAGGATGTTTTATACAGTAACCAAAACTGATGAAAAAGATGTGAACAACTCAAGGAGCTAACTTTTGACTTTTACAGTGAGTAGTGGCAGTGAATTACTTTTTAAAATCCTGTAACAAGTAACAAGTTTTCAAGTTTCTTCTAGGATTCAGTACAAGCTTCTTGTTTTAACAATTAAAGCCCTATACAACTTAGCTCACCCTTCTCTTTCAGCACTTATCTCTTTTTACTAGTCTGCTCAAGATCTGCATTCTAGGAATTCTAGGCTTCTCACCCAACCAAGGGTTTCCTCTCGGCTTGGCTTCGTCCTTTTTCACTCACTGCTCCACACTTGGAATTGCCTCCCTGGACATTTGCAGATTGCTCCTTCCCTCGTTATTTTAAAATCTCAATTTGTTTTCCAAAGCTTTGGAATTTTAGTTTAATACTGTTTTATAATCTTGTATATTTTCATTACATGTATTGATCAGTTTGCTTTATATTATATTGTATTTTTTGTATTTTTATCTGGATAATCATTTTACAGTTGTATTGTATAGTTTCATATTTTTTTTCCTTCCTTCCCTCTGTATGTGTATGTGTATACACATATATTTTAGATGGTGCACCTTTGACAGGACCCACTGTTTTTGCTTGTTCTCCTTGTAAAGTGCCATGTACATTGATGGTGCTATAGAAATAAACAATAATAATAATAATAATAAATTATGCTCTTATACCACTCCTTAAATTACTCTTTAAAGAACCATTCTTTTCCAGACCGTTAAGTGGCCTGCTCTTTACCAGCCTGCTTCAGCTATTTGAGACATCCATGAACTCACAGAATGGACTTGAAAAGCCTCTATCTCTCAGCTTTACTACACCCTCAATAAAAATTACAATCTCAATGAAATACCTTACCTATTTGGTTAAGGATACATCAGGAAAAGGTCATAACTGTGCACTTTGTAAAGCTAAAAATATAAAAGTGCTAAGGAATTAAGAGTCCTACGGCACCTGAAACACACTGTGGTATGAATGTTCTTGGGGGGAAGCCCAGTTCATAAGATGTGTAATGACAAAGGATGGTACAGCAATTAAAAAAATTGTTTTGAGCATTTCAGTGCAGCTTATGAGCTAAAAATTATGGTATACCAATTAGGCGCAGAACAATACAGTTGTTACAAGTTTATAAACATTGATTGAAACCCAGTTGGTAGTCCCACCTAGAGTAGCACCATTGAATCAATGGGATTTGTGGATGACTATTCACCAATTAATTCCATGGCTTTACTTTGGTTGGGACTAGCAGTAGGATTTAGGTCATCATTTACAAGCTTACAGCTGCTAGTACCTGAATCTCTCCAGTCATTAAAATAGAGGATAGAATTACCTGCAGATTGCCTGTTTGACAGACATGAAAGCAAGGATTTCACTGCCAAATGATAAAATCTGCTCCATTTCGAATTACAGGGCTCAGCCAGATGAGATAATTAATTGTGGAAATTAGAGCATTACCTCACTATCGCAGCAGTGTTCATTTGTCCCCACAATCCATTCGCAAGATCACTAGCATAGAAAGCTATCCGAGTTTGAAGTTCACATGGAGCATGACCACGAGAAAAGATGGTGGCTGTGAGTGAATTACCTGCCTTATTATTCAACCAAAAGCTCCCTCTATCCCCCGCCCCATTTTTTGCCTTGCTAAATAAGAGATGTGGAAGAGTGGTCTGCGTAAAAAAACATTTTTTGTTTTGCTCTGCCGCTCGAAAAAGTGTTTGTTTGTTTCCCCAAAATTAAACAATGGCGACTCTGGCCGCTTCATCACTGGCAAGCCCACCCCTGTGCATGTCTGACCAATCACGTTTGACTGCCTGGATGTGCCCCAGTTTGAATTGGTTGTTCAGAGAGGTGGTTATGCGCATTTTCACGTGTTTGTTTGTTTTTTTAAAAAGACCACGAGAAACAGCAAAAGCTGTTATCGCAAATGACTTGGAGTTTTCAGCCTCCCTACAAAGCAACAATAACAGCAACAATAGAGGTGTTTGTGTTTACTAATAGGACTTTGCATTGCTATATTCAAGGGCCAAGGTAATTAACATTTAGAGTCATGAATTTCTACTGCATAACCCTATTGATTCTGTAACATCCAAAGTGCACTTAGGTTCATGATAATTACTTGAGCAATATGGTATTTTAAAGTTGATTTTAAAAAATCTTTACAGTAATTATCCAAGCAGTTTGTTTAAGAGCTACAAAGGCTGGGAGCTCCTATGCTGCAAGTTACATTTAATTACAATAAAAGTAAGTGTGATAAAGTGATACAACCAATCACAGAAGACTATGAGATATAAACAAATATATTTAGAAGGATCGTATTGCAGACATATAATGGATAATGAAAGAATTTCAGAAGAAAATAAAATCTGTGCTTTATAGATTATATCAAGTCTGTGCTTTATAGATTATATCAAAACCTGTGTGTACATCATGAAAAATTATGGTTCACTGTCAAAGAAATGGGTGTGCCATAACATTTGATTTTTCCTGATTGGTAACCTGTTCTCAGGACAATTGGCTGGGGTCAGGACAGAATTCGGGGTTACAGGATGGTTTCCAATTGGCAATGGGGTTAAACAAGGCTGCATTTTATCACTCTATCTGTTTAACTTGTATGCTGAACACATCATATGTAAAGCAGGATTAGACACAGAGGGAGGAGGCATGAAAATGGGAGGAAGGAATATCAGCACTTTAAGATACACAGGTGACATCATACTGCTAGCAGAAAATAGCAAAGACATAGAACAACTATTAAACAAAGTCAAAGAAGAAAGTACAAAGGCAGGTTTACAGTTGAACATTAAGAAAACAAAAAGATTGGCCAGAGATTATTTACATAACTTTAAAGTAGATGATGAAGATATCAAAATAGTTAAAGATTTTCCATACCTTGACTCAGTTATTAATCAGAATGGAAACTGCAATCAGGAAATCAGAAGAAGACTAGGATTTGGAAGGGCAGCTATGGAGGAACTATACAAGATCTTCAAGTGTAAAGCTATATAACTGGATAGCAACGTCAGGATTATCCATGCCATTGTATTTCCAGTTTCTATGTATGGCTGTGAAATCTGCACAGTTAAGAAAATGGATAGGAAGAAAACCAATTATCTGACATGTGGTGCTTGAGGAGAATTCTATGGATACCTATCAGTTTCCGGGCCCAGTACAAGGTGTTGGTTATCACCTTTAAAGCCCTAAATGGCTTGGGTCCAACCTATCTTCGGGACCATCTCTTTCCATATAATGCTCCCCATGCACTCAGGTCCTCTAGGAAGAATTTGCTACAACCTTTTAAAACTAGGCTTTCTACGACCTCCCAGAGGACCTTTTCGGCTATTGCTCCCAGATTATGGAACGGCCTGCCAGATGAGATCCGTCATATCACCACCTTAAATAGCTTTTAAAAAGTTCTCAAGATGGATCTCTTCCGGCAGGCCTTTCCTGAATAGTTACCTGGCCATCAGAAAGAAAATCTAAATTGTCTGACCTCGCTACAGCCACTGTCTATTGTATATTTTTAGTAATTTTTAAGTATGTTTTAAACCTATATACTGAACTATATATTACTGTGGTCCACAAATTCTGAAATTTTCTGTAGCATATATGACCTTGTAGAAATCACCTGTCATGTGCAGTTAAACTGCAAAGAAAGAATTATCATGACTTGATGCTGATTTTATTGTACCTATGTATGCCAAACACATTTGACATGGATATTAGATTTGCAGGGAATAGAGCACTCATAGCTCCACTGCTGTCAACCCTTATTTATAATAACTAGTCTGTTAGCTGTAAGAATAAAAGCTGGATGCCAACTCTTCAGAACTCTTTATTCAGTGAGCAAGACAGCTTTCACTTATGGTAACTGGGTATGTTTTGACTGCTAAGAGCCTGCTTTCATAGACAACTATGCTACTAAACGTTGTTTTTAAAGAAATATTAAACATCTTTTTCCAGAAATGTGGTATTTTAAGCAGTACACTATCCAAATATCTGCTTTAAAGAAGTTTATCCATAAGCTTCTTGTGTGAGATTTTCAAATATGGTAGATATAACTGTCCACAGCAAACAACAGGAATTTGCCAGAAGATGGAATCATTTGTCTCTTTTATCAATTTTGTCTCTCCACATTTTCCTTTCTCCCATATCAGAAGATTAATTTAAACCTGATGAACAGATTTATTCATAATGACTTTGCAAAAAACAGGGTGACTCCAGATTGTGTGTTCCTAGAGTTATCACTCAAAAGATTGTTATGCTGTTATACTATTTAGGCGCTTGTCTATACAAAGCAATAAAATGTGGATTGGTGTGCAGTAATATTTGCAGCAGCTTTTATTTGTCTCAACAGGTGTGCGCTTTTTTTGTGGAAGATTGCAGGTATGCAAAGCTATCCATTTTCACTGTTCCAACAGACATGCCTATGAATCAAGATAGAGGGCACAAGTGAATTACTTGCGTTTCTATGTACCTTGAGTTGCTGCCACCGAACATTTTTTTTAAAAAAAACACTCTAAATCCAAGGTGTAGAAGTGTGATTTTCTGCTTTAACAAAGAAGCAAACAAAATAAGGCTATTTTCTTGCTGTATTGCACGATCTCTACAGTGAAAATCCAAAATGGCGGTTCCAGGAGCTTGCCTTGCCAGCAAGCTCTGCCCCCCACATGTCCAACCAACCATCTTCCCACTTCTGCTCATATTGGGAAAGCACATCAATTTGTGTCACTTGTCCCAATGAGCAAGAATGGGCATTTCCCATGCTGTTTTTTTTAAACTTTGGGGAAAGCTACAAGAGCTTTCCCCACAGAGTATATGACATTTTTGGGGGGCCCTCCTTCCAAATATGGCAAAATGATGTGGGATCCCATTGGGACAACAGGTATTCTCCTTGAATTCTACAAGGAGTATTTTCATTGTTTAGACAACCCCGTATCCTCAGTAACTGACCTTTTTGTAGAAAGAGAAAAAAATGGAAACAGTGTAAATGGCCAGTCCAGTGCAAAAACTTACAGCTGAGATTGAGACAGCCAGGTAAATGACACACTTTTAATTATCCTCCCTGTGTTACTTGGAAGTTTTTAAGTGTGTGTGTGTGTGTGTGTGTGTGTGTTTTACACAGACACCCAGCCCTCTCCTCTGGCTACAGGAGAAAAGTGGATGAGTCATCCCATCTAACCATCAGCTAGCCCTCTAGGTTCCAATGGACAAACATCACAGAAACATAATCAGTTATCCACTCTCCTTTGTTAACCATAAATCCGGGCATTATCAGTATATAACTGATAGCCCTGGCCACAGAAACGTGATGAGAAATTCATAATAGTGTCTTTCTTTTCATGTTTAGTACCTTTATTTAAAAGCATTCCTGATATAGTTACTAATATATTCATTTCAATATACAAAGTTTGTCTATTAAATAATGAGACCTTTCAGACAAGTCAGGGAGAACTGGTTGTGAACACTTGAGTGGTGACCTTGAACATGTCTGAACCTGCATGACAAACATCAAGACACTTGGCGTTCAGTTAATTGTCAGTTGTTGTTTAAATTGTCAGTTGTTGTCTGTTGTGTGCCGGAAAAATGCTAAGTTTAAAAGTTGAGCAACGTGTCAATTTGAAATTTTTAGTAAAATTGAACAAAACACCAACAGAATCTTTTCAAATGCTTACTGAGGCCTACAGGGAAGACTGCATGTCTCGTGCATGTGTGTTAGAATAGCACAAAAGATTCAGAGAAGGTTGTGAGAATGTGGAAGACAATGGACTTTTTCGGATGGGGTTTTGCAACGCTAGCAGCCTCGTCCCCGTTGCGAGGCTACTGCACTGCAAAGCGTCCCTTTCGAATGACGCTCTCCCCTGCTGATACTGTTGCGTAACTGCTGGGATGCTGCAGCATTATATTTCGCGGTTTTCTAATCACGAAAGTTGAACGAGACTACGTGTGAAAGGGATCTAGGAGTCCTAGTAGACCACAAGTTGAACATGAGTCAACAGTGTGATGCGGCAGCTAAAAAGGCCAATGCGATTTTGGGCTGTATCAATAGAAGTATGGTGTCTAGATCAAGGGAAGTAATAGTGCCGCTCTATTTTGCCTTGGTCAGACCTCACCTAGAATACTGTGTCTAGTTCTGGGCACCACAATTCAAGAAGGATATTGACAAATTGGAGCATGTCCAGAGAAGGGCAATTAAAATGGTGAAAGGTCTGGAAACCATGCCTTATGAGGAGAGACTTAGGGAGCTGGGTATCTTTAGCCTGGAAAAAAGACAGTTAAGAGGCGATATGATAGCCCTGTTTAAGTATTTGAAGGGGTGTCACGCTGAGGATGGAGCAGGCTTGTTTTCTGCTGCTCCAGAGACTGGAACACAGAGCAATGGATGCAAGCTCCAGGAACAGAGATTCTACCTCAACATTAGGAGGAACTTTTTGACAGTAAGAGCTGTTCGGCAGTGGAACACACTCCCTCGGAGCATGGTGGGGTCTCCTTCCTTGGAGGTCTTTAAACAGAGGCTGGATTGCCATCTGTCGGGGATGCTTTGATCAAGATTTCCTGCATGGCAGGGGGTTGGACTGGATGGCCCTCGTGGTCTCTTCCAACTCTACAATTCTATGATTCTATATCAAAACAATGCGCCCGCTCACATAGCACTTTCTATGAAGCTGTTTTTGGCCAATATATGCACTACTAGACTTGAACATCCTCCATATTTTCCAGATTTGGCACCATGTGACTTTTTTCTTTTCCATAAAGTGAAATTGGTGCTTAAAGGAACACGTTTTGAGTCAATTGATGCAGTAAAGAAGAAAGCGGCAGATGTATTGAAACAGCTGACAGAAACTGATCTGCACCACCCCTTCGGCCAGTGGAAAACAAGACTGTATCAGTGTGTGAGTGTGAACAAAGAGTATATTGAAGATGACAAGCATTAGAATTATAATACATATAAATAAAGATGGGTTATTGTATCAGTCTTGATATTTAATAGCGACCTTGTATCCAAAGTCGCATCTCCAGTCAGTTGATAAATAGACACCAGTTTCCTCACCCATCCCAAAACCTGAGTAGATGACTCTCCCACAATGCCTTACAGCTAGACGGTTTATTCATAAGTGTATACAACCATACTTTTACTTCCATTGCTCTGTTTATGGTACATAGGGAGTTTGCTGACATTTAGACAATAAAACGAAAGCTGCTGTTACTACCGGTATATATCAATTTTTTTGTTTTGGCATCATTAGGAATCTGATTTTAGCATACCCAGCAAGTTAGCTGTAAATCATGGGCTATAATAGCTTTAATATTGCCAATATCATTTATGCAAGACTTTATGGCCTCTGATTTCTTTTCAGATTGTATAAATCTGTCACCTTTTAACAATGCTGCTTTCAAAGAGACTTAGGGTACTTCCCTTTCATGGCAAAATCATGGCATACTGTGAGTTGTAATGATTTGCCTCTAATTTCACTAGTGATGCTCCATTCTCTAAGAACTAGACTCTGGTACTAGATTTTGGCCCAAATCCAATTGTTAGTCCCAATTACACTGTACACTTTTGGCAGGACCCAATGTTTTGTTTTGTTTCCTAGTTTTAACGTAAAGCTTGTTTTAACGTAAGGCACCATGTACATAGATGGTGCTATATAAATAAATGATACTACTACTACTACTACTAATAATAATAATAATAGGCCTACTGAATAAATGGAAATTAACATTGAATCAACAGTTGACTTACCCAGTTTGCAATGGGTGCACTCCAATAAGGACTGAAAATTGGATTTAGGTCAATGACCAACCACAGGGAGAGGAAACTTGTGGCTGTCCAGGAATGGTTAGACTGTAACTTCTGTCATCTCACACCATTGGCTGTATTGGCTAAGGCTGATGGGAAGTATAGGCCAACAGCATCTGGATAGCTATACACCCCACGTCCCTGACCCAGTACATGTGTTTTACACATGATGCCTTCAGCCTTTGTCCCATGGTAATTTCCCCCCCCCCTTTCCGGTACCAAACACAGATATTCTGAACCCCTTGGAGATAAAAACTGCTGTGAAAAGGTGTGTTTATTTTCTTCAACACCACCTGATTCTAACAGTGATGTGGACATGGCTTTATTCTGGAGCTGTTTCTATTGCAAGAAAGCCTTGAATGCTGCCTTTTGTTAAAGCCAAGCACAGCACCACAAATAAGCTGCAATGTTCTTTGGTGTAACTTTATCCTTACTTCCCATTTATAATTTCTATAGCACTTACATGTCAGGGCTTCATTTTCCCCAGTATTACACAGAGGGATTTGTTTTCACCAGCACTTGCTCAAAAACAAATAAAACAGATGAATGATACAACACAAATGTACTGGAAAAGATAAGAATAGTAAGAAATTATGCATACTTTTAACTATATGTTTACAAAGTAGCTTTGCTGTAATAGGTAAGGTGCAGAGTGGCTTAAGCCTATTTGGAGGAGGAGAAGTTGGAGGATAATGATGAGGAGGGGGTGTCCTGGTTCAGCGAGCACACCCTTGCAGACTAAGCAAGGAAGGAACTCACTGGGAGTGCACAGATAGCCCAGGCAGTGGCGATAAATTAATAGAGCCCAGAAAGTGTTCTTGCCTGTGGGAGTCCCCAGGCTCTGGGAAACAAACAAGCACCTTAGTCAAACAGTCTGGGGTCTGTAAGAACTGTCAGAAAGTTAGAGGGTTGCAGGAGTCAAGGAACAAGAATGCTGGTCAGAAAGCAAATGAGCTGCTTTCAGTGACCAGCTCTAGATAAAGTTGACTCTTAAATGGGCTGGTGCCAGCTTGTTCTAATCAGAGCCCTTCCTTTGCTGCTTGGCAAAGAGCCTCATTAAGTGTTGTCATTCTGCTCTTTGCTCCATGCGCCAAGTCCAAGGACTTCAGGGCTGTGCTGTGTCCCCAGCTGCGTCCTCTGCCAAATCAACTGCAGGTGAGTCCTGGCTTTGTTCCTCCTCTGACTGACGCTGCTCTTCAACTGGAAGAGCTGTCTGAGTATCTTCTTCAGGCTTCTCTTCAGACTTAGAATCTAGGGACATTTTCCGATGCGTAAAAAGTGCTGTGGAGGGCTCGGGAGAGGTACGCACCTGTTTCGTGGCAGGTGGACAGTTTCTGACGCCGCCGTCCCTCTCGTGTTACCCTCCATGTTCCTTCCATGTCACATGGAAGGAAAAGGTGCCACTTTTTATTCACGAAGAACTTCCATGAGTAAAAAGTTGTGCCTTTTCCTTCCATGTGACACATAAAAATGTGTCTGAAAATGTCTTAGGTCTGGATCCTGGCCCATGGGGGAGAACGTTTAACATTCTGCCAACATAGATTCTACACTCAACACCATAAGCCTTCAGAGTTCTCTGATCTAAAAGAAACGACCAAGTCCAAGTAGCATTATTCATAGCTGGAACTTGTCACTACTGAGGGGACTATGGAAAGAGTGATGGTACTGAACATTAACGGCACCTGTTCTTGCTATCCAAGAGTATCTACACCAGACAGTCAGAGCACTTTGATACCACTTTAACTGTCTTGGCTCCAGTTTAGGAACAGATCTGTAGTTTAGGAACAGAGATAGGAAAGTTAATAGAAAAGGGTTAATATGTTTAGTTAATTGTTGATAAGCTTAAAAAAATCTAATTCTGTTATATTTAAGTTAGAAGGGGAAGTAATTAACTTTTAAGTTTATATTAAATTGTCATTTAAATGTAAGTTAAATGCCAGCACTAATAGCCTTACCACAATGAAGCTGGAAAATGCCATCTATGATTATTACTAATTTATTATTACTTCATTGGTGATTTTGATATGCATCCCAGCAAAAGTTCAACAAGCTTCAAAATTCAGTTTCATGGGATGGTTGAAGTCTTTATACAGCATCTGACATGAAAAACTACTTGCTTGCAAAGAAGATGGCACCCTTCCAAGCTGACCTTGCTTCCTGAAAACCTTATAACCTTCAAATTAACTATCAGAAAGTTTGTTGTTCTTCAACACTGAGTTCATTTAATTAATCAATGGCCATCTTAATTGCAGAATTAAGGTGTTAATGTCTACATTCTAACTTAGGACTTTTTCAGACACCCCTTACCGCACAAGAAGCCTCCAGAACAGTTACGACACTGTCGTGTGGCAGGGGGTTCATTTTGGATGACGCAGTCCCTCTCTTAGCATCGTCCGTGACTGTTCCAGGTAAGATTGAAAGCAGCTGTGCCATTTTTTACTCACGGAAGTTTTCCATGAATAAAAAATGGCACGGCTGCCTTCAATCTTACCCGGAACAGTCACAGACGATGCTGAGAGAGGGATGGCATCATCTGAAACGGACCCCCTGCCACGCGACATTGTCGTAACTGTTCTGGGGGCTTCTTGCATGGTAAGGGGTGTCTGAAAAAGTCCTTAAACTCATTCTATTTACAGTTTAAATAAGTTGTCTCTTTGCAGCTCTGGTGGTAGCCCAGGGTAGAAACCTCCAGTGAATACCCAGAAACTTCAATGTGGAATAAAATTAGGCCACAACTTTTATTGATCACACTTGAAAAGGTTTCCTTGGCTTGGGACACAGTTCCATTCATTGCGAGCAACCCATCTGTTGACAAGTTGCTGAATCTGAATGCTGGAAGGAACCTGAGTGATAGAACTGGGACTCCACAGGGGCAAAAGCCCCTGGGTGGTTCTCCTATCGCTTGGGGCTGAAGCTAGACCATACACCAAAATTGATAGTGTCCCTTAGTGCCTCAATCCAGGGCCCCTTAAGGGGACTCCCATCACCTCAAATAACAGTGCACAGGCCCATCTCCCCCAATTTATCTGGCTCCATGCCCAACCCACCCAAAACTTGTGACAGAAATACAAATGCAACAACTTGTAAAACATTTATCACACAATGTATAATCAAGGCAACAAAACTGTGACAGAGGGAGGTGCAGAAACTACTTCTGAAAGGAATAATGGAGCTCTGATTGGGCTGATGGTTTTAATCTTCCCTAGCAGACCTGACTGAAGCCTTTGTCTGCCAGGTTGGCCTGAAAACCCATTGCTGCAGCAGCTGGTCAATTTGCTGCCTGATTGTCTGGCTGTTCACACTTTTTCCTGGAGCTTGCAAAACTACAGTATCTCCTAGTAAGGCAAAGCCCAGCGTGAGCCTAGAGGCCCTGGCTCCCTCCCTCCTTGCTCCCTCCCTCCTTACTCCTGCAGGCTTGACTCCTGCAGCTCATTGCCTCTGTTACTCAGTTACAAATGGGTATCCCCAGGTAACTCTGGGTACACATGCTTTTGTTGAAAAATTTTCAACTTAATTGATTTGATTTTCATTAGTTAATACCTATCTCTTGACTCTTATATAATAGTTTTGGGAAATAATAGTTTTGGGAAGTACTTAGAATTCTAAGAGCTCTGGCGCTATAGTTTAGGGGAGTGAACTACAGCTCAGTAACTGGGAATGTAAAGTACCTAACCAAAGTACAAATCCCAGGATTTTGTAGATTACAGCCATGATGCATAAAGTGATATTAAACTACTAGAATTATGTAGCACAGATACATATATTGAGTCACCCTTTATCAGATGAGACAAAGTAACCGTATTTAAGGAAGATGGGAAGAGAGAAAATAGCATCACACAATCCATATCCCTGAACAATAGAATAGCAAGATTCCACCTCATCCAAATAGTTCATGTGCGATGCACATTTTAACAGATTTCCAGAAGGTAATGAGGATTTTAATATCATACCTTGTTGAGGGGTGGGGAGAATGATCAATACTTGGAAATATAGTGAGGTAAGGTGGGGCAGGAATGGCAAACTTTGAAAACAGCTGGGATGTTTCTTAATTCAGGACTGAGCCAAACCTAAATCCTAGAGGCTTGTTTCGTCTGACACATTTGTCCTTCTCAACAGCTGGTTTGGAACTTATGACTCACACATAGGTCATGCCCAACATAAAATGAGTCATGCCAGAAACACCACCCACCTCCTTTTGTAAAATTAGTAGGAAAAGAAAGAAACAGAATGAGAAGGTAGAAGGAGAAGAAGAGAAGAGAAGTGAAGAATGAGTATCTGGGGGCGGGCGAGTGAAAAGTGTATCCCACATTAAAGCTTGAGAGTTACCAAAGGCTTGAACAGGAGATAGTTCCTTGCTGAGCAGGAAAAAAGGAGAAAGATTAAAAATAAAATATTTATATTATGATCATGTTCTGTTCTAATGAAATCCAGATGGAATGGGTACAAAGATTCTGATACTGAATTATCTGCGCTCAGGTTATCATGTGCATTTAATTTTTAACTTCATGTTTGTTTCTCATTGCAGTACTCACTTTCTTGCATTTGTGACACAAATATGCTATCTTCCAAAGTTGTTGTCTAATATTTTTTGTATATTCTTCTTATGGTAGATTTGCAGGATTACATCTGTAGACATTCTGATAGTTTTGATGCAGTTTGTAAAAACAAAAAAGGGGATTGGTGGGGTAACAGAACCACCAGAAACAGGTTTATGAAGAAGACAGCCTCTGATGGTGTGATGATGGTGATCTTCAGCTATAGAATTTACAAGTGTAAATGAAACATTACTGAGTGTGATGTTTGCAAAAACAGAGGGATAAAGAGTGTATGGAGAGAGGGGGTCTGACTACAATTCTGTATGGATCTGTGTTTTGATAACTGAAAACACTCAGCAGACATAGAAAAAAATGGCCCAGTGAGTGTAGCAATTAATAAAAATACATGGAAAATATAGACAATTATATATAGACAATTATTGTCTCTACTCTTACAGCCTTAAAAAGGCTCTTAAGGCTCTTCCGGCAGGCCTTCCTAACTTAACTCCTCTCCCCGCACAAGGTGATCTATGTTGCTCTGTCCACCAGTTATCTCCCTTTTTAAACTTTTGTATTCTTCTTTTTAAACTGTGTTTATTTAATTGTAATTTTAGTACTGGGTTGTGGGGGCTTGGGAAGGGACTAATTTTGAATTTTACTGTGTTCCATGTGTTTTTATTGTTGTAACCCGCCTGGACTCCTTATGATTGGGCGGGCTATAAATAAATAATTTTTATTTTTATTTTTGTTGTTGTTGTCATTCCAGAATTCCAGAGTATTTTACAGTAATGGAAATGGGAACTTGTCTGCAAATCAAACAAAAATCTTGAAACTGGTCTAACTAAAGCAGGGGTGGGAACTGCAGCAGTCCAGGGGCTACTGTTATGTCCTAGGACCTTCCAGGCACCACATGAACTATTGAAAAATGAAACAAAAACTCCAGTGGCTGAAAGCCCACTCCTGGTTCTCAAAAATGGGTGTTTTTAAAAAAATGATAAATAGCAAGGGGAGGCCTTGAATCTCATTAAAAAGTAACTTATTGCATCTGGAGGCTTTCAGAAACAGCAATTCATTAGGTTCCCCCACCTTTTTTGTCAAGTCCAGGGCATCTGGAGGTGTCAACATTAATAAAAACATACTGGGAGCCCCCAGGACCACTCCGGAGGGATGGATGGAAAGAAAATTGGTATCGCTGGTTGGAAAAAGTGAAGGAGAGGGTGGCCCTCTGGCAGAGATGGAAGCTGACCATTTACCAGAGAGCCGCTTTTGTAAATACCTACCTGCTTCCGGTGGCAGCCAACTTGGCGGCTGTTTTCCCGCCTCCAGATTCAGTGATTAAAGACGCAGATCGGGTTCTCTTCAAGTTCCTTTGGGGAATGGCCACATTCCCCCTGGCAAGGGCAGTGGCTTATGGGAAGGTAGAACAAGGGGGCCTGGACTTCCCAGCCCTGGGACCTAAGTTCATCGCCATATTTTCTGCTCAAAACTTTGGGAAAGTTTCTCTGTTACAAAAGGGTCAGATTCAACCTCAGGCTTGGCTAGTTTTGTTTTGTGAGTGCTGGATAGGGACTAGATGGGGAAAGACTTGGTGGGAGGAAGGCTTATTAAGTTTTAGGTTTTCTTTACCTGAAAAATTGAAAGCACCAGATTATTTGAAAGACTTTGTTTTTTACATAAAGAAATATAAAATTCATGCTGAGGGGGAAGACAGACCAGGTCAGAGCATCAAGAGGAGTTTGTACAGGAAAATAGTGGAGGGGATTTATGTTAACCCGTTTTTGCAAAAGCGTCAGGCCAAACTAGATTTATCAGAATACCTAAATCACCAGACTAACCCAATTGAGTATTTCATGGACAAAAGGGTCCCCAAAAAGTTGTGGGACTTGAGGTGGAGGCTCTACCATCAGGTTCTTAATCTGAGGGGAAAGAGACCATGGACCGCAGAGGATGAGCAGACCTGTCCGTGTCTGAAATGTAAAAAGGCTGAGATTTTGAGTGGCGTGGCACAAAAGGAGACGATCAGACATTTTGTCCAGGACTGCCCAAGTGCCCGGGAAACATGGGAGGAGGTGGCCCGGGTCCTGGATTGGCCAGATTTGGCATAGCAGGCTTGGGAGACAGTGCTTTCGGGGACTGAACCTCCAGAGGGTGTCAGGGGACCCAGAAAGTCAGTGGGCCAAAAGAGGAAGAGGAAGGAGCCTGGTTCCGCCGTGGCTGAGAGGTTTTGGAAAGTGCCCTGGTCCACGGTGTACCTGGTAAACCTCTATGTGATGTTAGGGTTAGTTTTCCAGAGACAAAAGGAGGTGAAAAGTCAAAATCTGCAGGATGTAAAAGGCACTGCCTATTATGTGAAGAATGTAATTGAAAATTTAGCTCTGAGTGAAAAAGAGAAATTGCCAAACCATCGTTGGAAAAAGTTTTGGCCGTGGTTTAGTGAGACGACCCCAGCAATAACATAAAATGATATTTTAAATAAATATTTTATTAATTTTGTATTATTTTGTATTATTAATTTTAATTAATATTTTATTGGTTTTTTATTTCTAAGTAGGTATAATTATAATGTGTAAATATAATGTGATTATAGTGTGTTTAGATTAAAGGGAAAATACATTAGTGTTAGGATAGATTTACTTTTGCATTAGTAAGAAAAGAGGAAAATAATTAGTAGTATTTTTGTATTATTGTTATGGCCTTTTGCGGTCGGGTGTATTTTTTAGTAGAATGGTCTTACTCCAATAAAAAATTCCCTAAAAAAAAACTCCCAGGACCACTCTTGGCCCATGACAAACTAAATCCAAGCAGAAGAATCCCTTCACCCGATGATTAATAGGTAGGTTGGATCTATTGGTGGATGTATCCTGTATATCAGGTCAGTTAATATGAAAGATCTCATTTACATCATTTGCTTTCTCTGCACCTGAAAGCAATTAAAACATCCATGAAGCTCTCAGAGAAAACCCAATTGTTTACTGCAAGAAATAAGAGCTGCTCCAGTTGCTGCTGAGAATAAACCTGGGTTTTAGTTCACTTGCCAAGTATTCCCAGGAAGGACATTCTGTCAATAAGTGGAAATGTATTGCTCTGACTTTCCCATTTTGCAGACCTGGTGTTGTCTTTTCCTGGATCTCTGCCCAGCAATGTTCTCTTTCTGAAAAGCTTTTTCAGTTTTGTATGAATGTGATATCTGACAACAGATGACAATTCCGGACAAGAATTACAGGAAGAAATTGCTTGGGAAATATCATCTGTTAAATCCTTCCATGATTAGTTCTGCTACTGTTTATTAGTATTCCATCACACAGTTTAAGGATGGTACTTTGTGAAGTTAAAAGCTCATAAATAGTGTTTTAGTATTTTTATACAGTTTTAAACAAAGTGAATCCGGTTAGCAGTTTTAGTCAGAGTTTGGGTCCGTTTATCCCCATATTGTTAGTGAATGTGGGGAGGGAGAAGTTAGCCTTCAGTTGCTGTCAAGATTGTTGTGCCTACCTCAACACATAATCACATTCAGTGTAACATCTTTAATTTTATTAGTTCCTAAAATTAGCTTAATGAGATGTCCATTTCTCCTTTCCCCCCCATTGCAGCAACTAATCACCCTATACATTTTGTAGCTCAGTGGGGACTACCATAGATCCTGGGTCTCCCAAGTCTCAGTCCAGCATTTTAACCCCAACATGACACTGGATCTGAGAAGGATCTTTGCCCATAGACATTGCACTTAATACAGTACATGGGTGGGGTCAGGGAGTCTGACAATTTTGGGGATGGGTCACAGGGAGCAATCTTACCACCTCTCATGTTCCATTTGCACACTGCACTCAGGTGATAGAAGAATGAACCAGGCTTTTCTGTAAGCACACTTTGGATGTTGTTGTTGTTGACTGCCAATTAGTTTCCAGGCAGGTACAAAGTGTTAGTTGTTATTTTTAAAGCCCTACATGGTTACATCCAGGTTACCTATGGAACCACTTTCTCTGATATAATCCATCCCACATGTTCAGGCCCTCTGGGTGACATTTCATTCAGGACTTTATCAGATGCGGCAAAAGTGGTGACATAAGGACGCCAAATGAACAGGAAGGGCACACATACCAGACAATGTCATGCTTTTGTGATTTCATCTGGAGAAAAAGGCATTCTTTTTTATTGACATGCCAAGCCATCAATAGACCTCCTGTGTCTTTTTTTGCCGGTATTGCGAGCATTTGAAAACATAAGACATTGTCCTCTCATGATTACATTGTCAATGGGCAGTCCTGCAATAACACTTCCGGGTGAGAACGCGAAAGCCGAATAGGGGATGCTCTTTTTATGAACCTCCCTGGTTTACTTTTAAGTTTCAAAGTGTGTTTCTGTGCTTGTGTGAATTTTTGTGTCTTTATTTTGCTGTATTTTTTATTTTTATCACACTCGCATCTTCTCGCGAGAAGTAAACAGAGCTCCGTTCATGCTCCGTTAATGCTGGGGCTGCTTTTTCACACTATTACAGGTATGTATGGTAAGAAGCGTTCTTTGGCTGGCAGAAAAACACTTCAAAATATGGTGGCAAAAGGATGTTTGTTGAGGCTTGTCTGATAAAGTTCTCAGTCAGACAAAAGTAGGCTGACAACTGTTATCCAGAGGACATTTTCTTCAGCCACCCCCAGATTGTGAAATGACCTGCCAGAGGAGATTTGTCAGCTGGATACACTGCTTGAGTTTAAAACAACAGTAAAGACCAGACTCTTCTGACAGACCTATTCAGGTGGTTTTAAATTTGTGAATTTTAAAATAAGTATTAATTGGTTTTCATATGTATTGGCTTTATATGCTCTTTTAGTGTCCAATCTGTTGTTGTTCCCCATCTTGATCCATGAGAGGTTGGGAGAGGAGGAGGTGGCGGTGGAAGAGGAGTCATCTCTGACAGAAGTTGAGAAAAGATGGCACACTCAAAGAGAGGGTGTCTATGACTGAGGAAAGATCTCTCAGTTGTGTTGAAAGTACTGCTTGGTTGCCAAAGTGTTAAATCCCACCTTCATAAAAAGTTGTCATATGTGAAAAAGATGGTAAAGATTGCTACAGACTACTACACAGCCTTAGACAGGATTTCAGCTAGTGCCTGAAATGGTACACTGAGGTGTTGGATCTTTATAATGAAATGAACATCTCAGGCACTCTGCAGGTGATAATATACCCTTCAAATATGTACAAGGAGATGTGAGTAAACCCTGCCAAAAGTTCTAGAAAGAGAAGAAGGGAAGGAAGAACAAACCTAATAAAGTATTAAATAGGAGGTTAATTTTTAAACAACAACAACAACAACACTGCACCACTAAAAGAAATCAAAGACCTGAAAGCTCCTCTTGACATGTAAACTCTCAGAATGCCTCACTACTTTTTAAAGCATTCTAGGATGTGAATATATACATTGTGTCTAAGGCCATCACAGATTTGTCTGGAATCACTTTTGGATATTACTGTATTTTTGAATCAGCAACATGAAAAAAAAAATCCCACAGCAAATGATTTCTTACTAATTCCCAGAAATAGCTGTTCATGTACTGAAACACAAAAGGCTCAAATTCAGATTTATTGAGACCTATGCATATACCTTGCATTAATGCCAATATTTATAGCCATACTGATAACTCATGAATATCAGGAAAATGCACTGCAGTATTATTAGTATATACTTTATTTACTTCTTTAGACTGCTTGAATGTAAACTTCTAAATATATGTGGGATGATACAGAAGACCATCCTTTATATATTTAAGCATCATGCATTTAAATTGTGCCGCTGCATTCCAAAAATGTTTATATACAAGAGTTAGTGAAAGACAATATTTTACTAACTGATGCTCAAGAGATGGATCTGTACAGAAGACTGAGGGGATTATCAGATGCAGCTAATGCGGAACCAGAATGATGCCAGCGGAACACAAAAGGATGTCAATATCACATGACGTTCCGCTTTTGCGGCCCGCTGTCACTCTTGTGGCATTTCTTTTGATTGATGGGCTGGAGTGGTCAATGGCTCACCCGTCCCATTTTGGTGCCGGCATTGCCAGTGTCTGAAACCTCAGACCATTTATGACTTGTGAATACGGTGTCAATGGGTGGTCTTGCCAGAACACTTCTGGATGGGATTGTCCTCTTTCTTGTACCCTCCCTGGGTTACTTGTTTTGTTTTGTTTTTTAGTGTGTGTATGTGCTTTTCTGTGCTTTTTGTGTGTATTTTTCTTTTTCTTTTTGAATTTCCCATGCTTGCGTTTTCTCACGAAAATGGGTAGGAAGTGCATATGTGGGCTGCCTTTGGATGCAAGAGAAAGTAAGTCTGATGGAGAGGGTTAGTGTGCCAGGACAGGAATAGGTCTGGAGATTGTGGGACAGGAATGCTTTTTGCGTTCCTGTCTGATAATCTTCTGAGTGGAAGTAGCTCAATTTTATATCTATACTGTAGCTATAGCAAGTAATAGGGTAAAAATCTACCAAAACAAGTTCAGTTGCTTTATTGAATAAGAAGAGAAAACCATATAAAATCACAGTGCTTGGAATAATATCTGTGTCAGTTAGTGTACTGTAGTGATTAAAGCAGCATTTCTCAACAAGGGTTCCGCGGAACCCTGGGGTTCTCCCAGAGATGGCCAGGAATTTGGTGAGAAAATAGTAATACCATAAATTAATAAATCAAGGAGAAGTGGTGAGCTGAAATGGCTTATCTCTCCCCTCCACTACAGAGAATGTTTTTACACCAACAGAGCCTCAAAGTGTCCTCTTATAGGTGGGTGGGGGGAGGATGTTTACATGCCAAATACCTTGCTCTTCCTCCCAGCTTTTGATCTGCTTTAGATGAAGCTCCTGATGGCCTGGGAAAGGGAGGAGGCAAAGAATGAGTGTCTGTGTGACTGAGTTTGCTTCCTGAAAGCAGCCAGGGACCCAGAACTGAGGCAAAAGGTACAAATGCAAAATGAGGTGTTTTTTTAAAAAAAATCAGAACAATGGAAAGAGAATTGCAATACTGTACAGTTCTTAGCCAATTGGGGGAAACTGACCAAGTAATCTAAGTAACCCCCTGGTCAGTCAGCTACTCAGGCACCAGGGTGCCGTTTACACAATGAAAATGTAGTGGAAAGAATTTGTGTCGAACCCTGGTTGTTTACATGTACATTGGGTCGGGCACGTGATTTTCGGAAGGGGGGGACACCTTTTATCCCACAACCTGTGGGACTTCCAGTCCTGTGGTTTGTGGCGGTTTTTAAAAAAGTCACGGGAGGGTTCGGAAAATCGGAAATATAAACAGCCCGGGACAAGCTATCTCGGTACTAGGTGATGACCGGAAATGGTGACGGGGGTGGGCTCAGAAATCAGTGACCAGAAAAGGAGGGGTCAGTCACCCATTCAACAGATTCAGCCTCACCAGCTGGAAACAAAGGCATCCCTTCCAGCTGCACGAAGGTTTGTGTGCGTGTGCGTGTACTAAATCGCCCTGTTCAATGGATTTCTACACTGCAAACCCTTCAGCTTTAACCTGTTCCTCTTCTGCATGCTGGGTTTAAATTTTAAAGCGAGAGTAAATTATAAAGAGATTGTGGGCGGAGGATCACCCATTCATTCCCTGCCTGGATCCCCTTCCTGGGTCTGAACGGATAATCAAACATTCACCCACCCACCCCCAAGGCACAGTAAAAAATGCCAGCATCTGAGTGAACGATCACACATTCATTCATCCCCCACACAAGGCACAGTAAAAAATGCCAGCATCTGGGGCTTTCAAAATGCCTTGTGTGTCCTCCTCTTACGATCGCCTGCACTGGCTTGAAACCTTCACTCCACAG
Source organism: Gambelia wislizenii (assembly GCA_030847615.1). Lineage (NCBI taxonomy): Eukaryota > Metazoa > Chordata > Lepidosauria > Squamata > Crotaphytidae > Gambelia > Gambelia wislizenii. The sequence continues at coordinate 359,043,563 of JAUMIR010000002.1, read as the reverse complement.
CTGCCTCTGCTTAAAGGGTTAACATTTTAAAGAGACAGGACAACCGCAAGCCTCTGCCCCCTGCACTTGGCTTGTACTGGCTTGGGCTTGTGTGTGTGTGTGCATGCCTGCTGCGGCTCCAGTCACTCTGCTTTTGATCTCTCTCACACTCCCCAGCACCAACTGATCGCTCCTTCCCTCCTCCCAGTGTAGCTGGCTTTAAATGGTGATATTTCATTTCTAAAGGAAAGCACAGGGTTTAGCCACTGATCGTTCCTAACACTCATTCACCCCCCATCCCCAATGCAGAAGCTTTAACAAACATTTGAGCCAGCCAATAGCATCACTCGTGGTGTGGAACTCTAAAGGAAGTACGTCACTGAGGTTGTGAAAAAACGAGTAATCACATCCTTGATTGACAGCTAAAAAAAAAATCCCAGTACCGTAAACTCGTGTAAACAAAACAAAACAAACAAACAAAAAAAAACGGGATAGTATATAGTGGGAGAAGGTACATATCATGGGTTGGGATGCCATGTAAACAATGATCCCTGGATCTCCTGGGATATCCAGTTCAGAGACAAAAATCATGTAAATAGGGAGGGACGAATACAGGATCAAGAAATCCCAGGACACCCCGCGACAAAAATTACAATCTAACTGGCACCCAGCTGTGGATGGGAGAACTCTGGTAAAAGTGACTTAGGGCTTATTCTTTTAAAACCACATTTGGAGAGGGCAGAGCCATTACAGTAAATGAGTCATTACAGATAAGGTTCTTAAACTGGGTCTGGTAACTGAATGTTGGGGTCACAAATAGTCTGACCAACATCCATACTATTGAAAAAATCCTTTCATTTACCTTGGAAGCTACAGCCTCCCTCTCAGCCTCTGCTTCCTGAAAGCACAGGCTGGGCCATGTATAAATATTTGATGTAGCCATGTTTAAATATTTGAAGGGGTGTCATACTGAGGATGGAGCAAGCTTGTTTTCTGTTGCTCCAGACACTAGGACACAGAGCAATGGGTTCAAACTACAGGAAAAGAGATTCCACCTAAACATTAGGAAGAATTTCCTAACAGAAAGAGTTGTTTGGCAGTGGAATGTACAGCCTGGGAGTGTGGTGGAGTCTCCTTCTTTGGAGGTTTTTAAACAGAGGCTGGATGGTCAGCTGTTGGGAATTTATTTGATTGTGTATTCCCGCATGGGGTTGAACTGGATGGCCCTTGTGGTCTCTTCCAACTCTATCATTCTATGGCCCCATCTACACAACAACAAAAAATCCATTTGGAGGGTAAAAAATCCAAAAAGGCAGCCGTTCAAATGTGTACGATTTGCCTACGTGATTTTTTATCCCTCCCTAAACTCTGTATGACCCCCCTTGCCCAGCTGGCTGGAGTGAGTGATCCATATTTACAAAATGAAATAAAAATGAATAAATGTAAAAATCTCCATTTCATGGACTTACCGGACTCTCGCTTAGCTGGGAATCCAACATGGCAGCTACTCCCAATTCCTCTCTGCTAGCCCCGCTCCCTCTGCTCAGCAAGCCAATCAGATTACACTGCTTGTTCATATGTGTGCGAACGGGGGCGTACAAACGATCACAAATTTGAATGCTTGTACAGATTTTTTTGCTGAGATCCGCTATTTCTCCCGAACTATGAATTCACTGACTTTACAGGGGATTTGCTGGCCCCCCTTCCGAAAGACACGAATGTATCAGAATAGCTGTATGTATACATTATCAATCTTTTGAACACCATACAGATTTTTTCACTGTTTCTGTAATTTAAAAAAAGGGGGGGCTGTAGGTATAATTTTTATGTAGGGGTTTCCCGAGTCCTGAAAATTATTTCAAGGGTTCCTCCGGGGTAAAAAGGTTGAGAAAGGCTGGATTAAAGAGTTTACTTGAGACTCAGGAGATCCAGATTCAACCCCCCCACCCACATGAGCCATAAAACTCATTGGACAACCTTGGATCAGTTCACTTTTTTCCCAATCTTACCTACCTTAAAGGCTTATGGTGAGGATAAAGTAGGGAGAAAGAGAACCATGTGTGTCAGTTTGTACTCATAAGAGGAAAGGTAGATATAAATGTATTTTTTTAAAAAAATACAAAATTAGAGATGCAGCTGTTTAAGTCAGATCTCAGATAATTCACCATTTCTAAGGATTGTCTAAACAGCTGCATTAACACCAAATTTATTTTGCTAAAGACAGAAAAAGAGAAAGGAAATCATTATTTTGATAAATCCTTGTTTGCCTTTATTTCATTGTTACTGTTAAAATACCAAATGCGATAGGAAAATCACATTCTTTACTTTGTCAACACTTGTTTCCAGAAATTCATCTCAATTACCTATCTGTTCTGGGTATCATTCAGTCATCAGTATCATTCAGTCATCATTGCCTTCCCTCTCGTGGAAGCACATGTTTCTAATTGTTGCTATTATTATCCTATGCCTTGTAAAACATTTATAAAGCTTTTGTAAACCTCTGTTGGGGTTTATGGAAGACAGATAAGCAAACTCATGATCCAAACAATTTAGCTTATAAACTGGGGGTGTGGGGAGAGTGAGGCAAGGTAGTGCCTGCTAGGTAGTGTTTCAACAGCCACATGTAACAGATGTATACTTTTACCTGATGAAATATATAGCAGTGTTTACACTAGTGACAATTTTCTATTGATATGTAAAGACCTTGGACAAATCACCCTCTCAGTCTCAGAAAATCCTGTGATAGGTTCATCCTAGGGTGGACATAAGTCTGAAATGGCTTGAAGGCACACAACAAGAACAACAACAGCAGCAACAACAACAACAACAACAACATGAAGATAATGGTCCTCTCTTATTAATCTTCCATTTATAGAAAGGACTCTTAGGTCCTGTCAACTACCCATTGTAATACCACTAAGAAATGTAAAATAAATATTCATAATAATACAAGAATGTGTTTAAATTGCATCTCAGCAAGGAAAGAGCTTAAAAATTCACAAGGGCCTTCCACAATGATATGTCTATGTATAGATTGTGGTCTTGTCTATAGGAGGCAATACAATGTGGATTGATGTGCACTAACACCAATTTGCAGCAGTGTCAATTTGTCTTAAGGTTTTGTTTTTGCAAAATCGCAGGTATGTGACACTATCCACTTTTGCTGTCCCAACAGGCATGCCTGCAAATCAGATGATGGCTGCGAGACAATTACAGTACTCACATTTTAATTTTTTTTTATTTTTACCAGTCACTGCCACTGAACAGTATTTTTTTTAAGAAAAGCATATCTAAGGTGCAAAAGTGTAAATTCTGCTTAAATAAATAAAAGGGGGGGAAAGGCTGTTTTGTTGTCTCAGTACACAATCGCTAAGGTGAAAATCCAAGATAGTGGTTCCGGGAGCTTGCCTTGTTAGCAAGCTCTGCCCCCTGCTCACATCCAACCAATCAACTTTCTACTTCTGCTTTCATGGGGAATGTGAGTCAATGCAAATTGGTTGTCCCAACAAGTGGGAATGTGCATTCCCCATGGAGCTTTTTAAAAACTTTGAGAAAAGTTGCAAAGGCTTTTCCTATGGAGTTTACAGTAGATTATTCCTTCCAAATACAGTACTGCATATGGATGTGAGATACCATTAATACAGGCTGCATTCGCCTCGAATTCTATGAGGAGTATTTTCACTATTTAGACAACCCCTTAGTTTCAGGCCTTTCTGCCTACCTCTAGTATTTTTAGAATACTGTAGTGGGCTTTGTCTAGCTGCCTATGAACTTTGTAAGAAAAATAGTTCAAAGATGTTTGCAATTAACCAAACTCAAAGACACAGGAGTAATATCCCGAAGACTTCATGGGCCAGCTGCTAAAAATGACTTTTTGTGAGTCATCTGAGGCATAACAGACACAAGGACATAAACTTGTACCATCACACCATGAGATTCCAAACCTTCCTCTACAACTGCTGGAAGGACAAAAGAGATGTGTGGAAATTCACAAGAAGCTGCTGATCTCCAAGCTGGTACTTAGGCATTATGGCTTATTTGTCACTGGCAGCCATTTTCACGAGTACCTTCAGTGAATGTAACATGTTCTAGGCTCAAAGAGAGACTTTACAAATAGTTAATTAGACAGTTCATCCCATTTTGTTCTGGGGTCAAAAATGGGCTTCTGTTCTGATTCTAAATCTGGCTCTGAGCTACAGGTGAAGATGCTCCTTGTAAAGAAATCATGTCTCCTATGGTGTTTTGTTTTTGTTTTGTAGATTTCTTGAAACAGCCGAGGATCAATAAAACATTTCTGAAACAGTGTTATCTCTTGTTTTGGGTTTCTCCAGAAGCTTAAAAGGCCTATTCAAAGAATGGTTTCACTTATATTCTGTCGAGAACAACCCAGTATGCTAAGATGCTAGAGTGTGTGGATCTTTATAGTCACTGATTGGCTAACTGGACCCACTTGAGCCATGTCTAGGCTTTCCTATAAAACACTGTTGCTTCTGCTGGGAAATGTGAGAGACAGTAATGTATCTCACAAGCACAGTAATTAGTATTTGCAAGCAGAAGGTGAGCAACAACCATGCCTACCAAATGCACAGGATCTCGCAAAAAACTAAAGCACTCTTCGGAGATTTTCAGACAACACTCTTACAGTGTTACTATTCCACTTTATTTGCTCTGGCTGCCTCCTGTGGAATCCTGGGATCTGCAGTTTAGGGAGGGGCATTTAGGATTCTCAGCCAGAGAGCTCTTAGGCCTCACTAAACTACAAACCCCAAAATTCAACAGGAGGAAGCCAGAGCAGTTAAAGTGGAATAGTAACACTATAACAGTGTAGTGTGAAAATCTCCTTCATCTACCTTGGGGGAAAAAAGAAGATGCAAATTTACTTACAAATACTAAATACAAATACTAAAGATTTCATAACATCTAATTGTGAAATTCTCTGTAATCCCTCTCTCTCTCTGGCTTCTCTTTGCAAATGAAGATTTAGGAAGGACTCATCCCGCAATTTCTGCAAGCGTGCTGATGACTAAAAAGGCCAATCCGAGATAAACAAGTCCAGTTGCAGAAAGCACAGCAGAAGGTCTCCTTGGGTGATGTTTCTGGGTTGTGATTCTTTCTGCGTTGTCGTTTCTCTTCAAGACTTGTTCGGCATGAGTTCTCAAATAATAGGTGCTCTTCAAAAATACTGTAGAGGAGAGAGGAAGAACTACAGACTACAAAAGGGAGGAGTAACTGTAGACCAACTGATACAGGAAGACAGGTTGTGTCTAAGGGCCTTACTGCACTCCGAAGAAAATCAGCAAAGGAGCAGGAACATTCCATTGTCCACACTGCCTTACCACATGACGCTGTTGTCCTTCCGACATTCTTTCATTCCAGTCCCATGGGGGACTGAGGTAAAACTGCATCTTTTTGCTAACAGGTATTTCTGGTTAGAAAAAGATGCAGTTTTACCTTGGTACCCTATGGGACCGGAACGAAAAAATGATGACAACATGTGATAAGGCAGTGCGGAAAACGGAATGGTCCTGCTCCTTTGCTGCTTTTCTTCAGAGTGCAGTAAGGCCCTAAGACCAACAAACAGAAAATGAGATGAATACTTGCTATGCCCAAATCTTAGATAGATACAAAACTACCAATTATAAAGTATAGTCATGCTAAGACTGCCAGCTGTAACAATTTGTTCTTGCTGTCCTGATAAGTCCATTTTGTCATTTTTGCACCTCACACTGGTATTCTCTGGAGCTTGTCTTTGTAAGGTCTATGATCTGGGTATTATTAAAGCTAGGCTAGTTAGCTTTCTTGTTTTTGCCTGTTGTATATATTCCTGAATGGTGCTCTTTGTTTTCTAATTATGTACCTTGGTAAATACATTTACCTCCTCATAATTTGTCTTTCTGTGTATATTACTAGGAAGAGCCACAGTTCTAAATCAAACACTCGCCTGCATGGTTATTGACTTTGGCCTGGGATTCTTGTAGTTGAAGAGTGAAGTGTTTTGCTCCTTGTTGAAAAAAGCCCATGAATGTCTGGGTATCTCCTGGCTCTGACAAAAGAAGCAGTAGTGGTTCTACCTTGCATGGTTGTTCTTAATTCTGTTTACACTTCAGGTTATAGCTACACCTCAAGCTATCACTCCTTCACAGTCCTATCAAGCAGGATGTTTCACTATATACGAGGCAAAAAAAAAAAAAAGTGGATTGCTCCGCAGTAATGGCAATTCGCAGCAGCTGGCTATTTGTGTTAACATTTTGGGGGGCTGATAGCAGACATGTGAAGCTATTCGTGTTTGCTGTGCAAAGTAACATGGCTGTGAATCAAGATGGTGGCCATGAGTGAATTACTCACATTTTTACTTACCTCAAATTGCTGCCACTGGAAAGTAATTTTTTTTTAACTCTCCAAGATGTGAAAGAGCAACCTTTCGCTTTAACAAAAAAAGCAACACCCCCCCCCCATTTTCTCACCTTAGCGCTTGCTCACTAAGGTGAAAATCCAACATGGTGGCTCTGGGCACTCTGCCCCCTGCACGCGTCTGACCAATCCACTTTCACTTCTGCTTGTATGGGGAAAGCAAATCAATTCTGTCTCTTGTCCCAACAAGCAGGAATGTACATTCCCCACAGAGGTTTTTTTTAAAAAAATACAGGAAAAGTTTTTTCCTGCGTAGTTTTTGTTGTTTTTGGCTCCCCTCTTTCTGAATATGATGAAACGATGCAGGATCCCATTAAGACAGCTCGTATTCCCAGAGAGTTCCATGAGGAGTATTTTCACCGTTTAGACAACTCCTGATGTCATAGCTGCTGACATACTGTAGAAATAGTGCCGTTTGACACCAATTTAACTGCCTTGGCTCTATGCTATGGAATTCTGGGATTTGTAGTTTTGTGAGATATTTAGCCTTCTCTGTCAGAGAGCTCTGGTGCTACAATAAACGACACATCCCAGGATTCCATAGAAAGGAGCCATGATAATTAAACCAGTGTCAAACTGCATTATTTCTGTAGTGTGTCAGCAGCCTTGGATGGGGCAGTCAAGAAGGATTTCCCATACTTATATATTATGCCATATTTAGCCCATCTGATAAAGTGCTTAGTTGAAAATTCTAATAATGCAAAACACTCTAATTTGCATTTTAATTATGCAAATCAAGCAGTTTAATTTTGCTTTTTTCTCCCATTTTGTTTCAAACTTCATACAACTGTTTACAGTTACAACTAGATCTGAAAGAACCAGTACAGAATATTTTTTTAAGGTGCTGGACTTTGAACAGGGAGACTCAGGTTCAAATCTCTGCTTAGTCTTGGCATTAACCTCATGCTGATGGGCCACCACTTTCTTACAGGACTGCTGTGGGGAGAGGGAAACTATGTGAAGTAGCCATGTATGTCTGTGGTGCTGTACAAATACTGTAAAATAACAACAATATTAACATTTTTGCCATAAACAGACGCTTCCAGTGGTATTTTCATCAGATCACTATTTTTTGCCATTCATTTTTCACTGATGCACAAAGGTATCTGTGTGTGAGTTGTGTGCCTTCAAGTTGTTTCCAACTTATGGTGACCCTAAGGTGACCCTATCATAGGGTTTTCTTGGGAAGATTTGTTCAGAGGGAGTGTGCCTTTTGCCTTCCTCTGAGACTGAATGTGACTTGCCCAAGGTTACCCAGTGGGTTTCCATGGCCAAGTGGGGATTCGAATCCTGGTCTCCAAAATAACACAGGATGCCCTTCCTATCCTCGCCTTTGTAGCTGCTCTTTTGTTTCCCTAATAAGGCAAATGGTGTTCTTTTCTTATGCAGGTTTAACTTAGTAGGATATATACATTAGTAAAGAGTTCAAATGCCCACAAAATACTTCCGACACAAATAAATGTGGAATTAGTCCATTTTAAAAAATGTTATCTTGTCTTTATAATTCTTTGGATCCATTTCCCAAAAATCTGAAGATTCATATCTACCTCAATAAGCTTCTGTCTACCCTTTCTCTCGACTTTCCCCAGCTTCTTGTTTCTTTAGAGTAGCATCATGAGGTGGCTGCCTCAGGGACAAGACCACAGAAGCAATGAATTCTTCCTGGGAGACCTTTAGGAGATTATCAGATGCAGCTAATGTGGCGCCATAATGATGCCAGAGGAAGGCAAAAGGATGCCAATATCAGACAACGACATCCTTTTGCGTTCTGCTGGCATCATTATGGTGTTTCTTTTTATTGATGGGCTGAGCCATCAACAGATCCCCTGTTGCGATTTGGTGCTGGCATTGCTGGCATGTGAAACCTCTGGCCATTTACTCTCATGAATGCAGCATCAATGGGTGTCATGCCAGACCACTTCTGGGTGAGATCGTGACATCCAGGTAAGTGATGCACTTTTTATGACCCTCCCCAGGTTACTTGTAAGTTCTAAAGTGTGCTTTGCTGGCTGGTGTAACTTATTTTTTGTGTTATTTAACGTTTTATTTTTGAATTTCCTGCGCTCGTGTCTTCTCGCGAGAATGGGTGGGATTTCAGTCCAGGAAGTGAACGGAGCTCCATTAGAGCTCCATTCAAGGGCTACCTGTCAACGCGAGACAAGGTAAGTGTGATGGAGAGGGTTATTGTGCCAGTACAGGGGCGGGATTGGAGATTGTAGGACAGGAACAATTTTTGTGTTCCTGTCTGATAATCTCCTTCTATTGTTGCTGCTGCCTTTCCACAATCATTGTGCTCCTAATTTGATGTACCCACCCACCCCCATTCTTTCCCACTCCCTGGACTCTGCCATGCCGCCCTCTCTTATTCTTTGCACTCCGATGCTGCATCCCCTAGTCCTTTCCCCCATTCCCTCACCTTGTGACACCACATCTCCCTTTCTTGCACCTTACCCCTGTTAGTATGTCCTACTTCCCCTCCCTGTGAGATTCCATAACTGGACATATTAGACACTTTGGAGGGTTGCACTGGCTTAGGCAGACTGGAGGTCAGTCAAAGGTCACAATGACCTGAGACGTGCAAGAAATATAATGGTCGGAAAGCTCAAGTTAGGATTAAGCGGAAAGCCTCTATAATGGGTTTAAGTTAACAATCCAGTCGTTAAGGGGTATGTGCTAATTTTTTCTTCCACCCTGGGCATTTCAAGAAATAATTCAATCAAGCAATCAAGTGAGTACTCCACACCCTACAGAAATCTCCCCTCATGCCCCCTCCTGTCCAACCTTATGAGGTTGTCATAAAACCATCAATGGTCTATCTGTCTGCAATTAAAACTATTATTTGTATTTTTGTTCCTTTTGTCTATTCTGTGGGAGAGCTAGCCAAGCTTTGTTATTACTAACTCGCCTCTCCAAGGCATGGGCATGGTATAGGGTATAAGTATTAGACTCCCAACAATAGAAAGGTGTGTCATAGCCAAGGTGTGATATGGCTGAACCTCATCATTCTCTTCTTTGCTGTGCTACCCTCAGATGCCAGTCTGAGTATCTTCACTGCATGGAACTCTCTTTTCTTCAAGACTGGTAAACTATCACCCTATCTTCCCGGACCTCTCTCTCTCACACACCTTTACTGCCTTACTCTGCTTACCCTGCATACCTTGTATGATTCATAAGAACATATGCTGTGTATGTTAGTTTAGCCTCTGTATTATTCTAAAAAAATACTTTATTTCACTTTAACTGGAGCCTCCTTTACAGTTAGCACTGGTATACATAGGTGAAAAGATCTCTGAACTTACCCTCCTCTCGCAGGCCTCCTATCTGAGGAAATAATTCCCCCAAATATTGAAGGAGAATTTGGCATGATGGGTGAGACCTGTTAGGGTAACACCCCCATCATGTCTACCACTTTTGCTCCTCTCACCCTTCCAGTGCAACTCTCATTCTCCCTTCCCTCTTTTTCCCTCCTTCGCCTCACTCTTACTTCCCTCCTCTCACCACACACCTCCTTATCTTCTTGCACTCTGCCACTGGCACTACTCACTCTCCCATCTCCCCTCCCTTGCCTCATCTTGTGCTCTTTCAATGAGCCCCTTGCCTCCTGGTTGTGCACTACTGCTCAGATCACTCTACTGTCTCTCCTGCTTCCTCCATTGCCTTGCACACTTCTGCTTGCACCCCTTGCTCTCCTGCCTCTCCTCTTCTTGCTTCATCTCACACTCTCACAGTGTATCCCTCACTTGTTTCTTGTGTATTCCTGCTTGCACTGCTCACTCTCCTGTCTCTGCTATGCCATTACATGCTGCCATGGTGCAGCACTGGCTTGTTTCTTGCATACCACTGCTCATATTGCTCACTGTCCCATCTCTCAAATTCCTGTCCCATCTCTCTGATTCCTTCCCTCACCTCACCTTGCACTCTTGCAGTGCACCTCCCCTTGTTTCTTGTGTACTGCCGCTTGCATAACTTGCTCTCCTATGTCTCCTTCTCCCTCCCTGGCCTCACCTCACACTGTCACTGAGGATACTGAGACCCATGTTTGGGATCTCAGAGCCCTCGCTTGCTTCTTATGCACCTCCATTTGCACCACTCACTCTCCCATCTCTCCTATTCCCTCCTTTGCCTTACCTTGTGCCAATGTCATGCTTCTTGTGCATCACCACTTGTACTGCTCACCCTCTCAATTTTTCCTTCCTTCCTCACCTCATGTCGTTCCTTTGCTTCTTGTGTTCCACTTCTTTCTCTCACTTCCTTCATGCCTGAAATTCCTGTATGGCCTTGTTTCTTACTGAACAAATTGACAGAAGAAAAGCTCTGCTTTTTGCCCTATATCTTGCCCTATATCTTGGCTTTTGCCCTATATCTTGGCTTTAGCCTTCTAAAGACTTACATTTTTAAAATGAAAGCTTGGAATCCAGGCCAAATTATGGTCAAAACGGGCACCGGATGGCATGCCTAGAATCTGGCTATCCAGATGATATGACAACCCTATTTGCACCTTGTACTTCAGAGCACATGGCTCTAGCATTTGCCCAAACAAACAGAGCCATTTTAAAAATTATTTTATTTATTAATTTTAAAATTAAACAACATACAATTTATACATACAACTTAACAAACACATATAACAGTGATTCCTTCCACCGAGGGACTTCCCTTTACATTCATCCCTCTTTCCAAAATACCATTGTTTCCAACTTAGGTTTGCTTCCTCAACAGAGCTCATTTTTGAGGGTGAGGGGAAGGGAGGAGGGCAACCTTTTAAAGAATCATACATACATAGGGTTGCCAGCTCTCAGGACATGGATGTTCTTCTCCAGTCCTTTGAATGAGGAGGAGGATTTTAAGGGTGAGAGCACTGCCTTGAAAAGTGTACATCTATATATATTTATATATCTATATAGGTATAGATATATAATCCCAGATTTCCTCTTGGCCCTTGATAATGGTCATCTTAAACCCATTATTCTATATCTGTCCTGGAGCAAATAGCAGCTGGGAACGGTTATTTTACTGGGACTGCAGCATAGTGAGGAATGAGTTGACCTTCCCTCTCCATAGGTTATTCTGATCCTGATTGGGCATCCTTACCCCAGAGTGTCATTTAAAATTATTAAAAGTAAACACATTAATTACAATCACACCATTAATCTCATGTCTGATCTGGCCCCTGTAGAGTTCATGGCCATATCTCCCCATTCAAGCACATAGCAGGTTATAGAACATCATAATTAATAATGTATTTTTATATGCTGTCAATAGGTGATAAAAGAGCATATGGCTCTTTCTAAATTCAATGGGGCTTAAGTGTGCTTAATTTTTTGCTGGACTTGCCCACAGATTTTATCTTTAAGGTTTTATGCTGTAACATAAAGCTAGGAGAGTACTGTATAAAAGATTATTTATTTATATTTTTATATTTAGAGTCTCTCTATACCACTCTTCAGTTAAAAAAGCTCTGAGAGCAGCTTATAAATTGTTAATTTGACATTTCCCTCCCCTTAGGTTTACAATCTAAAAAGAAAAGACACACAAGGAAAAGGGGATGGCAGTGGGGGAGGGTGTCAAGTCCAGCAGATACCAGTTTAATGGAGAATAAAGAAAGTGAATCACAGAAACAGGATGATTTGCCATTTTTAGTTTTATGTACATTTTACTATTTCCATTAGATTTTGTTATGCAAGGATGGTAACAGAATACTGAGAGGACTTTATTTTTGGATTTTTAATCAAAAAGTGAACAAAGGGGAGAATACACGATAGCTTATACATCTTGAATAGTGGCCACAAAAAATGAGCTGTACCAATAAGCAAAGAGAAAAGTCCATTAGCTTCTCAAACAGAAGCAGAGGAGGGAGTGGGAGAGAAGAAATGTTATACAAACACACACACACACAGAGCTGAGGATCTGTACTCTTTTGCCTGCAGTCTGGTAGAAACTGCCTATAAATAATTATATAGGTATCATTATCCTCTGTAAGGTTGCTGCAGTGCATGAAATTAAAACTATGCTGTAAGAGGAAGTATACCAAGGAAAAAACACCAGGGTTGGACACTGCACCAAAACAAAGAATTCAATGGCTGAATGCCTAAGGATGTTACAAGCTCTTGAAATCAGGAAGTTTTCTCCATGGTGGTGGGTCTATACTGTATATAGAATCAACAGTACTGAAAAGGCAGATGCCAAACCATATAACATTGCAAACATTTCATTTCTAGGAAGGAAGTACACTAGCAAGAGCCTTGAAGATGCCCTGTCGTGTAGTGATTTATGCCACATACGGCCTCCTGTGGTAATGGAGTACTGGAGTTATTCTTTTCAAAAGCAAAGCAGATAGTTCAAACCAGCACAGACTTTTATCCAGAAAAATATCCCATGGGCATATGGAAAAACAGAAGTGATACAGGTGAACAGATGGACAATTTATACTGATTGCACTGGTTTGAATGTAAAAGAGTAAAAACAGTGCACGTTCAATTAAATATCAGTAGTGTGGCATGAAATGGAGCTGTTGGTTGAATAAAATAGCAACTATAGCAACATTAACAGTACAATCCCCTGTGTGGGTACTCAAATGCAAGACACACTGAATTCAGAATGGGCCCTAGTCCCAGGTAAAGATGCATCAGATTATATCCTATAACTACATTTATTAAAACTATACAGAACTATATTTTCTTAAAGAAATGCCTACACTTCTAGCGCTACTAATTGGTCAATCTGATTGGTTTGCATGCCATGAATTCCCAATAGATAAAACAAGAGTTTTGCTGGCAATAACTACAGATGTCCATTAACTGACAGTCTTCAAAGAGCTATTTGTCAGTAGTCTGAAAAGTAAAGGTTAACTCAGAAATAACACAAGCTGTTTAGTTGTAGAATTAAATTGAGGGACACAAAGTCAAAAAGTTTCAGATCAAAATATAGCAATTTTGAAAAGGTTGAGGCAGGGTAGCGGGGAACAAGTCAAGACTATAATACCACGTTGTTCTAATGCAGCAATACAAATATAATCATAGAGTTGGAAGAGATCACAAGGACCATCTAGTCCAATTCCCTGCCATGCAGGAATACACAATCAAAGTGCTCCTGACAGATAGCCATCCAGCTTCTGTTTTAAAACCTCCAAAGAAGGAGACTCCACTGCACTATGAGGCAGCGCATTCCACTGTCAAACAGCTCTTACCGTCAGGAAGTTCTTCCCAATGTTTAGGTGGAACTTCTTTTCCTGTAGTTTGAGTCCATTGTTCCATCTCCTAGTCTCTGGAGAAGCACAAAACAAGCTTGCTCCATCCTCAGTATGACATCCCTTCAAATATTTAAACATGGCTATCATGTCACTTCTTAACCTTCTCTTCTCCAGGCGAAACATACCCAGCTCCCTAAGCCGCTCCTCACAGGGCATGGCTTCCAGATCTCCCACCATTTTGGTTGCCCTCCTCTGGACACATTCCAGTTTGTCAATATCCTTCTTGAATTGTGGTGCCCAGAACTGGACACAGTAGTCCCGGTGAGGTCTGACCAAAGCAGAATAGAGTGGCACTATTACTTCCCTTGATCTAGATACTATACTATTGAAGCAACCTAGAATCACATTGACTTTTTAAGCTGCCGCATTGCCCTGCTGACTCAGGTTCAGCTTGTGATCCACTACAACTCCTAGATGCCTTTCACATAAACTGCCATCAAGTCAGGTGTCACTCATCTTATATCTGTGCATTTCATTTTTACTGCCCGAGTCTAGTATCCTATAGCATTTCTTTCTTCTCCCACCCCCATTCTGAATTCCTCTTTGGATATTTACATAATTGAAAACACATGTGTAAAGATCTGTTTCAAGTTATTTTAGTTTGTAGTGTCATCCTCAAGTGACATTATGTTGGGTGGGAAATGACAGAGCACAGGCCTATCAAGACTTGATACTACTTTGCTACTGCTCCATCCTGTGGATCCTGGGTGGGACTGCTGCCCTATAGGGTAGGACCAGGTCTAATGATCTGAAGTTACAGGACAGCAAATTTCAATTGAACATTAGAAAGAACTTCTTGACAGTAAGAACAGTTCGGCAATAGAACCAATTGCCTAGAGAGGTGGTGGGGTCTCCCTCTCTGGACTTCTTCAAAAAGAGGCTGGGTATGTTTTAGCTGGAGATCCTGCATGAATTGGGGGTTGGACCTGATGGCCCCTGATGCTCCTTCTAATGCCGTGATTCTATGACATGGAACTCCAGTTTCCTGTGGATGACATGTGGAAACTGCTCTTTCAAGCTCAAGGCTACGACCTTTTGCTTTTGTTCTTCCATGGGTCTGAAAAAGCTAGAACCAGAGATTTGGATCCTATTTATATCTTAGACAATTAGAGCCACAGAATGCACTGCAGCTTCTCCTTGTGTCTTCAATTTTTAAAAAATGGAAAGGACCTCAAAGCAATCATATGTATAAATAAGACACAGAGTATAAAGCAAATTCAGAATGAAAATTATTGTTTTGAATATACTGTACAGTACTGTACACTTGCAACAGAACAATGGGTCAGATGTCAAGATGCACACTGTCAACAAATCATTAAATGGGGCCTTAAGAAACAGAACAAAGGAAAGTGACAGCTGTCTACATAGGCCTCCTAGGACTAATATTATTGTAATCTAGGTCAATCCCTGGTTCTATTAATTAGCAATAGTTCTGAGATATTTGCCTCTGTCATTAGTTGTATCATGTGTCTGTTTTTCCATAAAATTACATAAAGCTAAACAAAAATTTAGAATACATACAGGAATCAGGCTGGCCTACTTCTTTCATATATTTACATATTTTAAAAACCCAAATAGAGTTACAGGAATATATAAAGTTATTTCTATCTTTTAAAATTATGTGCCTCTGTTTTATGTCCACCACTCTGCCACTGAGAGCTACCCAATTCCCAGATAACACTGAAGCTGGAACTAATCAGAATAAAAGCTATCCTTCCATATGCTTTGAATGAGGGATTTTTAGAAAACCAGAATCTGTTAGGTAAAGTGCTTGGTTTAGGCTCCTCATATGCACAAGACATGTAGCCATTATCTATCCTGTATTTACTTCCAATTGTCAAATTTACTCAAGCAGAAAATCTCAGTCTAAAATGAAAACTTTCAAAAAAGTAGATTTTTAAAAAGATAAATGTGTTGGGAAAGCCTATTCGATAAAAGAAGACCTTATCCAAAACATGGGTGGGTAATTTGTTGCCCTCCAGATATTGTTAGACTGCATTTCCAATTGTCTCTTGCCTACATAGCCAGTGCCCAGGTATGATGGGAACTGCAGTCCAGTAACATCAGGAAGCCCACACTGTCCCAGTCCCTGACCTCAGATGACAATTAATGAAAGAGTTGGCCAGGTAGATTGCTGCTGAGAACAAATCCCATAGAGCAGGGATAGTCTATTGTCACCCACCAGATAATTTTGGCCCACAGTTACCATCTGTGGACATTTTGACCTGTAGTCTCCATCAACATGTGAGGTTCTGTCTCTCCCCCCCCCCCCAATCATCTGGAGATCCACAGTTGCCCACTCTGCCATAGAGCAACTAGCACAACACAGGGAGCCCCGCTCCTGTTTTGAACAACTTTTTACTTGAACATGGTACACAGAATATGACCTCTCCACAAGAAGTCAAGGTAATGAGGAGGACTGAGAAGTAGAAAACTATTATTTTAGGTGTGGGACTAAGTAATTTATCTCTTTAGAGGCAAATACTAAAAGTTTGTAATGGACTCAGAAATCCACTAGCTACCGGTAAGTTGAAATCAAAGAGGTGGAATATGATTTCTGTGCATTACTTCCAGAAGGTGTGCCAAGGCCTACTACATTCAGAAGATTTTGCATGGGCAGTCTGGGTAAAACTTTCTAAAACACTGGAACCTCAACCATATGTAAGCTATTGCTTAAAACAATTTGTAAGTCACTCTGATAGCCTTGTGGCTGAAGAGCGGGGTATAAATAACTAAATAAAAATAATAATAATATGCTCTGAGTTAGTTGTTGTTTTCTACATGTGTAACAGCACTGATTTAAATACATGACTATCCTGAAACTAGTGATGGAATATTAGCATTTCTATAATGGTGCTGTATAGATTAATAAGTTTGGAAAAAGTATCATTGTATCACATGTAAAGGAGAGCAAGTATCTTTGATTCTTTAGTGCACAGGTGAGAATTGTGTGGCTCTCCAGATGTTGTTGGATTTCAGTGCCCAGAGGCCCTAGCCAGCACAGCTAATAATGAAGTATTTTTGGAGCTGCAGTTCAACAACATCCAGAGGACTACACAGTTCTCACCTCCGCCTAAGGGTGCGGCTATACGATCATAAAAAAATCCGTATGGGGGGCAAAAAATACGAACAGCCTATCATTCGTATGCATACGAACCGGCTATATGATTTTTTAAATCCCCTAAACTCCGTATGACTCCCTCTTCCCGAAGCTGGCTGGAGCGAGCAAGCCAAGCGGCAGTTTTAAATCTTCCGCTGCTTTATTTTTTTTTGAAAAGGTTCCTGGTTTGCGGACAGTTGGTTTTCAGTATTTACAATATAAAATAAAAATAAATAAACATATAAATTCACGGACTTACCGGATGCTCGCTAGCCGAGAAACCAACATGGCGGCCGCTCCCAATTTCCCTCCATGCTAGCCCCGCCCCCTCTACTCGGCCAGCCAATCAGATTACATAGCCTGTTCGTATGTGTGCGAACGGACCATACAGACCCGTTAGCTATCCAAACGGCGTATGAATTTCTCTTCGCGATCTGCTTTCCCTCCTGAACGCCGCATGTGCGTATTTCAGGGTGGAAAACCGCCCCCCCCACTTTTGCATTCGTGTGCATCCGAATGGCCGTTTGTACCGAAATGCGAACTTTCGCACGCTGTACGTATTATTTAAATCGTGTAGACGGGACCTTAGGGTAACATTCAGTAAACTCAAGGCAGCTATAATCAATCTTACCAAATTACATTTCAAACCAAATGGGGAGTTGGTTTCTGGAAATTTTGGAACAAGAAAACACATGAGAGTAGGGTTTCTACTCCCTTTGTTCTAAACAGCAGCACATCTTTGACTTTACATAGCAGAGGGAAGGCATCAACTAAGGAACATGACTGTACTGATTCCCACTAGCACTAGCTAGATTTCTTCCAGTGTGTTGCTTGCTCATAAGAATCTTACATTTCTCCTGAGTTTCTTTTGTGCAAAGAACAGGTAAAGGCTGGTACATGTACTCTTAATTTCACACTACCATAGTAAGAGCCTTTTATAATTAACAGATTGTTTAACAGTTAATACCATAAGTGTCTTCAATAGTATTGGAGCAAGAAGTCATTGTGTAAAGTTCCATCAGGTGCAACTGCACAATGTCTCCTCCCTCACCTCTCAAACTTAAACTTTAGGGGCTCCATTCCACTTCAAAAGGCCATTTACTGGACAGTGAAGAGTGAGTGTGAGCAGCAGTGAAATCTACAGCTATGGTCCTATAGCTGGATGCACACCACTGAAGGATGACATTGGTAAGTGTGTGTAATGGAGATGTTGCATAGTTCTGCCTGGAGGAACTACATACTGCGTCTTCCTGCTCCAGAATCTGTTAACTATTAAAGATGCAGGAGTCCTGCCTTGTATTTAACCTGGCAATCCTGGTGTACAATTCCCTCTGCAAAACTTGTTAACATTCAGGAATGACCACTAACCCTATATTTTAATATCATGCAGATTTCAGTCAAAAATAACAAAACAAAATCTTGCAAAACATTGCATTTGGACATACAGGTGGGAGTAGCTGCCAAGAGTGCTTTTTACCAACTATTTGATTTGTCACTTCATTACTGCAGAAATCAAATGTGTCCAAAGTAACCTCAAGCCTTGATTATTATGATGAACTTTACATAGGACTACTCTTGAAGATAGTTAGCAAAAGGACAGTTGGCCCAGAAGGGTATCACAAGACTGATTTGTGGGAAAGGTGGGATCATACCATTTCTATGTCAGCTGCTGATTTATTTATATGATTTCTACTCAATATTTTTCACTCAAATGGGACTCAAGGTGACTTATGATTAAACAGAATAAATACAATAGCATAAATGTAAACTGCAATAACAAACAGAACATAAAATGAATAAAAGAATTTAAAAAACATGATTCAAAACATGAACAAAAAAAAAATAGAGTTCCCATCCAATTAAAAGCATCTTTCACAACTGGCTAGGTCAGTTGCCAAATAAACATATAAATGAAAAGGTATTTGCTTGCCAGCAGAATGACAACAGGGAAAGAACTATTTTATTTATTAAAATATTTATATCCCACTCTTTATAATGAGATCTCAGGGCAGTGTACAGACAAAATAAGTTTGAACAGTATGATGCAATACAGAATTTAAAACAATAAAAGTAAGGACTGAAAAGACATTAAACAAAATGTGTGTGTCATGAGCTTTCAAGTCATTTCTGATTTATGGCAACCCTAAGGTGAACCTTAGCTAACACACACTGGAAACTGCTTAGTGCAGTGTAGCTGTGTAAATTGCTATTGCTTAAAACAAATTGTAAGCTGCTCTGATAGCCTTTGCAGCTGAAGAGCGGGATATAAATAGCTAATTAATTTTTTTTTAAAAAAACCTATCACAGGGTTTTCTGAGGGCTGAGAGTATGTGACTTGTTCAAGGTCACTCAGTGGGTTTTCATGGCCAAGCAGGGATTTGAACCCTGGTCTCCAGTTGTAGTCCAATTCTCAAACAACTACACCATGCTGGCTTATATATGACATGTCAAAACTATTTTAAACCATGCAGATCTACATTTAGAAAAGATCAGTTAGTTTCCAAAGACCTTGCAATGGAATGAAGCCAGGAGACAACCAGGCCTCTTGAGGAAGTGCTTTCCACAGTGTAGGTGCCATAGCAGAGAAGGCCTTTTGCCACATCCTTCTACAGTGCTTTACTCCCACAGATGGGAGACAGAGGAGGACCCTCCAGCAACCAGAAATTCCAAAGCTTGAGAGAGGGAGGGAACAGTCTGAAAGAGAAAGTTTGGGAAAAGTTCTGCTTTTCTGGGCTTATTTTGTTGGATTTATTTCTAGGGTCAGTTCAGAGAGCCAGGCTTAACTTGGATGCCTGGAAAGAATCTCTTGGGTATCATAACTTCCCATATGAAGGTGTTTGAAAACCTCTCTCAGCTTCCAAGTCTTCAGTGGTGTTCCTCCACTACTGAATGCTGTCCTAAATTAGGATTTTCCTAGAATGATGGCATATACATTTTTAGCATAAATAAGTAAAGTTGGCATTGATTTTATTCACTAGGAACAACTAACTTCAAAATTCTTAAGCATATACATTTTGGAAAAATCATTTATTTAATCTACAGAATGTATACATTCATCCCACTCTCCTCACAGATTTCATAAAAAAGGCTCCTGGCCATGTCACTATGTCTGTAATCCCCTATTTATACATATGTAAAATAATCATGTTCTTCCTATTAGCAAATGAAGAAGTAGAGAGTCTACCTTCCTTCTGTGGTAATAAACCAAGCTGCCATTCACAAAGCAGCACCGTTTTCACTGCCAATTTTGATCACAGAACCTCAGGTAGAACCAATAATCATCAAAAGGAACGGTGTTGATTGAAGTATATGTGAAATTAAAAAAAATCTCTTATTATTTGCATTTTGTTTTATAATCTGGGTAGAATGAGAGCATAAGGTTTATTGTGTTTCTTGAACAGAATCCAGAATGAGGCACTGGCAAGAATCCAGTGAACAATTAAGCATGCTTAAGTTCCACTGAAATAAAAGGAGCCCAGTAGGAGTTGTGCTCAACGGTGCACTGGAGTACAGCCATTTCCCATCTATCTAGGACAGATGGGAATTGGTGCTAGGGTTCTTGAGCATGAAAAATGATAAACGAAACTGACTTGAACTTCTCCACCCATCCATAAAAGGTACTTTTTGATTACATACATATCAGAAAAGAAATAAAAAGTATAAAGAATCTTTGAAGTAGTTTGCAGTGGCAATGACAATAAAAAGTAAATTATTTGACAGCTGGAAAGCCAATTTCATTTTGGTTCAGACAAAGATTCTTGAACAACCATTATGAGTTCCACCTCGCAAGGAAACATGATCTTCTACCTCTTTCATTACTTGTTTCAAGGAACAGCCATTATCAGGTCATGCCACAAGTTACATTTTGTCAGTTCTTCTGTTAGGTTCCTGTCTTCTCAAGGCAAAGAATCTCTTCAGAGCAAAGAGCATCCAATGAGAGGCCAAGCATCTCCTCACTTCTACCCAGCAAGCCAGAGGTTCTCCAGCCAGCAAGCCAGAGCTTCTCCAAGCCTGCAGCAGCCTTTCACCCCACTCCACCGGGCCAGAAGGCTGTAGTGGGGCCCTGAGGACTTCTTGGCAGCGAGGCAGCAGCAAGAGGGGGTGTGGCCAGGAGTGGCTGGTGTCTTAAGCCACTCCCACACCCCTTAGGAACACCAGCCAGCAGCCAGGACTCTAAGCCTGCAATTGGAGTCAGCTGAGGCAGGGGAGTGGGGGCGGAAATTGGAGTTGTGCTGGGGAAAGGGAGATATGGTCGGAACAGAGTGAACAGATGGTACAAAAGAAGGCGGGATTGCTGTTTGTTAGCTATCCCACCTTCAGTTCACCCTGTTTCTCGGAATGGATTGGAGAGTGTACCAACCATTCCACAGAACCTTACTTTGCTCCTCTGCAATGCCAGGTCGGTTAAGAATAAAACTCATATTATATACAATCTTCTCTTGGATGAGGATGCCGACCTGGCTTGCTTCACAGAAACCTGGCTAGGAGAGGATAGCGCTGTCCCGTGGGCACAGGCCCTCCAAGCCGGTATTCTGTCAGTGAGCAGGTGAGGGGAAGTGGGCAAGGGGGCGGAGTGGCTCTTGGTTGAAGTTACGATGGTTAAAATTATGTTTAATCTTACTGATTTATGATGTATACAAACATAAGTGTAAGAAACCAAGTTGTTTAAGTATGAGATGCTTAATTGTAAATAATAATAAAAAAAAGGACATCATCAATGCATCCCTCAGGGAAGGGTGTGTTCCATCCTGTTTAAAGGAAGTGGCAATTAGGCCGCTCCTGAAAAAATCTTCCCTTTACCCCCTGGACATGAACAACTATAGGCCGGTTTCTATGTTACCATTCTTGAGCAAAGTGATCGAGAGGGCAGTTGCGCTTCAACTCCAAGTGGTCTTGGATGAAACTGATTATCTAGACCCATTTCAAACTGGCTTTAGGACGGGATTTGGAGTTGAGACTGCCATGGTTGCCTTGACCGACGACCTGCGTCTAAGCATCGACAGGGGTAATATGCTCCCGTTGGTGCTTTTAGATATCTCAGCGGCTTTCAATACGATAGATGATAGCATCCTCTTGGATCGCTTGAGTGGGTTAGGAATTGGAGGCACTGTGCTCCAGTGGTTCCGGTCCTTCCTCTCGGGCAGGTCCCAGAGGGTATTGCTCGGGGACAGCTGCTCCAGCAGAAAGGAGCTTACTTGTGGTGTTCCGCAGGGTGCCATCCTATCCCCGATGCTGTTTAACATCTATATGAAACCGCTGGGTGAGATTATTCGGAGTTATGGGGCTGGGTATTATCAGTACGCTGATGACACCCAGATCTATTTCTTCTTGTCCCGAGCATTGGCCTCGAATTCCGATGGCGTCTCTCCTCTTAATGATTGTCATAAAGCAATAATGGGCTGGATGAGGAAAAACAGATTGAGATTAAATCCAGACAAAACGGAGGTGCTCATGGTAGCGGCCCCAAAACCAGGAGTTGGGTTGCAACCTCCAGTCCTGGACGGGGTCACAATCTCCGTTAAGGACAGTGTTCGCAGTCTGGGGGTGCTCCTTGATTCATCACTTCAGATGACTAATCAGGTGAATGCAATGGTCAGGAGTGCCTGTTATCAGCTTTGGCCGATACACCAGCTGCGCCCTTTCCTGGAAGTAATGGACCTTGAAACTGTGGTGCACGCGCTGGTAACCTCTCGTCTAGATTTCTGCAATGTGCTCTACATGGGGCTACCCTTGTGCTTGGTCCGGAAACTTCAGTTGGTACAAAATATGGCAGCCAGAGTGGTCTCGGGAACATCTCGGAGAGACCATGTAACTCCAGTATTAAAATCTCTCCGCTGGCTGCCTATCAGTTTCCGGGCCCAGTATAAGGTGTTGGTTATTACCTTTAAAGCCCTAAATGGCTTGGGTCTAACTTATCTCTGGAACCGCCTCCTCCCATACAATCCTCCCTGCGCACTCTGGTCCTCTGGGAGGAATTTGCTTCAGCCACAAAAATCTAGGCTGTCTGCAATCTCCCAGAGGGCCTTTTTGGTAATCGCCCCCAAATTGTGGAATGACCTGCCGAACGAGATCCGTCAGATAACAAGCCTGAGTAGCTTTAAAAAAGCACTAAAGACGGATCTCTTTCGGCAGGCCTTTCCTAATTAGATCCTGGCCTCAGGGGATCCTGGCCTCTTTTAGTTCGCTGGCTATTTATTGTATTTATTGTTTTTAAATGTGATTTTAGATCAGTTGCTTTTAAAATTATATTCGTTTAATATTTTTTTATGGGGGTGGGTGGGGGTGGGGGGTGTTAGGATTTTTTATCTGTATTGTATTTTAATTTTTGTAAGCCACCCCGATTGTTTTAACAGAGGGGCGGGGTATAAATAAATATTCTTCTTCTTCTTATTATTATTATTATTACTACACCATGAAAAAAAAGGCAGTCCCTCAGTCTAAATACCCCTCTATTGATTCCCGTTTTTATGGTAAGTGATATAAGGGTATTGCTCTACTGGAATCTTCCTACTCCAGGGTGTCAGCTCTGCCATGCAAGTTGAATGAGAGGAGTCACAAGAGGCTGCTGCTCTGTACTTTAAGGGTAAGAAAGCTCAGGCTGAATCTGGTCCTCCTGGTCTGGACTTCTGTGCTTCTCAGATGGCCATTAGGACTTTGCCATTACACCATCATTTGGTAATTTCCTAGGTTTTTAAAATAGCTTCCCAGTGCCTCCCTTCTCAAAGTAACTGGCTATAAGAGCTTTAAGTTAAAATATGCTAGTATTTTTGCTGTACCCTTTAGCATTTGGTCCCACCCACCACTGGAATGTGGCTCCTAAGAACTTACATGAAACTGAATGTGGCCCTTGGGCTGATAAAGGTCCTCACCTTGCCTTTATCAGATTTAGGAATCATGCAGCCCCACAGATGCTGACAGACTGCAACTCCCGTTAGCCTTATCCAGTGAAAGTTACTGCTTATTATGTTAAAAACATAATTGAAAATCTAGTTTTGACTGAAAAAGAAAAATTGCCAAACCATTGTTGGAGAAAGTTTTGGCCGTGATTTAATGAGACAACCCCAGCAATAACTTAAGGGATATCTTTAAATAAATATTTTATTATTATTATTGTATTATTATTTTTTTTCTTTTCCAAATATGTATAATTGTAATTTTAGTATAAAGGTGTAAATATAATGTTTACTGGAAACGAAAAGAGAGTGATAATAGTGTGTTTAGATTAAGAGGAAAAATGTATTAGTTTTAGGATAGATAGCTTTATTTTTGTATTAGTAAGAAGAGAATAGAAAACAATTTGCGTTATTGGTATGGCATTTTGCGGTCGGGTGTATTATTCTGTAGAATGGTTTTATTTCAATTAAAAAAAATCCTACCCACCTCCAATTCATATCCAGCATCACCTATGGGGAGCTGCAGCTCAGCAACATCTGGAAGGCTGCAGAATCCTGACCCCTGATTTAGGCCAAAGCATCCCTGGACAATGGGTTTTGGGCCAGTGACACATTTGCTAAAGCTGGTGAGAAAGAGAGCTGGGCAAAGGTTCATTCCTCCTAACTAGAATAACTAATGAATCTCGGCTTCATTTTACTTCTCTCTTTAATCCTTGGACCTTTTTAGGTTGCCTGGTTCAGGGAGAAGCCTATGCCAATCTTTCTGTCACAAATCTGGCAATTGCCCTCTGTGTTACACCCCTTTTCTGACCCCTTTCATCTGCCTCCACACCTCTCCTTCCTGCCCTCTCACTTCCATATACATACTGAAAGAGACTATGCCCTCCTCTTTGCAGCTGGCTGCTCCCTTGGCTCTTGCTTGCTTATGGTGCCAGGTGCCATTGGAGGTGCTGGAGAGCATGGCCACTTGAGCTTGGCTCTTATTGTGGCTGGAAGAAAGAGGAAGGGGCATTTGGGCAACTATTTAACAACTTTCTTTTCTAACAATTGTAATTCCAAAGGGACTATTGGAAAAAATAGTACCTTACTATTTTAGCTTTCCCCCCATGCTACAGTCTGCATTTCACAATCAGTTGGCTCCAGCTACCAGGGTTGAACTAAAATTCTGCTTCAGTTTGGATCTGTACTTTGATCCAATGTTCTAAGCAATTGGGCTAGCCCTTTTCCCTAGTCTAGGTGCCTGCTATTTCTATAGCTGGTCCTGGACTGATTTCATGGACAAACAGGTAGGATTTGTAGCGAGAAATTCCACTTGGACGTACACTGATTCAATCAGCACACATAAAAGTAAACAATGCATTATATTTGCTTTGTCAATTGCAGCAAATTATCTATTGTTCACTAGTTTTGGAACTTTCTGGTCAATTTACATGCATTCTTTGATGTCGCTCTTTAGCATGGGCTTTTATACTTTATCCACACGTTTCACATTACAGAAGTTGAGCTGCCCAGACATTGGTCATAATCCAACAAAGCTATGCACATAAGTAGCAGTAAACTTGTTTGCTCAGCTAGAGATGAAGCTCGTAGCTGCCAGTACTCTGAAGTGACTAAGCTTCCCGCTCCAGTAGCACAAGTGTTTCAGTGGCTCTTCCAATGAACTTTGGGCTGGCTTCTTGGATGCTGTCTTGCACAGTCCTGCTGTTATCTAAATCATTATATCTCTTTAGGCATTTGCTATTCAGGTTGATTAATTCGAGGTGGTAAAAATAGTTAGTAGTCAGGTGTGTGTATGAGGTGAAACTAAAAGCAAATACCCATGTTTGCCTTGGACTTTAAATATTACAATTATTGGCAGAATACTCATCCTAAAAGTATCTAGATTGGACCTGTATAACATATGGGCTCTGGACCTGCTCCCTCTTGAATTTTTGTCCCATTGGGAAAATTCCAGTTCCCCACAGCTTTCCCCCACATCTCTGTGGGGATATCTAAATCCTGACAAAATTGATCAAAAGTAGAAATTCCCATTTTCCCAGTCTGTAGTAAGAAGCTATGTTATACTTCCTGCCTGGATCTCTATTTCAGTACAGGTCAGTACAGCACAGATATCCATGGATTTGGTATCCATCGTTTCACTTATCCACATCTGGAAAAAAAATATGTCTAGGTATTTTTAGGTCCTCCAATGAGATTCTATGGTCAACTTTTGGCATTTGTCTAACTGAAAATAATAGGCTTCCCTATTACTCACGGTTTCAAGTATCCATGGGTGGTGGTGGTCTTGGAACTTAGCCCCTGTGGATATGGGGTGGGGGTCGACCTGTATATGAATTGATGAAAATCTTGTGTCCTGTTGCTCCAGAAATGTGCAAGGAGAAAGGGATAGAAATAATAAAAGCTCATATTAGGGGAAAAGGGGAAGGACCATGAGACAAAAATACAGTTGTGAGGAAGAGAAAGAAGCAACAGAGATAAAGCTGCATAGGTATCTGAAAGATCCAAGTTTAAACCAATTGTTAGTTCCAAGTAAAGTAGAACCATTGAATCAACTGGAAGTTGATTTGTCAATACTGCTGTAAATTCCATTGATTCAGTTAATCTATTCTAGTTGGGACTAACAAATGGATTTAGGTCAGAGAAAGAATAATGCGGCTGCAGAAATATTTGTGGTATGGAAAAAAAGGAAAGAGAAAGTAGAACTACAGTTGTCCCTTCATATTCGCAGGGGGTTGGTTCCAGGAACCCCTGTGGATACCAAAATCCATGAATACTCAAGTCCCATTATATGCAATGGCATTGCCAAATGGTGTCCCTTATATGAGATGGCAAAATCAAGGTTCACTTCTTTGATTATTATTTTTTTAAGAATATTTTCAAGCCGTGAATACTTAAATCCAAATCTGTGGATACAGAGGGACAACTGTAATAGAAATGGAGTGCAGAGAAAGGAAACTACAATCTCTAGAGAAATGGACAGGACACATGAAAAAATATGCTTCAGAGAGGCCTGTGGGTAGGAAAAAGGAAAACAAGGTGTGAAGAGAGATCTACGTTGTGGAGAAAAAAGAAAATGGTGTGTGTGTGTATGTATACAAGAAAGAGAAGAGATTGGGTGAACAAGAGAGAGGGTAAGAGAGATGAGTCTGTACAGAAATATATGAAGGCCTGATGAAGTCTGTGGGAAGAAGAGAAAGATGAGGAGATTATTTGTGGGGCTGAACAGAAGTGGGCAAAGTGTGCCCCCCAGGCCCCTTTTTGTGTCCCCTGGTCATTTTTTAAATTTTTATTTTTGCTCATAAGCACTCCAAAGCAACCTCTAGTGCAGCCTTTCTCAACCTTTTTATCCTGGAGGAACCCTTGAAATAATTTTCAGGTCTCAGGGAACCCCTGCATAAACATTATTCTATATACTGCTATTGCTTCCCCACCACAATCACAATCTCTTGAGGAACCCCTAGCAACTTCTTGGGGAACCCTAGTTGACAAATACTGCTCTAGTGTGTGTGGTGCATACTTCCACCACTTTTGGAGCACCTCCTAGAGCACTTATGGATCAAAAAAAAAAAGTTTTGCAAACATTTTCAAGGAAAGGTTTTGCCTCAACAAAACCTGACCCTCTAGAGTCCAGGAAGGCCCAAAAACATTTTGAGAATGCCCCCATGTTTGGGGCAAAAACTAATTATTTTTTTAGGGAGCAGGTGCAGTGAGGGCTGGCCTTCATAGGTCTTCTGAGGGGCTAATGCAGCCCCCCCCCAGTTGCCTGGGGTAGAAAGAATAAAAATGAAGAAATTAACAAAGAGTGGGCGGGAGAGTGAGAAGACAAACTATGGAGCTCAGATAAAAATTGGGGAGGAGGGATTGTGAGTATGAATATATCTTTAAAATATGCAATAAATTGTGTGAAAATGTAGTAAGAAATTGTGGTTAACATAGCAACGAACATGATACCCTTTCTTAGGAAAAAAAAGATAACAGTGCCCTTCTTGAGTGAGCTGAATTATGAATCTCTGAGTCACATCACTCCAATACTTCTTTTTTTCCTGCTTGTGATACACTGCAAAGCCAAGATGTGATGAGTAAGCAGAAGCAGCAGGAGCAAAACTGCATGCTGGATATTGACTGTTATGAAGACGAATAGTTGAGCAGCCTGAAATATATTCAGGACTTATGATAGATGTACTTCTTAAATCATATTTGCATCTAGACTGTATTAAAACACACAGATTACAAGGGAACAAGTCATTCAAGCAAAAATCCAGATGGAATATTAAGGCACACCAGCTAAGAGAGATTTTAACTTGCTTTATGTACAAAAATGCTTAATTCATGTTACAGCCAGCTTAACTTATTTTACAGTCAGCTTACAAGTAATGCTGTCAAAATGCCAGACAAATAGTAGAAAAGCCAAATAAATATGACAATTTCTCTTATTCCGATTATTTCTGTTTCTTTTTCTTTCATACTGGAGTTATATTAGCCTTTTCCTTCAACTTGTGAAGCTGAAGGACAATATAGTCTTGTTTAAAAATGTGCTTTAAGTCCTGAAGGTTTTAAATTAAACTCTCCCAAAGTCCTGTTACATTGGTGGCTGCAATTTTAGAGTAATGCCAGTGATAATCCTATACACTGCTAGCTGAAACAAAAACCTCCCCTTTGAATCAGGAGATAATACTCCAGCATTAACAATCATGCTCCTATTATCTCTAGAACTCTGCTGCTACTCCCCAGTCATAATACTGCACAACACTCTCACCCTAAAGATGTAGAGAACAATAGAAATCCCATGATAGTATAATAGAACCCTGTTCATATTTTTCCCCACACAAAATTTGTGGAGTGTACTGACAAGAAAAACTCATTGTACCTTTCTTATCAAGGGCCCCTGTGATCACCTTGGCAGGGAAAACAGTAACTGATATGGCAGCTAACATATGATTACAAACTCCAATGTTTTTCCCCTGAGGAAAAAAAATGCCCCCCCCCCACAAAGGGCACAGGAAAACAGACACATCCAGATAGGGAAGGAAAGACTGCTGTTCCTAGCCCAAATACTAGTATGTCTACTTGTAGAACCTGTAAGTCCAGATTCAGAAGAATGCAGGCCCTATCACTATGCGAATGATTATACAGTACACACAACTTATTTTTTAATTTATTTCATCAATTTCTATACAGCTTTTCTTATCTAATGATATCTTCAAGTGATATACAACAGATATATATATATTTAAGGTCAGTGTTAAAATTAATTTTTTAAAAGTAATTAAAACAATGATTAGTTAAAGCATTGTTTAAAATCAGTGGTTCAGAACACAGTTCTCAAATTGGGCAGTGCTGTCAGTTTGGGAAAGCCTGGGTGAAGAAATTAGTTTTTAACAGGTACCTAAAACATTTTACCTTCTGAATAGTTGCTACCTTCTGAATAGTGGAAAGAAGGCATTCCAAAAAGTGGGCATTACTACATACTACAGTTGCCCCTCCGCATTTGCGAACTCAGCATTCATGGTTTTCGGAGAGCCACCCCGGCCTCCCAAAACTGCGACACGGGGCCTCCGGAGGCCCTGTGAAGGCCCGGGGAGGGAGGGGGGAGAGCCGGGGAGTCCTCCACGGGGCCTTTGGAGACCCTCCGGAGGCCCCGTGAAGGCCCTGGGAGGGAGGGGGTAGGGCCGGGGAGGTCTCCACGGGGCCTTGCGAGACCGTGTGAGGCCTTGGGGGGGAGGGCCAGGGAGGCCTCCACAGAGCCTTGCGAGGCTCCGTAAAGGCCCTGGGAGGGAGGGGGTAGGGCCAGGGAGGCCTCCTGGGAGGGAGGGGGGAGAGCCGGGGAGGTCTCTACGGGGCCTTTGGAGACCCTCCGGAGGCCCCGTGAAGGCCCTGGGAGGGAGGGGGTAGGGCCGGGGAGGCCTCCATGGGGCCTTGCGAGGCCACGTGAAGGCCCTGGGGGGAGGGCCGGGGAGGCCTCCACGGGGCCTTGCGAGACCCCGTGAAGGCCCTGGGAGGAAGGGGGAGGGCCTGGGAGGCCTCCATGAGGCCTTGGGAGGCCCTGTGAAGGCCTTGGGGAGAGGGGGAGGGCCGGGGAGGCCTCCATGGAGTCTTGCGAGGCCCCGTGAAGGCCCTGGGAGGGAGGGGGAGGGCCGGGGAGCCTGTGAAGGCCCTGGGTGGGAGGGGGGAGGGCCGGGGTGGCATCCATGGGGCCTCGGGAGGGTCTCCTGAGGCCCCGTGAAGGCCTAGGAAGGGACTGGGGAGTCCGGAGAAAGCGACTATGGGGCCTCCGGAGGGTCCGGGGAATCTAACCCCCGCAAATGTGAAGGGACAACTGTACATTACTACATAGAAGGCCTCCTTCTGGGTTGTTACCAATTGGCTATCTACAGCTCAGAAAGCAGCCAACAGAAGCTTCTCTGAAGACCTTAGCAATCACACAGATCTATGTTGTGGAAGGTAATTGGTCAGTTCTGTCATAATGTGCATATGACTTGCTATTTCAATTTTAATCTTGGGTTGTTGTTTTTTTTGACAATTATTATCTCACAAAGAAGATGACATCACTAATAGTGGGAGAGAGCAGTTCTCTTGTCCAATTTACAAACTAAAAAGCCAACGGCTCAGCTTCACGGCAGTTTTTACTCTGAGAAAATGTGAGAAATAGAGAACTCAATTCTGTCACCCACTGTACCAACGATTTGTCGCAGGTAGTAAAGTGTCGGATTTGTTATTTACACACCTGTATCTCACGCCTCCCTGCCTCCAGCCTGCTTCCCTCCCAGCTTCTGTTCCTTCCTTCCCCAAGCCTCCTCCGTGATTGACAGCCAGTGGGGAGGCGCGAGGTGTGGGTCCTTAGTTACAGAAGCCGGCTGTCAGTCATGGAGGGAGAGCCCTTGGATTACAGCACCGGGGCATAGGGCGGGACTTGCTGCTGAGGCCGAGGGCTCTCCTTCCGTGACTGACAGTCATGGAGGGAGAGCTTTCGGTTGCAGCAGCCTGTCAGCCGGTGGGGTGCACGGCGGGACTTGCTGCTGCATCTGGCTTCTGCAACCAAGGACCCATACAAAGATGGTCCCTGTACCTTGCTCCTTCTCACCGGCTATCAGTCACGGAGGAGGAATGCAGATGGTTCCTGCTTGGCCACTCACCTGGCTGGCCCTCTCCTCTCATCCGCAGGACTGACTTGCCCTTCCTCTGCGGCTTTGCGGCTGTTTGGAGGCCTTGTCGGAGCATGCCCGGCCCCTTCTTGAGCTTGCTTGGCTTTGGGGGAGGAAGGGCTCATTACGCAGGGGCTGGGAGAAATGGAGGGTGGAAAGGCTCCTTGTGCGGAGGCTGGGAGGGAAGCAGAGTCTGGAGGCGGGGCGGTGCGAGGTACGGGCACTTGTTTGTAGAAGCCTCCACAGCCATTCAGCAATGGCGGATCCTCAATTGCAAGATCCTCAATTGCAAGCTGGCCCCCTCCATGGCCCGACCAATCACAATCCAGCTCTGCTGTGTGCCCTTTATCTGAGATGGTTGCTAATTTATCTGACAATCAATAGTACGGATTTTCCCGCACTTTCTTAAAAAAACCGTGACAAATAGTGCGATGGAAAATCCTGTACTTTGGGTTTTTTTTTGCCTCCCCTCCTTCCGAATAGTGCGTGTCTGCCCCGATGAGTGTGAGGACCAATAGGGTTCATCCCGATTTCTTCCTGGTTTATTCTTGCCGTGTAATTAACTCCTGGATACACAAAGGGAGTGGAGGGAGAATGTAGTGGGAAAGCAATAAATTTTTCAAGGCAGAACATAGCGACGAGTGCTTAGAGATGATAAGGGCCAGACTGATCTTCCATTGCTGTGTTCTTACTTGGTAAGTATTTATTTGGCCAGTGATTAGGGACAGAGTATTTTCTGTCCTTGCTTCTGTAGTTCTAAGGGAACCAAGAGCTGACTGTATTTTTTTTTTTGGGGGGGGGTTGGAAAGTGAGTTCGCTATAGCATCAGTGGATGGGGCCAGAATAGTCTCCTCTACACATCCATGTTATTGCTCAGAAGCAAGGGGTACATCTCCCAGCATCCACCTGGACAATGGCAGAAGCCACAGTAACATGGTGCATATGTAGTAGTATCTGCATGAGGACAATAGACATTTTGTGAGAGACAGAGGATACAGTGTAAAAAAATGCAGAGGACAAGCTGAGCACTGGCTGGTAGCTCAGTGGTCAAGAGAATCAGGAAAGGCAGGCTGGAATTTCATTCCCATAAAATGTAAATGACATGACAACTATGAGATGAACCTTGTTCTTTCAAGCATCCCATTTGGGGTGTGGGGAAAGTAAAGATTTACTTATTCTGCTAAGGAGCATCTGGACACAACATAATGAAAAGACAAGCTTATGATGGAGTCCTTATAGTCTCCCATGGATCTAGTACACTGCAACCTCTGCCCTTCCCTGACCCCAGTTAAGACTAGGGTGCTATTGTGACTGGTCTTGTTTCCATCTGGAAATTCCCTATTTTTGGAAGAAACATTACTGGAACCCACAATTAAAAAAATTAACCAGAAAGAAATAATGAGAGGAGGTTTCACAACTGTGGAGTAGAGGCATGTTATCTCTTTTTCTTGTACTTAGTAGAGGAGAAGAATCAATTTTTTACTATGCTTCCCATTATACAGTGACGCCAGGATTTGTTTCTTGGGAAATCTTTTGAGAGAAAGAGCTGGATGTGTGTTGCCTGTTATTATTTGTGATCTTTTGAAGATCACACTAAATTAGTTATAATCAAGGTCTCCATCTTTGCAGTAGCAGCCTGAAACATTCACTGCAAATTTTAAAAGATATCAGCAGTTGACTGCAAAGGGGATCAGTTGTCTTAGTTGACACTGTCAATGTTAGCCTGTAGTGATATATTATTTTTAACAACTCTTGGTTTTTTGCTCCCCACCCCCGCTCCACCTTTCATGTGATTCCTTTGAAACACACAAGTAAATATTCCAGTTGCCTTCAGTCTGTCTCAGCTGGCATGTTATGTTAACATAGTATTTTGTAATGAACATTGTGCCATAGGCAAATAAAACCAGTCATTCTAATAATTCAATACAGCAAACATCTCTAGGTTTGATACAGAAATATATAGTTTAAACACTGTCCAATGAATTGGACAGAGGCCAATTTTAATTTTTTTAAAAATAATAAATGCACAAATACTATGAAAGGCCAGTGTATTTTTGGTTTTTTTTTTAAATTAGCGTTTTAAAAACATACAGCAAACAAAAACCAGCTGGTACCCCAAACCCACACCTTCTTTAAAATAATTGGCAAAGCAAACAGGTCACAGTTGGGAAAAGGAGGAAGCTTTCCAGAAGTCAGCCATCTGGCAACCCTACTCTAAACATGAAAGGACTGTCCCTGGGGAATACCACAAACTTAATCTCCACAGATACATATTCATATTTCTGTGGGAAAGCAACTGGCCTCAACTGCTGAGAAACAATCTAGGCTCATGTGGGAGTAAACCCCATTCAACTCAGTGGGATTTATTTCTCAGTAAATACAATTAGAATGCAATTTGAGGCTATGAACTTCTGAATATTGCTTGGGACACATTTATTATTAACTATACAAACAAAGAATTGGGTTAGGTGGCTGTAATCCTGTCCATAGTTGTTGTTGTTTTTGAATCACTGAAAATCCTTTATCTGGAGTTTGGAATTAACAAGTTGCAAGTAATGATTTGAGGATTTTGTAGAGAGACCACATGCCTCTCAAAGGCAATGCAATACATTTCAAAAGTAATGCAAGGAATGGGAATGAAAGGCTCTTCCAGACTGGTCTAAAGAAGTGAGATTTCTCATGACATTGCTCCCTGGATTTTGTTAGCTGCTCTTTCCTCCACACTCACTACTTCCAGTCTGTTTTGGGGCTGTTTGTAGTGATCTGTAGCATCAGATGCAAGATGTTACTCCCTTGAGTGGATTTCTTTCTATTTCCAGACTTATTGGAACAAAAAGCTCCATCTTTTCTGCTGCTTTTCCCCTCCCACCCGGCTTTAGAGTTGTAGTGCACAGTGCATTAGTAAAATAGCACTTTGGCTCTACCACACTACAAGTTTAAAAAAAATAAAAGAAAGGAGAAAATCTGTAATTCAAACTATAGGATCACTGCCGCAAAACACAACCCTGATTTAAAAAACAAAACAAAACCTCTGGAAGACCCTTAGTGCAGATCCAAGAAATCACTACCCAAAGCCTCAAAAAAGAATACAGTAGGACCCCTATATCCATGGATAATAGTGAATGACCTGTCGCCATTCCTGCCATGGGAGCGATCCGGGGGCGAAAGGAAATGAGATCTACTCCTCCCCTCCCTTCATCGGGGGGGGGGCGATGGGAGAAGGGAGGCGAGATCTACTCCTCCCCTCCCTTCGCCCCCCCCCGGCACCATTCCCACCACAGGAGGGATCCCGAGGTGCGAGATCTCTCCTCTTCCCCCCGTCCACCCCCCTGCTGTCACCATCCGCAGGTAATTGAATCAGTGGGTGGTGAATCAGTGGATATGGGGGTGCTACTGTATGAGCCAAAAGAGAGATGACAGCCAATAAAACTCAATGAGCAATATTGTGAGAATGTACTGTTTACATCAGTCTAGAAGAGTCCTGACATGTCATGGAATTAAAAAGAAACCCACTGGAATAAAATGTTGTTGCTGCTACCGGGAACTGTCAGAAAATAGTCTGGGACAATTGAAATGTCATTTGGATATTTTTTTTAAAAAAGAACCCCAAGTACTATAACAACTACCACAATCTCTTGAAACATTTGTCCTGTTTGGAAGAAAGCTAATCCTGTGCTATATTTTCTAGGTTTCTTTTAAAGAGATCCCAGCAGTAGTTCCCAAACTTTGTGCCTCCAGATGTTTTAGACTTTATATCCCAGAATTCCTGTTGGCCAGGGTGCCTAGGACATCTGGGAGATGAAGTCCCAAACACCTAGAGGACCAAGGTTTGGGAATCACTGCTTTAAAGGGATGGGAAGTGTGGTAGTGGTTATGTTTGAACCTTGTATACTTCGTGGCCTGCAGTACTGTCTTGCCAAACATAGAGGCTTTTGTTCTGTTTAACTGGAGTTGTGGTTGTGTGGAAAACTATGTTTAATTTTTGGGTTCAAAATAACTAAAATTAAAAAGAGTAGGTAAAGATTTGTGGAGTATTTTGGGGCCCACGAAGGGCCACATGGGAACCACAAGTAGGTATATTTTCCCACCTGTTTTAAAGGTTATGGCATTTTAATAGAAAATTTTCAAATTTTATGCCACTGTCCTATAAAGCCTAAGCCCACTCCCAAAGCAGGGTACAACGCAAAGAGCAGCACGGCCAATTAGTTTTTCAACTCTGCAACAAGTAACCACAATTTCTTCATTATCTGGAATTGTGAGAAGGAATGGCAACGAATTACTCATACAAATAGCTTTCCAAACACTGGAAATGTCACTGAAAACACTGAAAGCTACTTTTGAACCAATAAGGTTAGGAAAATGGTTGGTGAGGACTCGGGAGAGGTCCTTCTCTGTGGCTGCTCCCAGACTGTGGAACTCTCTGTCACAGGAGGTCCAGTTGGCCCCTTCTCTTCTCTCTTTCTGTGGGCAGTTGAAGATGTTTTTATTTAGGCAGGCATTTGAAATGTGAATTTTAATTGGTGTGCTGCTGTTATTGTTGTATTTTTAATGATTTTATGTTTTTAACTCATGTAGTTTTAACTATATTTTAACAGTGGTAATTTTAATTTAATCCTGTCATGGATATCAGCCTTTCTAATCTACGCGAATAGAAAGGACAATTAGCAGAGTCTGCAGCAAAAACATGAGGACTCCAATGCCCATTTTCCTTGACAAATCCTTCTTAAACTTTTGCTTGTGATATTTTAGCTGTAATTTTTAATAACTGTACATCACCTTGGATCCCATCTTGTGAGAAAGGCAGGATATAAATCTAATAAATAAATAAATAAGCTATAACCTTTGGGACATTAATTCTCACCTGCATCAATTTTCATTGACACTGGAATGATTGCATTTATTTACGCATTCACCCTCTTCAGTGATCCTTTTTGATCTCTTTCAAGTATCCAGCCCCTTGAGCAGCTGGATATCATCATATATCATATCATCCCCCAAAACACACACCTTCCTCACCAGCACCCAGCTTAAAAACACAGCACACCCTCATAGCCTATTTAGTACATCCTAAGCCTTTGGAAATTTTCTTTTTTTTTAATCCTGATTGGCTAGAACCCCTGCCTGTCAAGGTAAGACGAGCCACTACCACCACCAGCTCCGCCCCCCTCGGGCTTGTGGCCTCTCCCTGCCCCCGCCTCACTCTCTCCCAGCCCACCACCACCTCCGAAAGCCCCTCCCATTTCCCCGTTGCGTGACTAATCATCCACCCCAAGCCCCGCCCCTTTTCTCTTCTGATTTGATGTTTTTTTTCCTCTCCCCTTGGAGGGAAAAAAAAAATTCCTCATGGCCGCCTCGCGGGTTGGTGCGTCTCCGCCCCTTTGGGAGCTCGGCCACGCCCCTTTCGCTTCGCGAGGCCGGCGGTTCAGTCTTACTGGTGTCCGGTGGTGGTGGGGGAGAGCGAGCGAGCGAGCGAGTGAGTGAGGCCGCTCCGCCTGGGTCTTATCGCCGACGACTCCTCCACCACTGAGGCGACTTCCGTTGGTGTGGCTGAGTCGGAGCCTCACTCCCCCCCGCATACACTTTCCCTCAGAGGGAGAAGAAGGACGGCGGCGACGGCGCCGCCTCAGACCGTGGGAGCCCCGAAAGCGCTCCCGGCCGGCCAGCCCTCCCTTCGCCCCTGCGCCTGCCGGGAGCAGCGGAGACTCCTCCTCTTCCCTCTCCTCCTCCTCCTCCCCGGCATTAGCGGCAGCAGCGCCACCTTCTTCTTCCCTCCCTCCTCTCTTCCTGCCTGCTTGCCTACCTTCCTTCCTTCTCTCCCCCGGTTCCTGCGCTCGAGAGAGAGGCACCTGCACCCCGGCAGCCAGAGTTGGACAAGGCCGGAGGCGGCCGCTGCCGCCGTCGTCTTCTTCTCTCTCCCTCCCTTTGGCCGAGGTAGAGCCCGCCTCAGGAGCCTCAAGGAAGGAAGGAAGGAAGAAAGGTGTGTGGGGGCGGCGGGTTTCCTGAGGAGAAGGAGGATGGAGGAGCAGCAGCGGGTGTTGTTTTGTTGGCGGCGGCCTGTGAGGGTCTCCTTGGCTGCTGGACAATGAAGGGGGGGTCGGAGTATTGGGGCCGCCCCTGTGGGTTGCTTGCGAGGCGTCGGGTGGCTTTTGTGAAGGGAAGGGTGGTGGGTGGCTTGTGCCCTGAGGCGGTTGGGACCAGAGAGAGAGAGAGAGAGAGAGAGAGAGAGAGAGAGACTATTTCTCCAGTGTGTGTGTGTGTGTGTGTATTTTATTTTATTTTATTTTATTTTATTTTATTTTATGTGTGTTTTGATGGAAGGTACGGTTTGGTATTGAAAACTGGAGCTCCATCCAGGTAAGGTGGGGGAACAGCCAGTGCGCTGTAGTTTCATTGCACTGTCTGTGTGTGTGTGTGAGTGAGTGTGAGTGAGTCAGTCTGTTGTTGTGCTGATGGATGGGAGTTATGTGGGCTGGTTCTTCTCCTCCTCCTATTTTTTTTGGTGATGGAAAGGGCTGCATGTGTGTTGTGCATCATAACATGAAGGGTGGAAATTGTACCCACTAACACACACACACGCATATTCTCCCGTGCATTTTTTTTGTCCCTCTCCTTTCGGAGGAGTGTAAATAGGTTGGAAGGTAGGGTTGTGGTGGTGGTGAGGAGCAGGTTCACTCTTCGCTGCTCTTCCAGCCAGAAAGCAGAAGGGAATTAGTAGCTTAATCTCTTCCCTGAGAGGGTCGAGCCTCAGCAAACGGGATTTATTACCGTGATAAGTGGGATGTGTGTTGGGGTTTGTGGTTGCTAGCCCTCCCTTGCCCGTTCTCCCTGGACACACAAAGGTAGGATGGCCAGTTTGGTTGACTGATTCCTGTACTTGAAAACAGACCGATTTCTTGTAAAGCCACATCGCTGTTAAGAGTTCTAGTAGCTGCAGATGCTTGATTACAGCATTGCAACCAAACTTTAACAAGTCTGTTTTTGTAGGCCCATGTTTCTGCTTAAAAGATTGGTTTATTAAATAGCTGTTTTTGGTGAACACATTGCAGAACTGGTATCAGTTCTATTTATTTGGATTCCTCTCTAAAGTTTGTGATGATGCACTCTAAATGCCCTATGAGATATACCTGAACCTGCCATATTCAGAGAATTGTTATTCTTTTCTGGTGTGTCATCTGGATTATTTGGTAGACCTGATGCCAAACAATTTAAAATGATCTTTCTTTTCCCGCCCAGAATGCAGAAGTACTAGGTGTACAAGAGATGTCCAGTTGAATTAATTTTCTTTTACACTTATGTGTTTTCATTGATGGAAAAACATGCCATATATATTAGACCACAGAAACCTAATAAACTAAAGTAACACAGTGGGTTTAAAAATTTTTTTTTGAAGGTATCTGCTAAAAATGTAACATGCAGTCCTGACACATTACATTCAATAAAACCACTGAAGTAGTTTCAACAAGACTAGGTATGGATTTATGAGGAGACATTAATATGCAAAACACTTCAGTATTTTCAGCAATGTCAAGTGCTTCTTGTTCATGCTATCTTCATAACAACAGTGTCAAGCTGCTTCTCTTTTTTTCTGTCTGTAAAGTGAATCAGATTTGAAAGGATTTCTTGCTAGACTGTTACATCAGGCTGTGTGACAAGGTCTGAACCTTCTTCCTTGTTTTAATTGCTGCTATATAACAAGTGGTACAAAACTTTTAAATAAAACTTTTTATCTTTCTGTCAAACAAAGAGTGAAAAACAATGATATAATTTTGCATATAATACTCTGTAAATAAGACCCAGAATCATTTTTGTACTAGTAATTGTTATAGGAAATTTGCTGAACAACTTCAGAGGGGTTTTGGGTAGTGTGGTAGCCAGAATCATTTAAAAGGCAGAGAGTAGGCATGCTTGGATGTAGCAGTACACTATACCACTGGAGAATTCTACTCATTGTCTGTGGGTGAGGGACAACATGCTGGTGCACACTGAACCAAAAATATATAATATAAACTAACATAGAACAATCCTTGTATGCTAGTAGGTATAAATGTAGAGTTTATTGATCATTTGCCTCAATTCCAGATTGTGGCTGTAATGAAGATCTCTTCAAGTAGTTGTAATATAGGTGTACAATAACTTTAGGATACAGTTGCAATACTTACATATTCTACCTGTCACACAGACATAATAAAAATATCTTTGATATGCTATAACAAGATTTTTTGATAAACACTTGTATCTTACTATGATAAAGTCATGCTTGCTTTTAAGTTATTAGGAATGGAACCAATGGAAAGTACAGTCGTCCCTTCACATTCGCGGGGGTTAGGTTCCACAGATCCCCGCAAATGTGAAAATTCCGCAAATAATGACAGCCTCCCCCGCCCTCCCGAAAGCGGCGACAGGGCCTCTGGAGGCCCTGTTGTCGCTTTCCCTCGCCTCTTCCCTCCCTCCTGAAAGTGGTGACGGGTCCTCAGAGGCCCCGTCGCTGCTTTCCCTGTCTCCCCTCGTGGCAAACCGCGAATATGCGGAACCACGAGTGTGGAGGCCTGCAATGTGGAGGGAGGGCTGTAATTGAAATCGCCTTATAGAAACAGACCCTTTAAAGAGATAATGATGTACAAGTTCACACATTTTTAGAAGAACAGTAATTATGTGGCATATATTTAAGGGGGGAAGTCTTTCTATTCCGCTTTCATATATTGTAGCTCCTGCTTCAAGTTGTCAGTATTACATAAGTCACCAGTAGTATATTTCTTTTATAAAAACACTGAACATGGCTGTTACCTTGCATACGTAATTAAAATGTGACAGTTTTAGGCTTTTTTAAAATCCTACTTACCAGATGATAAGTTGTGATTTTTATTCTTTCCTGCCTTCTCTCTGTGATGCAGGCTGCACTCCTATATATGTGTACCTAAAGGAAATTCCATTTCCTTTGGGATTGGGATTTCCATTTCCTTTGGGAGTGGGATTTACTGCGCCTTTGACTTTTCCATATTTTGTTATGTTACAACCTAAAAATGAATTCGATTTAATTGGCATTGTTAGCACTTAAGGTATACATGATACTCAACACCATGAAGGTGCAAAATGTTTTTATTCTGATAGAAAAGTTATATAAACAAAACAGACTAGCACCTGTTGGTTGCATAAGTATTTATCCTCTTTGCTGTGACATACTAATATAAGCTCTTGTGCAACCCATTGTCTCCAGAAGTCACAAAAGTATGAATGGAGTCCACCTGTGTGCAGTTCCAGTGCCACATAAGCTCAGATTAAATAGCCTGTTTTGGGAAGGCCCCAGAGTTGGCTGGAGAGTATTTCTAAACAAATAGCTTCTTGGAGATAAAGGAACTATCAAAACAGTCCTGGGATAAATTTGTGTAGAAATAGCAGTCTGAAGTGGCACTTACAAGTGTCTGAAACTATGAACTTCATGGAGTGCCATTAAACCCAGTATTACAAAATGGAAAGAATATTTCTTAGGGGCTCTATCTTTGGCTGTCCACCAAAACTCAGTGACCAAGTAAGGATGACATGAGTGAGAGCAGCAAGAGGCTAATGGTAACTTTAAAAAGTCTGGAGAGATCTACACTTAAAATGGGAGAAACCATATGCTTCACAAAGCTTAGCCTTACAGGAGAGTGGCAAGAAGAAACAAACTGATGCTTAAACAAATCTATATCAAAGCCTGTCTGGAATTTGCAAAAAGGCGTGTCGGAGGTACACCAAACCTGTGGAGAAAGGCAGTGTGATGAGACCAAAACTGAATGTTTGGCCTTACCACAAAAAGTTATGTGAGGCGCAAAGTTGACAGTATTCATTGTGCAGAGAATGTCATCCCCATGGTAAAGCATAGTGGTCACAGCATCATGTTATGGGAATGATTTTCATTGGAAGGGGTTGGAAGCTAAGCAGGATTTGATGGCAAGATGAGTGGAGCCAAAAAAAGGAAAATCAGAGAACTTGCTTCAGTCTACAGAGGTCCTCAAACTGGAAGTGACATTCATTTTCCTGCAGGACAGTGATCTGAAACAACCTGTTGAAATAACACTAGAGTGGTTTAAAAACAGGAACCTGAATTTTTACTGACTTGAGTTAAAGCCCAGACCTCAGGCCAGTTGGGAGTGTACAGTAACACTTTGAAAGCTCCTGTTCATCAATGGTCCCCTTTCAACTTGACAGGTGGAATAATTTTGCTAAGAATGGGCAAAAATGGTGGGATCCAGATGTAAAACTAACAAGTTTATCTAAGACGACTTGCAGTAATAATTGCTTGCAAAGGTGTCTAAACCAAGTATTGAGGAGAGGGAGGTGATTTACTTACACAGCAAGCACCAGTTTGTTCTTGTTTACTTTTTGCCTCAACAACAGTATTTTGCACCTTTACAGTATTGAGTATCTGTGTATCTCAAACAGTAACAATGCCAGTTAAATCCATTTCCATTCTAGGTTGTAACACTTACTCTTGAATATTCTTCCTCTCCATTTACGTTGTAGTGCTACCCTGATTTATCTGGAGCAGTTTGTTTACATATCTGTGAACTGTGCTTATTGAATGTAAATCATGTCATACTTCCAAGGAGTGGAGTACCAATTTAGATTTGCAGAAATCTTTTGAAAATAGTTAGGCTAAGAAATGGTAAGGGGCCCAGTGCCTTCCAAATGAATATCACAGTTCAGGTATTTTTTGAGTGTGGGTTTAAACATTTAATTCTAGTATACTGCTGACTAGGTAGTTCATTTAGTTGAAGTGTGTGCATGTTGATAGTTGTACATTCACAAAAGACAATAAAGCATCCACCAAATGCATCTAAAATCAAAACAACTTCCCAAGATACTGTTGATTGTTCAATAACAGCCAAACATATTTCAGTCAATAAGGTACTATTCAGAAGCTATTTACAGAAACTAATCAACAGCATCTTGAAGCATAGTCTCTGTTTGTGGTGCACACAGTTGTCCATAGGCTTGAAACAACATGTAGTTATGCTAGGAAAAATACTAGAAAGCCAGCCTAGAGATTTTTTAATTGCACTGCTGAGAATGACACCATCTCTTCTTTTCCAAGTACCTTCTGGTTTCTGGCCCCAGTTCAAGGTTTTGACAGGAAGCCCTAACTGCTTGGTGTCAAATAGACCCTTTTCTTATGCCTACCTGCTCATTTGTCATGCTAATGTACTCTTCTTCAGATCCACTACCATCAGAAGTAAGGTGGATGGTAAGGGGGAGGGAGCATTTAAAGCAGAAGTGCCCCCTATTATGCCACCATTTAAATTATTTTGGCACCATGTTAAAACTTTTCTGTTCTAATATTTTAGATATGCTATTTTAAAAAAATTAGTAAGACTTGTACTTTAGCCATATTATGAGAAGACATGATTCACTAGAAAAGACAATAAAGCTTCGAAAGGTAGAAGACAGTAGGAAAAGAGGAAGGCCACATTTCAGATGGATAGACTCAATCAAGGAAGCCATGGTTCTGAGTGTGCAAGACCTGAGCAGGTTAATGACAGGGTGACTTGGAGGTCTGTCATTTATAGGGTCACCATAAGTCGAAATTGACTTGATAGCAGTTAACAATTAAAAAAAAATCAATTCTGTATTGTACTGTTTTGTTGTAGTAGTTTTCTAATTGGTATTTAATTGATAGTAACTATCCTGGAACCAAATTATATGCAGTTGCATGTGTGCTTAGAAAAGATAGAATGAATACAACTAAAGAAACCATACCGTGGCCAGAGAGATAAGTTAAGTTGTCATATTCTGTAGACTTTGTATAGCCCAGTGGCTCAAATAGCGTTATGTACTTTTCTAAGATTGGTGGGAGCTGTAGCCTTTTCCAGTCTGGCGAATATGCTTCTTTACGAAAAGGAGCACATAACAGGAGGAGGAGGAGGATTGTGTTCTACTATGGTGCAGTCCTAGAGTTTTTCCATATTTTTCTTGGTATAAATACCTTTTCAGTCTGTGGTGAATGGTAGGATTTGCTCCATTAGCATTCATATTAACATATAATTAAGGAATAAACTATCAAGAAGCTTTCCTCCTTCACTTCAGCCCTACTGTATATGCACAGCAAGGTACAGAAAGAGTGTTAAGAAATTCATGTGTTTTATTAAACTGAGGTAATTGTGCCCCAAGGCCATTCTGTCCCAAATGAGACTTTTACTCTGCACTCAGCCTGGCTCATTTACAGAATTTTACAGGGGATATTGCCTTTGTAACTCCCCTATTTGCACTCAGTTGATCCTGCCTTTTTTTTAATCACCAAAAATTGGTTAAGGAGAAAAAGATAAAATAGCTGCTCAATACCTTTTGATTGGTAGCACTAGGAGTCATCTATCTATAGGAACCCCAGGTGAGAATATTCAGAAGTTTAGGAAAACATAAAATAATGCTTTGAAAACAAGAACAAATGATATATTGCCACATTAGATTTATAGCAACCTTTAATAGAGAAAAGGTTGTTGGTGTTGCTCTTTAGAATTATTAACAGGAAATACTGTACTGTAAATATTTTTTTAGCTCAAATTCTGTTGGCATTCAGACTTTTCAAGTTACATAGGGTTATTAAACAAGATAAAAAGATGACTAGTGATCAGCTATATAGACATCAAGGTTGTTGAGTAACACATGTATTATTGGGCAGTTGAGGTGAATGGTACGGTTGAATGATAAAGCAGAACTCAAATGAAATAGACCTCTGTATTATTACATTCTGCAGTTTCAGAAATTCCAGCAGAGGAATTTGAATCTCAAAGACTCTGTAAATTCAGTAGTCTAAGGATTATACATGAGCATCAAGACTTCTTTTCTGTCTATCAACAATTGTTTAAAAGTGTGATCTGTTTCAGTTGTAGCAATATACTAAAAACATACAAAATTTCTAAAGTCCTGCAGTTCTTTTGAACAATCTTTTAAATGTTGCCTTTTAGATTTCTATAGCATATATTAAGTATAATATTTAATATATGTGTGTAACAATCCACTCTTTTGATGCTTTCAAATTATAAGTGGAACCCCTTAATTTGATATATGCTCCACTCTTTCAATCACATGTCAAATAAATGGGTTTGGATTAGGCTGGGAACAGCAGAGGTGAGGGCTATCTGCAGGGGGACTCTTCTCCACGTGCACTCCCTGCCTAGAAAATGGCCCAAGATAACCTTAGAAGGGATGGCTGAAAGCAGTTCCCTTTGCCAGTATTCTCTTTACGGTTGCATTCTTGGGCTTCTGCAGTTTGGTGGCTGTTAGAATAAGTTGGGGGGGGTGTA
Source organism: Gambelia wislizenii (assembly GCA_030847615.1). NCBI lineage: Eukaryota > Metazoa > Chordata > Lepidosauria > Squamata > Crotaphytidae > Gambelia > Gambelia wislizenii. The sequence continues at coordinate 358,999,512 of JAUMIR010000002.1, read as the reverse complement.
GTATAGTACTCAGACGGAACAAAAAGATGGCACTTTGCATGTGTTTGCAACAACACACTGCTTTTTTTTTTTTAACTCAGTGCCGTCTTTCATTCGGTATGTGCACTTCATCCCCTGCTTATTCAACAGTTTAGGGACCAGAGAATTATAGGTTCCTCATTTTTATGATTTTTGTTTTTTGACAGTGCTCTGGTCCCTAACCTGTCAAATAAGCAGGGGATTCCTGTATAATACTGCTAGTTTCAAATTTTGATCCCTAGCATTGGCTGCTTCATTGAACTGTCCATTGTGATTCCAAGATCTTTTTCGATTTGTTGTTACCAATTCAGAATCCATTAGTATATATGTGAAGTTAACCCCCACATTCATCAATTTTCACTGAAATTGATTGCATTTGCCCATTTGTTTACAATTTACCCTCTTCAGAGTGATCCTTTTTGATCTCTTTAAGTTTCCAGCCCCTTGAATAGTTGGATATCATCTGTAAACTTGGCTATCTCACCACTCACATTTAAAAAATAATTCCAGAAATTTTACACAAATACAAAGTTTTATAAAAACCCTTAAGAAAAAACATAAAATCCACACAATAAATACAAAAAGCACAACGGTTCCAAGATCACCCAGATTATTTACAATACATAGTAGAGTTAATCTTTCCATAGGTTGGAACTTTTCCCAACTATGAAGAGAAAGACAGTGGCATACTATTTCTAATCTTGGCACTAGATAGAAAAACGTAATTAGTGCCTATGCACAATAGGTTCATTGGATCCCAGAAACAGTAAAAAGAGATGGTTGAAATGGTATAGCATAGAAATACAGGTTGAGTCTCCTTTATCTGGAATTCCAAAATCCAAAATATTCCAGAATCCAATATAGTCCACATTGGTGGCTGAGTTAGTGACACCTTTGCTTTCTGATGGTTCAGTATACATAAACTTTGTTTCATGTACGAAATTATTAAAAATATTGTCTATACATTTACCTTCAGGTGTATAAGGTGAATATGAAACATAAATAGATTTCATGTTTAGATTTGGGTCCCATCTCTAAGATACCTCATTATGTATATGCAAGTACAGCCAGACCCTCATATTCACGGGGGTTTGGTTTCCAGATTTACCATGGATACCCAAAACTGTAGATAACAGTGAACCCTATTAAAATAAAGGACTTCCGATAGAAATATACCATAGAATTGCATTGGAGGACCTAGAAGATGCCTAGAGAGAATACCTCTGGTCATTTTCCAGCGCAACTCAATGGTATGTGTCCCCTATTTTGTGTTCTTAAGCCGCAGATATTGGTTCTGCAGATATGGGGGTCTGATTATCTCCCAAAATCTGAAATACTCCAAAATACCTCTGGTCCCAAGCATTTCAGATAAGGGAGACTCAACCTGTGGTATAAAGAGACTGTTGGAATAGTATTTGGATACTATTCAAAAGCTGCAAGCTTTTGCTTAGAATAGTATAGATCTCTGTTTCCCTAGATCAGTGTTTCTCAACCAGGGTTCACTGGAACCTTAGGGTTCCCCAAGAGGTTGCTAGGGGTTTCTCAAGAGATTGTGATTGTGGTGGGGAAGCAATAGCAGTATATAGAAGAAAGTTTATACAGGGATTCCCTGAGACCTGAAAATTATTTCAAGGGTTCCTCAAGGATAAAAAGGTTGAGAAAGGCTGCCCTAGATTCTTGAATCAAGGGACAAGCCCACAACATGTGCATATAAGATTTTTGGTTTTCCTGCCATCTCCAACATGTTAAGCTTAAATATTTTGAAACGCAACTTGACTGTATTGGATATAATACCATCTGTGAATGAGCTTAATCTTACATGTTAATAATATATGCTGAGATAGAATGCAAAAGACTTTTATTCCACATATATTTTCACATGAATTGGTATTTAAATCCTTCTTCCAAACTGTTTTAGTGTCCTTAATGAGAACTATGGGTGGCATTGATCAGCAAGTCATAGATTTTAGATGTTAGACCTTGAAAGGTATTTGCAAATATTATAATAAGCTCCACAAAGGGGGTTAGGAGTTTTATAGTACATCCCGTACCAGATGTATTTAAGCTAAATTATTGCTCACATTCAAGAATATTTTGTAGGGCTAGCACTGATACAGATCTTTGTAAGACTCATTTTCTACTTCTCATTGTGTGAGGTTTGTGTGTTCCTACATTCTGCTTCCTGTTCTTTAACTAGTTACAAATCTATTAGAGAACCTGTCCTTTTATTCTATAACTACTAGTAAGGAGCCCTTTTTTAAAAAGTCCAAAATGTATAGGGCCTCTTGGGTCACCCGTTGTCTTGCGCATGGCCTCTACGGCAGGCAGATTGGTTCTAGACTCTGTCAGCATCATGGTCAAAAGCTAACAGCTGTCAAGTGGCACTGAAAGAGCTATTTTTCTTTGCAAGGTCCTGCTAGATAGTTTCACTTTAGTTTGGCAGTGCAAGTCTGGGAACAAAGTAGGGGAATAAATGTAAGTATTAGTAACATGCTTATACTCCTGTCATAGTTATTAGGATGGGAAATGGATCACATCTGCACACTTTAGTTTCCTCTGTTTGATTCTGTCCTGCATAATCCTGGTGATCCATCTTCCACTGACTTCACCTTTGAAGGGGTGCACTGCAGCCCAAGGGTTGTGTTTTCCAGTAGTGGGGATCAGGAGTATTGGCACTGGGATAATCTGGACAGAATTACAGTTGTCCCCCCATATTCATGGATTTGGCATTCACGGATTTAAGTATTCATGGCTTGAAAATATTCTTTAAAAAATAATAATCCAAAAAAGCAAACCTTGATTTTGCCATCTTATATGAGGGGCACCATTTTGCTATGCCATTGTATATAATTGGACTTGAGTATTCACGGATTTTGGTACCCACAGGGGTGTGTGTGTGTGTCCTAGAACCAAACCCCAGCGAATGTGAAGGGACAACTGTAGTTGTTGAGGAACCCAGGTCTACCGCTTTCTGGGAAGGGATGCTGAACCCTAAAGGACTGTGATGATTCTTTTCCTGCAGGGCACTTGGTGTATGTTTACTACCAATGAAGCCTATTTTATCAGCAGTACCCATTTGGTACTGAAAAAGGGGAGGCCAGGTCAAAAGACCCTTTTTCTCCTTGTTGATAGTCAGAGATTTCTAAAAAGGTTAGCCATGTTTTGCAGAAGCCATGCTAGTTCTTCAGCAAGACTTTTAGGCTTGATACTTTTATCATTAGTAGTGTTATGTAACTGGGCTGGGATTTCTTTGGATTTCACCCCAGCCTCTTTTAAAATCAGAGTTAGATTAGATTTTCCAGCCCTCTGGAGTGGAGAGTGAATTTTTAATGATAAAGTTTCAAAATGTGACCAGGGTAGTAGCAAAATGTAAGACTGTGTGATTTATTCTAATACTGTTTTACTAGGAAGAAATAGGGAGATAGAATTTTGTCGCTATTTTCATGGATCCTAAAATATGGTAACAATGCAATATTCCATGCAGGTTGTGGGACATAGATTGCTGATGTAATTCTCAATATTTGCTCACATATATTTATAGAAATATTTGAATGACTAAATTGTAAAATGCTTACAGCGCCAAGGTGTGAATAATCATAACAGAATACATTCTATCAAAATTCATTGCTAATTTCAAGTGCACTTTTGTTTTCAGAATGTCACTTACATATAAAACACTGTGCAGATTGTCATGGGGGAAAAGCTATGAATGCTGGAACATTTTTGGGGGTAAGTTTGACTTCTAAATTCTTTCTAGTGTGAAATATTTATGAAAAGGTGGACATTTGGGTGATGTAGGAACTTTGTAGTATGCTTGTGAAGTTCAGTGATAAGGTTAAAATGTAGATTTGGGAGGTCAGCTTATTTTGTGGTTAAAAAAAGTAAAAGCAGAAAATAGATCTGTTCAGCAAGGTAGTAGTGTTTAAGAAAATGCTAATGAGTAAGTGAAAGCAATCAGATTGGTGCCTTTTAATGTTTAAGGCATTAAAAATGGTGTTGGTACATGCTGATGTGGATGACATTTTTACTCAGAAACAAGGATACACGTCACTGTGGTGTTTTGTTGATTTACATTAATGTGGAGCTGTTTGAATATTTCGTGAAAGAAAGAATGTCTTGTGCATGTTGAAGCACAGAAACACCCCCACATCCACTGATTCACCATCTGCAGATTCAATTAGGAAAGCTCACGGGGGGGGGTCTGGCATTGCAGGTGGGAGGAAGGTTCTGGTGTGACTGAGCTGGTGGGCGGGAGAGGGAGGGAGGGATGAGGAGAGCTCGCTTTCCCTTCCCTTCTCCACAGGTGGGTGGAGGGTTCTGGGGTTGGGAGTGGGGGAGGGAGGGGTCAAGTTCATCTTCCCCCTCCCTTCTTCATGGAGGGTGGGGGTTCCAGTGCGGTGGGCAGGAGGAGAATTTTAGCACGATAGAGCGGGTGGGGGAGGGAGGGAGGAGGCAAGCTCATGTGGGGGGATCATAGGATCATAGAGTTGGAAGAGACCTCAAGGGCCATCCAGTTCAACCCCCTGCCATGCAGGAAGGGTTCTGGTGTGACAGGTGGGAGGGAGGGGTAGGGAGGATGGGTGGGTGGGTTCTAGTGCGATGGAGCTGGTGGGCGGTGGAGGTGAACTAGCTTTCTCCTTCTCTTCTCCGCAGGTGGGTGGAGGGTTCTGACACAGCAGCGGGAGGGGGAGGGAAGGTTCGAGCTCGACTCCCCCCTCCTTTCCCTGGGAGGGTTCCTGTGGCGGCGGTGTTCGCTATCATCTGTGAATATCACCATCTGTGGTGGGGCCAGGAACCAATCCCCCACGGATATTACTACTCCAAATAATAGTAAATAGAGGGATCAAACCTTTGCTAATATTGTAATATTTAAGTACATCAGTGATAAAATTGACAAGATATAATTTTTTTTGTTAAATCAGTAACTAAAAACTTGAAAATCTGTGTTCTGTATAATATACTGTATTATTCTGTTAGCATATACAGTTGGCCCTCAACTTGCACAGGGATTATAGGCTCAGGACCCCCATGAAAGTGGAAAAACTTCAAATATCTCTTGGCCTCCCGAATTCTATTTAACACAATGAAAAAAGTACCTGTACTGGTGGGGTGGCTGGACCTGGCTGTGTGTGTGTTCCCTTGCTCACTTGGGCAGGAGGGGAGAAGGGACTGGGACAGGGCTGCAGGAGAGAGAAAGTGGATACTTGCCCTGTCCCCTCCCCTATCCCCTCCCCCCTGCCTGTCTGTGTGAATGAATGAGGGAATGCGCCCCCCCTCCCCCTCAATTTTCTTGTTAACTAATAAACTGTTATTCTCGTTACAGATGCACTTTAGATACCAATAAATGGTGCTGATAGAAGTCCTCCTGAAACGATATTTTGGTTTCACTACAACCAAGGAAAAATACTTTGCGAATGGGATGAATACGCAAGCAGTGACTGCCTGCAGCAGCTTCCTAAGTTACAGTAAATAGCTGGAGCACTTAACTAATAATGTTTCCATTTCTACATTACCCCATTTGAGTTTGCCTGTCTTGGTTGGGGAAAGACGTTCAAAGTGGAGTACCATAAACTTGATATGGAAAGCAAAAAGAAAGACAAGGACAAACCAGATGATAGAATGGCAAGGCCTAGTGGACGATCAAGCCACAATCCACGAGGCAGCAGCTCATCAAATTCTGGAGTGTTAATGGTTGGACCTAACTTCAGAGTTGGGAAAAAAATTGGTTGTGGCAATTTTGGAGAGCTACGATTAGGTAAGGCTCCCTTCGTGTAAGTAAAGATGTGCATGCAAGTAAAGCATTCTATATGTCAGTGTACATTGTGAAAGCTGGTTAATGCCTTATATTAACCTCTAGTGTATCAAAAGAATTAGAAGTGTTCAGTTAGATTGTGATGTAACCTACTGGCAACATCACTATGTGAAATTAGTGTTGCCACACATTTGGTTCCTGATGTATGTAAATAGTAGAACAGTGAAATAAAGTTTTTTATGATGTGAATGAATTCATGCCTGAGTTTAGGTGCTCACAGTTTCAGACTGACACTCTGTACTAAACTTTCTCTTTGATTAAGCAGTGTAGGTTGGTCTTGCTTTGTGTTGAATCCTAGGAATAGTATTGGCCCAGCATTCTTGCCATTGTTGGAGGTATGTTGGATTTGGAGGTAATAAATCAGGTGCCTTCCAGCATCTGTAATTTCCATCAGTTCCATCCAATATGGTTACCAGCTGGGGATTATGGAAGTTGTCACTCAAAACATCTGGGCAACAGTGAGTTACTTACCACAGCTTTAAGCCATTGGTTTGTATGATATGACTCTCATTTACACAGTCAGTAAGCTGTGTGTTCATCTTCTAATTTAATTAACTATTATTTGTTAAACCAAGAAGAAATGCATGAATTAGTTTCCTTTCTCCTCCCTTAATGACCCAGTTCATGGAAATCATGGTATCTTTAAACTATGGGTTCCCACCGTAATTCCAACTTGATTTGGTGTTGGTTTTCCAACTTGCAAGTGAAGTCATCCTTGGATCCTAGATTCAAATGCTGTTTGGAAAACCACAGTGAAATCACAGTTCCTTCTTTCAGATGTAAAGGGAAAAATATGGTAGAATAAATGATAGTAAAAGCTCCAAAGCTGGTATATTAAGAGTGCACAAGATTAAGGATCCAACAACATGAAATGTTGTTTTTTGTTTGTTAACTGTCATCAAGTCGACTTGGATTTACGGTGACCCTCTGAATAAGAGACCTCCATGTCACCCTATAATCAACAGCCCTGCTCAAGTCTTGCATACTTAGGATCGTGGCTTCCTTGATTGAGTATCCATCTGGAATGCGGTCTTCCTCTTTTCCTACTGCCTTCTACCTTACGAAACATTATTGTCTTTCCTTGTGAGAAATGTCTTCTCATGATATGGCCAAAGTACAACAGCCTCAGTTTAGTCATCTTGGCTTCTAGAGAGAGTTCAGGCTTGATTTGTTCTAGGACCCATTTATTTCTCTTTGTATCAGTCCACGGTATCCATAGAACTCTTCCCCAGCACCACATTTTAAATGAGTTGATTTTCTTCCTATCAACTTTCTTCACTCTCCAGCTTAAACAACCCTACATAAAAATGGGACAATCTAACTTTACTGTTCAATCATATATCTTTATACTTCAGGATCTTATCTAGTTCCTTCATAGCTTCCTTCCAAATCCTAGTCTTCTGATTTCCTGATTGCAGTCTCCATTCTGATTTAATGACTGAGCCTAGGTATGGAACACCTAGAACTATTTCAGTGTGTTCATAATCTGCTTAAAAGTTATGTAAATCATCTGAGGTCTCTATTTTTTATTTTCTTAACATTCAAGTGCAAATCTGCCTTTGCACTTTCTTCCTTAACTGCTTTGAGTAGTTGTTCCAAGTCTTTGCTGTTTTCTGCTAATAATATGATGTCATCTGCATATCTTAAATTTTTGATGTTCCTTCCTCCAATTTTCACGCCTCCTTCCTCTGAGTCTAATTCTGCTTTACCTATGATATATTCATGGTGATAAAATGCAGCCTTGCCTGACCCCCTTCCCAACTGGAAATCATTCTGTTTCTCCATATTCTGACTCTAATGGTAGCCTCTTGTCCTGAGTACATGTTATGCGCCGGGACAATCAAATGTTGTAGCACACCTGTTTCTTTTAAGAGCAACCCACAATTTTTCATGATCTATATAATCAAAGGCTTTGCTATAATTTATAAAGCACAAACTGGTTTTCTTTTGAAATTCTTTGGTGCACACCATTATCCAACATATGTTTGCAATAAGATCTCCCCCCCCCCATGCCTCTTCCTTTCCTGAACCCAACTCAACATCTGGCATTTCTCAATCCATATATGGAAAGTCTTTGTTGTAGAATTTTCAGCATCACTTTGCTTGCATGGGAGATTAATGCAGTGGTGCTGTGGTCACTGCAACCCCTGGTGTCCCCATTTCTTGGGGGTTGGAATGTATATTGAGTGTTTCCAATCTGTGGGCCATTGTTTTGTTTTCCATATGTATTGACAGATTTTAGTTAGAACTAGAGTAAATGCTGTCTCTAGCTTGAAGTGGCTGTTTTGGTATGCCATCGGTGATTTTATTTCTCCCAAGTGCTCTGAGTGCACCTTCTATTTCACTTTCTAAAATTGGTGGTTTGTCTTCATATGGTTCTTCCTTAAATGAATCTGTCATTCTTTCATCTCTTTTATATAATTCTTCTGTGTATTGTTTCCATTTTTTATTATTTGCATTTGGTCATGTAATATGTTCCCCTGCTGGTCTTAGAGCATCTCCACTCTTGGCCTAAATTATCTTTTGATTTTTCAGATCTTGCAGAAGAGGTCTCTTGTTCTTCCTTTTTTGTCATCACCTTCTATTGATTATTGTAGTAGTTCTCTTTGTCCTTGCGCACAAGTTGCTTAACAGTTTCATTCAGGGTTTTGACTGTGTTTCTGTCACCTTTAGTTTTGCTTATTGTCTGTTCTTAACAATCTGAAGAGTTCCATCTGTCATCCATTGAGGATTCTCTTTCTTTTTGGCTACACATTGTGTCTTTTTGCATTCCTCCCAGACAGTGTCCCTGGCTTCAGTCCAGCGGTCTTCTGTCTTCTGGTCAGTTAGGCTTAATAATGCAAATCTGTTTTTCACATTATCTTTAGATTTTCTGAGGGATTGTATTTCAGGTTGTATTTCAGCTTGAGGCTTGGTGTAGTGTTCTTCTTTAGAGTTAGGAGATTTTCAGACTACACTGTTATAGTGTTACTATTCCACTTTAATTGATCAGGCTTTCTGCTGTGGAATTCTGGGGTTTGTAGTTTAGTGAGGCTTAAGATCTCTCTGGCTAAGAGTTGCAAATGCCCCTCCCTAAACTGCAAATCCCAGGATTTAACAGGAGGCAGCCATAGCAAATATAGTAGAATAGTAACACTATAACAGTGTTGTCTGAAAATCTAGTTAGTCTAATTTTTGTTATTAGGAGTTCATGGTCTGTGTTGCCATTTGCTCCTGGTCTTGTTTTGTAAGAAGAAACATGTTTTTCTAACCATTTTCCAAATACCCCCATCCCTACACAGAATACTGAATAATCACTTGGTGTGGAGGAGTGTAAATTTAAATCCATGCTAAACCACAAGCTCATGGGTGGGGGGGCGCATTGGCTTGTTACTCCCTCTCAACCTCAGTTATTGAGGTTGTTATAAAGGAAATTGTTCTAAAGGATAAAATAATGTAACTACATTTCTTGAAGAAACAGCAATACAAATGTGATCCTACACCACAACGGGACTTCTTGTTAATTATAGGCAATTGGAAGGCAAAAAATAGGGAAACAGAGATTGTAGGAAAATTTCACCTAGGATCAAGAAATGAAGCAGAAGACTGATTAAATTTTGCAACACCAACAGTTTCTTCATTGCAGACACATTCTTCAAGCAACTCAAGGAACAACTGATTACATGGACATCAACTGGTAGCCAATATGGACATAAAATAGACAAAAGCAGAAGATGGAGAAGCTACATTTTCCAGTATTGAGAAACCTTGAATTGATGAGAATCCTTTCAGTTTGGGACTTAGTCTGGGCAAAATTTGCATGTAGTTCTTTTGCTGAGAAAATGTCATTTTCTATGTGGAAAATAGCATTTCATTGCAGAAATATTAAATCCTGCACAGAAGATGCTTTTTTTCTGCAAAGAAAATGCTGTAATTGGGGATTTCTTCTGTGTAAAATGTGTGCATGGTAGATTTGTATAGAAAACAGGATTTTCTGCATGGAAAATAATATTTCCATGCTGAATTACTAATTCCTGCACAGAAAATGCTGCTTTCTGTGTAAAACAAATACATGCAAATTTTGCACAAAGTAAGTCTCAAATTGCGAATAGTGTTTGAAAGCTGTGTGGTTTTAGAAGACTTTCTTGCAGCGGTAAGAAAATTGCTGAAATTACTCATCGCTACATTTCAGAAGAAATGTAGTAAAATTATATCCCTAATTCTTTGCTGTACTGTTTCTCAAATACACACTTTAAACAATTGCAGTTAATTTCATTTTATTTGAAAAGTTTATAATAGGTCAGAGTTGTCCTAACTTCCCTCTTTTTTGATACTTAAATTATTTTAATTCATGTAAAACTTAAAATTTATCTCTTTTAAAGGAAGAAATGAATACACTGTGTAAAAATGGTCTTCAGTAATGTATTAGATAAGAACTAGTCATGCTATTTAGGTGGAACAGTCTCTTACTATAATGATATTAATTTCTTTCTCAGCAGCTGTCCTCAACAGCTTCCAAATTGGTTATCATTAAAGCAAATGTAAAACAGTAGCTAGTACTCCCTTGTCAGTAAGTCTGCAAAAGTCATTAGCCTGTTTGTTAGTAATAAGATGGGTTAGCAGAGGAGGGAGTCTTTTTAAAATATAAATGCTAGCTGCGTTAATATTACAGGCTTGGTTTTTGTGCTTTGTGGGATGAATGGTGCCTTCACCTGCAGATTGCACAGTATAAAGGGATGCCTAAATAATTGCATGAGCAGTAGCAATCTTGTTGATGTATTGAACTAGGAGGAGGGCTTCCTCCTACTCAAACACTGAAGTACAAGGAGGTAGTGGAAGAAGTGAGAAGAAGACTCTATGCAGAACCTCCCCTTGATTTGTATGCTGGTTGTGGAAGGGAGAGTATCTTTCCACAGGCTATACCAGGAAGTACAGAATTTTGTCTTCCTTCTCCACCATCCTACAGCAGAAACTTCTGTGCAGTTACGATTGAACGTCCTTCTTAGAGTTGGTTCAAAAAACTGAAAGTTGAGGCCTTTAACTTTATTTTGTGTTCATGTTAAGCAACGTGCGATGAACAATAAAGTTAATGAAAAGATTCCATTGCAGCTCCTTAAAGATTTATAACTCCAAATTTCTCATATCTTTGAGACCATGAATTAGTACTGTAGTTGTAATCAAGACAGAAAATTATTGGCTCAACTGCTCACCATCACTTCTTAAAGTCACAGTCTAATCCAAAATGATTAAAAAGCTGAAATAAGTTGTGATTGAGGAAAAGGGTTACAGCATTTGGGACTTGTTGGAACAGCATTCAAGTTTAGCTTAGAAAAAAGGTAGCTGTCATTGGCTTCTGGTCAGGAGAACATACTGCAAAAGACAATGGAAACAGTACATGGAAGAACTATGTAAAAGTGATGAAAGCATTACAGGTTCATCCAAGGAAGAACCATAAGAAGACGAACCTCCGATTTTAGAAAGTGAAATAGAAGCTGCACTCAGAGCACTTGGGAGAAATAAATCACCAAGAAACAATGGCATACCAGTAGAGCTGCTTCAAGCTATAGAGACAGCATCTACTCTAATTCTAACTAAAATCTGTCAGTAAATATGGAAAACAAAGTAATGGCCCACAGTCGCCAAGAAAGGGGACACCAGGGATTGCAGTGACCATAGCACCATTGTGTTAATCTCCCATGCAAGCAAAGCGATGCTGAAAATTCTACAACAAAGACTTTTATCATATATGGAGCGAGAAATGCCAGATGTTCAAATTAGGTTCAAGAAAGGAGGAGGCACTAGGATTGTTCTACAAGCATACGTTGGATAATGGAGTACACAAAAGAATTTCAGAAGAAAATCAGCCTGTGCTTTATACAGCAGGCTCTTGGTATCTCTGGATTTGAGCAACTGCGGATTGAAATTAAGAAATATTTCTTAAAAGGTTACCTGCGATTGACTGCAGCCAAGGTGAGAAGCAGTCCCAGGACAGAACGAGAAGCAGCTAGGCCCAGGAACCAGGCACACATTCTTCCTGCTTTGGCTGTGGTGATTTTCCTTTTCCCTTCAAACAGTGGAAACATCACCTGGCAAGCATGAAGAATGTGTGCCTGGCACTCAGGGATTGCTGCTGCTGCCTCCCCTCCCTTTAGGTGATGGAAGTCAGCCCCAGGATGGGGTTGACTGATAGATTGACTTACATTAGCTAAGGTGGGGGGAGGCAGTTGTGGCAGTCCTTGAGCTCCTAGAACTTGTCTCTTCTGCTTCCCCTGCTTATCCTTTCTTGAGGTTAACTTCCATCAGCCAGAGGGTGTTGGAAGCTGGCAATCGCTGAGTGCCAGGTGCACATTCTTTCTGCAGGCCAGCTGCCGCTTCCACCTTTTGGAAAGAGGAGAATTGCCACAGCCGGAGCAAAAATAATGTGTGTCTGGTGCCCAGGCCTTTCTGCCTCTGCTGCTGTCCTGGGACTGCTTCTTGACCTGGCTGCAGTGAATTGCAGGTAATTTTAAATTTTAAATACTGCTTTGAGCATCCATGGTATCTGTGCAGGTTCATGGAACCAACCTCCCATGGATACAGAGGGCCCATTGTAGATTATAGCAAAGCCTTTGATTGTGTAGGTCATGAAAAACTGTGGATAACTCCTAAAGAACTGCGTGTGCTACAACTTGTCCTGTAGTCAGGATAGAATATGGAGAAATTGAATGGTTTCTGATTGGCAAGGGGATCAGACAAGGCTGCATTTTATCACCCTCTTTGTTTAAACCTGTTTGCTCAACATATCAGATGTAAAGCAGGATTAGATTTTGAGGAGAGAGGTGTGAAAATGAGAGGAAGGAACATAAACAATATGTAGGTGACACCATACTACTAGCAGAAAATAGCTAAGACTTGAAATGATTACTGAAGAAAGTTGAGGAAGAAAGTGCAAAGACTGGTTTACAGTTGAACTTTAAGAAAACAAAAACAATGGCCACAGATGATTTACATAGTTTTAAAATAGACAATGAAGACATTGAAATACAGTTGTCCCTCCACATTCGTGACTTTCACATTCGCGGTTTTGATTATTTGCGGAAGGCTGCCTCCCCCCCCCCGCTGCTCAACATCGCTGCCTTGGGAAGGTGGGGTGGGAAGCAGCTGGCGCACTCGCTCTGCGCCCCACTCCCTTTCCAAGGCAGCGAAGGGCTTCTCAGGAAGCTTGTCTCTGCCTTGGGAAGGGACTGGGGTGGAAAACCGCTAGTCCGCAGACTCATTTCGTATTCGCGTATTTTTCACATTCGCGGGGTTGTCTGCCCCTAACCCCCGTGAATGTGAAGGGATGACTGTAGTTCTAGAGTTTCCATACCTTGGCTCAGTCCTTAATCAGAATGGAGACTGCAGTCAGGGAATCAGAAAAAGACAAGGATTTGGAAGAACAGATATGAAGCAAGTAGACAAGATCCTGAAGTGTAAAGATAAATAATTGAATCTGAAATTTCAAATTGACCATGATATTGTATTTCCAGTTTCTATGAATGGTTGTAAAAACTGAATAGTGAAGAAAGCTGACAGGAAAAAAATCAACTCATTTAAAATGTGTTGCTGGAGAAGAATTCTATGGAAACCATGGACTGATACATAAATAGGTCTTAGAGCAAATTAAGCCTGAACCCTCCCTAAAAGCCAAGATGACTCTACTGAGGCTGTCATACTTTGGACATATCGTCAGAAGATATGACTCATTAGAAAAGACAATAATACGTGATAGGGTAGAGAGCCAGCATGGTGTAATGGTTTGAGCATTGGACTATGACTTGGAGACCTGGGTTTGAATCCATGTTCTGGCCATGGGAAACCTACTGGGTGACCTTGAGCAAGTCACATCTCAGCCTCAGAGGAGAGGAAAGACAACCCTCCCTCTGAACAAATCTTGCCAAGAAACCCCCTGGTAGGTTTGTCATAAGGCTGTCATAAATTGGAAATTACTTGAAGGCACACAATATCAACAAGGTAGAAGGCAGTAGGAAAATACACTGTTTTAAGACAGGGACTGGATTTTTCCTGACCCCATTTAGAATTTCAGTGCTCCTCACTCTATGAGAAAAAGAATTAAATTTCTCCTGAATGGGCCAGCATACTGACAGCCAGAGCATGTCACTTCTATTTTCTGTGTGTCAATAAATGGCATGGAGCAATTCCCCCCTCCCCAAATCTGTTACATTGGCTAGGATATAAAAGCACTCTGATGGCACACAAGCATAGACTTTGGGGACATTATTTGTTTCGAGCTGTTTTTTTCTGCGTATGTGCCCTTTAAAAACTAATGGCAATTGGTTGATTAGTGGGAATTTGTCTGCAACTGTTCAGATGACAGTGCAGTAGAAGGTCTAGATCTGGTTGGATTCTGCAAGAAAGTGTGACTCTGAGGACTAACATATCCTGTCTCAGTGTAAGAGGGATAAAGTATTCTCCTCTGGTTCAGAAGATTTAGCCTCCCTTTGGTAACATACACACATAGTTTTTTTTATAAAAAAACAAAAAAATAATATTGATAGCCTGGATTTATGGCTGTTTCTTACAGTAGTTCCCAAGGATGGAAGACACTGACATAAGAGAAAAATATGGGATCAGAACATACATATTTTACTGATGCAGCACCAGATCCAAGCAAGACAAGATCAGGGTTTGGAAGGAGGGGGAGGTATCAAGATTCAAGAAAAAAGTGTATTAGTTGGGCTCAAGGTGTATGGCCGTAGCCTGGTGTCATGATTTAAGTGAAGGGTGTTTCGCAGGAACAAGTGAGTGTATTTTCTATTCTTGGGCACATGGATAAGATACTCAATAATTTTAATTCATTCAACAAATCTTCATTTCATTGTAAAGCCTTAAAGTGCTTGTGACTTCTAGTTCCTCATTTCTAAACAAGTAATAGTGGGAGTGCCATCTTTAGAGGTAGGAGAAGTCTGATCTCCCCCACTCCCCAAATTGCTGCTCTCCCCAAGTAAATTTGAAGACAGCTAAAGAATATCAACCAAGTGTAAACAAAGGAGGCAACACATTTCCGTAGTTCTGGTGTTTTAAAATGAAAAAAAAAGTTCTTTGCAGGAGTTCAGCATTTGTTCAATTGTGTGTTAAAGTTAAGTGCTGATAATTTATTTTCAAAATGTCTACTTTGGTTTTATAAGTTAGTAATTTATCCAGTTATCTAACATTCTCAATGAGGGAGATTAACAGACTATAAAATCTGTTGCAGGAACAGAACAGAACCGGGAAAGGGCTTACCTTTCAGATGATGTCGTTCTGTTCCTTTTCTGATCTTGTTCTGCCCCCGTGATACCTCATTCATTGAGAAACATCATTAATAGACCACCCATCCCGTTTCTGTAACATTATCATGGGTGGTCTGAAAGATGCCCCGTTGCTATCTTGTCATGCTGGCACGATGCCAGCCCTGCGGGGAGGTCCGTGCCGGACACTTCTGGGTGCAATCAGGATGAAGAGGTAAGTGGCACCCTTCCCCCCCTCCCCAGGTTACTTGTTAATTTTTTAGAGTGTTTTGGGGTTTGGTTTTTTTTTTCTTTTTACTTTTATTTTTAGATTTGCCGTGTATCCGTTCTCTTGCGAGAACGGGTGGGATTTCATTTACGGGACATGAATGCAGCTTTGCGACAGCTGCATTCCCTCCCAGCCAGCGAGGAGAGGGGAGGACATTCCTGTTTTGCAATGGGGTTAGTGTCTGAAAATTTATTCCTAATCGTTGGACAGATGGTCAAACATTAATTACTGATAAAGCTTGCATCCTGAATCGATGGGCTGAACATTTTCAAAGTCTCTTTAGCGCCAACTGAGTAGTCCAAGGCTCAGCTATCCAACATATGATACAAAAACCGATGAAAAATGAATTGGACATAGCTCCCACTTTGGAAGAGACCCTTAAGGCCATACAGCAGATGAAAAACGGCAAGGCAGCTGGGATTGATGGAATCCCACCTGAAGTTTGGAAACACGGAGGTCATGCACTCCACGAAAAATTCCACGAATTCCTTGTGAATTGCTGGGAAAAAGGGGAACTGCCATCAGATCTCCGAGATGCAGTCATCATCACCCTGTACAAGAAAAAAGGAGCAAAATCCGATTGCTCAAACTATCGAGGCATAATGCTGCTCTCTATTGCTGGAAAAATCCTTGCAAGGATACTCCTGAACAGATTAGTTCCTGCTATTGCAGAAGAACTTCTCCCTGAAAGCCAATGTGGCTTCAGAGCCAATAGGAGTACTACAGACATGGTATTTGCCCTTAGACAACTGCAAGAAAAATGTAGGGAGCAGAACAAGGGTCTCTATGTAACATTTGTCGACCTCACCAAAGCCTTCGACACTGTAAGTAGAAAAGGTCTGTGGCAGATCCTGGAAAGACTAGGATGTCCCCCCCAATTCCTTAAAATGATTACCTTGCTATACGAGGGCCAGTGTGGTCAAGTCAGATATGGCGATGCTCTTTCAGAGCCCTTTCTAATAACTAATGGAGTGAAGCAAGGTTGTGTTCTTGCACCAACTTTATTTACAATCTTCTTTAGCATGATGCTCCAAAGGGCTATGGCAGAGCTTGAAGAAGACGACGGCATCTATATACGTTACCGTACTGATGGTAGCTTGTTTAACTTAAGCTGTCTGAGGGCTCACACTAAGACTCTAAACTATCTAGTCCGTGAGCTGCTCTTCGCTGATGATGCTGCCCTTGTTGCCCACACAGAAGCAGCTCTGCAGTGCCTAACATCCTGCTTTGAAACAGCTGCAGAGCTGTTTGGGCTGGAAGTCAACCTGAAGAAAACGGAAGTTCTTTACCAGCCTGCACCACAGGACGAACACCACCATCCCCACATTGCCGTCGGCAAATCTGTGCTCAAGTCCGTTCAGCAGTTCACCTACCTGGGAAGCATCATCTCCTCAGATGCCAAGATTGACAAAGAGATTGATCACAGATTAGCAAAGGCATATAGTGCATTTGGAAGACTTCACAAAAGAGTCTGGAGCAGTAAACACCTGAGGCAAAGCAAAAAAATCAGTGTGTATAGAGCCATTGTACTGTCTATCCTCCTTTATGGATCTGAAACATGGGTCACCTATTGCCACCACCTACGACTCCTCGAGTGCTTTCATCAGCGCTGTCTACGCACAATCCTAAATATACACTGGACTGACTATGTGACGAATGTTGCTGTCCTTGAGCAAGGTGGGATCACCAGTATTGAGGCCATGATATTGAGAATGCAGCTGCGCTGGGCAGGGCACGTTTCTAGGATGGAGGACTATCGCCTCCCCAAAATAGTACTCTACGGTGAACTCGCCACGGGTCAGCGTAAGAGGGGCGCTCCAAAAAAGCGATACAAGGACTCCCTGAAACAACATCTCAGGCTCGGCCAAATTGATCACCAACAGTGGTCCGCCCTGGCCTCACATTGGGAAGCATGGAGACGCACTATCCACAATGCTGCAGCCTTATTTGAGAATCACGCCGAACAAGTCTTGAAGAGAAACGACAACACAGAAAGAATCACAACCCGGAAACATCACCCAAGGAGACCTTCTGCTGTGCTTTCTGCAACCGGACTTGTTTATCTCGGATTGGCCTTTTTAGTCATCAGCGCGCTTGCAGAAAGTGCGGGATGAGTCCTTCCCGAATCTTCGTTTGCGAAGAAAAGCCAGAGAGGTGATAATCTCCTATGACTATTTCTGTCCTTTCATGTTGAACATCTCATGTAACAGTTAATCTAGGATGTGCTGCTATTAGAAATCCTAACAATTTCTTTCTTACAGTACCTAAACTAGGTAGGGAGTTGGTTGACACTTCCACTTTCTGTAGTACTAATCACTGGGGGAGAGAAAATGTTTTATAAGCTTTCTACTGCACTCCTCTACAAACCCTTGAACTATTTTCTGTTACCTGAATGAAATTTTAACAAAGTGATTTTTTAGCATTTTAGATCTGTTCCCTCCCAATTCAAATCTTACTAGAAATCAGTAATTTCTAAAAAAAATTGTCATGCTACATTGATATACGTTGAATTGAAAAACTTTAAATATGGCTGTATATTTTAAGTGTCACAGCCTAAAGCCATAGGACCATTGGGTATGTGTGTTTGCTTAGTATAGGTTGAGTATCCCTTATCCAGAAATCTGAAATCCGACACATTGCAAAACCCAAAATTGTCCACGTGAGTGGCAGAGAAAGTGACACCATTGGTTTGTGATGGTTCAATGTATGCTTTGTTTCATGTACAACATTATTGAAAATATTGTGTATAAATTTACCTTCAGGCTGTTTGTATAAGGTATATACATGAAGCATAAATGAATTTTGTGTTTAGACTTGGGTCCCATTTCCACAATATCTCATTATGTATGTATATGCAAATACAGATATTCTAAAATTATTTAAAAAATAGAAATATGAAACACTTCTGTGCCCAAGCGTTTCGGATAAGGAGTACTCAACCTGTATTATAATGTGTGCACATGCTGAAATCACTGTATTCATTATTGACAAAAACATGTCATTGAATGAGAATAAAAGTTGGGCATTTAGAGTAATCAGTTAAGATTACTGTATTGTGATTGTCATATTTTTTACAGTGGTTATAAGTTTGCATAGCTAATCATGGTACATTAACATGAACTTGCATACTGAAATGGGTCATAAGAATCAAAAGCTTGCATAGCTAATCAAGGTATGTTAATAAGAAATTTAATATCTTGGATCTTACATTGTTTGTTCATTCACAGAAAGGCCAGTCAGTCTCAAACAATTCATCTCCGTTACATCCCTCCCCCCATCCCATCTGTTTGGGTTTCCAATCCTTATGACATACAGATGGCTACAGAGAAAAAGGGATGGGCAGGAAAGTCCCATTTCATGAATAAGCATTCCAGTTGTGGGAGAGAAAGTATCTATGTTTTAGTTATGCATTGTAATTTCTAAATGTGATCATATTTCTTTGTGTTGAATTGAGAGCCACCATGAGTACAGGTTGAAGGAGCTTACAAGTTTTTTAAAAAAAATGTATTTCACATATTGAAGTAATGAGAAAAACAAAGCCCTAAGTACAAAAGTATGTGTGTTAACCTGCAAGCTACTAGACCTCGGTTTTGCTTCAGTTACTTACCTTTCAAATGTGAGGGCTCTGTTTCTCTCCAGATGGTGGTTTATTATGCTTCTTGTCATCTCTGACTCTTGCCCATTCTGATTGCAGCTGATGGGAGCTGGAATTCCATAATATCTAGAGGGTCAGTTCCCCAGTTCTGCTTTACTTCAGTTAATATTCTGTGTGACTTCTACTTATGTAATATTGATTTTTTTTTTGTAATAAAGAATTTGGCAATAGTGTCTTCAGTGAAGAAATTGGTAGTGTATATTTTCATGAACTGCTTATGTAAGCAACTTGTGTTTAGAATACAGATGCATAAATTCTGACATTCTTGTTTTTTTGTCTTTTAAGGGAAAAATTTGTATACAAATGAATATGTCGCAATTAAGCTGGTAAGTTGACTAGTTAATATTTGAATGCATCCTTATAGTGAAGTTTAATCCTGTTAATAATTTAGTTGTGTTTGAAGTAAAAGAGTTACTAAACATAGATCGGTTGTGGGATTGTACATTTTACAGTTTTGTAGTGGGATGGAGTGAATGGGTTCTCCTGTCACTTGAATATCTACCCCTTCCTTTACTTTGAGTCACAGAAACACCTTGAAAACTTCTTGGTCCGGGTTGAGTCTCTCTTATTTGGTATTCCAAAATGCAAAACTTTCTGTTGCCAGCTGCCCACTTCCGCCTTTGGGGAAGGGGGGTAGTTACACGTCCAGTGCCCACTGAGTTTTTCCTCAAGGAGTCCTTGCTCCACCACTGTCAGATATTTGACAGGGGAAAGAGAAGAGGGGGAAGGGGGAGCACTTCCATTCTTAGGGAGTGAAAAGTCCAAGTGGATTCAGCTGCCACCACTGAGTAAAGTGCTGCACTGGTGCTTCACTTATGGCGGCTGAAGGGAGGGAAAACAATGGGGAAAGCTGAAGGGAGGGAACGTGGTTTCTCTTTGTGAATCCACTCAGCAGTTGCCTCCTTCTTCTGTAGCCAACCTCCACTGCAGCTAGCTGGGGCTAAGGGGAGCCATTGAATAGCCTCTTTTTGGAGCTTCCCGGCTGAGGAAAAGGGACCAACCCTCGCCAAGCCCAGCAATCTCCCCAAGCACTGCCCAGGCTCTGCTCTAACCCTGCCGTGTGCACTGCTCAGTTTGCTCTGGTGAACTGGCACTTTACTAACATCCTCTGGTGCCAACCTGGGCAGTGACCGTTCACTTGCATTGCTCATTTGCTCACTCCACCACAAGAGGCATTGGGCAGTGTAGCTGGCTAAGTCCCACCCACTGCCCTGTGTTATTGGGCAACAGCTAAAGCAGAGTGGCTGTGATTGGGGTGAGAAATGTCACTCTAACTCCTAGGCTGCCCAGCGCCTCTTGAGCAAATGAGCAAAGCAAGCGAGCACCCCCACCCAGTTTGACGCTGGAGGCTGAGTGAAACACCATTTTGCCAGAGCCAACTAGCCCCCTTTCTCCCGTCCCTCATTCACTGTACATATGAAATTACAGGTATTCCAAAAAATAAAATAAAAAAACCCGAAAGACTTCTGGCCCCAAGCACTTCAGATAAGGGAGAATCAACCTGTATTGTTAAAATCAAAACCAAGACCTGAATTACACTCCTGGTCATGAGATAGGGTCAGATCAGTGCTAAATAACATGCAGTGGGTGTGCTTAGTTAATGGTGACTGGCTCAAGCGGTAAAGAAATGTTCGTCCTCTTTGATCAGTTCTGTAAGCAACATCTTTTCAAGCTTATGATCTGAATACCTGAACTTCTAAAAAGTATGAGAGAAACTTACAAGTAACCATTTATTTTAGAAAACATACCCTCTTCTCCATGGAATGATGTAGATGACACAGTGGTTTGAGTATTGGACTCAGGAGACCAGGGTTCAAATCCCCACTCGGCCATGAAAACCCACTGGGTGACTTTGTGAAGTCACACACTCTCAGCCTCAGAAAACCCTGTGATAGGTTCGCCTTAGGGTCCCCATAAATCGGTACCAACTTGAAGGTACACAACAATAAATTCAACTTAAGCTCCCGTAGTTTGATAAGTATTCAAGCATAATAGAGGAATGATAGCTCTGTTGTTTATAATTGTAGTCCTCTGACTGTCATGTTTTACCAAACTGTAATTTTTTTTGGCATATTGTAAATCATTAGAGGTCACAAAGTGGCCTTTGAGAAGTTAAGCCACTGACATCTATTGTTTTGTCCTTCATTGTTGTCTGTTGATTCTCTAACCCCTTTATGTAAATAAATAGGTAGAGCTTTTTTGATCCCAATGTTTGAGTAAGGATTCACTGAGGTACTCTAACACAGCCTCATTGCTATTATCAGGGAGTCAAGAGTGCCTAGAAAATAAATTACATCACTAATCCCTGACCAATTGTAGGAGAATTAGAAGAGTAAATGTTGAGTGACAATATTAATTGGGATACCTGCTTGTAAGAAGGATGCAATGAATGTGTGTGTTTTTGTATGTGCACAGCTGTCTCTGTCTCTGTCTGTCTGTCTCTCTCTGTACACACCTGTGTGCACACGCACACCCTTTTTTGTATTGCACTCAGTTGCAAACCAGGAAAATAAACAATTTCTCAGGTATCAATATATCTATAGTGTCATGTAAATCCACAAAGAAACCTCTACAGTTTGGGCTTGAGGTGGGGGCAGATCAAAGTATAGTTGGCTCTCTGTATCCATGGATTCGGTATCCATAGATTCCACCATCCACGGCTTGAAAAATAGTTCAAAAAAATAAATTTCAAGAAGCAAATCTTGATTTTGCTATTTTATATAAGGGACACCATTTTACTATGCCATTGTATACGATGGGACTTGAGCATCCACAGATTTTTGTGTTCACGGGGGATCCTGGAACCAAACCCCTATGGATACCAGGGGACCGCCAGATCCGTATCTGTGCATTTAAGCAACTGAGGATTCAAAATGCAGTTGTCCCTCCGTATCCACGGATTTGGTATCCATGGATTTAAGTATTCACGGCTTGAAAATATTTTTTAAAAAATAATAATCCAAAAAGCAAACCTTGATTTTGCCATCTTATATAAAAGACATATATATTGGTATCCACGGTGTGTGTGTGTGTGTGTGTGTCCTAGAACCAAACCCCAGTGAATATGAAGGGACAACTGTATTTAAAAAATGAAATAAAATACAGGAGATCTAATAAACCGAGCACCTTTACATGCAGAAGGAGAAGAAAGGAACCCAAATTGCCCTTGCCTTGTGACTCTCCTTTTCACCTCCATAGCCTGGCCAACCTCCAGGTTGAAGCCCACCAAAAACACACAGTGCAGCCAGGCTAAAAAACAGTCCCAGGACAGCAGGAGGTGGTGGCAAACCCTGGCTGCCAGGCACACATTCTTTGGGCTCCCCCGCCTCCTGGAAGCTCACCAGCTGGCCTTCAAGCAGCCTCCCCAGGAACATGTGATTGGCAGTAGCAGTGGCGTATCATTTGCTTGTTTGCAAATGAATGAGCAGGACCACCACCACCAATTGCCATCTCTGTCTGGAAGTTGCTCAAAGATGGAAATGGGTGGCTGCTGGGCTCCCTAGAGTGCACCTAGTGGCTGGAGCTTGCCATTGCCTCTTCTGCTGCCCTACACCATATTATGAAAGAAGTACTTCCGCATCAGCATTTTTTTAGTTTCTGCACAGGGTCCTGGAACCAAACCTCTGTGGATACTGAGGGCCCACCATAGACAACTTGGTATGAGTCTTGTCCAATACTGATCTGTCCCTGTTGCAGTAGTGCTGGCTACTCTTCTGGCACTTGCTAGCAGCTTTTCAGTGGTACAACTATAAAATAAACAAAAAACCTGAAAAGGCCAAAGGTGTATAGCTCACCTTTCTAGCTTGATAGTTGTCTGAATGCTTTGGCCAGAATACTTGTTCAAATATTTATTCTTGCTACTGTACACACAACTGGTTATCATTTCAAGACTGAGATTATAAAGTTTTATTGCTATTTCTTGCTTTTTCTGTCAAACCTGTTAAACCAGTATTGATGTAATGATACTATAACATACAGTTGGTTTACTTTGTGAGCAAAATATATTGTATATGGTACCACATTAAGAAATGATCAGAAATTGTGGTAAATATTGAAATATTATAGATTTCTAATTGTTGAAACTCAAGTTTCAGTATTATTAGCTCACAAAGTGATGACGTAAGTTAGATTTAATTTTATGGTGTAAATTAACATACTTAAATTTAGTTTTCTTTCTAAACGTTGCTTTATATTTTGAAATTACTCATACCTATTACTGCTCTGATTGTTGGCTCAATAGTGGAGTTTTGGCAGTTTAGCAAGGACTTCAACATTTCTCCAAGCAACTTCCCACAACAGCAATTTTGCCAACATTACATATTTTTGCACTTTGCTACTGATTGGGAGAGTTACATTCATAATTGTCACACTAAATGGCATATAGTACACAGATGATAAGGACAAATATGTATTTTGGTCATATAGGTAGTATCTAAATAGATTCCTTAGATCAGAGGTGGGGAAAGTACAGCCTATAGGGCACATGAAACCCTCAAAGCACCTGTCTTTTCCCATTTTAATTTATTCTCATTCATTATCATAGTATGTTAGTGCTGCAAATTCTGTATCAGTGAATACTAGCAGATAGGAACCGACTTCAACACCACTTTTATAGCAGAGGTTAACAATGAAGTGTCCAACGACTCCGTGAGTAGGATTATACTGGATCAGTTTCAGTTGGTGAGTACCGAGGATGTGGACAAGTTGCTTGGATCTATTAGGAAGACAACTTGCACCCTCAGTCCCTGCCCCTCATGGCTGGTCGTCCAAGGACGAGATGCAGTCAAATGCAACTAAAATATATTATAAATCCATCTCTGAGGGAGGGTAAAATTTCATCATGTTTAAAAGAGGCGGGCATACGGCCACTTCTAAAAAAGCCCTCCCTGGATCCCCTGGACTTCGGTAGCTGTAGACCAGTCTTGGACCTTCCGTTTTTGAACAAGGTAATCGAAAAAGCAATTGCCCTCCAATTCCAGGCAGTCTTCAATGATACTGATTATCTGGTGGACCCATTTCAAACCAGCTTCAGGGCAAGGTATGGAGTGGAGGCAGCTATGATTGCCTTAGTGGATGATCTTTGCCTGAGTATCGACAGGGGGAGTGTGTCCTTGCTGGTGCTCTTGGACCTCTTAGTGGCTTTCGATACCATCAACCATGGTATCCTTCTGGAATGCCTGAGGGAGTTGGGTATCAGAGGTATTGTGCTTCAGTGGTTCTGGTCCTATCTCTCGGGTCAATTCCAGATGGTGATGCTTGGGGACAGCTGCTTCTCTAATAAGGAACTTACATGTGGTGTCCCACAAGGCACCATGCTGTCCCCAGTGCTGTTTAATATTTACAGTCGTCCCTTGGAATTCGCGGATTTGGATTTCATGGTTTTGAGTATTTGCGGAAAGCCACTGAGGGTTTGCTTGGCCTTCATTCCCTGTGTGTGGGGAGGAGCTGAAGGCCAAGCAAACCCTCAGTGGCTTTGTGGGGAAAACATGGCTTTCCTCCAGTTTCATTCCATTTGGTGGTGGTGGGGAGCCAGGGCCAAGGGAAGCCAACGAACAGCCGGTTTTCATCTGCCCTGGCTCCCCCCCCCCCGCCAAACAGAATGAAGCTGGAGGAAAGTCGCGCTTTTAAAGGGGCTTTAACAGGGGCAGGGGGGTGGACAGCGGCGGGTGTGTGTGAGGCTTTCTAAGCCCCGCCACTGCTTTAACAGGTGAGCTTGTTGGGAGGGGGGAGCCGAAGGTTATTTGCATTTTTCCGGTTTTGTGGTGGTGCTCCACCTGTAAGGAGGATTGTACATTAGACCGCTGGGAGAGATCGTCAGGAGGCATGGAGCAGGGTGTTACCAGTATGCGGATGACACTGCAATATATTTCTCTGTGCCCCCGGCAACAGCTGCAACTAAGGAACTAGAAAACTTGGGGTGCTAAATCTAGGGAAGAATTGTTTTTAAATCATGTTTGTCATCAGAAAAAAAAGTTTTCTGCTTAGTGGGTTTAAGCCTGTCATTCTGCAGACTGTAAGGCAAACCTCTCTGTAGGAGACAGATACATCTGCCAATCTGGCTTGAGCTTCTACCTGATCCTTCCTAGTGTATCGTGTAATTTACCAGGAGTGCCAGCACTTCACTGAAGTGTTGTATGCTCTCTTCCTTATATGTTGGTTTATGTTTTTCAGAACTTTTTTTGTGTCCTGTGATCACTCCTGCGAATGCTTTTCTGTGCTGCTCATTTTGATATTCTGATAGTTTAACCCTGAATGGTGGTATCTCTAAAGCAGATCTGCACAACTTGGCAGTAGGTAGGGGCCAAAATTAAAATAAGCTAAACTTCTAAGGGCCACACATAGATTTTTAGTGGTTCACTTTCCAAATAAAGGTACGAATAAGATAGTGGTGTTAATGCTTCCTTAGAGGCATGGTTGCCAGCTTTTCAGTAGGCTCTGCAACTGTGTCTGTAATGCTGGCTGGCTTTATGTACAGAAGAGCAGCAAGAGAGAATGTTTCCCCTCTCCCTACTGGGAAACCCTGTACCTTATCTGCCAGTCAGCCCATGGAGGGTCTTAAAGGCAAACATGAAGGTAGCCCAGCAGTAATTTCTCCCCCTGGTCAGTTGGCAACCCTATAGAGTGGTAACCCAAGAGTCTGTGTGGACAAGCCACCACGGGAACATCTTACTCTGTTTCAAAGCTATACTTGAAACTACAGTGGGAGCAGCATGAGCCAGAAATATAAGTAACAGCAAATGCTAGGGAAAGTCGAGCAAATAAGACCCATTCCACATAGCAGCCTGTGATAATAGCCTAAGACCTCAGGACATGCCCAGAGAATCATTCACCATAGATGCTAACCTCTTCCCAGGCCTTTGATTCCCAACCTCAATGCCACAGCCTCCAGCAGCAAAGCAACTTGCCCTCTAGGTAGAAAATAAGGGAAAGCAGACGGATTTCTTTCCCCCACCTTCCAAGCAAGTCTTTCTGAAAGGACCCCCCCCCCCGGCACCAGACTACCTTGAGACCGACCACCTACCACAAATTGATCAGGCTGCTGCAGGAGGGTGGCAGAGCACACACGGCGGCAGGTGGAGGGATGTGCAGATGAAACCTGCGCCTTTTCTCCAGGTCCCTTTACCTGTTGTTGGGTGACAAATTGATCAGGCTGCTGCAAGAAGGAAACAGAGCATGTGTGGCGGTGGGTGGAGGGGCATGCAGAGGAAACCTGCGCCTTTTCCCCAGGTCCCTTTACCCACCATCGGGTGACAAATTGATCAGGCCACTGCAGGAGGGAAGTGGAGCATGTGTGGCAGTGGGTGGAGGGGCACTGCGCCTTTTCCCCAGGTCCCTTTATCCACCGTTGGGTGACATATTGATCAGGCCACTGCAGGAGGGAAGCAGAGTTGGCCAAGCAGTTTCCTACTGTTTTCAAAGAAAGAGGCTCTTTCCCAATAGACTTGTATGTAGAACAAACAGTATGAAGACCTGAAGCCAGCACTTCCAACATCTCGTCCTGGCTGCACCTTCTCACGCACCAGTGTTGGGCACAAGCAGACACATCCAGGCTAGCCGCTCCGAGTTTGTGCCGGCGCTGCTTTCTTTTTTTTAAATTGGATGTTTTGGGGTTGTTTTTTTTCAATAGTGTGGCTGCTACTGTTGACCAATCAGAACCTAACTGATGGCACCAGAAGAAGTGGGGGTGGGGAGGGTGAAGAAGAATGATTAGTTGTGGGGAAGAAAAACAAAATGTGCCTATTCATATCCTCTCTTCTTGGGCTGCATGAAATTGTTTGGTGGGCCGCATGTTGAGCAGTCCTGCTCTAAAGCTTTGGATTTGGGTCATGGCTATGGAGATTTTTTGTATTCCCTTTCTTGCTATAGTACAGGATGAAACTATGGGCAGATTCCTTCTACTGCAATTTTTTAAAAAAATTTGGGTTTGGGAGAAGAGTGAACTAAGTAAAATTCTGTCCCCACCCACTCTTCTGAACAGAGTGAGAAACCACATGTTATGAAAGGATGGACTAGAAAGTCAGAAGAGTTTGGGGAATTGTGCCTTTCAGAACTGTAGTCCTTGCAGTCTGGGATGACTGCTGGATCTGTTGTTCCAAATGACAGCTCAGATAGATGAGACGGCTAGGGGTGCTTACTATTACCTTCAGCTGTTACACCAGCTGAGCCCTTTCCTAGAATTGGAGGACCTAAAGATGCATACACTGGCAACCTGAAGGCTGGACTTCTGCAATGTGAAGTACATTGGGCTACCTCTGTACCAAGTTCAAAACTTCAATTGGTTCAAAACACAGTAGCCAGACTGGTTACTGGTACATCTAGGATATCATATCAATATTAAAGTCACTCCACTGGCTGCCAATTAGTTTCCAGCCAAGGTGCAAAGTGTTGGTTATATTCCAGCGTACAAGTTTACTTTTGAGCACTCAGAAATACCCTCCAAAATTGAGGGTTGTCTTATACGCCGGATATACTTTGCTTCACCTGCCTACCGATCTCCTGCCTCTTCGCAACCTTCGCAAACGGAGTGAAGAGACAGGAGATGGGGCAGGAGGGGGGTGAGGCAAAGTGTTTAGCAGTTCATTCTCCCCCCTCCTCTGCCTTCTCCCCCTTTGGGGAGCAACCGAAGACAGAGGGGGGGGTGAACGTTGTGGTTTGCCGCGGCCGCAGCTCGATCGCCTGTGTGTTCAGTGGCTGAGGCAAACTGGGCATTTTTGCCACTTTCCCCCACCTTCCTTGAAGGTGGGGGAAAGGGGCGAATCTAGCGGTTTGTCGTGGACGCCCCCACTTCCCCCGCCTTGGTCCGCTTCGGAAGAGAGCCAAGACGGAGGGAGGGGGGCGGCCGAGGCAAACTGGACATTTTCAAGGAAGGTGGGGGAAAGGGGCAAAAATTCCCTGTTTGCCTCGGCGGCCTCGTTTTCTCCCTCTTGGGTCTCTTCCTAAGGGGGCCAAGGTGGGGGAAGTGGGGCCGCCGAGGCAAACCTCTAGATTTGCCCAGTTTGCCTCGGCGGCCCCATTCCCTCCGTCTGGCTCTCTTCAAGGAAGGTGGGGGAAAGGGGCGAATCTAGCAGTTTGCCTCAGTGGCCCTGCTTCCCCCGGCTTGGCCTCCTTCGGAAGAGAGCCAAGACAGAGGGAACGGGGCCACCGAGGCAAACTGGGCATTTTCACCCCTTTCCCCCACCTTCCTTGAAGGTGGGGGAAAGGAGCGAATCTAGCGGTTTGCCTCGGTGGCCCCGTTTCCCCCGCCTTGGTCCCCTTCCGAAGAGATCCAAGATGGAGGAAACGGGGCCGCCGAGGTAAACTGGGCATTTTTGCCCCTTTCCCCCACCTTCCTTGAAGGTGGGGGAAAGGGGCAAATCTAGTGGTTTGTCTCAGCGGCCCCGCTTCCCCTGCCTTGGTCCCCTTCGGAAGAGAGCCAAGACAGAGGAACGGGGCTGCTGAGGCATACTGGGCATTTTTGCCCCTTTCCTCCACCTTCGAGTCACGTTTGACTGGAAGGTTGAAGAGAGGGGCTAATGCCATGGTTTGCCTTGGTGGCTGCCCATTCCCTCAGTCTTCCTTCCCTTCACAAAGGGAAGGAAGATGGAGGGAATGGGCAGCCACCGAGATAAACTGGGTATATTTGCCCCTTTCTTCCACCTTCGAGTCAAGGGTGACTGGAAGGTGGAAGAGAGGGGCGAATGCAGCGGTTTGCCACGGACGCCGCCCATCCTCTCCGTCTTTATTCCCTTTGCAAAGGGAACGAAGATGGAGGGAATGGGCAGTGGCCGAGGCAGACCAGGTTCATTCGGCCCCCTCCTCTGACTTCACCCCCTTTGGGGAGCAACCTAAGGTGGAAGAGAGGGGCAAATGTTGCGGCTGGCTGGGAGAGCCCTGCCAGCTGATCATGTTCGCTTTCCCAACTCACGAGGAGATCCTCGTGAGTTGGGAAACAAAGAGGATCAGCTGGCAAGGCTCCCCCAGCCAGTCAGCCAGCCAGCCAAATTGCGGGGTGGTCTTATATGGCGAATATATGTGAA
Organism: Gambelia wislizenii; assembly: GCA_030847615.1. NCBI lineage: Eukaryota > Metazoa > Chordata > Lepidosauria > Squamata > Crotaphytidae > Gambelia > Gambelia wislizenii. Next base: position 358,970,495 of record JAUMIR010000002.1, on the reverse strand, counting down.
ACCCTAGATTTTTACTTGAAACTTACTTACGCCGGGATATACGGTACCTTTAGAACCCTATGTGGTTTGGATCTAGGTTACCTGTGGGATCGCCTCCTCCCATATAATCTGCCTCGTACACTTAGGTCCTCTGGGGGACATTTACTATAGTCAGCCAGGACCAGGTTGGTAACTGTCACCCAGAGGACTTCTTCAGCTGCCCCTAGACTGTGGAATGAAAATGCCAGAAGAGATTTGACAGCTGAATATGCTGTTGGAATTTAAAACAACCTTAAAGATCAGTCTCTTTTCACAGGCCTATCCAGATGATTTTTAAATTGTGAATTTTAAACTATGAATTTTAAATACAGATTGATTGCTTTAATGGGTATTTGTCTTACTGATGTTGTGTGTTTTTAACTGATATTATATGTTGCATGTTGGTCTGTTGTTCCCCACCTCGATCCATGGTGGGTGGTGGTGGTAGTAGGCTGCTGCAGGAGGGAGGCAGAGCACACACGGTGGCAGGTGGAGGGGCGTGTAGATGAAACCCACGCTTTTTCTCCAGGTCCCTTTACCTGTTGTTGTTTTCTCCAGGTCCCTTTACCTGTTGTTGTTGTTCTGCATGTAGCTGTTTTAGAGGATCAAAGAACTGTACAAAATAAACCCTGTGTGTACACTGAATTTATTTAGACATACAGTAATATTTGAGTTTCTTATTTTGAGGGACACTCACATAGTTGTTTGCTGTGGAAGAAGCAAATGGGGCCTATATCTCTTACGGCAGTTACCAGTGAAGATTGAAAAGTTGCCTGTGTGTGTAGACCAGTGTTTCTCAACCAGGGTTCCCTAGAACTCTAGGGTTCCCTAAGGGGTCACTATGGGTTCGCTGAGAGATGTGATTTTTAAACATTTTTCTAGCTGTAGATATAATAATTTTTAGGCAGGGGTTCCCCGAGACTTGAAAATTATTTCAAGGGTTCCTCCAGGGTAAAAAGGTTGAGAAAGGCTGGTGTAGACATATGCTTCAACCTGTCTCCTGGCTGCATGTGTGCTTTCAAAGGTGAGGACTGTTTTACTTTTGTAACCACTCCATTGGGACATTCTTTTTTCCGGTACTATCTGTCTCTTCGATGTATTTTGCATATGAGAGAATTCTTAGCGAAACAGCTCGTTTTGAAATTCAAAGTTCTGTATGTAGCATAAAGTACAAATGAAATTTGTTAGGACAAGACTGATAATACAATCATGTTTAGTCCTCAACATGATTGTATTATCAGTCTTGTCCTAACATGATAAATAACTTCTGGTAAAAAGTGTTTAATATGATGAAAAGCATATGACAATTGAAGAGGGGTTTCTTCATAATCCATTTTAATTGCAAATACAGGTGCAGTCAGTTTTTATTAATATAGTTGTTAAATTAATGTGAGCTTTTCACTGAGATCTTGGCTTTCAAAATTTGAAATCTTGGTCTCTTCAGGAGCCAATGAAATCAAGAGCACCACAGCTGCACTTGGAGTACAGATTCTACAAGCAATTAGGATCTGGAGGTAAGTATAATTTATCAGTTTGTAGATGAATATGAGCTATTAGTAAGAAACAAGCTTATATATGATTGCATGCTTAATTTGGTATGTAAATGCTTATAAAGGGAACATTTATTTATTGCACCAGACTCTAGTGTGTTTAATATGTCCTTACTGAATCTTCGTTTGCGAAGAAAAGCCAGAGAGAGAGAGGGTATATAATAATGGTCATAGTTATTTGCAAAGGCTTAGAGGCAAACTTCACACGCCATTGCAGATCTGTGAAATCGCAGCCAGTGAGTGTCCTATTCTGTGTTAAATCCACTAGTCCAACTGCTTTTATTCTTGCCGGTATTCAGCATCTGTGCTTATTTTTTAGGGTGTTTAGGATTTTTCAGAGTGAAGGCAGCTGCCAGGTAAAAATTAAGCATGTTCTTCACTATAGCCCATTGCTTAGGTGTCTTGCAATGGAGCAGGGCTACTGGGCTTAAAATGCATGTGGCTACAATGTGTTGTTTAGCTGTTATGAGTAGTATCATACATATTTCAAAGAGCAGAATGCATTGTAATTTTATTAGGAAGTTGTTGATAATAGAGGCTTTGATTGCTGACCATGAACAGAACAAACTGAATATAAACCTTACAGTATCATTTACATATGTTCATCCCGTGTCTAGCATTGAGGAAATCATAGATAGGACAAACTGTTACAGTGGAACTTAGTACTCATCTACAGGGAATTAATAATTTCTGCAATCTTAGATGCCATAGGAGGATGAAGATGGTTGAAAATGATAAACTGAGAATTGTCTCACAACTGTATAAAGTTGGTTGCTCCTATACTGTATAAGCAGGATAAGCCAAATCCTGAATGTTTCTGATTTGTTTTGGAGCAGAGGTTATTGATTTTCTTGTCATTCCTGTTTAGTTTTGCTTACAAATCTCTTGAAACTTTTTTCTGTATTGTCTCTTCAGTGTCTAAATTATAGCACTGACACCAGTGAGAAATGGTAATGATTTTATTATTATTAAATTTCAAAATATGGCTAAGGTTTACATAAAAAGTAATATGAATATACACTTAGATGTTTGATGTAGCTTCTGTTTGTTTTCTTGCAAGCAGTTGAAAACCTGAGATGACAACACAAATCACATAGTACTTATGAAAAGCTCAAAAAATAGTCCTAGCCTGTTTTCCAGATTCCAGTAGATGACATGTTTGAGATGCAAACTGATTCAGATTGTTTATATTTGTCATAGCACAAGACACATGAGTTACATGAATGATACATAGTAATCATATTTCTTATAATCTGTTGCTTCTTTGTGGTCTCCATAACTCATACATATGGTCGCCTGCTCAGTGCATCATTCAGAATCTTCTAGAGCAATGGCCCCCAAACTTTTTCTGGCTACTGCCCTCTTTCCTCTTAGGTGACAACGCTAGTGCCCCCCCAATGCCTATTTCTTGATATTAGGTCTACTGTTCTCCTAAAAATTCAAAACATCCAATCTAGCACTATAGGTTAAACATGTGTATGTATTTCATAAATAGCTAACACACATTGGAAACTGCTTAACGCAGTGTAGATGTGTAAATTGCTATTGCTTAAAACAAATTGTAACCTGTTCTGATAGCCTTGTGGCTGAAGAGCGAGGTATAAATAATTAAATTAAATTAAATTAAATTAAATTAAATTAAAAATAATAAATAAAACTTAGCTATTAAAACAATTTATTTAATGTTTTTATCAATTTGAAAATGATGATATTAAGCCAAGGCCAGTTAAAGAGAGTGAAGCGAGGGGAAAAGCAGGGAAGGAGGAAACTTATTATTGGAACTTACCCATGGAAAAATTCCTCCTTGAAGCACTGAGAACCAGATATTTAGTAATTTCTTATGCAGACAGTGTTGATATACAGTTGGACTCCCATATCTGCAGGAGTTCGGTTCCTGGATTTACCGTGGATAACAGCCAAGGATAACCGTTGTTTAAGAGTGAACCCTGTTAAAATTAAGGACTTCTGGTAAAAACATACCATATAGTTGTATTGGAGTACTTCAAAGATGCCTAGAGAGGATGCCTCTCTCGGCATTTTCTAGTGCAGCTCTATGGTATGTGTCCCCTACTTTGTGTCCTGTGGATAACTGAAACTGCAGAAACCATTAAGTGGATATGGGGGGGGGTCTGACTGTGTAGAGGTGACTAAAATAATATTTCTGTGTTATAAATAGGTAATATTGATGCTAGTGTCCTTAAAGAAATCAGACATCATATTTAGCAAAAATGTTAGACTTGGGCTTTCCAAACCATTATGTGGAAGCAGTCTTCCACAGATTTGTCATGGTGTGAATTTCCTGCCCAACTGAGTCGCATTCCTCTTCTTTATGGGGTGCTAGCTACTCAGAGATATGGTGCTTATCAGAAATTAAATTGTCTGGATGCTTCCAAAGCTCACAATGGCACCTGACAAGTCCCTGTACTCCCATGAGGGATACATTGTGGTGACCAAAAATATTGGATGGCTAGGAGACGAATTAAAGTGTGTGGATAAATATCTGCATAGGTGGCCAGTTGTACAAGTTGGACAGCAAAAATATGTGGTATGATTGGATTGGAGGAGGGCTTTTTTTCTGTAACATTGTTGGGGTCTGTAAATGCCTGCCCTTCCAGAACTGTAGACCCGTGGTTTGTAATCAAAATTAAATCATGAGGATTGGTGTCTTTACTGTAGTTCACAGTAAGATGACACTTCTGGCCTAGGAGGACCACCATGGACACAATTTGCCTGCCTCTGCAGATGTGTGTAGGGATAACAAAAATATTGGCTTTTACTTCATCTGATTTGACCATTCTGAGACAGAATGGAGAATAAGAGGTACTCGGTTCTTAGGTTGCTGTCTCCAAGCCAGCATACTTTTCATACACCAAATAATCCATAATATTTTGCCTTGGATGTTGGTGTTGAAAGACACCCCCAACAGCAATCTTAAAATGTTTTCTTAGAATAGAGTTTGTAACCTAGAAGAGAAAATTATGTGTAGAGTGTACATAAAACTACATACAGTCCTTGAGGTTCTGGATTGTGGTGAACGAAAGGCCAGATGGCAGTTAGTATGTCTCCTCTGTACACCTCCGTGTCCTTTGTGGCTGTCGGCTGGGTTGGCCTTCAGGTTAAGAACTAGGGGAAGGGGAGAAAATTGCCCTAAACCATCTCTTAAATTTAGTGAACACGTATCTTGAAAAACCCAACCACTGTCAATAAACTTCATAGAATAATAGAATTGTAGAATTGGAAGAGACCACAAGGGCCATTCAGTCGAACCCCCTGCCATGCAGGAAATCACGATCAAAGCATCCCTGACAGATGGCCATCCAGCCTCTGTTTAAAGACCTCTAAGGAAGGAGACCCCACCACGCTCAGAGGGAGTGCGTTCCACTGCCGAACAGCTCTTACTGTCAAAAAGTTCCTCCTAATGTTGAGGTGGAATCTCTGTTCCTGGAGCTTGCATCCATTGTTCCGTGTTCTAGTCTCTGGAGCAGCAGAAAACATGCTTGCTCCATCCTCAATGTGACACCCCTTCAGTCACTTAACCTTCGTTGAGGTGAATAAAAAGCTTGTGCAAACAATGTTGTCACCTGCAGCAGAGAAATAACCACAAGCCAGGCTTTTCAGTCTCCTTCTATTCAAAAATCAGGGAACTGAGGGAGTTTTAAACAGCCAGTCAAACTTTAAACAGGCATTCCAAGTACCCCCTTTCCATCCAACCCCCCTTTTCTCTACCCAGAACTAGGGAAGAAGTGACAGAGGGCTCACAAAGCCACACAATTTATCTAACACTCCACTCCCAACAGAGTATAACACAAAACAGTGTGTGAATCCCAAAGAGCTGGATGAAACAGCTCCCTCCTCCTGATCCACAAAAACAGGAGATTTGAAACAGCACACCCTGGGAAAAGGAATGCAGGATCCCCCCCCCTTGTTCCAGCTCCTGCTTGAACAAGTTCACAGACACAGCCCCTCCACCCCCACCCCCTTTCTCTTGAAGAGACAAGGAAGAACAGAGCATCAGAGAGATTCTGTTTTATCTAAGCCCCCATGCCATTTCACGCTAGCCTGGGAGGGGGTGGTCTCTGCTTGGAAACCCCCAGAGATAATTTCCCTTTAAGAACAATTCTGAGATTCCGCTCTCAAGAGTGCCTCCTACAGGGCAAAAATGCTGCCACCACCTTCCAAAGTCTTTCACCAGCCCGACGGGAGACTGGATAACCTGTGGAACTACTTGCCACTGTGGAAATATTACCACCACCCCCTTCTCTATCCCAAACAGAAGAACCAATGTAGCAGTGACCAAGAGATAAAGTGTGTGCAGGTGTTGGCTTATTAAAAAGATTAGAAAAAGCTTATTTTATTCAAGCAAGGCTCAAGAGGTAAATCATTTCATGAAAGGCTCTTCCTTCTCAGTTCAGACTTAAGGTTACAAAGATAGCAAAGTATTCCTTGAGTTACATTAAGCTATATTCAGCCAAAGTGACGAAAATAACGTAAACATTCTTTAATCGCAGCTACTACACATCCCCTAATCTCTATTCACAAGGATGCAGTCTTCTGTTGGATTCAGAGGGATGGCTGGAGCCAGTTTAGATGTTCCAGACTGGCTCAACAGCATCCCCCATTGTTAAGTTCTTTGTCCTCTCATCTCTCCTTGGGATGGGAGGTACTGATCCCAAGGTGCTCCTTTTTGTCTTTCTCTTTCCACGTGGTCCTCACAAAGGACTTAAACTCCTTTTTGAAATTACCAGACTCAGAGTCCTGAGTGGCCAGTTCTCTCTGGTGATCTGATGTCATCAATGATGCTATCTCAGGAGATGTCCCTTCACCTCCCACCTTGAGTTTAACCCTTAGTTTATCTGATATCATACTGGCAAGACAATCTCTGATTGCAGATAATGGGAAATGTAGTCCTTGCAGAATGATGGGAGTGCCATCACCTTGCAGGATGATGGGAACTGCAGTCATGGCACATGTTCAATAAAGTTCAAGCATGTTGGGGGGGAATTAAATACAGTCCTCCCTCCACATTTGTGGGCTTCACTTTGTGGATTTGCTTATTCACATATAATTTGCCCTGCTTCCGTTGCTGCCCTACACCATTTTCACCACTTTGAGAACACCGATGTTACTGGGAGGAAATCAAAGTGGTAGGGTGGCTCAGCCCATCTGCACACATGTCCCCTTGCTAGTTCACTTGCTCAGGTTGGGTGAGATGGGACAGGGGGATCACAATGATGGAAGGTTGTTTCTGCATTTGCTTGTTTACTTACACAGGCTGGCAGGAAGGCAATGGGAGGAGGGGATTGTGAGGAGGCAGTGTGTGTGTGTGTTTGCTCAATTGTGCAGCGGGATGGGACGAGAGGATCATAAGGACGGTGAGTTTATGTGTTTGCTCACTAAAGAAGGTAGACAGTATGGAATGAGGGAATTGTGAGGAGACAGGGTGCATATGTGTGTTTGCGCACTCATTTAGGCAGGCAGGCAGGAGGAAAAGATCACAAGCAGAAACATCAAGCTTTAAGTCATTTTGTCCCCTCCCCCCCACACATTTTTTCTTCTTCCAGTACCTCTTCTCTTGGTCAGTTTGATGAGGGAAAGAAGGAGCACCAGCACAGCTCCATCCTGCCATCCAAGTCCTGGCAAAGCTTACAAATCTTAAGCGGGGTCCCAAGTTTTAAAGCTCCTTTGCCCACCTGCCATTTCTTCCCTGCTGCCACGTGCACTAACTCCTGCTACAGTAAGTCAGCCTGTCCCAAAATGGTGCCACTCTGTGGAAGTAATGCTGTGCATCCAAGATTCATGAGCGTTTCTTAACGGCTGCTGTCATTACTAGTGAAATGTGGTTAAGGGAGTGAGCATGCACAGGTAAGCAAATGAAGTGCCTGGTGCAAAGAGCAGGAGACATCATCACATGAAACAATCAGCAAGGCTGCACAGCAGTTTTAAGGGACCTCGAAAAGAAAAGTTTCATGCAAGCCTCATCCTCACAATCCACTGCCGCACCGCTTTTCCTCACCAGCCCCCCTGGAGCTTTCCACTGCCCCCGGCGGGTAGTACCATCCACTTTGGGAATTGCTGTTCTAGAGTAAGAAATTAGGTTTTGACCATAGCCTTGCTCTTCCTTGGTGCTATCATGATTCTAGCTCAGTTCTTTTTCATCTACTGCAGCAGCAGCATTGAAGGGAACTTGCTCTTCGGAGTTTTTTTGTTTTGTTTTGTTTTTAAACATCTGACTTTTGGGCTGATATTTCCCTTGACAATGGACGTGGTTTGATATGACTTCTTTCTTTTAAGCGTTTTGGCATTGTTCTTTGGTTCATCTTTGTTGGTTGTGACTCGGATTGAATTGACTATTCTGTCTTGTCTTGGGGCTTCTCCTCTCTTACCTTTATGGGTTTTATGGTTTTTGTTTAAGAGATATTTGTCCTGTGGGAATAAGATCCCGGAAAAGGCCGGTCATTCTAAGTGCCTCATGTGCTTGGGAGAGGAGCATAGAGTAGGACCTGTTCACATTGTCATGTGGTCACCCCTCATGCATGTTGGAACCAGTCTTGTTGGCTAAAGGCTCTCCTTTGGGAAAAGGCTGTTCAGGCCACTGACCATGCTGCCAATAATAGACCTTTGTATTCAGCCTCTGTCAGCATTTCTTCTCTGCTTTCTACTTCATCTGCAGCCCAGGTTCTAAACCAGTAGTGCTGAAGAGATCGTTGCAAGACTCTGACCCCTGTGCATTTGACCAGAGTTGTGGCCCCCTCGATGGGATTTTTCAAAGGTGTTCCATTACTTCACATTTGCAGGGTGGCTACTTGGTCTTGGCCTCCAACTTTTATTCAGCATTACATAATTAATGTTAGGTCAGGCGCCGAGGCCACAATTCGATGAGCTTTTTTGTTGTGTGTTGCATGATGCTCCATCTTCCAGAGTGAGTACTTTCTAGTCTCTCATTTGTGTGAATCACAGAGACCACAAAGAAGAAGATGGGGTTGCTTACCTGTAACTGGATCTTTGAGTGGTCATCTGTGAATTCACACAGCCCCTCCTGTCCTCCCCTCATGGTGTCCTGCTCCATAGCTTTGTGGCCACTGCTGTGGCAGCCAGGGAACTAAGGAATTAAGCTGGAATCGTGTTAGTCATACATAGTGAGAAGGAGCAGGGCTACGGCCAAATCATGTATTTCTCAGTTCTAAAAGGTTCCAAACAATACACTTTATAGGTGACCCATTTGTGTGAGTTCACAGATGACCACTAGAAGAACCACGGTTACATGTAAACAACCCATTCTGTTGCATCAGATTTTTAGTTGTCATTGGTTATCAAAGAGTTGTTAGATTATTAGACAGTTGTTTCATAAAAAGGCATAGTTGTGATTTGTATTTTCCAGTGTATAGAAGATGATACTCAGTGCATAGTTCTGTGAACAACATAAATGGATGTTCAGTTTGATAGCAGTATAAATGTACATGCGGTTCAGTGAAAAGCAGCTCAGAATACTTGTGATTACCGCATACTCCGCCATATAAGACGACTGGGCATATAAGACGACCCCCCAATTTTCAAGTAAAAATCTAAAGTTTGGCATATATTCGCCATATAATACCACCCCCCAATTAGGCTGGCTGGCTGGGGGAGCCTTGCCAGCTGATCCTCTTTGTTTCCCAACTCATGAGGATCTCCTCGTGAGTTGGGAAAGCAAACAGGATCAACTGGCAGGGCTCTCCCAGCCAGCCAGCCACTACATTCGCCCCTCTCTTCCACTTTCAGTTGCTCCCCAAAGGGGATGAAGGCAGAGAAGGGGGCCGAATGGACCCGGTTTGCCTCGGCCACCACCCATTTCCTCCGTCTTTGTTCCATTTGCGAAGGGAATGAAGACGGAGGGGATGGGCGGCGTCCGTGGCAAACCGCGGCATTCGCCCCTCTCTTCCACCTTCCAGTCACCCTTGACTCGAAGGTGGAAGAAAGGGGCGAATATACCTGGTTTGCCTCGGCAGCTGCCCATTCCCTCCATCTTCCTTCCCTTTGCGAAGGAAAGGAAGACGGAGGGAATGGGCAGCCACCAAGGCAAACCATGGCATTCGCCCCTCTCTTCCACCTTCCAGTCAAACTTGACTCGAAGGTGGACGAAAGGGGTGAAAATACCAGGTTTGCCTCGTCCACCCCCCTCCCTCCGTCTTCATTCTCTTTGGAAGGGAATGAAGACGGAGGGGATGGGCAGCCACCAAGGCAAACCGCGGGATTCACCCCTCTCTTCCACCTTTCAGGAAGGTGGACAAAAGGGGCGAAAATACCCGGTTTGCCTCGTCTGCCCCCCCTTTCCTCCGTTTTCATTCCTGGGGAATGGGCACAGACGCAGGGAATGGGCAGCGGCCGTGGCAAACCGCAAGATTCGCCCCTTTCTTCCACCTTCTAGGAAGGTGGAAGAAAGGAGCAAAGGTACCTGGTTTGCCTTGGTCGCTGTAAGGGTGGCTTGAGGGGGGGCTTTCCAGCCAACCACCCCCTCCCCGAAGCCGTGATCGGGTGCCCAATCATGCCTTCGGGGAGTGTGGAAGGGTGGCTCGGGGGGGGGGGCTTTCCAGCCAACCCACCCCCTCCCCGAGGCCACGATCAGGAGCCCAATTGCGGCTTTGCGGAGGGTGGAAGGGTGGCTCGAGATATGAAGACGGAGGGAATGGGCAGTGGCCATTGCAAACCGTGGGATTCCCCCCTTTCTTCTACCTTCCAGTAAGCTGGAGGAAAGTGGTGAAAATGCCCGGTTTGCCTTGTCCGCCCCCCCTCCCTCCGTCTTCATTCTCTTTGGAAGGGAATGAAGACGGGGGGGGGGGAAGCGGGGGCGGCCGCTGCAAACCGCTAGATTTGCCTTGGCTGCTGCTCCATTTCCTGTGTGTTTGTTCCCTTTGGGGAACAAACACACAGCAGATTGAGCGGTGGCCGCGGCAAACCGCAACAGTCGCCCCCTTCCTCTGTCGCTCCCCAAAGGGGGAGAAGGCAGAGGAGGGGGGGCGAATGAACCGGTGAACACTTTGCTTCACCCCCCCCCGCCTGATCTCCTGCCTTTTTGCTCCGTTTGCGATGGGAGCAAAGAGGCAGGAGATTGCTCGGCGGGGTGAAGCAAAATGTATCCGGCATATAAGACAACCCCCGATTTTGGAAGATATTTTTCAGAGCTCAAAGGTCGTCTTATATGCTGGAATAGACAGTAGTATCATTAATGCTTCACAGATTCATGTTGGGTAGATGGATTTCAGTTAGATATGTGGCCATGTTTTGTAATTTTGTAATTTATTGAAGTTATTTGGTATATCTGTTAAACAGATCTGGTCATTTAGGAAATTTGACCCCGTTTCTCAGATTTGGTCATCTTAGTTGTACAGTAATACATTCTGAACTCATGATGTCTAGTTTGGTAAGGTAGGGTTCTCTCAGCATGATCTGTGATGCTTATAATAATTTAGGAAGCTCTTCTCCTATACTTTACTTTCAGTGTAAAGTATAGGAGAAGATATTTATAAAGTGTTAAAAGACAAATCACACTAGGAAGTTCTAAAAACAAACAGATATGCAATGATGTTCCAGGGTGAAATTCAGGATGTTGATACATTTTTACCATGCAGCTTTCTGCACGAACATGTGGCAAACAAGCATTTATTTCTTACTGGTGGTAACTGCTGCTGTAGGTCTTACTTGTCTACATAGCACTTGAATGTTCCTTGTCTTCTAAATATGATATAACTAATTCTAACTTATTTCTCTGTGTAGAACAGAGAGACATAAGGATTTATCTGCACAGTGGGTTAGCTGTGCTTGGGATTCATGTATTAGATAAAATATCAAGATAGTACCTATCTTTCTATTCTAGGAAGTTGCACTAGAATGCTGTTTTCAATTTCTGTTTGTTCTATGTATCCTGAATGGAAGATTCTTTGACCAGCATTAGCAGCATATTCTCCTGCCCCATCCCACCTCCTCCTTCCCCCTGCATGTTAGGAAAGGGTAGTTTTAGTATTCATTGCCTTACTACATGTATGGGCACCCTTACTTGGATTTAGGGGAATTTGTGGCCCATGGGGCTTATTTTGTTGCATAATGCATACTTTTTGCAGGAATCATTGGTGTTGCTTGTTGTGTAAGGGAGCATTGCCAATTAGATATATATTTCAGATGTATTGGAAATGTAGGGAAGGTGGCCAAAGGTATTTGTACTCCAACTCTCTTGAAATGCTTAGGGAGGAGGGTACTCTGGAGTCCCACTTTAAGAGGTGAAATCTGTTTGTCTTCCCTTCCCATGCATCTTTTCCCTTTGCCTTCTCTTTTAGCCCTCAGTTGAATAATATAGTTGAGATTCCTGGTGGATATATAATATTCATAGAACCCCACTCACCCCCGACTGGCGCAGCCTTGTTGGGGAGGGAGTGGCCTTTGCCGGGCATGAGGGGCAAGGAGGCAGGTCATAAAGGATTACATCTTGGTGCCTGCGCCATGGATGAAGTTGGGAAGTGCCAGAGGCGATATAAGGCCTTGCCACCCCTCATCTCCTCCTCTTTGTTCCTGATCATGCTGAGGAGCGGGCCGACCAGAGGGAATACTCCCAGCTGAGCAGGGCTGAGCTGCTGGGTTCTGAGTGAACGATTCTGATGGCTAAGTGTTGGAGCCGCTGTGGCAATTTCGCTGGCAGCTGGCCCAGTGGGGGCCGATGGGGAGGGGGGTCGATTGCGGAGGGGTCTCTTGGCCCGGCAGTAGCGTGAGGCCTACCAGCTGCAGTGTGATCCAGAGGGGAGTGTGGGGATTAACGGGCCGACAGGCGACCGTGGCATGGTATCTGGTGGAGGTAAGGGGTTTGTTGGGACGCCGGCAAGCGCAGCAGGGTGTATTCTGCTATCAGGTGGGTTTTTTTAACTATACACCCCCCGCCTGTTCCTGTGTAGTGTGATTGGGCTGCAAGCAGCGGCGTGGCGGCCTGTTGCCTATCCCCCCTCTTGTTCCTGGCCACATGGTCATCAGGGCTGGGGCTTTGATGCCACGTGGCTAGCTTGCAGTCTCCACGGCCTAGCGGGGCTTAGTGGAGCAGCCTTGGGGGGTGTTGCTACGTGGGTGATCATAGGACTTTGGTGCCACATGGCTGGCTTGAGGCCTCTGCCCTCCTAGGCATAGAGGGGCCTACTGGAGCAGGCTTGGGCAGTGACACATAGATGGATTGTGGGACTTTGGTGCCACATGGCTGTCTTGGGGCCTCTGAGGTCTAGTGGGGCCTAGCAGTGAGATAAGCTGGGCCTAGGGGGCAGCGCCACATTGGTGGATTGAGGCCTAGGATAAAAAACACAATTTATGCCAGCAAAAGAACTTTTCAGGAGGGTGGTCTGAGAAAGTCCTTCGTTTAGCCTGGAGAAGAGAAGATTAAGAGGTGACATGATAGCCATGTTTAAATACTTGAAAGGATGCCATATTTATGAGAGAGCAAGATTGCTTTGATGAGAGAGCAAGCTTGTTTTCTGCTGCTACAGAGACTAAGGACTGGTTTACACGGCAGGTTTTATTGCGTTAAGTTGCGCTTTAGCGCTTTCCTGCATCAGTGGTGGGTAGTTTACATAGTATATGTTTACACAGCTATATTTTGTGGCTCTTTGATTTTTTCCGCTTTGAGGTTCACACAGCCAAATGTGCTGGGCGCATTGTCAAGCATTGTGAGGAGACAAAGGGATGCCATAGGAATGTCTGCCCTGGCCCGAACTCCCTGCTTAACAGCTTAGAGGCAGTCACTCTTCACCCCTCCCCCAGCTCAAATGGAAGGTTTTCCTCCTTGGGAAACGAATGGAGCTTTTACATACTTGCAAAATAGCAGAGAGGATGAGAAGGAATGCTCCCTGACTGAAAATTGATGGGAATCCTTTTTGTTTGCAAACTGGCTTGCAAAATAGCAGAGAGGATTTTTTAAAGTTTCCTCTAATCACTGTCTCTCCCTCCCTCCACCTCTTTTGAGCCCACCCCTGCATCATCACCCCTGCACCAACCAATCACAGTGAAGCTCTGCTGTAGCCCTTAGCGGAATGGTTGTTTACACTGCCAATAATGGGCTACATTGCAAATATACCAGCAAAAGTAGCGACATCCCTTGCCCCGCTATATTTGGGTGTTTCACCTTCCCCCCTTCTGAATGAGGTGATGCTGTGCCTCGACCCGTGTGAACTATGAGCTATCTTAGCGGTATATTTAGAGGAATATTTGCCCATGTAAACGACCCCTATGTCACAGAGCAGTGGATTCAAACTACAGGAACCTCACTCATCTCCCGACCTGTGCAGCTGTTTTGGGGAGGGAGTGGCCTTTGCCGGGCACGAGGGGAAAGGAGGCAGGCCATAAAGGATTACGTCATGGTGCCTGCACCATGGGTGAAGGAGGGAGGGGCACCAGAGGTATTTGTACTCCAATTCTCTTGAAATGCTTAGGGAGGAGGGTACTTAGGAGTCCCACTTTTAAGAGGTGAAATCTGTTTGTCTTCCTTCCCCATGCATCCTTTCCCTTTCCTTTGCCTTCTCTTTTAGCCCTCAGTGGAGTAATACCGTTGAGATTCCTGGTGGATATATAATATTCATAGAATATCAATAAATGTTCTGAGAGAAGATTCCTATAATACTTATCTTCCTTCTTACTTGATAGCCTTAAGTGTTTATTATTTGTCCCATGTACTGCTTTTGTAAAGTGCTTTTCCAAGTAAAATATGTATTTTATAAACTGTCCTAGAGGCTGGTTGAACATTCTCCATTACTAGCTTCATAGTTCTGTAGATGTAAATGGAGGTATAGGGTAGTGCTTCTTAAACTGTGGGTTGCAACATGTTCTGAGAAGGTCACACAATCAGGATTGCTTTTTAAATTTTCATAACTTTTTCCCTTTGTCAGGCCAACAGTATGATATTACTGTTCTGCAAACCTTTAATAGGCATACTTGTCTACTCACTATTTCCCTGTATATCATGCTTAAACTCTTATCTGGCTGTATGTTTCCTATAGTAAAATTAAATCTTTTAAAAAAATACATTTACTTGGTGTTAAGTAGAGATAGAAAGCCCTGGGGGAAAACTTGGAGCCCCCACTCCTGTTTTAGAAGCTCTTTTTCTCTGGGCAAAATAGACTATGGAATATTTTCTATTAGAATATGGATAGTATATTTAACAAAATGTATATACATGTTTACATCTTCCACATTATTTCTAAAAGTTATGTAGTAAGTAGAATTTTATGTAATACTATGTGCAATAAGTATCTCACATTATTGCAGCTCCTGGTCTTGGTTTCCTTTTCTCAGTTCTTTCTATGCGAATGAATGTTTTATGTCTCCTTGTCACTATGGAGGGCAAGAAGAGACCAAATGGTTTTTTTTAAACAACCTAATTTTGATGATGTTCTTCTGTTGTTATTGTTTGTTTTTGCCAGTTTGTGAGGAACAGGTAAAAAACAAACACAGAGTTGTTCTTCATAGTTCAAGTGTTCCTGACCATTCAGAAGCTTGTAGCTCCATTTGTAAGGGGAGGCGGAATTGAACAGTAAATTCCATTTGTAATTATTTTCTGAATAAACTGTACTTTTAATATATTAAACATGACACCTACATGCCAAGCTAAATTGCATATAATGTGTTTTAAGTTTCTAAAGTTAAAAAAGTGACTTTTCTCCGTAAAGCATGTTTATATTGCATTTTTCAGTTTTTCTTATTTTTTTCTGTGGCTTTCAAATTTCTGGAAATTTTTCATCTCTAGTGTTGACCTATGTCCATTGTACATTTTTGTCATAGAGTAGGAAATACAGAGTAAGCTTATAGTGGGTATTGAAAAACTTAGTAAATTCATAATTGGGTTTCAGTTTAGAATGTTTGAGAAAAACTGATGCTTTTCTTTGTTGTGGTTTATGTGCTCCAGGTGCTGTGTGTCATGCTTGGCTGCAAAGTGGGATTGTGTCCCTCAATATGTCTGGGAGGCATGTTTGGGGCAGTCATGCTTGTCTCCATTCATGCCAAGATAATAACTATTTGGCATTGGGGAAAAAAACATAGTAATGGGGGACCAAGAAAACCTATTTCTATTTATTCATTTATTTAAAGCATTTGTTTTATTTGTTGCCCAGTGGGTCACTTTACTCTTCAGAGCAGCTGTTTCATAGAAATTTTAAGTCTGCCCTACCCACAGAGATCCTATGGGGAAAAAAAAAACAATGACAGTGCTGTTAGAGAGATGTGTTAATAGATTTGGGTTAGATTGATGAAATGCACTGTGAATTGCTTGATGTTATATTCCATAAGTAAAGCTCAAGTGGTTTAGAAATGTGCATACTTTTGATTTTGTTGTAGCAAACAGAAGATGACGAACTATTCTAAATAAGGACACTTGGGCAAAATGCTGGAATTTCTAGCTTGCTCTGGTAAATTTCTTAGTACTAATATTCCATTACTTGGTGATCAGTTATATTAGAGGTAACACCCAGTAACAATTGACAAGTATTGCATAAAGGTTGACAAGACACCATAAAAGGCGAGTTTCATAAAGCTCAATATAAAACTTGTATACATGTGTTATTATCATTGTATTCACATTACTGTACATAATTTCTAACATTATAAATGGTCAGGAAATATTATTGTAATACCTTAATTTATATCCACATACAGTAAGTTTTGCTGTAACACATGTTTTTACAATGCAAATTGGCAATAACACAGTTAATAGAGGAATACTATTTGCAGAACACAAACTCTTAATTGTCTATAGTACAATTCCATCTTGAGCATTCAAAATTGGTGCCTCCACATCTCTGCTGTTAAGCAATGACCTCTCCTCCCCTCAGCTCTTCAGTTCATCAGTGTAGGTTCAAGAAATGAGGGACTGAAGTGAGGTGGACAGAAGGAGAGGCAGGGAGCATTTGCAAGTTAGGGATGAGATTTTAAGCTGGGACAGGAATAAGTGAGGTTGGATGGAAGGAGGGGATGGGGATGTTTTGGAGGGATGAGATTTTAAGCTGGGACATGAGTGAGTGAGGGGTCTCTCCACTTTTCAGGGGTGGGACTTCAGAGGCTTGGAGGGCTGTACTTTCCCACATCTGCTATAAATACTTTCATGTTTTTCAATAGTAAGAGTCACCATTTATGCTTATAATTACAATGTATTAATTAAAATTTGTGGCAAATTAAATATCTTAGCTACCAGTAATACTTTTGAAATTTTCACCTAACCCCATTTTCTCTAAGTCCTGTTATTTTTAGAGCGTGATTTTCTGTAAGGAACACAACTATCATGTTATAGCGGAACTTACTGTACTCTTAAGTTTACAAAAGTTAATATTCTACTACAACATCTCAAAGATGGCCCAAGCTCCCTAGGAGAGCATTCTTTGATGAATCAAAGGTTATCTGTAGTTTGCTATGTTTTAGCCAGAAGAAATTTTAAGTGATGTCAAGTACAGTTGTCCCTCTGTATTCACAGATTTGGTATCCACGGATTTAAGTATTCACAGCTTGAAAATATTAATTAAAAAATAAAAATCCAAAAAGCAAACCTTGATTTTGCCATCTTATATAAGGGACACTATTTAGCTATGCCACTGCATATAATGGGACTTGAGTATTTACGGAATTTGGTATTCACGGGGGGTTCTGGAACCAAACCCCAGTGAATATGAAGGACAACTGTAGTTTAAAGATTATGGAAATCTACTTATAAAATATGTTTTTAAACTATTACTTTATGTGTAAGGTTTTTTAAAGAGTTGAACATAATCCAGGCGTGTTAAAATGAATATTTTTTATTTTGCCAGATGGAATACCTCAGGTTTACTATTTTGGCCCTTGTGGCAAGTATAATGCCATGGTGCTGGAACTACTGGGACCTAGTTTGGAAGACTTATTTGACTTGTGTGATAGGACTTTTTCTCTGAAAACTGTTCTTATGATAGCCATACAGTTGGTGAGTATACCTTTTCATAAATTGTCATTTGTACAACATTAGCAGAGTATTCTTTGAGCAAATGCAGAATCAAAGAGTGTGTCACCTGCTCTCTTATGATTTATGAGGGTTGTTTTCCACTATTATGCAGGTCATATTTATAAATTGAGAGCTAGTGTGGTGTAGTGTAGTGGTTTGAGTGTTGGATTACGACTCTGGAGGCCAGGGTTCAGATCTCTGCTTGGCCATGAAAACCTACTGGGTGACCTTCAACAAGTCAGAATCTATCAGCCTCAGAGGAAGGCAAAGGCAAACCCTTACAACAAATCTTGCCATGAAAACCCATGGTAGGTTCACCTGGGGGGTGGTCACCATAAGTTGTAAATTACTTGGAAGGCACACAGCAGCAACAGATTTATGAATGACTGAAGATAGCAGGCTGGATCCAGACATCCCATGAGTTGAACATATACTTTTTATTGATTGCCCCATGTCAGTTGAAAATGTATACTAGAGAACTGGAGGATTCTCAGATCAGGGTTGGAGGGAGGGAATCAGCTGAATCAGCAGCCCTTTGGAGAATGGAAGGCTCCCTTCTATTTGTGGGAGGGCCACTTTGGTTTTAAGCCAAAATACCAGTACACTTATAAATAAGTCATATGTTACATTTAGATAGATTTGAAAACATTTTGAAGATGCTGTGTAAGATAGAAAACTTTGTGAATTTTATGGTTCTGCCTATTCATGGAAAGGTCCAATCAGCTATTTAAGTGACCCTACTCTCCCTTTGTTGGCCATGGAAGTCCTTCCTGGCCATTATCCTCTTGAGGCCTCTTAAATCACTTAGCAGTTCGTTCATGTTTCAGATCAGTCTTTATTACATAGTTTCTGGAAACTTACTTTAAATAAACCACAGTTTTCAGACTGTTGCATTCTGCTACTAGTACCCCTTTCTCTACTTAAGTAATGCAGGTGCAGATTTGCAGAATATTCACAAGTCTATTATCCAACAGTCACTTAATGTAGAAAGCAATGCTGCAGTTTGAAAGTAACCAGGTTGAATCCTTATCACATGTACATAATTTAACTTCAAAATGTATAAGGCGTTTACTAAAGATTTCAGGATTGTTTTCTTATGAGAAGAGAATTAAGCATGGACTTTCCCCCCCCTTAGATATTTTAAAGCTTAATAGAGGCTTCTCAGTATCAGACATTAATGGCACTAGAATACCAAACAATGCTCATTTTAATAGCGACATTAAAAATAACTTTACTATGTTGATTTACCAGGCATATAATACTCCCTACTTTTGCACCTTCAATCAAAGTAAAATTTAATAAAATGAAAAATTAAATGTAACTTGCCTGAGGAAGAATTTTGTTCCTTCAGGACAGAGAAAATACAGCAATGGTTGCTTTTATTTGTTCTGCTACTATAGGTCTGGTTAAAAAAACCTTTCTTTCGTTTCATTTAATAGATTTCCCGAATGGAATATGTTCATTCAAAGAACTTAATATACAGAGATGTAAAACCTGAAAACTTCTTAATAGGACGACCAGGAAACAAAACTCAACAAATTATTCATATAATAGATTTTGGTTTGGCAAAAGAATATATAGATCCAGAGACAAAGAAGCACATACCATACCGAGAACACAAAAGCCTTACAGGAACTGCTAGATATATGAGTATAAATACACATTTAGGAAAAGGTATGTATTGATTTTTAGAACACAAACTTAGCAGCTTCACTAGATTTATGTGACCAGTTTTTGGGTATCATTAATCAAATTTGCAGACTCTAGTTTTATTGAAAACATATGGTTTCTCAGATACTATACATTCATTTTATGGTATGCTCAATGATGATTACATTTGAGTTCCAAAGTACTCATCCCAGTGAGTGCTCAGCTTTGAAAGACTTGTAACTTTGTAACCTTTTATAAATGACTGCTCATTGTCATTTCAGTTTGGGATATTACATAGTAAGGTTTAATACAATGTTCTCTTATGATGCAGTGATTGGCACCAGTAACTAGACCAAATCACTTGTATTACTGCTAGTGGAGTTGTTTTTCATATTGCTGTGTCAGTGATTCCATTTCTTTAGATAAAAAGGTTTATGGAACAGTAATGAGATCCTGGCATGTCCTCCTTTTGCTGCTTGGCCAGCATTTAGAATTCAGAGAGTTGGTACAAAATGTCTAAAGCTATAACCTATTGTATGGAAGAAGAATAGGTGCTTTCCAAATAAAGCATGTGTTTTGTAAACTGTCCTGGAAACTTGTTGCCCAGCAGAGAATGTCAAATAAAAAGTGATACAAATTACTACTTTAAGATGTGATTGGAAGAGATGCCCAGATATGGTGTATAGTTAATGTAAAAAGATAATGTGCATTGGTGGACAGCTGGTCTGAGTTCTGCAGACCGTATCATACATAAACT
Organism: Gambelia wislizenii; assembly: GCA_030847615.1. Classification (NCBI taxonomy): domain Eukaryota; kingdom Metazoa; phylum Chordata; class Lepidosauria; order Squamata; family Crotaphytidae; genus Gambelia; species Gambelia wislizenii. The sequence goes on along the minus strand of JAUMIR010000002.1, from coordinate 358,950,562 downwards.
GATGTGCCAAAGGGCTGACGTGCACATCCATGCTTTGTTCACATTTCATGATTCATGCAGAATTGGGGTTGATGGATATGGACCATTTTTTTCAAGCTGGAAATTATCCTTAGAGGTGAAAAATGTATGAGATTTGAAAGAAAATATTGATATGGAAGTCAGCATGTTTTCTTGACTCACTTTTAAGTATTTTTTTCTCCTCTCCCCCCAAATTTCTGTAGCCAAGAGAAATAGAAAAACAATGAAAGCCAGGACTAGTAGCATTCTAACTAGTTCAAGAGCAGGATCATGGAGCAGGTTAATAGTTTGATTTATTTGTCACTATATTCAATATCACTTGGCAACTTTTCCTGGGTGGTGGTTAATTGTACGATCATTATACAGGTCGACCCCCATATCCGCGGGGGATACATTACAAGACACCCCCCCCCCCCGTGGATACCTGAAACCGTGGATAATAAGGAACCCTGTTATTATATAATAATCATACTACCTACACACACACACGTGTGCACACACACACAGTATATATTTCTGTTTTTCAATGAGAGATCTCAAAGGGGCTCATAACATTTATAAACATAAGGTAGATACACCATAAATCACACAGTTAAAAGAAAAATAATAAAAAAGATGATTAGCTCAGGCAGGAGCTAGTGTCTGGTATTTTCCCACCAGAGGGCACTTAGTGTGCAGTGGTTTTTTGGTGAAGGAGGGGCAATGCAGCTGGAACTGAAGCTCAGCCTCTGATGTTATTTTTGTCTGACTTTGCCCACTGCCAATTTCATATTCTTGAGATCTCTCGTTTCTTTCCCACCTTTCTTCATGTAGAGTATGCATTTTCCTTTTGGATTATCTGTCTCTACCCTCATTCCAGTTGACAGCTACCACTGTTGTTGTGAAGCTTTGTTGGGTCAGCATTAATAGCACCTGCTGCCTATTTTGTATGCTTTTCCCATTATTTATTTGCTTATTCAAAAATCTATATCTTGCTTTTCCTGTATGTGTCTGTGCAACAAAATGCAAAACGAATGATAACAAATGATGTAAAACCAGTCACAAATGAAGTCACTTTAAAAACATGCCACAGTTAGGTAAAATTCAGGATTCTGGCATACTCAGGAAAGTAAGACTCAGCACCCCCATATCCGCTGATTCAATTATCTGCGGATGGCGACAGTGTGGGGGGGGGTGGGATGGGGAAGAGAGGGGAGGAGGAGAGATCTGTTCTCCCTTCTCCCTTGAGATCGTCCCTCAGGATCACTCCTGTGGCGGGAATGGCGATGGGTTGAAGGGAGGGGAGGAGGAGATCTCACCTCCCTTCTCCCCCGGGATCACTCCTGTGGCAAGAATGATGTGCAGGGGTGAAGGGAGGGGAGGAGGAGATCTCACCTCCCTTCTTCCTTTGCCCCCAGGATCGCCCCTATGGTGGGAATGGCAACAAGGGCATTCACTATTATCCGTGGATTTAATTATCCCTGGGGGCCCTGCAACCAATCCCCTGTGGATACAGAGGTTCTACTGTATATGTTAGGCAAGGTATAACTCTGAGTATATTCTAGAAGTGATCTTCCACCACCGAATGGCCCTACTTGCCTAAAATTTGAAGGTAGGATCACCTAAAGATCCTATTTGATTGCTTAGAGATGAGCTTGTAGACCTCTCTGGGGAGTGTAATTCCAGGAGTGTAATGACACCACAGAAAATAGAAAAGAGTGGTCTCTACTTCTAGAACACAGACTGTTGTTTTAAACAAAGTTTGAGAAATGTATGGTCCTCCAGAGGTTGTGGCACTGTACCATGTTGGTATTGTGGCATTTTTCACTTTTGGCTGTGCTGACTAGGGCTGCTGGGAGTGCAGTTCAACAACAACATCTTCTGATCATAACAGCCCCCACCATCTTGGTATACCAGTTTACAAATTATGGCCTTCCAGAGGTTATTGTACAGCATCTTGCATCGTCCCTCATTATTGGCCATGTTGGCTAAGGGTAGTGGACTAGGGTTGGCTAGGACTAATATCCCAACACTTTAGAGAGCCGCAGTTCTGTGCACTTCTTTGCTCTAGTATCTTTTGTTTTATTGCAGGGCAGAAAAACAGACCCATTCCTAAAGTACTGTTTTCTAATTAAATGCATAATGTAAGTACAGTACAAGAGCATTTTAGGTGACGATGGTTTATTATTAAAACATGGACTCTACACATTTTGTGTTCAAGGAATTTTAAATGTTTTATAATAGAAAAAAGCTTCTTTTCTGTAATATAGGTTTAGCTGTAACAGTACTTAAGGAAAAGCTAAAAATATAAAATACAACTTTATAATACTGTATAGTTGTATTATCAGTTTATAACTTCATATCAGTTCATAACTTTGGTAGCTTAAATGTCTTCATTTTACTTTTTCAGAACAAAGCAGAAGAGATGATTTGGAAGCTTTAGGTCACATGTTCATGTATTTTTTAAGAGGCAGCCTTCCATGGCAAGGCTTAAAGGTAATGCGTTAATTTATTGAATGCATCTTGTTTCCTCAAGTATTGTCACAGTTTTATAAAATGTTTCTGAAATAATCAGTTTATATATATGTGATTTTAGGCAGATACATTGAAAGAACGGTATCAGAAAATTGGAGATACAAAGAGAGCAACTCCTATTGAAGTACTATGTGAAAACTTCCCAGGTAATCATTCTATTATAAAGAACAAAGTAAACAGAGACAAACAGCCAGTTTCAAGTTGGTGACTGTCTTATACTCCAAAGTGCTCATACTTGTGATGTCAGGGTTGTTGTGTTTTTTTTGTCTGCAGTGTCAGTCATATGTACATATATTTTCTATCTGTTTCATCATTCCTATCTTGATTTTGATTGATATTAAAAACACTGTTGACAAAAGATATTCCAGTGTTTCTGGAGCTACCTCGGATTTAAGCAAAGATTAGTATCAAAATAAACACAGCACGTGTGTGGAAAAGGAAGGAGTGAAAACATAAAAGTACTGTATATTCCAGCGTATAAGATGACTGGGCGTATAAGACCCCCCCCCCAATTTCCAGCCAAAAATCTAGGCTTAGGCATACATTCGCCAGATAAGACCCCCCCCCCCAATTTGGCTGGCTGGGGGAGCCTTGCCCTCTTTGTTTCCCAACTCATGAGGATCTTCTCGTGAGTTGGGAAAGCGAACAGGATCAGCTGGCAGGGCAACATTCGCCCCTCTCTTCAACCTTCCAGTCAAACTGGACTCGAAGGTGGAGGAAAGGGGCAAAAATGCCCAGTTTGCCTCAGCAGCCCCCTTCCCTCCGTCTTGGCTCTTCTGAAGGGGACCAATGTGGGGGAAGCAGGGGCAGCCGCGGCAAACCCCTAGATTCGCCCCCTCTCCCCACCTTCAAGGAAGGTGGGCAGAAGGGGCGAACATGCCCTGTTTGGCTCCATAGGGAGGACGCGGGGCCATGGAGCCAAACCCTGGGATTTGCCCCCTCTCCCCACTGTCAAGGGAGAGGGAGCGAATCTAGGGATTTAACTCCACAGCCCCAATCCCTCCTTCTGGGCTCCCTCCTCCCGCGATTCCCCAACCCACAGGAGGCTGCCCAGTCTCCTGGTGGGTTGGGGAATACGAGATGGCCAGCTGGCTGGGGGGGGTGGAGGGAGGGGGCTTCGCAGCCACCCCCCTCTCCAAAGCGCGGCTTTGGAGAAGGGGGGTGGCTGGGCGGAGGGTGAATGTGTGGATGGGCGGAGGGGGCTTCGCAGCGGAGCAAAACGGGGCATTTTCGCCCTTTTCCTCCACCTTCAAGGAAGGTGGGGGAAAAGGGCGAATCTAGCAGTTTGCCTCGGCAGCTGCAGAGGTGATCACGCGGCGGCCGCGGCAAACTGCAACGTTCGCCCCCCTCCTCTGTCTCTGTTGCTCCCCAAAGGGGGAGAAGGCAAAGGAGGGGGGGCGAATGAACTTCAAAACACTTTGCTTCACCCCCCTGCCCCATCTCCTGCCTCTTCGCTCAGTTTGCGAAGAGGCAGGAGATAGGCAGGGAGGCGAAGCAAAGTATATCCGGTGTATAAGACGACTGTCAATTTTGGAGGGCACTTTTGAGTGCTCAAACGTCGTCTTATACTCCGGAATATACGGTATATTTCTTTCTAACTTCTAAACCAAACTTCCTTTTGTTTTGATATGATGAGTGCAGTATACTCTGAAGTCCCAAATTCTATTTTTATTTTTATAAATATAAGTATTAATTCAGATATCTAAAATTTCTGATGTTCTAAAATCTATTTTGATCACAAAATGCTAATTAGTACAGAAGCCAAACCAAAATAATCTTTTCACTAAGTGAATAAACTTGTTTTTCAAAAGGTTACAGCCTCTAGGACATCTGATCTAAGCAACAAGATGCTACATTGAGAAATTGAACAACGAATAAAGATCTTTTTAGTAATTGTCTTCATCATTGTAGTCTGTGTTTTGATGTTCATGGCATGAAATGTAAATCTCAATTTATATAAATTATGGATTGATATCAACCAAAAGATGGAAGTCCCCTGAACACAATTAACAGATGAGCATATTATGCCACTGTGAAAGTTAGTAATTTTACAGAAAATAATGTATTTTGTTTGTGGAATCTGGAACCAAGCTAAAAGAGAGAGAGAGAAACAATGAGTGGAATGTAGAAAACCATAAGTGTATTGTTTGGGTATCATTAAGTGCCCCCATCTCTTGAAGCCTGAATATAGACAAATAGAGCAGTCAGTTCTGTGCTGTGAATGCCAAGGAAATGATGCAGAGGAAAATTTCCACATGGTTAAAGAAAATGGGATAAATCAACAGTAGTCCAACTTAGAGTAAACCCACTAAAATAAATGTGATTTTTTTTTAGTCAGAATAAAATGCAATCCCATTGATTTAAATGAATGTGCCATAAATAGGACTAACTTTAGATTTATCCCAGTGACACAGCAGCAAGGAAAATTAGAAATATAGTCATCCCTTCAATTTCACAGGGGTTAGGGACACAAGACCCCCGAAAAATTGAAAAAAGAAGCGAATAAAAATTTATTTAAAGATTTTTTGGGGTCACAGATCGAACGCCCTGGAGGAGGAGGGAGGGAGAGAGGCTCGTGGCCTAGGCCACTGTTGCCACAACCCTGCCCACCTAGGCCTCAGCTGCAACCATCGTTGCTCGCCCTGTCAGCATGCCCCCAGGGCCTCCACCACCCAAAGCCTTTGCGGTGAACACAGCAGAGCTTTGCTTGGTCTTTGGCTCCCCCCCCGCAAGGAACGAAAGCCGAGGAAACCCACAATGCTCGCCGTGGGTGTGCTTGGCTTTCCTTCCCTGTTGGGCAAAAAGCCAAAAACCCCTCCCCCCCAGCCTCGGCTTTTCCCCCAACAGAGAAAGAAAGCTGAACAAACTCGCAGCGCTTGCCGCAGGTGTGCTCGGCTTTCCTTCCCTGTGGAGCGAAAAGCCGAAAACTGCTCACCTCCCCCACAGCTTTGTGGCCTTGGCTTTTTCCCCAACAGGGAAGGAAAGCTGAGCAAACTCGCAGCACTTGCCACGGGTGTGCTCGGCTTTCCTTCCCTGTGGGGTGAAAAGCTGAAAACTGATCACACACACACACCCCGCAGCCTCGGCTTTTCCTCCAACAGGGAAGGAAAGCCGAGCAAACTCGCAGTGCTCGCCTTTCCTTCCCTGTGGGGCAAAAAGCTGAAAACCGCTCCCCCCACCGCAGCTTTGGCTTTTCCCCCAACAGGGAAGGAAAGCTGAGCAATCTCTCAGTGCTCGCCGTGGGTGTGCTCGTCTTTCCTTCCCTGTAGGTCAAAAAGCTGAAGACCGCTCACCCTCCCCCCGTGGCTTTGAGGAGGGCCTTTGCTCGGTCCTCGGCTTTTCCCTCTTAACCGCCTTCGTGGTGCTTTCAGTGGCACTAGCCATTGCCAGCTCCTCGTGCCTACATGGAGGAGGAGATGAAGGGAGGCTGCTGCCACCATAAGGAAGCCGTACTGCCTGCTACCCTTCGCTGCCTTCATGGCGCTGAGGGGCCCGGCCGCCCCTTGCAGTGCCTTCTACCTCCTGGGTTTGGCACTGAGCAGCCCCAGCCTCAACAGCAGCAGCAGGAGTGGGTGCAAGGTGGGTGAGGGTGGGGGTGAGGGCAAGAGGATGACGGGGTGGCTGCTGGTGGTGGTGCTGCCCCCACCACAGTCCCAGGGAGGCTGGCCAAAGCCAGCTTTGCAAATTCATAAAACTGTGAAATGGAAAGCCGCAAAAAGTAAGGGACGACTGAGACATGATTTTGCCTTTTTTTACAATCCTCTTCTGATTGTGAGCAAACCAGAATAGAAAATTATGGTTTGTAATGTGGAAAATGTTGGTAAATAATTAAATATACAAAGTTTTTTTCTCAACAATTAAAATACTTTACTATTTTAGTTTCAACATGAAATTATCATAACTAGACATTTATATTTTATATCCTTTTCATATAATTTCTCCCTCCCTCCCTCCTCCTCCAGGGCGTTCTATCCGCGCCCCCAACAAATCTTTAACAACAAATATAATTGTTTTACGTTTAGCCAAGCAATACGTAATTTTAAAAATATAACCAGTGCAAGGAGTTAGGAGCTGTTCCCCCAGGTGTGAATATAGGGAGGAAATTATGAAAACTATAATGAAGGAAGACTTTTATTATTTGCGACAACAGACAGAATGTGGACTCCAGTGTTATGTTACAGAAACAAAGGAGACTTGATAGACAAGGCAAGGGACTCCAGAAATAAACATTTCTGTAATGGAGATACAGTATTTGAGATAATCATAATATTGCACTTTCCAACAATCTATCATTATCTCTAGTGGTAAATTGCAAGCATAGTTATTTGGGAATGAGTCCATGAAAAAAATGAGGTTTCTGCTCCTGGAGGTTTCCAGGAGTGTCTGGTTTTAGGGAGTTTTTTTGGCATCAGAACACCCAATTTTTGAATTTAAACAACTACAGCCCACCCCAGATACTTGAAAGCGGCCAACTTTTGGTTGGTTGTTCTTTTATTTTGAGAGGGATTTGGGGTTTAGTGCAACCTTGGGAGGGTCCCAGAGGATGAAAATTGCTCCCTGGACTTTTGTCCACCCCTAGTTTATGCTGCTGTCTCTAACATAATACTCAGGATTTCAAAACTCTAAGTTCAAATGCTAAAATGGTGGGACTAAGTGGAAGCAACCCGATCATAGGAAATGCACCAGTGAAAAGAATGTAGATTACGTATTGAGAAGTAGGTATCAACATGTAAGCCTTACACTATCCCCTTTATGCCTCATTGATACTGCAGATATACAGAATACATTCCAACTTGATTTTGAAGGGAAAGCTAATGGAAGCATTACATTGTTTCATGTAAACCAGGTTATTGTTGCTATATTTTAGCCCAGAACCTCTATGCAAATATGAATTGTCAAGTTTAGTCTCCAGTTGTAAACCAAATTACCCTTCATAAAAATAATTGCACTTAATATAGAAGTTAGCTAACAGTTGAAGTTACTTGATATATTTGTTTTCTTGATACATTTGTGTTTTTAAACAGTTACAATTATTAATATTTCTTTATTCATTTAGAAGAAATGGCTACATATCTTCGTTATGTGAGAAGACTAGATTTTTTTGAAAAACCAGACTATGACTACTTAAGAAAGCTCTTTACAGATTTATTTGATCGGAAGGGCTATATGTTTGATTATGAATATGACTGGATTGGTAAACAGCTGGTAAGTACAGTATAATTAGTTGTTTTTTTAAGTGTCCATGACACTAGCTTAGAGACTACTTGTCTACAATATAGCAAATATAGTATTATAAATAGAATTGTAGAAGAAACTTCATTGTAATTGTTATTACGGTACTGCTCAGTCTTTTCTGAACTCTTTGGCAGATATTCATAGGCCCTTTCTTTGTGCCTTTGAGAGGAATAATAGGGTTATATTTGTCTTGTGTTTTGAGTGTATAGAGGATACTGTTTGCTCTTTGAGTAGCACTAGGAACTTTAAAGGCTATATCCTGTTCCACATTCCGTTGTAAGTATCTGACTTCTGTCCTTCTGTTTTGTTCATACACTTTAATCAAATGAGCTAATGAATTCTTTACAGAAATGAACACTGAATTTTTAAATGTATAGTCCTGAATATTAAGAACATGTGAGCCGATAAAATGTATACATTTAATCCTATCAAGTAACCTGGAGTATTCATAAGTCTAAGTGAAATTTGAAGTGTATTCATTCCACAAAATTTACATCTATTTAACTAGCAAGTGAGACTTGCTAACTATCAGATGACACTTTTTGCAGTGGCACAAAACTTCCAGGCCTCCAGACCATTGTCTGGAGTAACTATCTATGTAGTTCTTCCCATATGTATTCTAGTAAAATGGTGTACTTTACTTGCTGGCAGAAATTTAAACTGTTTAATAAAATTATATCTGCATTAAATGTTGAACAGAGGCTTCTGGCCTATTATAAGATAATTGCTTGAAATTAATTAATTTAAGCTCACATCACAAGTTTCATCTCTGTGGTGGGGTGGGGTGGGCAACCATGGTCCTCCAGAAGTTTTTGGACTGCAGCTCTCACAATCCCTCACCATTGGTTTTGTTTGCTAGGGCTGATAAATGTTATAGACTAAATCATCTGGATGGCCACAGTTCCCCACTTCTAAGATATACTAATACTTGTAATTGGCACTCTTTTCTTTATATGAGTGATTCTTACTTGCTAAAGATTTCAGATGTGTGCGCACGTGTCAGTCAAGTTATTGCTGTGGAAATTGAAAGTAATCTTTCAGTCAGTTTTTAATAAAAAGAAATGTTCATAGATTTTGAAATCTATTGTTTCATGTTACAAATATTTATTGTAATATATTGTTTGCAGCCTACTCCAGTGGGTTCAATCCATTCAGATCCTGCAATATCTTCCAACAGAGAAGCACATCCACATAGAGATAAGATGCAACAGTCTAAAAATCAGGTATGTTACCCACTGTTGTGTCTCAGCTTTCTGTTACTATTGTTTTGCTATTGTTTATTCTAGCAGTGCAGTTGAAAGGGCTGTTCTGTCTTTCACTGTTGCTGAGTTGTTAGTGTTACCAAAAATCCCTTGATTTCTGACTTAGGTTAGTTGTTGTCCATGTAACAGTGAGTATTCTAATAACTTACTTTCAAAAACTTCATTTTCCACATACATTTTATACCAAAAATCAAGGGTCTGTACTGTTAACATTAATACATTAAGTTTGTCCTCTCTTATAAGTATGAAGTATATTATTCTTTTTAAAAAAATCAGGCAGGTTATATTTTATGATTTAAACAGTTGATGTACCTGTGACAAAATTTGTATTAGTTAAGTGTGCATGACATGAAAGTATTGCAGTTCTTTGTTTTCTTTCTCATACCCCTCTTTGATAATGCTGTGGGTTTTTTTAAAGAAAGAGTAACACATCCCATCCCAAATGGCCCCTGAATATTCCTGTTTTGCATGGGGTTTCATGTTTGAAGTTTTTGTTTAGTGATTCCAATTACTCCTTTTATATTAAAAACTTTAAACATGTCTTTCTGCATTCAGGTACATATGTACACATATTGCTACCTGTGTATAGGTACCCGTATGTTCCTGTTATGTTTATGTAGAATAAAGTTGATTAGCAGCATGATGTGTATAATATGTTCTGGGTTCTTGTTCCTCCTCTTCCATGCATGCTTAATGCATTATATAACTGGCAGTCGACAGACCACAGGGCAGCCTGGGACCCCCATCAGGCCAATCCCCATCACCTGAGAGCTCACCTAGCAGCTGACAGACATGGTGGCTCGGTACAGGTATTTTCTGTTCTTTGCATGACTATTTCCACGTCTTTGAGGCACATGACATGTGTCTCGTTTTCTTCTGAAAAATTGTACTTTTTAACTATATCTGTAACCATGTCTCTTTGACTATAATAGCCATACTAAAAAAGTCACACAAAATTGACTTTGTTTCTACAAATGCTTGTAGAATACCAGCCACCTGGATTTTGAAGAAACAGTGTTGTCATGGATGATTGGTTAACTATTAAGCTCTGAAATGAGTGGTAATAGAAATCTCATTACCATTGAGACCAAAAGAGTAGTTATATTATTATTTTGGTCTTAAGAGAAAAACAAATGACCCAGGATAATAGCTGTATAATATTGTGATACTTGAACATACATAATGAGGCATTACATTATTTACACATGATTTTGTTATTTTTGTTTTCATCACAGTCAGGTGGAAATACAGTCAGATTGCGTTTTTCTTTTCTTTTTTTTTAAATAGGAAACTCCTTAACAGCAGTAGGAAGCTGCATATCTTACCTACTTGTGCTTGTGTGGCTATCCACCTATCCCAGGGGTGGGCAGCTGTATATTGGCCAGGGGCCAGTTTCACCCCCATCCTCTCCACAGTCTCCATCCCTGTCTGAGGATACCAATTTACTTACTTTCCCTCTGTTTCCTCTCCAAAAATGGTGACCAGTAATTACACTGCGTTACTTCCTGTCACAGTTGTGAACTTCAGCATAAGTGGCAGAGGGAGAGTGGCATAGCATGAGATTTTTAAGTTGTTTTTTTGCCCAGAAATTGCACTACAAATTAATTTTAAGGGTAGAGTTGAAGGATTTGTGTGGGGGTCTTTTGGGGCCAAAACAAGTGGGGTCTAGCCACTTCACTCCCTCCTTCCCTGTTGGATCCCAAACATCATTGTTGTCTTTCTCCTTGCTGGTCCTTGGTAAACAGTTAGGTGGAGAATGCCTGGAATACATCTTCTATCCCAATATGTAATAGATGTCAACTATTTGAAGCACCAAGTGCTAATTAATTTCTTAGGTGGTGCATATATGGTGCAGCAACACCATAGTTCTGACAGGCTCTGAGTGCAAGGTTATGCCTCTCACATACTTGGTTGCTTATGGATTGATGTATGAGTTAAAACATATTTCCCACTTGAAGAGATTCACAGATTTGGTGTAGGTTGTGTTTCTCCTGCTCAACTTGCTGCTTCTTTGTTTTGCTAGTAAAGGTGCTGTTTTTCACTATTATGACCAGTGGGATGCCACAAGGTGCAAAAACCAAACAAACGAAGAATAGAGGAACTGGTAGTCTGTGGGACCCTTTCAACCAGCCTGTACCAATTAGGATTGGGAAAAATATTCTCATTGTGCCACACTGACTATGGGAAGAATTAGGGTAGGCCCTATCCCTTCACACTCAACCCCTGTGTCACTGATATACCTTCATTGGTATGGGTGTTAGGCTTGGTGAGGAGACAGGCTGTCATTGAAGCATGGGGAGGGGGTGGCATTCACAGCATGGGAAGGTGAGAGCTTAGTCTGCATTCTGCAGTCTTCAAAATGGCTTCCACATGTGGCAGTTTGGCTTCAAAAAAGTTTTTCAAGTCTGATTGCTGAGGAGGAGACAGCTTCATATTTGATAGTGTATTTGTATATGTGGGAGGGGGAGGGAATGGCTCACCCACATTGACATAGACCATAAGCTTAATAATGGCTTTGCTGTAAATGATGTTTGACTCCTTCAGAATCATGGATATGTGTGCATATGGTGCAATGAGGCGGCGCCTCATTCTCACTAGATAATCTCTGACCTTGTCTATATACATTTTTTTTTCAGTTGTCCATGTGTCCATCCTTTCTTTCCTCCATCTTGATTCCTGACAGTTTGAATTTTTCAGATTATCTCAATTGCCCAGATTAATTTTGATACCAGAAATTCTCAAGTCTGGCAAACAAGTTTTGAAAGGGTATTCTGGGAGAATACTCACTGATACTTTTGCTGCTGTCTGGCCGTATAATCTTGAAGCAGGTGTTTTTATTTGCAATAAACTATTAGTACCTCCCTGAAGTAAAAATTAGTGCCTCCATGGAACTCCTTTATCTGATTTGAAGTAACAAATATTTGACCACTCTGTGGCCTGGTTCTCCTGGCATAGGTTGGCATGTGACAGCTGTGGTCTGTGCTTCTGGCACAGGTGGACATCTGTACTGGCTATCAGAGCAGTAGGATATTTACCCTGAAAGCAGTGTGATAGGTTGTCCCTCTGAACTGCAATTGGTAATCTAGTGCTCCTACTAGGCCCTATATTACATACACTGCTGTGGCAGACTGGAGCATAGGACTGTACACTTTTAAACAAAAACTGTATCCCTGTTCCTGCAAACTATGAGGTACTAGAGATTCCCATTGATGAGGAAAGAGCAGTGTGAGCTAAATAATGTGTTTGGTCTTGGAAATGGAGGGACAAAATGTACTGTTCCTTTGAAAAGACATTTCTAGCAGTGAGAAAATGAGCTTGCATTATTAGGTTTGTCAGTTATAAAGTAACTGAAAATAACTTAAAATGGAAAGCTTTGATTTTGTACTATCAAAATAGTTCTCATTTTGTCTATAATTCGAGTAAGCTCAAATTTTAAAGCAGCTTGTTGGTAGTGGTTATGGTTTTTAAAAGTCTTTCAGAAATGTGGTTATGGAGCTTTGGGAAATGTTCTCAGTTTTATTCTCCATCTTCAGCCTCTATTAAAAAAAATGAATTGTTCAGGTTATGGAGAGAGATTAGCTTGTTCTCTAAGAATGGTTGACTTGTCAAAATATCTTTCCTACTGTCCATTTTCTCTCTTACTTTCTGGAAGCAACATACTGTTCATTGTTTTGTTTCACTAGCTAGCCTCCTCCATTCCTGCTCTACAAAAGTTTGTCTTAGTTCCTGAAAATGTCAACTGAATAACACTAATGAATTGTTTCTTTCACAGCACTTGCATTGCAGTAACTTGAAACACTTATAAAAGGTCTCTTTAATCTGTATTTTTGTTTTCCCTCCAGCAAATTACCCAGAAGTCATGTTGCTTATTGCAGGAAGATTTCACTTTGCTCAGACTCCCTAATCATTTTTATAAATTATGTTTTAGAGTTGGCTGTTGTATACAGGCTGGTGGCATCTCCCCTGCCCCTGACTTAGCTTGATTTGCTAAAATAATTTGTCCATGTAAGTTGACCTGTGAGCAATATTTAGAGACATGTATTAGTAATCCTTCTTGAGTTCCATAGAATGTATCATAAAAGATGTAGGGATAAATTATATGACGATTTTGTGCTGAAATGCTCAAGTGCTAGTGAAAGGTTATTTAAGAACTAGTTGTGCAGGGTGGTTTAAAATTTGACATAAGCATGGTCTTGTATGGTCTTCATAGTTCCTTTCAGGAAGGAAAGGCTAACATTATGTAAAGCAGCATAAATGTAAACAAACATATACATTCCTACCTTTTCAAAACCAAACATTGTATTACAAAAGTTATTTGAAGGTGTGTGTGTGTGTGGTAGTGGTATTTTGGTGTCTCGGATGAACAGTTTACTATGTGAAGGTGTTTTTGTAAGAAATGTTCTGTATATTCTTGAAATATACAAAATATGAAATGAAATATACCATGATGTCCACCCCACCCTACCCAAGTCTATCCTCTGAATTTTTTTCCAGATCTATGTAGTACTAGCAGGCATGCAGCAAGCAAAAGATTTTCTTGAAGCGAAGTCTGTACTAGGGTTGGGGAACATATAACTTTCAGGATGTTGTTGGCTTTAAACTTGCATCAGCCCTTATAGTGAGTGATGATAGGATTTGTAATTCAAGGAAATTTGAAGGGCTGAAGATACCCCAAAGGATAATGAAGTAGTTGACGCTTATTATTATTATTATTTTGCTTGCCATTCCATTTATCCTAGATGCATTATTCTTACAGAAAGTACACTTTGCAGGATAACCTGCATTGTTCAATCAGTTTAAAGCATGCTTCTTAGTAACCCTTCATTACAATGCCCTACAGTTGAAATGTGCTGTGTACCTCTGTCTGTCTTTGCATATAACAAGATCATGTTCTCATATTAACTACACAGACAGTGTAGTTCTATGCACAGCTATTTAAAAGTCTGTTTTTGTTCATTGGGGCTTAATTCCTTGGTAAGTGTGTGTAGGATTACAACTTTACCCCTCCCCTTTAAGCTGTCTCTTTTTTGTGGATGGCTTTTTCTACAAGCAGTTGGAGAAAGATTAGCATTAGAAATGCATGAGGCTTGGATAGAAATATAGTTATAATAAAAAAATAACATTAATACACTGATCAGAGCTCTTTGGTGTGCTGTCAGACAAATGTTGCAGCAAATCCAGACATTAACCATTGTATAATTTTAAAATGTTTGTAATTACAGGTTGTTAGTTCAACAAATGGAGAGCTTAACACTGATGATCCTACTGCAGGCCGTTCAAATGCACCTATCACAGCCCCTACAGAAGTAGAAGTAATGGATGAAACCAAGTATGTACTGACTTAAATAACTTCTACATTTATATATACAACTTCTACATTTAATATATATATATAAATGCACTGATGCTGCTGATTACTATCTGATTCCTGCTGTTTTTGTTCTTAGTTGTAATAAACAAGTCATATAAGAAGTTTGAACTTTTTAAAAAAGTTTGAAATTCTAAAAAAAGAAAAGAAAATTTGAAGCTTCTGTAATTTGCGAGAAAAATATTTTCTTACTGGAAACTATAGAATTTTCTAAACAAGGTAGCCTCCACTTCGCCTGAAAGAACTGGTGATCTCATGCAAGCTTCACATAGCACTATAATACCATGTCCGTTTTCTTTTACTAATTGTACACACATTCATCATTTGTGAGTTATACATGATTCCCAAAATTTGATAGTAGCAAGAACAAATTATGATTACGGAAGGGATTTTTGTTGCTGAAAATGGTCTTACCTACTTGATGTATTGATGCCACCCCATTCTGTGAGCTGTCTAAATCAGAGTTGTTTCCAGAATGACATATAATGGAAGGCTAAAATGCCTGCATGAAAGTTTTCAAAATGACTTAGCAGGAAGGGCTGTAACACATGGGAAAGGGCCTCTTTTAGTACTCAGTAGCTCAGTAGCTCCTGATCTCTGCTCTCTAGATGTTTGGGACTGTAGTGCCTAGGATTCTTGATCATTGGATATGCTGGCTAGTGGTGATGTGAATTAAAGTCTGAAGGGCAACAAGTTTGAGGAGGCTGTCAATGAGCAGTTTCTTTCCTCTTTGATTCTAGTGCGCCAGACCTTTATAAGGAAAATTGGGCATCTGTTTTTCTTCCACATACCCATCTACCCCACTTTCTTTCTGAAGGGCAAATCATTCACCACCTGCATTTGCAAGGGGTGATAGTGGAGGAAAAATGGGGGCATTTTGAAACAGCAGTTGGGCGAAGTACATCTTATTTTAAAAACTCACAAGGAAATATTTATCTGATTTGACAGTGGTAGCTGATGGCTTTGATATCAGTGAGGAGGTGAATATGCTCCAGGTTTTAGTTTGTATCCTAAAGGAGCTATCCGTGTTGCTGAACCTGCATTAGAGATAGGATTCAGCACCTTGGATAGCTCTGCTAAACCTCAGATTGAAACCTAGAACAGATTGACTGGCCCACTGATATCAGAACCAACAGCTTCTACTAGTGGAAAATGATGCGTGTGCTACAATCGTTGACTAAAAAGATCCTTAAGATACAATCTTGAGCATGAATTAGAACTTGTTTAATATTTCCAGTGGCAACATTTGTTTGCTTGATTGGTTCACATTAATTTCATTGATATTTGTTAATTATGGCTTGGTATCTTGTTGACTTCTTGAGTGCTATGTTATATTTGTAAAATGCAGCTTTTTTGTGATGTATAGCATTCTGATTCATTTCTCTCTTGTATTTTCTTTGTACTAGCTGCCAGAAAGTATTGAACATGTGGTGAGTTCTAAAGCGTAGGCAGGCAGAAATGGCTCCAGAGCATTTTAAAATAAAGTGGTTCTCTAGAGCAAATAATAATTGGGAAAGGGAAAAAAAGTGATGATTCTATTCTTAGTTATTATCTTTTAAAAGATAATAGCTTCTTCAGGAACACTTTTGCCTGCTTCAGTTCTTGTTTGTTTTGAAGTGATGTAGTCTTGGTACATTGTTATTTAATACATCTAAATTTATGCTGTAATATCAATGCAGTTAATATGCAGCTGTTTGATTTGTTTGTAAGCCATTTTAAGGGGAAAGTAACACTAGCAGGTATTTTAACTTCTGCAGTAATACTTTAACATCATAAATAAAGCATTTGAATTGCTGCTTAATAATAACAAATAATAATAGGTTTAACTAAGGTATTAACTGCTATAATACCACAGTCTGTTTAAAAAATTGCCCCTGTCAAATCTGGACTTCCATATATTCCTGGAAAGATTAATAATATTGATCTTATAACAGAGTCTGTAACAAGACTACTTTTTATCACATTCACTTGTTATATAAGTAAGTTTTTAACCAGATAAGTAAGTAGTAGATTTTCTTAAAGGGTAGAACTTTCCAAATTCCCTACCTTGATATTTGCATACAGTTAAAAGCTCCATCAAGCATTTCATTAAGTTTTAAATAACATAATGAAATGTGTAATTATATACTTTAATAGGGTATAACAATAACAATAATAAATTATTTATTTATTTATAGCCGACCCAATCACAAGGAATCCAGGCGAGTTGCAACAGTAAAAACACATGGAACACAATAAAATTCAAAATTAGTCCCTTCCCAAACCCCACAACCCAACCTAAAATTACAATTAAATAAACACAGTTTAAAAACAAGAATACAAAAAATTTAAAAAGGGAGATAATTGGTGGACAGAGCGACGTAGATCACCTTGTGTGGAGAGAGGAGTTCAGTTGGGAAGGCCTGCTGGAAGAGATCCGTCTTAAGAGGGTTTTTATCCTGCTGTTTTTCCAAAAAGGCACCCAGTTTAGAAAGGTAATAAGGCAGTACCTGTCTCTAAGAGGGCCTAAATATCCTAAAAGCATCAGATCCTGTTTGTTCTTAGAAGCTAAGCAAGATTGGATCTGGTTAGTACTTGGATGGGAGACCACCAATGAATGCCAGATGCTGCAGGGTATATTTCAGATGAAGGGCCTGGGAAAACCATCTCTTGAATATTTCTTGTCTAAGAAAATCCTATGAAAATCATGGGGTCGCTGTAAGTTGACAGACAACTTGAAGCAACATACACACACCTGTCTCTAGACTTCTAGTCAAAAATCTGTGCCACAGAAGCAGGAAGGATTGATAAACAATAAAATAGATCAGAATATGTCACAGAAGTAAGACTGCAGAATAACTACTAATGCTCAGAGAATATTGAGCAAAAAAGTGTAAATTTAATAACCTTCAGAACCACACTATAGTTAGTTCATCCCAAATAACAGTATGGAAGGCCTTCCATAGTGTTCACTGACACAGAAAAGGCCTATTTTATGTTTCTATCACTGTAAACTTGACAGAGTATAGTATACCAGTCCACTTGGAATATCTTTAAAAAATTAACAGGTCTTTAAAAGTAACTTGGTCTTGAGTTGTTGAACAAAACTGAATATGGCTTGGTAGCTGAAATGCAAAAAATTTACCAGGATCCAGTCTCGGTAACCCATCACTACACTCAGGCAGTAGTTAGGCTGTGTTAACAGCTTCTCTTCATTCAGATGTAACAGAGGAATACAGGTAGGTGTCATCAGTAATTATCTTGACAAAATGAGTGTAAAATTGCTGTAAAGTTGCGCAGTAGGCACAACATTCAGCTATACCATAGTCATGGGAGCATAAATATATCTCACCTAGAATTGGGAAGAATATTTTATGCTGAACTGTTCCTCCAAATAGAATACCTGAACTTCTACAAATTGTTCCCTACAAAAATATGTTCTACATGTTAACACTTGTTTTGTATGTGTGCTTTTCTATAATGGCTCTTTAGTTCCATGTTGCTATTGCTAGGATAAAACATTCACATTACATTTATATAGAGATGGAAAATACCTATGCAAACAGTAGCTGTAATCATTGGTAGTGTGCTATGCTGTTGTAATGGTCTGTTACACTAGCAATTGCACTTTTTCTAGGGCCATACAGTGGTGGCAAAGAAAGGCAGAGAAAGTTGTCATCAGGAAGTGAAGGTTGCCAGCTCCAAACAACGTAGTTTGCTAATGTCTTCTTTCCCATGGGGCACATTGAGTCATAGAAACATAAGAGTTGGAAGGGACCCTAATGGCCATCTAGTCCAATCTCCTCCTGTATAGAAATACACAGCCAGAGCACTCCTGGGAGATGGGCATACACCAGTTCTCTGAAACAGTCTGTCTCATCAAAGTTCTTTCTAATGTTTAGTTGTAATCTCTTTTCTTTTAATTTGAAGCCATTGGTTTATGTCCTCCTCTTTGGAGCAGCAAAGAACATGTTTGTTTTGTCTTCTCCAGGACATCCCTCCAGATATTTAAAGATGGCTCTCATGTAACCTGTCAGTCTTCTGTTCTCCAAACTAAACATACCCAGCTCCCTAAACTGTGCCTCATAGGGCTTGGTTTCCTGACCTTTTACCAGCTTGCTCATCCTCCTAGCTCTCAGAAACCATCTGCTCTCAGATGTCTGGATCGGACAATCACCTGTGTCCAAAGACTGATCTCTTCTGGGGACAGGGGTGGGGGAGCAGACATTGGAGTAATAGGCTGTTTGGAGTCTTCTCCTGTTGTTGACCATTACGTTGACTGCTGCACCCGCAGCCTTTTCTGCCCACTGCCAGCATAGTTAAGCTGGCGGTTTTATCAAGGAGATTTTATGCCAGGGTAAATATGTTATGGTACTGTGAATGGAATATACATGCATTATATTGGCCATGAATACATTGTACGTGGAAGTCTCTCGCTTCTACACTGCTGCTTATGCTTGATGTGCTTCTTAGCTATAATGTGTTATCCAGTTATCTTAGAATTTATGCATGGTTATGTTATCTGTATACATGTTTTGTATGTTACATCCTTGCCTCTTCCATCACATCTGTCCACTGAATGTATGGCATTTTTTAAATTCCAATTATCCATTCCTATAATTTCATGTACTAGTAAACTGGGTTTCTTGTTGCTTGACTACCTGGGAGTCTAAATACTAGAGAGGACAGAGTAGTGCAAGATCTACCACAAAAACTGTACTTTCAACTGCATGTTTCAATGAGAAATTGTGTGGCTATGAAAGGTTCTGCTAACACAGGAGATATTCTCATTGGGTGCAAACAGAGCAGGTAAGGCTCACCATATATACTTGTGTTTAAGTTGACCTCATAAGTTGAGGGCAGGTTTGGGGCCTAAAATATGGATTTTGATATGACCCATGGATAAGTTGAGGATAAACCTTTGGGGTTCAGCATGGGACTCCTTGGATCCACTCTGTGGAGAGATGAAAGTGCCAGCACCACCTCGGGACCAGCCAAGCTTGGCGGCCATTTTCCCACCCAGTCATTCAAAAAGGCCTTTCGCTACTCTGCTCAGAGAGGGTGGATGGTTCCTTTTTTGATAAAAGTTAGCAAAAAAAGTTATTAAAAAAGGTACAATATTAACTTATAAAAAAAGAACCATCCCCTTCTCTGAGTAAAGTGGAGAAAGCTGACAGCTTAGTCCATCCTAGAAGAACCTGGGAGGCTACTTCTGGCCTTTTTGAATGTCTGGGCAGGAGCAGGAATGTCAGAGGAGCACCAAGAGAGTAGAGGAGATTGGTGCTTCTTTTAGGTTCTCCTGGGACGGACTAAGCTCTCACCACTCTACAGTCCCTCCACATTTGTACATAAACTTTTGCAGATTTGGGCCCAGCCTCACATGTTTGCTTGCTTGCTCATTCAGGTGAGAGGGAGGGGATGGGACATCAGGAGTGAGGGGAGGGTAGGTCTCTGGGATGGACAGAGGGAGTGGGATGGGGTAGGGGAGGAGCTGGGACAGGTGGGTGGGATGGCAGGAAGGGACCACAGGGCAAGGAATAGGGAAAGACTACATACCCCGAGCCACAAGTGGTGGGACAAGTGAGGTACCCACGAGAGAGACACAGGCTTGGGGTGTGTGAAACTGCCATGGGAGGAAGTGGAGGCGACGGGGCTGTGCAGCTCCATTTGGTAACCCTGTGGGAACCTTTGCAGCTGTCGTTTCCTTGTCTCTCAAAAAGAAGGAGAATAGCTCTGGAGGAAATATTCTAGAGCTGTGAAAAAAGAGAGAATCAACACCCCTAAAAAGAAAAGCCAGTGGGTTTGGCAGGCTTTTAATATGGGGGCAGGGTGGCAAGTGCAAAAGGAGCATTTGTTTATCAAATGAAAGCATGGTGTGGAGAAAATGTGAAGAAAAGCTTTTTCTTCCTTTTTTCTCTCATTGTGCATTTTCATAATACCAGAACTCAGGGTCACTGAAAAAAATGACTCTGTCCCTTCTTGTTAAGTTTGTTTGTGATTCTGTCTACTGGATTTGGACACAACAGCAGAATCCACAAAAGGAACAATTTCTCCTGTACTTCTGGGATATCCACAGGGTTTAAGTTGTCTGAAAGTTGTTTTTGTGCATCTTCCAAGATATTTCCAACTAAAGGCAACCCTAAGGAGAATCTATCATGGGGTTTTCTTTGCAAGATTTGTTAAGAGGGGTTTTGCCTTTGCAAATGGAGAGAGTGTGACTTTCCCAAGGTCACTCACTGGGTTTTCATGGCTGCTCGGGGGATTCAGACCCTCATCTCCAGAGCCAAAGCCCAACTCTCAAACCATCACACTGGCTCAGACTATAGTACAGAACTGATGCCTGAAAATAATACCATTAGTGATGGAATTTGTCTTGCCAATACAACAAAGATGCTTTGGAGAGATAAATTTGAACAGCCGAAATCAGAGATTGTTAGGCTAGTTAAGTATACTCAGTTTAATCTCACTAAGTCTTATCTGTTTCATCTAGAATGTTTGAAACTTGTAGACTTTGCCAAATATCTTTGATTTATAAGATGACTTGTAAACTTTCATGTGAATACATGTTTTACCTTAGATATGTAGCTTACAGTAGGAAGGACACTATTTGCTACTATTATACCCTTGCCATATCACTTCCCTTCTCTCCCCTCCCACACACAGTCTTTTACATCCATACAAAAAGTAAAATAACTTCCCTTTTGTCTCCCACCAATTCCTCCCAAAATCAGACATGCCCCTTCAAGCAGTTTACCACCACTTAAGCGCAACATGCAGGGGCTGTCCATGGGAGGGAAAATAGTTTTGCCTAAGGCAAGAGAGTGGTTTGCCTTAGTCACCAGAAGACCTGTTGCTTGGACTAAACTGAACTGTTACCTGTGCTTGTGTTAATCAGGAATGGATATGTTTTCTTTGATGCTTGTTTTCTTTGAGACCAACCAATATAGAAATTTGTTTGAGTTGCTATGGAAGACATACATGTATTTCTCACCAAGTTTAATTAAATCACCCAGTGATTTGGGACACTTTTCTCTAAGGATATAATGGTAAATGTTGTTAGACCATTAGGAACATAACTCATCATTATGTGAAATACTAATCTGCTTTGATGCTGGTCTTTATTTTGTGAACAGAAGTTTTTACTGTTGTTCTTTTGAGAAATATTTAATGTTGCTATTATAGTTAGACATAAATAGTTAGACATATATAATACATTCTTTATACCATATTGAAGAGGTTCTGTCTCAAAAGCTAGTATATTCTGAACAATAAATAAAAACAGTTGCATGCTTTCCTAGCAATTGCTTTCCCTGGCTCGCCTCTTCAGTACTGGGAATAGCTGTGTGAGGAGGTGGCTTTGTATAGGGAAAAATCTGGCTGCTTTTTCTTGATTTATCAAAGACTATGGCTCTCACCATTTGCTAATTCAATATAGGCTTGCATTGGCACTTTAGTCAGCTAGACTGGTAGCTGATCCCAGCCACAGAGAAGCACTTTATAATTTTGGTTGAACTGGCAGCTGAGTGTATAGCTCTGTGCCCTCCCCACTCCTGCTATTACTTTGGTTGAACAGTAGTTCCTCCAAGCAACCCTGATGTATATCCTGGAACCAATTCCAATAAATACCAAATGACCATGCTAATTATCTCAAGACTAATTTTGTTTTTAATTTGAATTGACTGCTGGCCCTAGCTGTCATCCAGTGTTGTTTGTTACCAAACATATCTATGTAGGTAGCTCTAGTGGGAAAGGAGCAGGGATGTGGGAAGTAGGATATTCATATCTGAATATGTTAATGTCATACTTTGTGGTAGAAATGCCATGGTAAATCACTAAATCTTCTCTGCTCCCATTCTTTTTCCTCACACACACACACCCATATTCCTTTTTTTTAAACAAAAAAATCCAAAACACCCCTAGTTATTTATCTTGTTTTTTGGGACATACTTCAGCTTAAACTGAATTGTTTTCTACTGCATCTCTGCACATGTATCTTCCTACCAGGGGCCAACCAATCAGATGTGGGAATAAAATATTAGCAACCTGCTGTTCATAATGTCACTGGCTTACCTGAATATGTTTACTTGCCTGCGGAACAGGATCTTACATTAATAGTGTGGATAGGAAAAGTTCGGAAGCCAGAGGAATGAGTGAGCGCATTCTCATTCTCTCTCTCTCTGTGTGTGTGTCTTTTCTTCGCAAACGAAGATTCAGGAAGGACTCATCCCGCGCTTTCTGCAAGCGCGCTGATGACTAAAAAGGCCAGTCCGAGATAAACAAGCCCGGTTGCAGAAAGCACAGCAGAAGGTCTCCGTGGGTGATGTTTCTGGGTTGTGATTCTTTCTGCGTTGTCGTTTCTTTTCAAGACTTGTTCGGCGTGAGTTCTCAAATAAGCCTGCAGCATTGTGGTGAATTATCAATTATGTATCTTGATGTACCCAGTTGCATCACTGAAGAAAAGAACTGGAGAGCAAAGAAGTCCCCTTTTGATTGTCCTGGTGAACTTTATATTTGCGTGGTGGGACAAGTGAGGTTTTGTTTGTACCTTCTTTCACAGTAGTTTTCTTTATCTTCTGAATACTCTGAAATCCTCAAGAACAGTTTCTGAAGGTAATGTAAGAAGCTGTCATTGGAAGAAATAGCAGAACCCCCAGTGTGTGTGTCTATGCTCGTGACATGGCACTATTTTGTTCTAGGCCTTGTTTCATAATCATATGATTTGTATAAATGCCAGGTCTATGTAGGTTCTGCTGCATAATCTTCAATAATTTATTGGACTTTGGGAGCACAAGAGGTAATGTTGGGAAGTTCACTGTAAAGCAGCAGTGTTGCCACACAGTTAGCTTCTTTGTGAAGCAAGAGCAGTTCTTGTGTTTTTTTAATGTTTGGAATAGAACAGATTGAATCTGATATGGAGCAAATACATGGAAACATTTAAACTTTTTTGTCTGTTATTATTTCACTTATTAGAAGTTGATTCTGTCCTGAAAAAGCAGGCCCTTGTTAAAAAAAAATAAATCATTTTTATGAGTGTTGCAGAAAAGACTTGCACCAAGATGTTGCAGAGCAGAATCCTGTTCAGCCAGCCACTGTCTTGTCTTTCAGGATATTTTGTTCCGTTCCAGCATCCATTTGGTTTTCTTTCCCAAACTTGTTTACCATAGCAAGGCCACTAAATATGTTTGGCTCTCATTTGTCATTTTTGGTGTATTGGGTTTTTTTTAAAAAAATGTTCTGTATACATTGGCGTTTCCAGAGCCTGTCTTTGTGCATGGTTAGTGTCATTTCACCTGCATATGGGACACTGCTTATCCCTGGACATAGTTAATACAAGGAATAAAGTGTCAGATATCAGGTACCCTGAAGTAGAGAGCCAGTGTGGTGTAGTAGTTTGTGCATTGGGCTAAGATTCTGGAGATTATGGTAATATTTGATATCCATATGAAACAGTGCAGTGTAGCTAGTGCAAATGAGGTTGTGGTAGGAGACAGGAGAGAAATACTCATGTTATAAGCTAAAACTGGGCTCTCAGCCTGGAACCCCCATAATTAGCTCCCCTCTAAAGGCAACCCTGAGCGGCCTCACTCAAGGGCACCCCTAGAGACCAAAAACGCTGTGACCACCCAAATGCAGTCTTTATAGCCAGCCTATTTGGGGGACTTGATTTCCCACAGAACTACCCCCACTGTGAACCACCCACCAAATCTTCCCTCCTGTCTCCAGAGAGATGGAGAATTGTAGCAAACCAAGAGGTATAACACATGTAGCATCAGTATATAGAAGATAAGGAGACTATTTATTCAAGCAACTTCAGTTAGACAATGTCTCATGAGGCAGGTTTCTTCCATACCTCAGGCCTGCTTAAAGTTACAGAAATAGCAAGATATTAAAATCAAAGCATTCAGTTATTCTAAGTTACACACAGTTACTAAATTTAGCTTCAACCAACCAAAGTGGAGAAATTAAAAAGAATTCCCTAAAGTGATCTAAATAGGACATAATATTCCTACTCACTACATTGCAGTCTGTTGCCTTCAGATGGTATCAGGGAAAGCTGGGAGCTACGCCAGGCATTTGCTCTACCAGCCATTGTCCAGCAGTTGGCTCTCCCATGCTGGAATAGAGAGTCCCTTTTGTCTTTGTTCAAACCTGTGTGGTCTCAGTCTAGTAAAATGGCTTCACACAAAAGCAGTTACAGTATATCTTATTTAGAGTTCCCGGGTCTAGAGCTGTGATTGATCATTTCAGGTCTGGTGATGTGATGTTATTGATGACGTCATCTCATTAGCTTCTGTGGATGTGGTGTTGTAGACTCTTCCATTAACCCTTGCCTTACCTGGTGCCATGTTGGCAAGACAATACTGTTTACACATAAGGGGAGATTGTAGATCAAGGCAGCATGATGGGAACTCCATCACAAGAAAGCAATATGCTCTTGTAAACTTAAAAAAAGAAAACTTACATTTATTGTTTCAGGAAATCCATCTCGGCATAGGAAAGGAGGCAGACAAAAGGATTACCTAGATTTCAGTAGAAGAGCCTCTAAAACTGGCTGTCCTGTAGATGTAAGCCATCTGAGGCAGGAGCCTCATGGATGATCCTTTCCAGACAAAGGGAGACAAAAGGACTATATATCTTTTGGGAAAAGGGAGGAATGACCTCTGCAGGCAGGAAGAAAGCGAAAAGGCTTGAGTACATAGATCAAGGAAAGAAATAGAGAGGTGAAACAAAAGGGCAGGCATGACCTTCTCTCACTAATCACTCTGTACAAGTGTTGATGCCTCTTTGCTTCCAACAGAGAGTAGGGTTCAAACTTCTGCTCAGCCATGGAAACCTGCTGGGTGATTTTCAGTAAGTCAGTGTCTCAGCCTCAGAGGGGGTGAAAGGCAAACCTCCCTCTGAACAAATCTTGTCCAAAAAAAAAACCAAAAACATGATAGGGTTGCCTTAGGGTTGCCATAAGTCAGAAATGACTTGAAGACACACAACAACAAACTATATAGTAGCAGGGAATACATCAATTGTGAGTAAATAAACTATTCTGGTAGCATTGCATTTAGTCTCCTAAATTTTGAAACAGGAAAACGACATAATCATGGTATCCCTGTGCCTTTTAGTATGTTTTTTTTCCTTCACCTTTTCCCCAGTAGCATAGGTAACTCAAGTCTGAATAAATCTCTTCTACCTGGTTTACAATTATTTTTTTTGTTGCTGCCCCTTTAAAGCATATTCATACCCTTCTTACTTGTTCTTACTTTTCAAGCACTTGGGAATACAGGCTTTATTTAAAGGTATACTGGTTTGTGGAGTCAAAAATGGCAGAAAAAACCCACCTGTGCTTTGCAAACATAATTGGATGAATGTAACCCTAAAAGAGAAGAAAAAGCTCCAGAGATTAGCCAAAACTCCTATAGACAATCAAAATTAAAAACCAATAAAAAAGAACTGAGAAACAGTGAAGATGTTTTTAAAAAGTGAAATAGCGGAAGGTCAACATTGTTGCTAGGAGAATGGGGAATGCAGGAGTTCCTTTCCCATTGGATAGGTTTCAGATTGAACAAGATTTGGTAGTTTCCTTTGTAGTTAGTGTGGAGGTTGTTAAAGAGGCTACATAGTTGGCAGCTCAGATAAGTAAATCATTTGCTTTGCCTACAATCTTCTCTCTCAAATGATACTCTTACAACAAAGGTCTGAAAATTGTTAATTGTTTTCACAAATTTCACAATCAATTTTGTTTTGAAACATTTTATAGCCTCCAGTACATTAGGTTCCTATAAATGTAAATATGTCTTGGTTCTCTCTGTGCAGCTTATACCTATGTGTTTCCTGTCTCAAACAGATAGTGAAATTTCTGTTTCACAAGAAAAAGATACAATAGAGAGCATTTGGAAATAGCAACTGCATGTAGTACTTGTGGGAGGGAGGCCCTCTAGTGACCATTCAGTTTAGGACATATCATTGGGCTTGTCCTTCAGCTGGATGGAGGGATTTTTAAAGCCACTGAAGTAGGTTGTAATGTGTTATGAAAGATGTCCTTGCCCAAAGAAATAGAAATAACATTGTTAGATGATGAAGGTGTTTACTAGTGCTATCATTTTCTTCAATTCACCAGTTAAGTGCTTTGATAATAGTTTACATTTTAAAATAATTCAGAAGATCATGTTTTTGGAAGAGATTTCTTCTCATCATCATCTTTGTTTCTATCCCACTCTTTTCCCAACTTGAGGCTCAACTTTGAGGCTCAAAGCAGTGTACAATAAAAAGACGTTAAAATCAGCAAAATACAAAAGTTAAAACACAATTAAGCAACTAAAAAAGTTAAGAACAGGTAAAACTCTAAAAACACACACATATTTATTTATTTCCCGCCCCTCTACGAAACGCAATTGGGTCAGCTTACAACAATTAAAATATACATCCAACCCCTCAATCCCAGCATTCACATATCCACATCCACAGCATTCACATATACCCCAGCACTGCCATTAGCAAAGATTGTCAAAGGCCTGCTGAAACAGGAAAGTTTTTACTTGGCTCTGGAAGGAAGGCAGGGAGGGTGCCAATCTGACTTCTCTGGACAGAGAGTTTCAGAGCCTTGGGGCAGCCACTGAGAAGGCCCTCTCTCGAGTTCCCACCAGATGCACTTGTTAGAGTGGTGGGACAGAGAGAACATTTACAACCGTTCAGTACTTTGTCTTGGGACGTTTTGTGTCTGTCCTTTAACCATAGTTAAGGGGTTGCTGGGGAGCAAGGTTTGCAGATGTATAGTGCCAATTGTTAAAGAGAAATAAATGGGTTAACAATAAATCATTAAGAAAAACTAATTTGTTAAAGTGTAAAACTTTTCAAAAGCAGTAAAAATGGCAATAAATGGCCCCAAAACCATTATTACCTCAAAAATCAATGAATTAAAGTAATGAAATGTTTATCAGTTCTCAGAAATGCTACTGTTGTATTAACAATTCAAATAAATTCAAAAATTGATGGTCTAAAATTTTACAAATTCAGGATAACAGGTTAGTTTTAACTAATTATTTCCAGGCTTGGTGGATTATGGGATCACACTGTTTCCTCCTATAACTTTTTAAAACTGTCTTACCATTGCTTCATCTAGTTTAGTGTTTATGGCTCTCACACAAGTCATTCTGTGACTGTGCAACAGATCCTCGGGAATTTTTAGAGTTAAATGATATTTTATGTGGGCACCCTTCCCCCTCCAGTGTGCATTCTTTTGTGTGGTTCAACTCACTGAGTTCCTTTTCATTTGCCACAGCATGTATATCAAGTCAGATCATTGATCTGTCTAGCTCAGTAATTTCTGTACTGAATGGCACTTGCTCTCAAGGAGTTTGGACACACTGCCCTAATGTGGTTAAGGTTTATGTTGCCACCACTCTTACTGGGGTTTTTACCAAAGATTAGAAGCTTGACTCTAGAACACTGGTTAACAAAATGCTTAGTTTGTATTAAATTTTATTAATGGCAGTTGTGATGTAACAGTTAACAGTGGGTAAGGTGGGCAAAGGAATCCATGCTCAAGAAAAGAAAGTCTAGGAAAAGGAAGTGCATAATCATGTAACCTGTCTCACTTAGGCACCAAAAAAGGGCAAAATATACCTTATAAAAAGTAAGGGAGCCCTGGTGGCGCAGTGGTTAAATGCCAGTACTGTAAGCCTCAAGGTTATGAGTTCGATCCCAGAGGGCTCCAACGTTGACTCATCCTTCCATAGGTTGGTAAAATGAGTACCCAGCTTGTTGGGAGCAATTAGCTAAAAATCATTGTAAATTGCTTAGGAAGTGCTTTGGCACTGATAAGGGGTATATAATTATCAATGCTACTGCTATAAAGTACTCACCTTCTCTGCTTTGACTTCTCTTCATTTTGTTGCATTACACCCTGGCACTGAAATGGATTTAATTATTGTTACTACTTGATGTGCACAAGTTACTCTACACTGTGAAGATGCAAAATATTTTTATTATTGCACAAATGTCAAGTAAACAAAAACGAACAAATCCAGGTTCTAATACTACAAAATGGGAAAAGTCAGGATATGCATGTGTATATATAAATGTGTGTATGTGTATGTACACACACACAGTCTTCTACAAGGCTCTGTATCTCCACAGTGCTTAGAAATGTGTTTTGTATTTACCTGTACTTTTCAACATCTATATAAATGAGCTGGGAGAGATGGCCTGGAGTTTAGGAGTGAGGTGTCATCGATAAGTTCTTTTCCATCTAATTCAAAAGAAGCAGTCCTGTTTTTCCAGATTGTTTGTAGCTCATAATTAACAAGATGGGCACTAACAAAATTAAACTGAATCCAGACAAGGCAGAAGATCATGAAATCCTAGAGATGGAATTTGGATTGATCATTACCATCAAATAATGCATACTCTGAATATGCCCTTCATAACTTTATGTTCAGACAGTGGTCCAGAGTATTTCTTTAGGAAGAGATTTGCTAGCAAGCCCTGCCAAATTTTCAACTTTGCAAGATTTTAGAAAGCGACAATGGGTTTTAATAATAATAATAATAATAATAATAACCCGCCCCTCTGCTCGGCAACTGGGGTGGCGTACAACAGAATTGAAACAGCAGCAAGTTAAAACAATCCTTCCCAATCCTAACCCTCCCATCCCTTAAAACTAAATTATACAATATTCATCCCTTCACATTCCTGGGGGTTAGGTTCCCCAGACCCCCGCAAATGTGAAAAATCCGTGAATAACAATTGCCCTCCCCCGCCAAAGCGACCACAGGGCCTCCGGAGGCCCTATAGTTGCTTTCCCCCATCTCCCCCTCCCTCCCCAGGCCTTCATGGGGCCTCCGGAGCGTCTCCGGAGGCCCCAGGATCGCCTCCCCACCCCTTCCCCAGACCTTGATGAGGCCTCTGGAGCATCTCCGGAGGCCCCAGGATCGCCTCCCCACCCCTCCCCAGGCCTTGATGGGGCCTCTGGAGCATCTCCGGAGGCCCCAGGATCGCCTCCCCAGCCCTCCCCACCCCTTCCCCAGGCCTTGATGGGGCCTCCGGAGCGTCTCTGGAGGCCCCAGGATTGTCTCCCCAGCCCTCCCCACCCCTTCCCCAGGCCTTCATGGGGCCTCTGGAGTGTCTCCAGAGGCCTCAGGATCGCCTCCCCAGCGCTCCCCACCCCTTCCCCAGACCTTCATGGGGCCTCTGGAGCGTCTCCGGAGGCCCCAGGATCACCTCCCCAGCCCTCCCCACCCCTTCCCCAGGCCTTCATGGGGCCTCCGGAGCGTCTCATGGGGCCTCTGGGGCCTTTGCGGGGCCTCCGGAGGGTCTCTGAAGGCCCCACGGAGGCTGCCCAGCCCTCCCAAGGCCTTTGCGGGGCCTCTGGAGGGTCTCTGAAGGCCCCGCGGAGGCCTCCCCGGCCCTCCCCCTCCCTCCCAAGGCCTTCGCGGGGCCTCCGGAGGGTCTCTGAAGGCCCCGCGGAGGCCTTCCCAGCCCTCCCCCTCCCTCCCAAGGCCTTTGCGGGGCCTCGCAGGGCCCCACGGAGGCCTCCCCGGTGCTCCCCAAGGCCTTTGCGGGGCCTCACAAGGCCCCGCGGAGGCCTCCCCGGCCCTCCACCCTCCCTCCCAAGGCCTTTGCGGCGCCTCCGGAGGGTCTCCAAAGGCCCTGCGGAGGCCTTCCCAGCCCTCCCCCTCCCTCCCAAGGCCTTTGCGGGGCCTCGCAGGGCCCTGCGGAGGCCTCCCCGGTGCTCCCCAAGGCCTTCGCGGGGCCTCGCAAGGCCCCCCAGCGGCCTTCACGGCCCTCCCCCCTCCCTTCCAAGGCCTTCACGAGGCCTCCGGATGGTCTCCGAAGGCCCCATGGAGGCCTCCCCGGCCCTCCCCGCTCCCTCCCCGGGGCCCCGTGTCCCTCCCCGGCCCTCCCCGGTCCGTCCTCCGGAGGCCCTGTGTCGCGGTTTTGGTGGGCCCCGGGGGAGCACTCCCCAAACCGTGAATAATCAAAACCGTGAATGCCAAGTGGAGGGGCAACTCTGTGTGTGTGTGTGTGCGTGTGTGTGTATATATATATGGCAATAGTGGCAGTGGGGGCGGATAAGCAATAAACTCCACTTGAGCCAGGAAGTTATTCTGGGAAGGCCTGCCGGAAGAGATCCGTCTTAGCGCTTTCTTGAAGCTATCAAGAGTAGTGACCTATGATTCCAGGATTTTCACTCAGTTCTAGTGTTTAAGACTTTGTGGTTGTCATGTGCCTTCAAGTTGGCTACAGTTTGTGGCCACCCTATCCTAGTGTTTGCTTGGCAAGAGTCATTCAGAGGAGGTTTGCCTTCATCTAAAGCTGAGACAATGTGATTTGCCCAGGGTCATCGGTTTCCATGGCAGAGCAGGGATTTCAACCCTAGTCTCCTGAAGTCCTAGTTCAACAGTCAAACCACTACACCATGCCAGTTCTTATTTTAAATTACATCACTTTAATGGCCTTTGTTTTGTAATCCTCTAATATGGTTCTGTATTGTAATAGCTGCTGAGATTACATTGGTGCTTTTTCTTAGAGGCATTTTCCTAAAGCAGGGGTGAGTGAACTGTACGGGACTGTGGACCCATGCAATTTTGTTATTATGTCCTCTCTGTTCTGATCTCTAGGGACCATGGGAGAATTTTTTTACTTTAATATATTTTTAAATCAAAAACCCCCAAATTTTGCTATGTTTTTGGACCCTATAGGCTGTTTTACACATAACAGAGGCCTTTTTTCAAACAGGAAGTAGGCCAGAAGGCTGTGAGGAACATTTGTTTGCTTTTTTATTGCTAAATTTGGGGGGGTTATGTGGGTGACTCAAAATGGTTTGGAGGCATACGTGACTGCACCCCTGTTGTAAAGACAGAAATGGGATGCCTAGTATATACAGTCTTATAGTCTGTTTCTTTGCTTTAGCAGGGCTACTGAGCATCCCATACTGATCTCTGCTACAAATCACTTCCCTTCGCTAGGTTTGTCCATCCTATGTTACACTGTCCATATTCATCTTTTGCTGATGTTGGTATCATCAAACAGCAAAAGAAGCCACACAAATATTGCATAGTTCAAGACAAATCTAGGAATATAACAAACTATTTCCAGCTGCCTTTCCCAGTTTTAGGCACATGTGCTATTCTAACAACCATCTAAAATCTAAAAGAAACAGATTTGATATAGATAATTAGGTACCTCCTAAATGTTCCACAGTATATGCAAACTGCATTCAGATAATTCAGCCTTGTTTCAAAGAAGACATTGGTTATTTATTTATTTATTGGCTTTATACCCCGTCTTTATCCCAGGGTGGGATCCAAGGCCAAATCCAAGATTTCACCTTTACTTCATGTACCTAAATAATATATGATTTATTTGTACAACTTTCATGTACCTAAATAATATATGATTTGTTTGTGTTTCATGAAACTACTATTTAGGACAATGTTCTTTGTTCTGTTTGTTTGTACTGACATTGATGATGTTCCATGACATCAGACTGGATCATTTTCATCATAGCATGTAGATATATGCATCTAATGACGCACATTAGAAGACTGCTTTATTATAACTTTGATTTGCTGTGTTAATGCATTTTAGCATTTTTGAGTGGCTTAAACTCTTCATAGCTGTGTATTTATTCTATATTGATAATCTGTATTAAGTATGGTTCATTCTTTCTGTTCATTAAGAGTTTTTACTTTACAATTCCAGGTGCTGCTGTTTTTTCAAGCGAAGGAAAAGGAAAACTATTCAGCGTCACAAATGACTTTGGAAGACAGCAGATCATGGGGAATTACTTATGTGCTCATCTGCTATATTGTGATTAGTCATCTCTAGTGACCACATGTTTTTCTGGCACCCCTCTTTCAAAGAAGGTCCTCATACTTGCTTTGGTTTGGTGGTTCAACGAACTTTAATTTGGATTATCTCTCCTGGAAGCTTTAAAGCTGTATCAACACAAGTACTTATTTGATCACTAAGTTCCTGGACCAATATGGAAAAAATGCTGCTCTTTCCTCAGCAAACCCAAACTGTTCTAGAAAACATTAGCAGTGATTGGCTGCAGACCAGATATTTCATAAACCTGGCATGTGCTGCGATTGTTGTGATGCCATGTTGAAATCAGTTTATTTTTGAAAGAACAATGGGAATCAAAAGAGCTACTCAAGCATTTAAAATATATCTTGCTTGAAGATTTTGTCAATATGTGCATTGATTCCCCCCCCCCACCATTTCTTTGATGGTACTGCATTTACAAGTTGTCACCATTAAATCCTAAAAGAAATATGGTACAGTCACTGCTGTGTGGTACTAAAACAGAAGCAAGATGAGGTGTTATCTGATGGTTGAAGGCCTAATGCTGTGCTTTCTAGGGGAAGAGGTGATTCATTATCAGTAAAACCTGGATTTCAAAATCTGCTTTTGTTGTGCCTCTAAATAAGATGCAGTGTAAGTAGAAGTGGCAATAGTGCTTGTACAGAAATGCAAAAAGTTTGTATAATGCAAGCTGTGCTTCCAGTTATGTATGACACCAATGCTGAACTTCAACAGAAAGTTCTTTAGCATTTCTAAAACCTCACTACAAGATGATAACTGTGAACAGAGATTAGTAGATGGGGAAATCTGAAATTTTTCATTACATATTAATGATGAATGACAACTTTAAAGAGTGATCGTCTGGATGTGCCATGTAACAAATGCAGGTCTGTTTGTAAATTTGATATATAAAAAAGAAAGAAATGGAAATTGGTTGAATGTAATGCTGCATTGAATGAATGCTAGCTTGTAGTTCCTGATCACTGTTGGGGGTTTCTGGAACTTTCTTTCACTTTGGTGAAATATTACAACACTAAGAT
The DNA here is from genome assembly GCA_030847615.1 of Gambelia wislizenii. Taxonomy (NCBI): domain Eukaryota; kingdom Metazoa; phylum Chordata; class Lepidosauria; order Squamata; family Crotaphytidae; genus Gambelia; species Gambelia wislizenii. The sequence goes on along the minus strand of JAUMIR010000002.1, from coordinate 358,917,344 downwards.
ACAGCTGATAGGATTGGTCATGTACTTTCCCCATAGCTCCTTGAAGTGCCTGTATTGTGAACAACTAAACTGTTCAGTAAAAAAGGCAGCACTTTCCTGTTTTTCTTTTCCCCTCCCTCTAATTGCTTCATTTAAAGCCATAATGACAGAGGTGTGCTTTTGTCATGTTTAGCTGCCAGTATCATGATGAGCTGGAGTAAAAGAAAGAAAATGGCTAGACAGATTTGTTGACCAAAACTCAAATTGTGTATGACTTCTTTTTAAAAGAGCCTCCTAGAGCTAACTTTTAATAACTTTTGTCTATCAGTACATGCCTTTTGGCATACTTATTTATTTTTAATATCTTGTAGTAACATTCAAAATGTGTATTAAAATGGATAAATGCACACCTTTTGAAATCATTATTGCATTTCCAGGGAATTGTTTTGTAATTTATTCCCCCCCCCCTTAACAGCCAAAAGTGCAGTGCATTGTCTTTGAATTAAGTGCACATGTGAATACATTGTGCAAATCTGGTAATTGTTAGTCATTGTTGCTGTTAATGATTTTCGTAAATCTTTGCTCTAAAAGCTTGAACCTGGCCTATAAAAACAGAGAGTATATGACTTGGTCTAAAGTTTTCACTCTGCCTGTTTGCATTATTGATAATGTCTTAAATTCTCGGAGACTGGTTGTTATTTTTATTTGAGCTGAGAAGGTAGGTGGTTAGCTTGGCCATCCTAATGTGAACACTTTATTGTAGTGTTTGACCAAATTTCTTTTTCCATAATATTTGTAAATACACGCAGTATATTTCTTATCAATCACCTCTTTAGTTCCATTCTCAAGGTTTTCTTCAGCCTGTACAGCGTTTATACGATCTGAATTCCTTACACATAACAATGTGTATATTAATCCAGTTATGGACCTGAAGATTAAAAACTGTAAAACCTGTTTGTTTACTGGAAAGACCAGAATCTAGATGTTGCTATTCAGCAATATTTTAAGTGCTCCATTTTAATGCTAAGGAAGAACTATCCTCATCACACACAACTGGTCAATATTAAGTTGCATAATTACATTCAGGTTAAACCAACAATGTTTGCATTTATATGCTTTTTCCCTATCTAAACTAATAAAATCAACATTGCCTGAATGTCTGCATAATAAATCACACCCCTGTTTAAAAATATGTAACAGATGAAGAAGAAAAAAAAATAAAGGTAGTTTTTTTACTTCTGTCTCTCATCTTTTCAGTGGTATTGAACTGGTAGAAATAAGTGAAAGAGAGGTGGCTCCTTAGTTTTACATATCTATTTAGTGTTAACAGCTATAGTAACATTTAAAATATTAACAGATTTCAGAATATTATAGCACTGTGGTATTGAAATAGCGTTATGATATTGCAGAGACTGGATCTAAAATACTTCAGTGTTCTAACTTGAATTTATGATATTAACCTTAATATTGGGGGAGAAAACAAATATCTGATGTTCCTTGTGAAAAGGCTAGTAAAACATGCTGAATTTGCAATAGTATTGCTATATATAATGGGCTTGTGTTGATTTTATCATATGGTAGAAATAGAATAGCATCCAGTATTAGATGTATGTAATTATGAGGGCATTCCCTCATTCCAGTTAAAGTACAGACACTAAATGGCCTATGCCACTTTTCAGCAAATACTGGAACTAGTCTAGCTTTTGAAGTGTTTCCACTTACAATTTATCTATAGGGTTGCACAATTTTTTTCATCAAAGTGAATGTAGACCATTGCCCATGCATTGTGGCCTTCTTGTGCTTTCCTCTCAATCTTTAATGCTGATGAGTTGCTTTTGGCTTACTGAAGCACACACTATACCCATACTTAGTCAACAATGCATAAAATGTATGGATATTCTGTACTGAAATCCATTACTCAGGCAGTCTTTTATTTAGTTATAATGCTTTATTGATCTGGGAAATTTGTGCATGTGTGCATATGCATGCATATACAGTCCTCCATCCACATTGGCGGCTTTCCCACTCACGGTTCCACATATTCATGGTTTGCTGCTCTGGGGAGGGTATGGGGGGAAGTGGCAATGGGGCTTCTGCAGCTCCGTCACCACTTTTGTGAGGGCAGAGGGTGTGTGTGGGGGAGTGGCAATGGGGCTTCTTAAGCCCTGTTGCCACTTTCAGGAGGGTTGGGGGGAGGCCTGGTATTATTCGCGGATTTTTCACATTCGCGGGGTCTTCTGCACCTAACCCCCACAAATGTGAAGGGACAACTGTATACTGTTTTGTCATTCTTGCATGTGGAAGCATTTCTCTCTTGGATGGATTGATTGCTTTAAATTGCGGGTCGTAGGCAATGTAAGGCCTTTTCAGAAAATGAGGGAATACACTAAGACACAGTCAAGTAACTATGTAAGTTACTATTTTTTATAAGACAACTTTTCACTAAAAAAACATTTATGAGCAAAAAGAAAAACTTGGTCTTAAGAGTTGTCACGCTAGCCTGGGGGGGTTGTCTCTGCTTGGAAACCCCCAGAGCTAACTTCCCTCTAAGAGCAATCCTGAGATTCCTCTCTAAAGAGCTCTTCCTATAGGGCAAAACGCTGCCACCATCCAGCAAAGTCTTTCACCAGCCTGATAGGAGACTGGATAACCTGTGGAACTACTTGCAACTGTGGAACTATTACCACGCCACCTTCTGTATCCCAATGAGAAGAACTAATGTAGCAATGACCAAGAGATAAAGCGCGTGCAGGCATTGGCTTATTAGGAAAATTAGAAAAAGCTTATTTTATTTAAGCAAGGCTCAAGAGGTAAATCACTTCATGAAGAAAGCACTTCTTTCTTCAGGTTCAGACTTAGAGTTACAGAATAGTAAAGTATGCAGTTACATTCAGCCAAAGTGAAGAAAATAACATAAAAATTCCCTAATTGCAACTACTACACATCCAGAATGCAGTCTTCTGTTGGATTCAGAGGGACAGCTGGAGCCAGTTTAGATGTTCCAGCCTGGCCCAACAGCGTCCTCCATTGTTAAGTTCTTTGTCCTCTCATCTCTCCTTGGGATGCGAGATGCTTCTCCCAAGGTGCTCCTTTTGTCTCTCATGGTCTGACTCAAGCCATGTGCTCTACACAAAGGATTTATACCCTTTTTAAAATTATCAGTTTCAGAGTTGTGATTGGCAAGTCCTGTGTCTGGTTATCTGATGTCATAGCTGAGGTGACTCTGTGGAGGTGTTAACTTTCCTCCAGAGCTCCAGTTAACCCTTTATTTACCTGATAGTTGAGCTTGTAGATATGTGGTCGCTGAATTGCAGGATAATGGGAGATGTAGTCCTTGCAGAATGATGGGAGTGCCATCATGACAAGAGTGTTTCAGAATTATATAGGAGAAGTCCAAATCTTTTTTAGAAGGCAACTAGGACCTTCACAATATGTTGCTGTGAGAAGTGTTACTGTTTGGAGTGCCAGCCAATCCATTCCGTTTCTGGGATGCACTGTTCCATTCCCTTACTAGATTTTCCTTCTCCTGGCCCCATAATAAGTCAGCATTCTGTAAGCACTGAGCACACTCATTTCTCATTTTGGATTCCCTTCTTAGCATTCTGTCTGAAGCAGTGATGGGGTAGCTTGTTGCCTACCAGATGCTCCCATCAAGATTTAGCAGAACACACAGCTGTAGGCCTTCCATAACATGATTGTGGGTCAAGATGCATTGTTTGTAGAAAGAGAATTCCTATTCAGGGTTTCCAGATGTTGGTAGATGCATAAGGAAGGGAGGGATTAAATGAGAGTGCTAATCATTGCCCTTATGTGCTAGATTATTTTAATTATTTTAATCTGTAGATGCTAAGGCTTCTATCCTTCAGAAAATTGCCTTGCATGAAATGAGGGTGTGTATTTGGGGCTGTATAGCATGGAGAGAAACAAGCAATGGGAGACATAATGGAAATGCTGTGGAGAAAGTGGGCATGGAAAACTTTCCCCCCACATAATAGTAAAACCTAGAGCCATCTGCTGAAGCTAAATAGGAGAATCAGGACAAATAAATGGCAGTGCATCTTTACACAGTGCATCACTAAACTGTGTGATGTGCAATGGCTTTGAAAGAGAGGATGATGAGATTATCAATGGTTATTAATTATGATGACTATATATTCCTTCAGGTACCTGAGACAACAGTGTATCTTGCTGGAGAGCAGTTATATTCATAGCTTGTTTGTAGCTTTCCTTATAAAAACTGAGTGGGTTTTGAATAAATAGGCTTTGATCTGCTGGAGCATGACTATTATGATGTGAAGTTGACAGGAGGTGGAACTAATGTTTCTCTCCTATTTGTTTTAAAGTTAGCCATTCATATACATTACAAAAACAACACCAACTTTATCCAGTAGTAAGATGTGGCTATTTAAAATTATTATTTCCTTGTTGAAAAGTTCATTTCCCTCTTACTTTCTTCTGGTAGACACCTGAATAGGAAAAGAGAATATATGAAATCCAGTGATGGCAAATGGTGCCAAACCATTGGAAATATGTGGGAAATAGTTTTAAAATAGGCACAGGTTAATAGAAGGCTAAGGAAAATGATGAACACAGTGTAGACTGTAATGAATTAATCAACTACCTTGTGGCACCACTTGAGATCTGCTTCTTCCCCACTCCCTTTTTGCCTGAGACGTACTTTGGTTGGAGAGACCACAGGGTCAAGCTACCTTAGTAGCTAGTGGTGAATGGTGCTGTAGGGGATAATTGCACCAATCCATGGTAAGGAGCTTTAAGTGTGAAAAAGTGTTCAGCCAATAGAGCTAGTCCCAGTGCTGTTGTTGGTTTGTACACGTAACTGAAACTGCTCTACAGAAACACCACTGTAATTTTGCCATAGGCACAGCCATTTTAATGTTCAGTGCCAATTCTGTATTGTGCCATGACTTACATACTAAGGTATTCATGCAGCATCCTTTGGAAGAGGTGTATGTGTAAATAGGGAAATGAAGTGGTGGAAAGTTCCATCAGCTAGCAGAGTTCTTGTGTCCACAGAATGCAAATCTTGAATAGAGCCTTAAATGTTCTAAAACAAGATGGGAAGCACTTTATATTCCAGTTTTTGCACCTATAAATGGAAACTCCTGCCTTTGTGCTACTCTGTTGATAAAAATATATTTTGATTATTCTGAATATATTATTTGTATAGTATTCACTTGGATAAGCACTCCTGGAACCCAGAATTGAAGGTGGACATCTTGTGATAAATATTCTAGTTAATGCAAAAATCATATAGGCCAGGCTTTGAAAAGTCTTACTTTTCCATAACATACTGGGGTGGTTTGCAAAGAAGTAGGAAACAGCGTTAATGAAGGAAACTAACCATTTTGCTGTCTGAGAAATCGATCAATAGAAAATGGGAGGATAATCCCTTTTAACATATTGGGAGAGCAATTGCATGGAGCTAAATCCTAACTAGAATAGACCCACTGAATCAATGTAACGCACATAAATTGTGATTCACCAAGTTCATGCTGATTCAGTGATGGTATTATACTCTGTTTGGGACTTATAATTGCATTTAGGCCACTGTGGCTAAGTTATGTATTAGATGTCCTGCACACAATGTTCTAGCTTCTTTTGTTTATTAAATAAAGTATAGCTTAGTTGCAAATGCATAAATAGGCACATGAAAAGCTTGTGAACATTTATCTATTTTTTTTTTTGAGCCAGCTAAAATGTTGCTGTCAAGATGGCAAGGGCAAAGGATCTGTCCAGATCTCTAGGATTTGCAGATAAATAGATAATTACATTTGCATATCTGGTGCTGTCTTCAGGACTGAAAAACAGTGGTGGCTGGTATCTTTCCTGCCAGTGGGTTAGTGAATCCATTTTGGATGTAGTCTGAACTTTAAAGAAGCTATCCTAGATGCTGAACCTATTTTGGATATTGTTTTTAACACTTTCAATAATTCCAGTAAAGTTCAGACTAAGACTCAGAGCACATTCACCTCACTAACATGACAGCCACCCACTACCACTGCTGACAGAAATAAAATAACAAAGGAGAAGAACTACATGGGAACTTTAATGAAATTGATAATTTATTTACTTTTCGGTAGATGCCACCTGTTTTTTTGTTCTGGACAATGTACAGGTTTCAGTAGTATTGTTCCACTACAGGTGATTCACTGGATTCATGGCATATTTCATGCATTTAACAGAAAAATTGACTTGATACATAATAGCCCAAGCTCCCCTAAACATAACTGTTGCATTTTCTTGCTGTCCAAACTTTTCTTTTTTGTAAAGATGCTCTAAAAATGTGTTGGGCAAATTGAATACTGAATATTCTGAGGCATAGCTGTATTGAGGGCATTGCAACTGCACTATAGCATCCTTTACACTGGAGGTGTGATGCATAAATAACCACGTGTTAATTAGTGATGTGGTCAGCCCCTAGAATTGCATGATTTCTGATTCCAGTATGTTCTGGAAGAAGTTAGTTTTAACTTTGTATTTTTATTATCAGTTCCTGGAATTGAAGGTCTTCACTCCTAATTTGAACAAGTCTATGGAATAGCTGTAACTATGAAGACAGTGCTTCTAATCATAGACTGTATAAAATGTAAAGTAGTTGCAATGAGACTTTAAATTAAATAAATGTGTTTATAACCTAAATGATGCTTTAAATCTTTAGGTTGTTTAGAACATCCATATATGGTAATGGTAATGGAGGAAGAGGAGGAGAAAGAAGACAACAATCGAAGGATGCAGATTTCCACACAAAATGATTGAAGAAACACTGAGTTGCCCTATCAGTACCAGTATGCTGAGGATACTAAACTATCTCTCTTTTCCATGTAACTCTACGAAAGCTGTTTCAATACTAAACAAATATCTTGTCAGTAATGGAAGGGTTGAGGGCAAGCAAACTGAAGCATCTTCTTCGTGGTCTCTGTGAATCACACAGCTGGGTTACTCCTGCGCCGAGCATCGGAACCTTCTAGAAACGCTAGGCAGAATATGCTTTGATACATTTTTGGCGGTAACTCCACCCACCCTAACGGTCCCTTATAAGGGCTTCCCGCCTAAATCCCCTCAGTTCCTTTCTTTCTGCCGCGTTAGCAGCTAAAGGAACCTCTTTGCGCTAGGTGTTTTTGTCTCTACTTAATCTGGTTTGACTTGGCTTTGGCTTTCCGACAACGGTTTTCACTTTCTCCTATTGATTTGGTATTCGGCTTCTGATCATCCTGGTTCTGACCCTTTTCTTCTGGCCCTGACTACGATTTTGTCTCACTCCTTCGGCTTTGGCATTACCTCGGATTTTCCTATTGACCTCGGACTGGTTTGACTACGATTTCTCCTTCTGCGATTATTATTGTTGTTGTTGATATTGAAAATGTCTGGCGAGGGTGCCTTTAAGCGATGTGTTATTTGCCAAGCAAAGTTCCCAAGTGCGGATGGGCATTCCTGCTGTTTAATCTGTTTGGGAGAGGCTCAATGTTGATGCATGTGTCCATTGTAAGGCGTTTACACCGCAGGCCCGGAAACATCGGCTCTCCTGCCTGAAGTCTTTCCGTTATGAAAAGGCACTGCTCCCTGGTTCTGTTCCAGCTTCGACTTCTGTTTCGGCTCCTCCTCCCGAGCCTCGAGGCCGTGAGCGATCTCGGTCTCCTCCGTCCTCTGGGCAAAAGCGTCGTCGGTCCTGGAGTCCGTCTAGGCGCCGTTCCACCGCGTCTGATCCTGAGGCCCTGCATTCCTCACGTCGGCATGCATCGTCGGATTCAACTCGCGACCACTCGACACCGGTTCGAGAACCAGTCCCTTCGACATCAAAAGAGGCCCGTAGAGAGAAGGCCCTGTCCACCGCCGAAACCCGACCGCCTGTTGCCACTTCTTCATCCTCCCAGCCGTTGAAGAAGGAGAAGCACCTCTCCAAACATGATACTGGCAGAGCTAAAGACAAGGCAAAAAAATCTAAGCCTCTAGAGCATGTCGCCCCGGAGGTCCCCCCTCGTCAGGCGTTGGAGCCCGAAGACACATTTGTGCACCCATTGCCGCTCACCACCACTGGAAAATCCAAACCTCAACACTCATGCACCCCGTCAGGTTCACTCAAGGTTGTGACAGTGGAGCTTCCGTCTGAAATGGATACTCCGAGGCCCCCTGTCCGCATTGAGTCATCCCCGGCTCTGGTCGTGTCACGGGCTCAACTGCTTGAAAGTCACTCTTCAGATGTCAATGTGGAGATTCTTGAGTCCGAAGAGATGCCTCGAGGCCAGGTTCCTCCCATCAGAGATGATGTCCCCGCTTACCCTGCATATGACCTGGCCTGATCCATTTGCAGAGCAGGTCTCGGGTTGCCGTCAGGATCGCAGGTTTTCACACCGAGGGGTGAGGCAATCGATACAGCACTCATGGGCCACTCCATTGCTCGATCTCCATGCCCTGCTATTTTGGATGTCGCGACTAAGAAGGATGCCGTAATCCAGGTCTCCCCTGTTGAGCACTGCCCTTTGCCTCGTACCCCTCCAACCCCGCAGCCTCGTTCCCCCACACCGTCACGGGCCCGTAGTCCCTCACCGGAAGGATCAACCTCATCCTCTGCCACTTCTTGGGACCTCTATAGACCTTATATGCCCTCTCCAAGGACCGAGCTGATTGATGATGAATCCACCTCGACAACTGACGACGTTCGTGGCTTTGGGGAACAGATGGTCCGAATGTCACATGCCCTCGACTTGAAATTAGAGGACCGAGCAACTGATCCTGTGGATCCAATCTTCCAAAGGATCCAATCAAACGCGCCTCCGTCGGCTACCATCTCAGTGCTGCCTTCTCTGCTCAAACAGGCACAGGGGTCCTGGGAGAACCCGTCTTCAATCCAGTCGACGTCTAAGAAAATAGACCGACTGTACTGAGTTGGGGAGACCATGCGGATTGGTTCCAGAATCACCCGAGGCCGAACTCTGTGGTTGTCAAGGTTGCCCAGAATAAAAAGCAACACAGACCCCTATCTTCGCCACCGGACCCCGAAGGCAGAAAGCTCGATATCGTCAGGAAGAAGATATATTCAGCGGCCGCCCTGAGCTTCCATGTGGCCAATTATTCCTCCTGCATGGGAGCATATCAGCAGGTCTTGTGGGAAAGCTTGAGCCCCCTTTTACATGACCTCCCAGAGGAACGGCGCAGGATGGCAGAAGCCATTTAGTCAGAGGCCCTGTCCCTTGCAGGACTCCAGATGAACTCGGCTCGGCATGTGGAGGACTGCACAGCGAAAACCATTGCTGGTTCTGTAGCGCTCCGTCGACATGCATGGCTGTGCTCTCCGGGCCTTACACCGCAGGCATCGGCCACCATTGAAGATTTACCCTTCGACGTATCTGGCTTATTCAATGGGTCCACCGACGAGAAGTTAGAGTTCACCCAAAAGATGAGGACCACTGCCAGGAAATATGGTATGGGCTCCACCTCCCCGTACCATCCTAGAAGCAGGTACTCCTGTCAAGTCCCATCTTGAGGCCAACAGTTCCAACGAGGGTACTCTGGTCAGGTATACCATAGATCATGGTTTGCTCCTTCTACCTCTCCGGTCTCATCGGTGAAGAGCCAAGGCTCGGGTTTGAGGTACCGCCAGCCATCCCGACAGAGATCCAGGGATCAGGGCCAGAAGAAATTTTAAATCCCCCTTTTTGATGCTTTTTCTGTTTCTCCTTAGACACCTCTCTTCGGGGATTGACTGTCCAACTTCCAAGATGCCTGGTCTTCTATAACTTCAGACCGCTGGGTGCTTCAAATCATCCAGACAGGCTATTGGATAGAGTTCGACACTCTGCCTCCGACGGGACGGGTTCGATCAACACCGCCCTCCCCTCCCCTCCTCAAGGAGGTGCAGACCCTGTTTTGGGTTGCTGCTCCTAGATTATGGAACTGAACATTCAGTTGTGTTCTTCTCTGTTCTCTTTTTGCCAGTAGGCAAAGACCTTATTAAAACCAGACTTCAGCTTTTAACTGGTTGGGACAGAAGGATGTTCAGTAGGTGTGCTGTGTTTTTAATATGTAATATATGTTGAATATGTTGTAGTTTTGAATTAATGTTTGAATTGATTGCTTACTCTTTTCTAAACATTTTGTACTACAAATCATTTTAACTGTCTTAACTTACATTGTAAGCTGCTTTGGGTCCTATATTGAGAGAAATAATATTCATATTATTTTTATTTATTTTATATAATTAATTAATTAGTATGACACAGCTTGAAAGCACAGAGCTTTCATTGACCTTAGTATTTCTGAAACAACGGGAAATACTGAGTCCAATAGCAATAATATACTAAGCCAACGGGTGGTGAAATTGTCCAGTCACACTTTGTGTTAAACATTAATAACTAAAAATACCGACAGTGAAATGAAATAGGGTATCATAGAAATGTGGCCTCATCTTTACAATTATAAAACACTTTAAGGCAAGCTTTGATATATAAAAGTGGTCAGGCCAATTTCATTGCAAGAGATTGAAACATCTTAAAGCAATGAAGGTGTTATATGTGCACTTCACGAACTTTGGTTTCCACAAGGTTTTGGAGACTGTTTTGCACAACTAACTTGCCCTGAAAATCTGCTCATTTGTCATGATGTCATCAGCATCACACATACAGATATACTACTTTGATTAATTTTGTTACAGTTTTTTATATCAAATTTCAGTACTTCATTCAAAAGTAAAATGTTTTGCACACGTCGTTCTAGTATGTGTCACCAATCTAGTCCAGGGTGGGCAACTTAAGGCCCTCCAGATATTGTTGGACTGCAGTTCCCATTGGCTTTATCTAGCATAGCCAGTGGTGAAGGATGATGGGAATTTCAATCTAACATTAGAGGGCCATTTGTGTAAATTTGATCTAGTCTCTGATGTCTTGTTTATAAGTTATGATGTCTCAACATAACTTTAAAAAGTTTTATCCTAACACCACTGTGAATGTTTTGCTTATCAGTAACAGTTATATTGCTAGTGAAATCGATTCCCCACCATCCCACAACATCCCCTCCCTACCGCATTTGCTTTGGAGTGTAAGATGCAGTCAGAAGGGGAAGATCTTCTTTGTGGTCTCTGTGAATCACACAGTTGGGTTTATTCCTGCGCCTGTGCAGTGCATATGGAATCTTCTAGTATCGCTAGGCAGAATGTGCATAGATACATTTTGGCAGTAACTCCGCCCACACTTAACGGTCCCTTAAAATGCTTTCCCACCTAAATGCCCTCAGTTCCTTTTTTTCCGCCGCACTAGCAGCTTGAAAGGAACCTTCATTGCTTGCAACTTTCGTTTTCGATTCTGATTCGGACTGATTTTTTACTTCGTCTCTTTCTCTACCCTTTGGCTGTTGTTTGATATTACTGGCTTGACTCTGATTCTCCTGACTACGATCTTCGTGCTCCTTTGGCTGTGGTAACGCTCTCTGATTTCTAGTTTCACCTGGACTGTTCTGACTTCGTTTTCGATTGTCCCCATGGCTTCTAAATTAGGCTTTAAGAGATGTGTGGTTTGCCAGGCAAAATTGCCCAGCTCAGATGGCCATTCTCAGTGTCTCATTTGTTTGGGCGAGGCCCACAATGTGGATGCCTGTGTGCATTGTCGGGCCTTCACCCCTCAGGCGAGGAAACATCGCACCTCTCGCCTTAAGTCATTTCTCTATGAAAAGGCCCTTATTCTGTCTGTGGCTTCAACTCCAGCTTTGGGACAGGGGACACCCCTTCATCAACGGGAGAGTTCCCCTTCATCCAAGTCTGCGCATTCTCCACCTGCCAAGCTTCGCCACTCTCGTCCTTGGTGCCGTCGTTCTGTGGCATCTGATCCTGAGGCTGTGCTGCATTCGCACAAGCATGCCGCTAGGTCGACCCTGGCTGGGGACTGCCCCTCATCGGATTCGGTGGCCATTGGATCCAAGGATCTCCCTCAGGATCGAGCAGGCTCTAAGGATTGTGGTCAGGACCGAGAGCCATCTACGTCTTCTAAGGGCAAAGTCCCTAAGAAGAATAAAGTGAAATGCGCCCACATTGATGAGAAGCCAAAGGAACCACCCCGGGCTCAAGAGTCCTTGGCATCGACTCCGCAGGCCCCTACTGCTCCTCCACACCAACCTACAGCACGACCTTTGGCGTCGCCTCAGGATTGAGGTGTCAAAACCAAGCAGCTTCACTCCAGAGCTCCTACTCCCAACTCCTTCGTTGGAAATAGTTGAGGTCAAAGGGGGCTCAGCAGAAGAAGCAGAGGGTTCCCCATGGGCTCGTGGCCCCTCTCCTGCGCTGCTGGTCTTGAGGTCGGAGTTGTTCCGTGACTCGGCTGCTGCCAAGGAGCCACAGGATAAACCCCGGCCCTCCACCTCCAGGATTCAGGAGGATGAACCGGCCTATGGTGCGTATGACCTGGCTAGGTCTGTTTTCACGGCCCCCTTGGCGGTACACTTGAGAGCCGAGGTGACTGGCGAGAGTGCCTTCCATTTGACCACTGAGGCTGCAACGCGCCAAACCCTGCTTCTGTCTCCACCGCACATTTCCTTCCATGGGATGGAAAAGGATGCCCTCTCATTCAGAGAGCCATCAAGACCGGTGTTTAAGGATGCTTCCTGTCAGGCTTCTCCATCTCCATCCCGACCTCTACCTCCATTACCTCCAGCACCAGGACTACCCACTCCACCACCACATATGGCATCTTTCCATTGGGGTCACCGTTCTCCATCACCTTCATCTGACTCCTCTTCCTCCTCTGAGTCTTCTGTGGAGTACTTGCCCTTCATTCCATCGCCTCAACCTGACCTGCTGGACGAGGACTCCTCGCCCACAGACAACATTCGGTCCTTCGCTGAACAGATAGTCCATATGTCACATGCGCTGGACTTAATGGTGACAGAGAGGGAGTCGGAACCGGTTGACCCCATATCACAATGCCTCAAGTCTCGGGCTCCACCAGCGGCTCATATACCAGTGCTGCCGTCCCTCTTGAAGTTGACCCACAATTCATGGGAGAATCCATCATCCATCCCGTCAACTTCAAAGAGAATCGACAGACTTTACAAGGTGGCTGGAGAGGGCATTGATTGGCTGCAAGAGCACCCAAAGCCCAACTCAGTTGTGGTGGAGGTAGCCCAACCTCGGAGGCAGCGTCGGGCACAGTCTACTCCTTCAGACCCTGAAGGAAGGAAGCTAGACATCATGGGTAAGAAGCTGTATTCGGCTGCTGGGCTCAGCTTCCTAATCGCTAATTACTCGGCCTGCATGGGCGCTTATCAGCAGGTGTTGTGGGAGCGGATGCTACCGCTGATCCAGGACTTGCCCAGTGAGCGCCGGAGACTTGCTGAGGCCATCCAGACAGAGGCTCAGCTGTTGACAGGGCAACAGCTGAACTCGTTGAGGCATGTCGCCGATTGCACTGCTAAAACAGTGGCAGGCTCCAGCGCCCTACGAAGGCATGCCTGGCTAAGCTCTTCAGGGCTCTCCACTCAGGCAGCTGCCACGATCAAGGACATGCCCTTCGATAGCTCCGGCCTCTTCAATGCGGCAACGGATGAGAAGCTGGAGTTTATGCAGAAGATGAGGACCACCGCACGGAAGTACGGTATGCCATTGACCTCATCTTCTGCCTATCGCCCCAGATACCGTTTGGGCTGGCATGTCTCTTCTTACAGCCAATCTTATAGAAGGAGTAGCACCCCGCAATTGACCAGACGATCCCAGTTCCAACAACCGATATCTTCCGCCTCATCGGTGAGGAGTCAGGGATCCACCTCCCGGTACCGTCTGCCATCCAAACAGCGATCCAAGGATCAAGGCAGAAGGAGGTTTTGAATTTCCCATTCTTATGTTGATATTTACCTTCTCTTTAAGACCCCCCTGTTTGGAGACCACCTATCATTATTCCAGGATGCCTGGTCCTCGATAACATTGGACCGCTGGGTACTACAGAATGGATAACAGGGCTACTGGATCAAATTTGACGAATTGCCTCCAACAGGTCGAATCCGTATCACGCCGCCCTCCCCTCCTCTCATCGAGGTTCAAACTCTACTTCATAAAGGGGCCATCGAACCTGTGAGTGCCGAGCATCGTCACCACTGCTTCTTTTCGAAGTACTTTCTCGTACCGAAGAAGGACGGTGGCCTGCGTCCTATCCTTGACCTCAGGGGGGTGAACTGGTAAACCACCCTAGCTGTTATCCTACCTCTTCTTCAACGAGGAGATTGGTTTGCATCCATAGATCTCAAGAATGCCTATTTCCACATCGGGATCCACCCTTCACACAGGAGGTTACTAGCATTTCAGATCAGGGATGACACGTACCAGTTCCTTGTTCTTCTGTTCGGACTCTCCACAGCACCAAGGGTCTTCACGAAGTGCATGGTGGCAGTGGCAGCCTTTCTTCGACAACACGGGGTCATTGTCTTCCCTTACATAAGACGATTGGCTGCTTGTGGTGACTTCAAAGGCCCAGCTCGAGAAGGACATTGTCTTTACCCTAGATGCGTTACACGCCCTGGGACTTGTTGTCAATATCGAAAAATCTCAGCTGAACCCTGCTCAGTCCATCCAGTTCATTGGAGCTCGGCTGGACTGTCTCTGCGGCAGCGTACCTGCCCGACGATCAGTTTGACACCCTTAGATCCTTGATTCACCACTGCTGACGATCACGCCGGGTTCAAGCGCACGATGTCTGAGTCCTTCTCAGGCACATGGCAGCAACCACTTCGGTTACTCGTCTGTCCAGACTGCCGTTCCGACCGCTCCAGTTTTGGTTTCTAAGCATCTTTGACCATCTACAGGATTCTCCCAGGAAACTCCTTACAATGCCCTGCTCTGTCCAACGCTCTCTCGACTGGTGGCTTGTACCACAGAATGTCCTCTCCGGTCTTCCCTTCAACCCCCCTCAACCGAATGTCTCCCTCACGACGGATGCGTCTCTACTTGGATGGGGGGCCCACCTGGGCTGTCACAAGATCCAGAGTTTGTGGAGCAGCGAAGGAAAGTTACACAACGTTCTGGAGCTCTTGGCCGTCCAGAAAGCTCTTCGAGCCTTCGAGGTGCTGGTCCGGAACAGAACTGTCCTTCTCATCATGGACAACACCTCTGTGATGTACTACCTGAACAAGCAAGGGGGTACCAGGTCTCCTCAGTTGCTCCAACTCACTCTGCAGATCTGGGACTGGTGTGTGGAAAGGAACATCTTCCTGCAGTCCATCCATCCCCCGGGGAGGAGAATATTCTTGCAAACGGACTGAGCCATTCCAATACCAACATACATGAGTGGATGCTTCACTGACAAGTGGTAGATCTCTTCCGTCGTTGGGGGACTCCTCTGATAAACGTCTTCACAACTGCCCAGAACAGACAGTGCGACCAATTCTGCTCCAGGGTATGGCACAAGGACTCGAAGGGGGACGCGTTCCTGTTCCAATGGAATAGACCATTTCTGTACCTCTTCCCTCCAATCCCGTTGTTGGCAAGGGTCGTCGCCAAACTTTGTCAGGATCGGGCGAACGCGATCCTCATCACACTGTGGTGGCCCTGACAACCGTGGTTCACTCCACTGCTACTCCTGCCCGAGAGGCGCTTTCTCCACCTCCCAGGCCGACCAGACCTGCTCACCATTCAGCAAGGCAGGATGAGACACCCCAACCTCGACTCACTCGGCCTGACAGCTTGGAGGATTCGGCCGTGAACCCATGACCACCTCATGCTGCCTCTCCTTCTGCTTTGCCTCAAGAGGTTCAGGTGATTGTTGATGATGCTAGGAAGCCCTCCACTCGGAAAGCCTACCTGTACAAGTGAAACCAGTTTGAGAAGTTCCTAGCAGACAAGGGATCAGACCTCGAGTCCTGTTCGATATCGATGATCTTTCAATTTCTTCTCGACCTATCGAGAGCAGGACTCTCGACTTCGTCTCTCCGGGGCTACCTAGCAGCTATCTCCAGGCTCAGAATCAACCTTCTCCTTTCCAGGATCCGATAGTGAAGAAATTCTTGAAAGGTTATGTTAATCTCCATCCTCCAGTACTCGATCCCGTGCCGACCTGGAGCCTTGAACTCGTCCTCTCTCAATTAGTGAGACGACCCTTTGAACCCATGGCTTCGACCGACCTCCGGCTACTGACTTGGAAGACTGCCTTCCTGGTTGCCATCACCTCAGTTCGTCGGGCTGGAGAACTCTGTGCCCTTCGGTCGGACCCTCCATATACCTGCTTTCACAAGCACAAGGTAGTCTTGAGACCGGACATTTCCTTTCTTCCTAAAGTGGACTCCAGTTTCCACCTTAACCAGCCCATCGTCTTACTGGCCTTGATGCAGGACCTGAAGGACGAATTTGAGCGTACCCTCTACACCATGGGTGTGCGGAGGGCACTCGCTTTCTACATACAACGGACTGCTCCATTCCGACAATCACCCCAGCTTTTCGTCTCCTATGCTGACTCTAAGCGGGGTGCACTGATCTCTTCGCAGCATCTCTCGAAGTGGGTGACGTCGACCATCGCTCTCTGCTATGAACTGGCTAAGAAGCCGCTGCCTCCTCGAATTCATGGACATTCTACGAGAGCTGTCTCCAACTTTGACTGCGTTCCTCTCTGGGGTTGCCCCTAGAGGAAGTCTGCCATGCTGCGACATGGTCTTCACCATTGACATTTATTTCACACTACAGACTGGACTCTTGTTCCAGAAACGAGGCTGCATTTGGGAGGGTAGTGCATGTTGATCTTTTCCCATGCTGAAATGCTATTCTATTTTATATTGACCTAATTAGTATTTGCGGATTGTGCAAAAAAAGAAAGAAAGAAAGAAAGAAAGAAAGGGAGGAAAAGGTAGAGAAATCCCTTTAAAAGCTAATGTGAGGGGTCCTCGTCTAATGATGTACAGGACATCTCCTCCTCCAGTGGGGAAGCTTGCTAATCTACCCAACTGTGTGATTCACAGAGACCACGAAGAAGATGGACAGGTTGCTTACCTGTAACCATAGATCTTCGAGTGGTTTTCTGTGAATTCACACAGACCCGCCCATCCTCCCCTCTATGTCCTGCTGATGCATATATGCTTAATGTTCCTGATGCTGCTGATTGCGGCATCATTCAAGGAACTGAGGGGATTTAGGCGGGAGAGCCTTTTAAGGGACCGTTAGTGTGGGCGGAGTTCCCGCCAAAAATGTATCTATCCACGTTCTGCCTAGCGATACTAGAAGATTCCATATGCACTGTGCAGGCGCAGAAATAAACCCAACTGTGTGAATTCACAGAAGACCACTCGAAGATCTATGGTTACAGGTAAGCAACCTGTCCTTCTGTTATGAGGAAAAAATTTTATCATGTAATCCTAGTTCTGCCATTTTAAATGCCCTAAAAGCACCAGATCTCATCTGATCCTCCCCAAGGAGGAAAAATGAAAGGTGTTTAAAGGAACCCGTATGGATGTTTAAAGAACTTTCAACTGAGCTAAGACTTAAAAGGAACATGTACAAGAAATGGAAAAAGGGAGAAATCACCGAAGAAGAATTCAAACAAATAGCCAGCTTGTGTAGGGGGAAATCAGAAAAGCAAAAGCACAGTTGGAGCTTGGGCTTGCTAGAAAGGTTAAAAACAATAAAAAGGTATTTTATGGATATGTCCTCAGCAAAAGAAAACAAGGAAGTGGTAGTAGGGGAGAAGGTAGTGAAATGCTAACGGGACAGAGAAAAAGCAGAGCTACTCAACACCTTTGCCTCAGTCTTCTCCCAAAAGGAGAACAGTGCTCAACCTGGAGAAATTGGAGCAGATGATGCAGTCGGGGAAATGTAGCATAGAATAGATAATGAGGTTGTTCAGGAATACCTGGCCAATATAAATGAATTCAAGTCTCCAGGGCTAGATGAACTACACTTGCCCCTTCATCTTCATTGGGGCTTGGTTCCAGGACCCCCGTGGGTACCAAAATCCGTGAATACTCAAGTCCTATTATATGCAATGGCACAACAAAATGGTGTCCCTTATATAAAATGGCAAAATCAAGGTTTGCTTTTGGGATTATTATTTTTAAAGAATATTTTCAAGCCGTGAATACTTAAATCCATGGATACCAAATCCATTGATATAGAGGGACAGCTGTACATCCAAGGGTACTAAAAGAACTGGCAGAAGTAATCTCAGAACCACTGGCAATAATCTTTGAGAAATCCTGAAGAACAGGAGAGGTCCCAGCAGACTGGAAGAGGGCAAATGGCCCATCTTTAAAAAGTGGGGGGGGGGAGAGAAGACCCAAATAATTATCGCCCAATCAGCCTGACATCAATACTAGGGAAGATTCTAGAGCAGATCATTAAACAGACAGTCTGTAAGCACTTAGAAAGGAATGCTGTGATCACTAAAAGTCAACATGAGTTTTTGAAAAACAAGTCCCGCCAGACTACTCTTATTTCTTTTTTTGATAGAGTTACATACTTGGTAGATGAAGGTAATGCTGTGGATGTAGTGCATCTTGATTTCAGTAAGGCCTTTGACAAGCCCCCCATGATATTCTTGCAAAAAAGTTAGTAACATGCGGGCTAGACAAGGCAACTGTTAGGTGAATTTGTAATTGGCTGATGGGCCAAATCCAAACCGTAGTCACCAATGGCTCCTCTTCATCCTGGAGAGAAGTGACTAGTGTGGTGCCACAGGGTTCTGCCCTGGGCCAAGTGCTATTCAACATCTTTATCAATAACCTGGATGAGGGAATAGAGGGCATGCTTATCAAGTTTGCAGATAACACCAAATTAGGAGGGGTAGCTAATATCCCAGAGGACAGGATCAGAATCCAAAATGACCTTAACAGATAAGAAACCTGGGCCAAAACTAACAAAATGACTTTTCAGTAGGGAGAAATGTAGGATACTACACTTGGGCAGTAAAAATGAAATGCACAGGTATGGGATGGATGGCAGTACATGCGAAAGGGATCTAGGAGTCTTAGTGGACCACAAACTGAACATGAGTCAGCAGTGTGATACAGCAGTTTAAAAAGCCAATGCGATTCCTAGGCTGCATCAATAGGAGTATAGTGTCTAGATCAAGGGAAGTAATAGTGCCACTCTATTCTGCTTTGGTTAGACTGCACCTGGAATACTGTGTCCAGTTCTGGGCACAACAGTTCCAGAAGGATATGGACAAGTTTGAACGTGTCCAGAGGAGGGTGACCAAAATGGTAGGTCTGGAAGCCCTGCCCTATGAGGAGCAGCTTAGAGAGTTGGGTATGTTTAGCCTGGGGAAGAGGAGGTTAAGAGGTGACATAGCCATGTTTAAATATTTGAAGGGATGTTACTGAGGATGGAGCAAGCTTGTTTTCTGCGACTCCAGAGACTAGAACATGGAACAACGGACTCAAACTACAGGAAAAGAGATTCCATTTAAAAATTAGGTAGCACTTCCTGACAGAGCTGCTCGGCAATGGAATACACTGCCTAGTAGTGTGGTCGAATCTCCTTCTTTGGAGGTTTTTAAACAGAGGCTGGATGGCCATCTGTCGGGAATGCTTTGATTGTTCATTCCTGCATGGTAGGGGGTTGGACTGGGTGGCCCTTGTGGTCTCTTCCAACTCTGATTCTATGATCTTGGAAGCTGAGCAGGGCCAGCCCTGGTTAGTGCTTGAATGAGAGACTGCCAATGAATACCAGGTGCTATCTCTGGCTTTTCTTCGCAAACGAAGATTCAGGAAGGACTCATCCCACGCTTTCTGCAAGTGCGCTAATGACTAAAAAGGCCAATCCGAGATAAACAAGTCCGGTTGCAAAAAGCACAGCAGAAGGTCTCCTTGGGTGAGGTTTTTGGGTTGTGATTCTTTCTGCGTTGTCATTTCTCTTCAAGACTTGTTCGTCGTGAGTTCTCAAATAAGGCTGCAGCATTGTGGATAGTGCGTCTCCATGCCTCCCGATGTGAGGCCAGGGCGGACCACTGTTGGTGATCAATTTGGCCAAGCCTGAGATGTTTCAGGGAGTCTTTGTATCGCTTTTTTGGAGCGCCCCTCTTACGCTGACCTGTGGTGAGTTCACCATAGAGTACTATTTTGGGGAGGCGATGGTCCTCCATCCTAGAAACGTGTCCTGCCCAGCGCAGCTGTGTTCTCAATATCATGGCCTCAATGCTGGTGATCCCTGCTTGCTCAAGGACAGCAACATTCGTCACATAGTCAGTCCAGTGTATATTTAGGATTGTGCGTAGACAGCGCTGATGAAAGCGCTCGAGTCGTAGGTGGTGGCGATAGGTGACCCATGTTTCAGATCCATAAAGGAGGATGGACAGTACGATGGCTCTATACACAGTGATTTTTGTACTTTGCCTCAGGTGTTTATTGCTCCAGACTCTTTTGTGAAGTCTTCCAAATGCACTATATGCCTTTGCTAATCTGTGATCGATCTCTTTGTCAATCTCGGCATCTGAGGAGATGATGCTTCCCAGGTGCTATAAGCTTATTTCAAAGGAAGAAACTGGCAAAACTACCTCTAAGGATTCATTGCCTAAGAAAGCTCTATGAAATTCATGAGGTTGCCATAAGCTGACAGGCAACTTGAAGGCACACACACAGTCCAAGTTCTTCTCCAAGATCCGATAACACACCTAAAATGTGTTTCACTATTGATCAGGATTAATAAGGGTTTCCTGTGATGCAGCTGTTGGTGAGGTGTTTCACCTCAGAGGTTTAGTTCATGAACACTCCCAAAATATATACATGTGGGCTATATATATTTATAAATAGTATGTGATGGGGATGTTGTAGTCTAGCTCTCCTGGCATAATTTGGAGGATGCTTTACATTTTTGAAAGCATACCGGTACACAGATCAACTGCACTGAGCTGGTGTAGTCCAGCAGTGTGATCTTCTGATAGTGTCCAAAAAATTCAGACTAGTGTGTATGTTTCCAGATGTCTATATATAGTTATAACCAGTGGCTGTCCAAAATGAGTATTTCTCTAGGGAATGCTGTACATTTTATTTTGTAGGGATGACCTGTGAAGAGGGAAGGGGCATGAAACCCAGGAGTCTAAAATTATAGGAACAAACATATGTACTAAAGCTAACTCTTAACATGGAAGAGCAAGCAGGGAGTGGTTCATAAAATCAATATACATCAGATGATACAAAATGAACAAAGTTGGCACAAGAGATAAGGCTAAGGCACAAAGTGTATGTCAAAATGGGAGGTAACCTTATGTATCCCCTCACCCCAGTCCAGTCATTTAGTACATAATCATTTGCTGTTCCTTGAAAGCTCAAGGTATTTCAAAGTGAACACCTTCCTTTGGCAGCTAAGCATTGATCCGGGTTCAAGTTTAAGAGTTTAGAATGTAAGTAAGTTTTCCCCTTCTTTCCCACCTTAATTCTGAATTATACATTTGCAGTGATACAACAATACCCAAGAAAAGATGGGAATCCATGTCAGGGAAGGCTGGTTTATAGTGCATAAGAATGCCTATGTACTGAAATGCCTCTGGCATGAGATTGAAGTCTCATAGTCATAGAATCATAGAGCTGGAAGGAACTTCATGGCCCATTGAGTTCAACCCTCTGCTCAGTGCAGAATCTTCAGCTAAAGCATCCTGAAGGGGTAACTGTCCCGGCTATTTTTCAAGATGTCCAGAGAAGGAGTCCCCACCACCTCTCTAGGCAATTGGAATCCACTCACTTGTAACTTCAAACCATTAGATCTAGTTTTACCCTCTGGAGCAGCAGAGAACAGGCCTGCCCCCTCCTCTGTGGCAGCTCTTGAGATATTTAAAAGGTTCAATCCTGTTATTCCTCAGTCTTCTCTTCACCACGTTGGACTTGCCCAGCTCCTTCAACCTTTCCTCATATGTTGTATTCTCCAAACCTCTTATCATTCTTGTTGCCCTTCCCTGAACTTGCTACAACTTATCTATTCTTTTTAAATGAGGCAAACAGAACTGAATGCAGTACTCCAGATGAGGCCTGACCAGCCCAGAATCTATGGAACCAGATACGTGCACCAGGAAGACAGCACACTTACCAATTCATCTTGTCAGGCTAGCACACAGATGCCTCAATACCCCTGAGCAATGAGTCCCCTACCACCAGCACCTTTCTTCTTGTGTTTGGCAATTACCTTGACTCCTTCCTTGGCATGCGGTATCCCTTGTTGCTGGTTTCCTGTCTGTTTGGTGTTTTTGGTTGTTTTTTATGGTTTCCTGTTTGAGTATTTTCACAGCTACTGTCCTGATGAAGACGTAGGAAGCAATTGCTTAGTTGGAGAGGTTCAGAATCCCTTCTACACGGTCTGCTCCTGACAGTGACTTTCCTCCAGTGTGTTTCCTCACTGTTAACAGGCATTTTCATTTTCCTTCGCAATGTCCTCCTGTTGGTGCTGTAGGATCAGTCTCCCCTGTGTTTTATCCAGGAAGGCCTCCTGTTCCTGATGCACTGAAGAGACTCAACATGTAGCTGTAGTGCACTGACCTTCTCTTCCAAAAGAGCTACCCATTTGCACATGCTGCAGGTGTAGTTGGTGATGTCTGGCAAGAAGACAAACATTGAGCATACACTGCAGTAGGCAATTATGGATCCTTCTGCCTCTATCTCCACAGTTATTCCCTTCCTTCTCTACAGAATTGCATTGCTTCTCATTGTTTTCCGAATGCAGCCACAATGCATCCCATAATCTGCTCTGGATAGTTGGGGGCTCACTGGAACAGATTTGGAGAAGTGGGAGAGTTTGTTGGCTCTTGTGCCAGTTGGGGTAAGGCTGTTTGTTTCTGTGAGCTGGGAGGAGGCTTACTGGTGTGCTCATTAGTGCTCTATTCTTTTGTGTGTAGGCCCAGGGCCTCTGCCTGAACACATGGTGGGGGGGGGGGAATCTGCTTAGAGGAAGTGAGTCAGGAACTCAGGGGAGGAGCTAGCAGCCACTAGCTTTCTATATAGCTGGAGCTCAGTGAGCAGGCAGGGCCAACAGGAATTTTGTGTGGGTGTTTTGTGGGGGAATTTTGAGAGGGAGACCCGGAGTTCTGTTTCAGTGCCTACTTAAGACTACTGAATATGGATGGTGAGGGAGCTGTTGCAGTCACTTGAAACAGCTGTTGCATGTTTTTGCTTTTGTTTTTGCTAGAGGATGTGGGTAGCTACACCTCCAGCAAGTGCAAGTTGGTGGCCCTGTTGGAAGAGAAGGTGAAGTAACTTGAGGCCCATGTACCTATGCTTCAGCATATTAGCAAGCATGGGGTTTGTGTTTTTTTGTTTTTTTGGACAGAGCAGAGCAGACTCTCCTGGATGAGAAACACAAAGGGCAGGACCAGTTTAAGGAATTTTGGGGGGCCCTACAATGCTTTATTTGGGGGGTCCCATATGTTTATTTCAGGTCAATGTAACCTAACTCAATTTAAGCTATTCACAGTACAGGATATTCAGATTATTACTAATACTTTTTCTGCAGGAGGAGGGTTACTATGGGGCCCCCTGCAGATGCTGACGCCGCTGGTGCCTTAAACTGGCCCTGACAAAGGGGATGTATCTGAAGTCCTCTTCAGAGGGTCAGTCCCCAAGCACAGGAGGTAGGCATTTGGAGGAATATAACACATAGAAATGGAAGGACCAGGGGTCATTCTGTGAGTTTGGAGCTACAGAATCAATTCAGAGCTCTTTCCCTTATCAGTGATGATGAGGAACAGGAACAAGAGCAATGTGTCAGTCCTCAGAGAACACGCAGGTGATCTTGGAAGATTCAGAACATGGAATGGCCCCTGTCAGTCCCCAGAGGAAACATGTGCTGGTGGTGCTGGTGGGAAACATGTGCTGCCCTCAGTAGGGGAATCCCTTCTGAGAGCAACAGAAGCAGTGGTTTGCAGGGCTGACAGGATGTCTTGAGAAGTGTGCTGGCTTCCTTGGGCAAAAATCAATGGTGTAACAGAGAGACTGATAAGACTCGTCAAGTTCTCTGATCATTACCCTTTCTTTTTGATCCACATGGGATCCAAGGACACTGCAAGGCATGGCTTTCAGGATATCACAAGTGATTACAGGGCTCTGGGTAGGAAGCTGAAGGACCTTGATGCACAGGTTGTCATTTCATCTTTCCTCCCAATTGAAGGACATGGCCCAGGAAAAGGGAGAAGAACAGTGATGGAACAACTGGCTCCATAGATGGTGGTGCCAGGAATGATTATGCTTCTTAGACCATGGTCTGAAGATTCATGAACTTCTGGCAAGTGGTGAGTTGCATCTCACAGCAGTTGGCAGGAATGTTTTTGTTAAGAGGCTCACAAACCTGATCAGGAGGGCTTTTAAACTGATTTATGTCTCGATACCGAGTCCAGTCAGGGTGTCACTCTACTGGTGGGCGAGACTTCACAATGTTCTGGTGGGGATGCCCTTCCTGCCTCTGAGACCGCAGCTGATTCTGACCACGGATGCATTGCTCGAAAGCTGGGGTGCACACACTCGGTGACTGTCAAAGGCTTCTGGTCACTGACCAAGAAATGGTGTCACATTAATGTACAAAAGATGCTGGTAGTGCAGAAGGCCCTTCAGGCATTTGTTCAGCTGTGCTGGAATCCTACAGTCCAACTTCTCACAGACAACACCGTAATGTATTACTTGAACAAGCAAGGTGGCACGAGGTCCCACACCCTTCTTCTGCTCACTGTTCGAATCTAGAACTGGTCTACATGATTCATCTTTCCAGTACCAAGAACACTGTGGCAGAGGCCCTGAGCCTGTTGAAGCAATCTTGCCATGAGTGGACTCTACATCTGTCAGTTCTTCACCTCATCTCTGAATGGAGCACTCCTTGTATAGACCTGTTCATCAGCCCAAAGAACACCTGCTGTCAAGAGTTTTGCTCTTGGATTCACCACTAGGTGGGATGCTTTCCTGTTCAGTTGGAATGATCCCCTGCCCTTCCTCCTTTTCCTCTGATCTCCAGAGTCATTGTGACGATCTGCACTGACTGTGCTTGATGCATCCTAATCACCCCATGGTGTCCTCACCAACCTTGGTTTGCAATCTTCCTGTCGTTGAACCACATGTACAAGTACAAGTGCCTGCTTTTCCATCCAGATCTCTCAATGTGCAATGGTCAAATTTGCCATCTGGACCTTGACATGCTGAACCCCATGGCGTGGAGGCTCTTCCTCTGACTGATTTATCAGACCGAACCCAAAATATCATTGATGCATCTCATCGCTCATTGATGATCCAGTGCTATGCCTATTGATGGCAGCATTTTGTTTCTCTTTTTTTGGACAAAGGCTCTCCTGATTGAGCTAGTACAGTATGTGGGATGTTCTTGATTTCCTGCTTTCACTCTCTGATGCTGGTCTCTCTTTGTCAACTGTCAAAATTTTCCTGGCAGCTATTTTTCACCACTTCCTCCTGTTTAAAAGTCCTCCCTGTTTTCAAGACCCTCTTGTGAAAAAGTTTCTCAAGGGGTACCGTAACCTGCATCCTCCTGTCTTGGGATCAACCTCACCTTGGAGTCTTAATTTGATTCTTTCCCAGCTGTGTTGATGCCCATTTGAACCCATGGCCTCTTGCAATCTGTGTCTTCTTTCCTGGAAGACAGTATTCCTGGTGGCAGCCACTTTGACTTGTTGGGCCACTGAACTCTGCACTTCATGTGGACCAACCATGCCTGCACTTGCATGACAACAAGGTTACCTTATGCCTGGACATTTCTTTTCTTCCAGAAGTGGTTTCTGCCTTTCATCTGAACTAGAAGATTATACTTCCTGCGTTCTTCTGAAACCCTTCGACTGAACTTGAGCAAAAGATCCATGCACTCGATGTATGCCGGGCTCTCACTTTCTATATAGATTGGACTGCTCCCTCTTGTCAATCACAAGACCTTTTTGTTTTTTATTGTCAGAATAAACTCTGACTTTCTGTTTCTCCTCAGAGACTAAGTGGGTGGTATCCATGATCTACCTTGCATATGAACTGGCTCAAGTCGAACTTCCTCCTCGGGTTCAAGGACATTCCACCAGGGCTGTTGCTGCTTCTGCCTTTTTGGCAGGTGTTTGTTGTCAGATGTTTGTTGTGCTGCTGTTTGGTCCCAGCCCATGGCATTTGTATCACATTACTATATTGATACTCATTCTAAATCTGATGCTGGTTTTGGCAGAGCTGTGCTGATGTCATGTATTCCTGCAGTTGATGAGTGTTTTTGTTTGTTCTCTGTTGTTTTTATGATGCATATGCTATGACACTTTTCATTGTGTTATTTTGTGCTTTATTCAGTCACTGTTGTTACTTGGTGGTATTTTCTGTTATTTGCCATATATTAACCTATGTACCTTTACCCTGCTGTAACCACAGGGTCTTGTTTACTGATTTCCCTTATGGGTTAGACCTGCTTTATTCTTGTTTTCCTGTCCTTTGCAACTAAGATTTCAATACACACTCTCGTTTGCACCTTACCATGTGTCTTGCGTATTGTTTCTTTCTGAGGTGCTGATGGTTTATACATGACACTTCCACCACCTGTAGGGTGTAGCTTGCTAATCTCCCAATTGTGTGATTCACAGAGACCACAATGAAGGATAGGTTACTTACCTGAAACTGTAGTTCTTCAAGTGGTCATCTGTGAAATCACACAAACCCAGCCATCCTCCTCTCATGTGTCCTGTCATTCCTTGGTTTCATTGATCCTGCTATGCAGTGGACATAGAACTAAGGTGCTTTTGGCAAGCTCAGTATTTATATATGACAGGGAGGTGAGGTGCGTGGAGCTACCACCAAAAAGCTCTATCTGACTGCTCTATGCAATTAGATGTCCATCTCTATGCATACCTGCTGCTTCATCAACTTGAAGTGCATAATAATTGTCTCCCAACTTGTCTACTAGCTGAAATGTTGAATATTCGCTGGGATACTTTGTCATTAGAAAGGAGTACATTTTTAATTGCTGTGCCATAGATTCACCAAACATGGTTGAAACAATATCAATTGCTGCAGGTAATACAAAAGTTTTACCTATTGTGTTTGGTTTTTTACACTTGGCACAATTCTGTGGGGAACCTGATAAAAGGCCAGAAGAGCAGATGGTACACTTATTTTAGTAAAGTTTTGCTGGGTAGACATGAGATTACTAAATTTTCTGATAAAAAAGATATTTGGGTTTGTTGGTAAACTCTCCATGTTTTATTTCAAGATGCCTTTTAAATTTATCTTTAAAGTGCTATTTGAAGCTAAAACACTTAAGCATATTACACACTGTGGGTGTTCTTTCACCGTTAATGGTAGTTTTTGTGAATCCTAGAGACAAGTAGTTTTTATCGTCTCCCCCCCCTTCTTTTTTTGCACTATGTGTACTGGTAGAGGCCATAGGATCCATCTTGCTAATGTCGTAGTTGTTGGAACAATCATTTTTGCTTTCTTTGGTTGTACTGATTAAAACCCTTTTCACTTTCAAAACAAATACTGTACTGTTCTCTCATCAGGTACCACCAACACTCCAAGCTGTGTGAGGATGGAATGCAGCTTACTAACTTGAACAGTGTTCCTGCTCATCTTACTGCTACTTGACACCTAGCCTAGCTGATATCACAATGTTCTGCCTGAAATTGTCTGCTTAAGTATTATTAGACATTTCGTATTGTCCCCCTTTGCAGCTGTGGACAAGTTTACATAGGGACCACTAAATGCAGTGTGAAAATACAAATCAAGGAACATGAGAGACACTGTAGACTGGGCCAGCCAGAAAAATCAGCAGTAGCAGAACACATCATAAACCAACCTAGACACAAAATGTTATTTAAAAACACCAAAATTCTGGACCAGGCCAACAACTATCATGTCAGAATGCACAGAGAAGCTGATGAAATCCACAAACACCTGGAAAACTTCAACAGGAAAGAAGAAACCTTAAAAGTGAACAAAATCTGTCTGCCAGTCCTGAAAAACACTAAAATCAAAACTCAACACATGCAAATGAACTCCACCCAGGGACAGGCGGATTGACAATGGACCATTAGTCAAACACACTAATCCTCCTTGCATATCTCTACCCAGAAACTAACCATTCAAATACAAAAATTTACATATCAACAGGGGTTCACAGTATATAAATCCCCCAAAACTCCTACCCAACCATTATCTGAAGATGCCAGCCCCAGATGCAGGCAAAATGTCAGAAATAAACACTTTTAGGACACGGCCTCACAGCCCGGAAAAAACAACCAAAGAAAATCTATGATTTCAAAGGTTCCTCCAAAAATATGACAAGGTCATCAGCGAATGTTTTTAATGTTATGCTATGGCCTTATATCTTCACAGTTTGAATATTTGTATGTTTTATATTTTTCTTATTCAGAATTTCAGTGACTATTAGAAATAATAAAGGAGACAAAGGAGGGCCTGGTTTGGTTCCTTTGTTTATTTTACATTGTTTTGTTGGTTCTCCGTTGCTTAGTAATTAAGTAGTTTGATTTTCATAGACTGATCTTAGCCATGCAGTACAGTTTGATCCTTCATTCATTCTATTTAGAGTTTTAAATAAAAATGTCCAGCTAATGTTGTTGAAGGCCTTTTGTGCATCCATAAAAATCATGGCTAACTTTTTCTGAATGTTTTTATCATAGTATTCAATGATGTTAAGTGCTTGAGATGCATGACCGATAAGTCTGCCATTTTTAAGTGAGCAAATTCAGTCTCTCTGCAAGCCTCATAGTGAATGTATGTGCTCACCAGGCTTGCAGAGCAGAGGAGATATGAACGCATTCACAGAGAGACTGGCAGAGAGACTATGAATGTGTTCATGTTAGCTTCTCCACCCCACTACCCCTGTGCACACCCCAAAGGCAGCTGCACATATGAGCTTCAGCCTCCCCACCTCACCCTGACACTCACTTCCCTCTCTTTCTGCCTGCCCCATGTGCACAGGGAAGGCAGGTGGTGTTGTCACTGCACACGAGCCCTAGCCTCCCTCGCCAACACACATTTCCTTCTCTTCCTCTCTCACTTGCTGCCTGCATTCTAACACTAGTAAAGGGAGTAAGTTGTAAATTGGCTCCCAGACTTGAGACCATAAGCTGAACATGAGTCAGCACTGTGATGCAAGTAGCTAAACAAGCCAATGTAATTCTAGGTTGCATCAAGAGGAGTATAGTGTCTAGATTGAGGGATGTAATAGCACCACTCTATTCTGCTTTGGTCAAACGTCACAATGCAAGAAGGCTATTGACAAGCTAGAACATGTCCAGAAGAGGGTGACCAAAGTGGTAAAAGGTCTGGAAACCATGCCCCATGAGGAGTGGCTTAGGGAGCTGAGTATGTTCAGCCTGGAGAAGTGAAGGTTAAGAAGTGGCATGATAGCCATGTTTAATATTGAAAGGATGCTATATTGAAGATGCAGCAAGATTGTTTTCTGCTGCTCGAGAGCAATGGAGGAAAAGAGATTCCACCTAAACATTACGAAAAACTTCCTGACGGTAAGGGCTGTTCGACGGTGGGATTTGCTGCCTCAGAGTAAGGTGGAGTCTCCTTTGGAGTTTTTAAAACAAAGGCTGGATGGCCATCTCTTGGGAGTGCTTTAATTGTGTATTTCTGCATGGCAAGTGGTTGGGCTGGTTGCAGTGGTATTACTAGGGTTGGTGTCATCCAGTGTGGTCACTCCTCCCATACCAGACTATACAGACTCCTTAGAAATCCTAGCAATCTATGCAATCTGTGAAGGTCTTTGAGGGTCACTGAAAACCTACATTAGGAAGAGGAACAAGAAGTTCATCTGGCTGGACATGACACCAGAGATTATTTTTAATAAAAAAATATAAATTTCTGTCGAAGCACCGCCCCAAAATTTTATACTCAGTCATTTTGGTGTCACCCAGTGTGGTCCACACCCCCTGCACTCCCTAATGACACCACTGGCTAGATTGCCCTTGTGGTCTCTTCTAATGCTATGATTCTGTGATTTAATAAAGGAAAGTCCCATAGAGGATTAGCTGTACACAGCTGTTGTTGGAAAGGGTATTGCATGACTAGACACTTCCTGAAAAGGTTGGCTGGTAGGATTTTTTTCCTTTTACCTTTGGGCAGTTCAAACAATCACAAATATTGTTTAAATACAAAATTTAAAATGAACTAGCACCAACTAAAACAATAAGAACAGCAGAAATGGCAACTATTCACCAGATTAAGCTTTCTAGATACTCTGAAGGTATTGGATCCTGTCTGATCTTGGAAGCTAAGCAGGGTCAGGCCTGGTTAGTATTTGGAAGCGAGTCCACCAAGGAATTGAAAATTTTAGGCTTTTTTTCAGGGGAGGGCAATGGCAAACTGACACAGTACTGCTCACCTAAGAACTGACAAAGACTCATTCAGGAAAGCTCCTGAAGGGGACAGGTAACCCAGGTTTTCAGATGCCAAGATGCAAGGCTTGGAAATAATTCATTATAATTAACATTAACTTTAATAGGTTAAGATTTTCAACAACAAATTTTAAAATGTTTATCTGTATAGTTGAACACCAGCCATATTATTTTTTTTTAATTAATGATGTTTCAATTGTTTTGTTAATTTTGGAAAATAACTTGGGTCAGTTGGCCATTCTTGACTATTTCTAATAATGTTAAATGATTTTTAAGTGAATAATTTGACACTGGATGATATTAGTGATGATTTACCTAACAAATTATTTACCTAACAAATTAAAAAAACAAATGTGATGAATGTTGCTGTCCTTGAGCAAGCAGGGATCACCAGCATTGAGGCCATGATATTGAGAACACAGCTGTGCTAGGCAGGGCATGTTTCTAGTATGGAGGACCATCGCCTCCCCAAAATAGTACTCTATGGTGAACTCGCCACGAGTCAGCGTAAGAGGGGCGCTCCAAAAAAATGATACAAGGACTCCCTGAAACAATATCTCAGGCTTGGCCAAATTGATCACCAACAATGGTCCGCCCTGTCTCATATCGGAAGGCATGGAGACGCATTATCCACAATGCTGCAGCCTTATTTGAGAACTCACGCCGAACAAGTCTTGAAGAGAAATGACAACGCAGAAAGAATCACAACCCAGAAACATCACCCAAGGAGACCTTCTTCTGTGCTTTCTGCAACCGGACTTGTTTATCTCAGATTGGCCTTTTCAGTCATCAGCGCGCTTGCAGAAAGCGCAGGATGAATCCTTCCTGAATCTTCATTTGCGAAGAAAAGCCAGAGAGAGAGAGAGAGAGAGAGAGAGAGACCTAACAAATTAAGTTTATGATATTTACATTTTAATATTAAACTTCCTTTAAAGATGTGTTCCTAAAGTGTTACCTCTAACATTTGCATTTCAAAGCTCTGCTGAAATGTTTAATTTTTTAGAAGTAAATGTTAGCATTTAAAATTCTACTCAGAATTAGACCCACCATCAGTGAATTGCATAAGAATGTGCAAAAGTTTGGTCCTTGTCACTTGGTGTGTGTGTGTGTGTAGTACCTGTGGTTCTTTAGCTATTGGTAAACTACATTCCCATCATCCCTCACCATGGGTCAGGCTGAAGTTGAACACCATTGGAAGCCACAGGTTCCCCAATCCTTTTATAAGTGGTCCCAGTGATACATTTATTTTGAATTTGCTAAAGTTTCTCAGAAGCTTTCAGTGTCAATTCCATGTACAAACATTTGAGGAAGTTGATTTCGGTGTTACCAAAGCATGAATAATCCTTGTTGGCAAAATATCAGACTAGAGGAACCTTAAAGTCTGACCCAACAGTGATCAGGAGTTCTTATCTCCATTCTATTCTATTTTCCTGCCTGGAAAAAATTAACTTTAATCTCCCATTGAGAGAATCCAGCCTTATCTGTGAGCAGGTCAACTATTAGTTTTGCCACTTGATGGCAGCATTGGCTATGTATTTTAGCCTGATGCCCCTTTCTCCTACTGCCTGGTTAAAAGCTGGCCATATGAGAAGATTGATAGCAATGCAAATGTATTTATAACCACTAGAGATAGTCACCTTCCACCCCAATTAGCCCCTGAATTGATTTAGTGTGGAAAAAAAACATTTATTACTGGACGCCCTACAGATTTGTGTGGCATCATTTCAGTAGGGTTTTGGGGAGTTTTTTTTTTTTTTTTTAAACAGAAGAGGACATTATATGTATAGATAAGCTTAAAATATATAAAGCAGGAGACCCAACTGGATGAAACTGAATTAAGTGCATCAATTAGACAAAATTGCTTATGAGAGGTTTGCAGAATACACTAAAATACTTCCATGTCAACCATATATATTTTTTAAAAAGAGATCTATTAATGAGCAGTAGCTTGATATGGAAGCATTGATGTACAAAAAAGTATTTTTTTCCCCTGCAAGCTAGCAGAAATCAATTATGGTTTTGAAAGAAAGCTTGCTTCTTAAATAAGCTCCCCTTGTGAGAGCTGAACTAGGTCTTGGATGTTTAGAATGCCAACTTTTCTCTGTTTGCAGGAGGAAAAAACTTAACAATCCTATAAGCATGCTGGCAGCACAGTTACCTGTGTAAGGGTTCAAGCAGGAGTGGGAAGTCAGTTGAAAGATTTACCACTTTCTTGGTGAAATGTTAAAGCTGAATTTACAAGCCATGACAGTCTTGGACTTGCAGTGAGAAAGAAGAAACACCTCCCTCCCCATCTTCTCAGAAGCAGGCATGGGCAAGTTTAGGGTGGATTCATTTAACTTTTTATTGCTAGTGAAAAATGCTGTTTATCTAAGGCTGGTCTTAGCTAACATTGGATCGATATTGTAAAAAGCTATTTTCCAGCTGTAGTGTAAATAAGCTGTCTTATTTGAGATAAGAAGTTCAGCATGAGCAAACAAGAATTGCAAACAATTCCATTTTACTGTAGCGCCAAGTCTGTAAAGATACATTAGTGTAAAATCTAAGTGGCACATCAGGCGCACGGGTGTGTGTGTGTGTGTGAGTGTGTGTGTGTGTGTGTGTGTGAGAGAGAGAGAGAGAGAGACTGTTCTCATGTCGTCCTTTCACCATGCTGGAGGACACTTTTGAAACTGTTTCTGGTTTCCTTTGATCTTAGTGTGAGAAGAAATCCAGAGGAGAGCAAAACCCCAAAGGCCAAAACAGGGTTCCCAATCCAAGCCTAATTTCTGGATGTTCCAGTTTAGGCATGGAATGTTGCTGTCATTCACATGCTGATTTCTGTTCTGAATGTAGCAAAACAAAAAACAAACAAACAAACAAACAAAAAAACACACCACAGAGTACAGGAAAGTTCACATTTGATACCATTGTATTTGGGGAAGAAATGGGGTGGGGGGAAGAGATACACTTAATGCCAGGGCCAGAATCATTATCTGCCATCCTTTGACAACTATAGCAGCCCAGGAATCGAGTAGGGTGAACTGACATTAATTGCTAACCAGGCCTAACTCACTGGACAGTGGTTAGTTGCAAATCACTGTGTTTAATTTTCCATACTGGTCTAGAGAAAAGCTACATTAATGATGAGTACGATGAGAAATATAAAACATCAGTCACCTAGAACCAATCAGAAGAGCCTTGCTGCTGAGTAATCCCATCCTATGGAGTTACAGGTGAAGAAGGGAAAGTTTTCGAGAGTGAAGCAGGCTCTTTTCAAGGCAACATTTTGTGTTTTCATTGAAACGGTTTTAAACGAAAAAGAGAGAGATGGATCACCAGAGACCACAAGTTGGAATGGTAGCAGGAGAGATGGAGAAAACATGGGGGGAGGGGGAAGAGAAAAAGAAGTACATACCAAAGACTCAGGACTTTATCAGACAATGTAAATACGACATCATAAGGATGCCTAATGATCATGAAAGGGTGCATGTACCAGATGATGTTAACCTTTTGCAATCATGTTCAGTTTAAAACCCATCCTATTTTATTGACAGCCCAAGCCATCAATTGACCCCCCATGGAGCTTTTGTGCCAGCATTGCTGGTGTATGAATCTGCATGCCATTATACTCATGTGAATGCAGCATGAATGGCTGGACCGGCCAGAACACTTCCGGGTGAGATCGTGACATACAGATAGATGATACGCTTTTTATGACCCTCCCCAGTTTACTTGGAAGTTTTTAAGTGTGTTTACATGCTTAGTATACCTTTTTGTTTGTTATTTTTTATTTTGGTCTTGAATTTCTCCCACTATGTATTCTCACGAGAATTCATGGGATTTTAGATGAGGAAATGAATGGAGCTCCGTTTCCTCCTCATTTGTTGCCGGGGAAGCCTTTTGCCAGGATGGAAGGTAAGTGAGGTATGGGGAGTTCTTTTGCCAGCTTAAAAACGGCAGAAGTCATGCTGGCAAAAGAACATGTTTTTAGGGGGGTGGTCTAATAAAGTCCTTAAAAAGGGTACTTTCTTAGCAAGGCCAAAGATGGCTTCTTTCAGATCCTTATACTTCACCTCTCATTTCCTACAAAGCCATCTAAAGCTTCCAGGTACAAACTACTAGATATTTTAGACAGGAGTAGGTGGTATGTTTGCACCTCCGTCTGATTGTGAAGTAAAGGCAGCTTCATGCATAGACTCTGCCCATGCAGAGGTTGTAATCAAGCCAATTACTATAAAGGCCTTGAGTTATTCATCCATACAACAGTTGGTGGGGATGCAGGCAGAGCCAAATCCTTTATGCAATGTAGTGTCAATAAGAATGGAAAGGAATAATGGAAAATATTCAAAATTTTGTCCCAATTCCAACTTTTAAAAGAGAAAAATGAAAATGAAAATTTAGCCTGCATTTTGAATTTTTGAAATTTTACTTTCCTATTCAAGTATTTTAGACTTGCTAGTATCTTTTGAAGATTATTATATTGGTGGGCATTAGATATGAATTATCCTAAGGTGCTCATAAAATATCATTGCATAACCTCTCTCAAATACTTTAATCAAATACTAGGTATTTTTTCTGATGTGAAATACATACTGTTGCATGCCAATAATCAAACACTGTTAAATAGAAAAATAATGTTAAGTTGGAGTTCCACACACACACACACACAAAAACCCTATAGAAAAAATGT
Source organism: Gambelia wislizenii (assembly GCA_030847615.1). Taxonomy (NCBI): domain Eukaryota; kingdom Metazoa; phylum Chordata; class Lepidosauria; order Squamata; family Crotaphytidae; genus Gambelia; species Gambelia wislizenii. The sequence continues at coordinate 358,882,415 of JAUMIR010000002.1, read as the reverse complement.
TTAATATCAGTTTTCAAATTTCATCTGTCAACTAATTAATGTTAAAATCAAATATATTTGGATGTCACATACATGTATCAGATATTTGCTGCAAAATTGGTTACTGAGAATGTTGTTTTGATTCCAGACAATATTGGTTTTGGTATCTAAGCAATGTCAGAAAGATTATCTAAGTTCATATGGCAAGAGGAAAAAACAAGAGTTAAATATAAAGTGTTACAAGATACAAAGCAAAGAGGAGGACTGAGTTTACCTGATTTGAAACAATTTGCTGCCTGTAGTTTGGTTTGGTTGAAAGAATGGATAGTGCTGAGAAATAAAAAGTTATTAGAACTGGAAGGGCATGACCTGCATTTGGGTGGCACGGATATTTATGGTATGATAAAGTTAAAATGAATGTGGACTTTAATAATCATTTTGTGAGATGTTCCTTATTAAGAATTTGGAATCGATACAAGCCCAGGTTATGCCAGAAGATGCCTTTATGGGTTTCATCACAAGAAGCTCATTTTATAAGAGAAATAATGGGCAAAGAAAGATAGCTAACCTACCAGGACCTCTTGCAGATTTGTCAAAGAGAATGTGACATTAAATCGAATGAGCAGCTACTTGGAGAAGGACATAGTTTTCAATGGTTTTCTTACTTACAGTTACTTGAAAGATTTAAGATGGATAAAGAGTTTTGGTTTTGAACAAAACCAATCAAAATTTGAACTGCACTTATATTCAGATGAGGAACATGTGACTGGTAAAAAAAGACCTTCACAGATTGCATAAAATGTTGTTGAAATTTGACATTGGAAACTGCTTAATGTGCTGTAGATGTGTAAATTGCTATTGCTTAAAAGAATGTGTAAGCCACTCTGATAGTCTTGTGGCTGAAGAGCAGGGTAATAAAATACACATGAAAGAAGAACAAGTGAAAGCCTGCATGATAAAATGGGCTAAGAATTTTGGATGTAATATAATGGGAAAGGATGTGGTCAAGGGGGTTGAAATTTACATTATGAAATTTACATTATGTTATAAAAGATAACTTTTATAAAATGATATATTGTTGGTACATGAAGCTGGAAAAAGCTGTACAGAATGTATAAGTGTTTCAAATGTTTGCTGGAATTGTGAACAACGTGAAGGGGCATTTATTCATATGTGTTCAATACTACCGACAAAGGAGAAAAGTTGTTAAAATTGAAGGAATTAGAAAACAATGGGCAAATTATCTGCTTTGATTAGCAAAAAATCATTAGTGACATTTTTAAAAGACTGGAAACCTGATTGACTTTTTGTGAAAAAAATAAAATGATTTCATAGCTGCGGTATTTGAGAATTAGATTTGGTTATCAGAAGTAGTGTATGATGTAACTTTTGAGAAAGAGTTATGATCATATTATATGTAGGGTTACCATAATTCTCTGCCACAAAACTGGGACAAAAGTAGACAGGACAAATCCGCCTGTTCGCATGAATGACTCACCCCACCTCTTGGCACTTCTTGCTGGTCACATAGCTCGACTGCAGCGCCAGGAGTGACAGTGCACTGGCTGATGGAGGCCAGGAGAGTTACGATGCCCCCCACAGGTGCGGGTGCTGCGGGGCCCTTAAAGTGGCCCTGCCTCCCTACACCACAGCTGCTGGGACCAGGGAGGGGGAAGAATGAAGGATGGCTCTCTCCTCCCTCCTGCCCCCACAGAAGCCTTCTCACCATTGCTGCTGGGACTGGGGAGGGAGAAGAATGAAGGGTGGCTCTTCCCTCTACCTGGAAGCCTTCCTGCTGATGCTGGGACTGGGGAGGGGGAATGTCTCTCTCCTCCTCTTCAGAGACTTCAACAGAGGTGGGTGCTGCCTTCAGCAGAGGAAGCTGGGGGAATCCAGGATCTGTTGCTTCAAGCAGCCTAGCCAAACGGGACTATTTTCAGTCCCTTCAATCCAGCTTTTTACCAGTTTTCTGGCACTAATGGCAAGCCAAACCGAAAAGAAAGTTGGAAGCCACTTTTTTATTTCTATGTATTTTTTTTTCTATCTCTTGGTTTCTGTTTTGTTCTTTTTTTCTTTAAATATATGTAACTTTTATTGTATTTGGAAAATTCTTAATATTTTTTTTAAAAGATATTTACTACAAAATTGGCAGTAGCACCTACAATAGCTGGAGCATTTTCGCTATCAGCATCTGCAAGGCATTTTAAGGAAAAGTGTTTGAAATCAAATTCTTTTTAGCTCTCATGCCTGTACTGTTGGTCATGTGGTCATGCTCTTGTGATGAATATATTTCATGCTAATCTGAGAAGCACATGGTGATTGTTGGACATTTTCAAAGATTGATAATTTTTTTCATACCAGTCCCAGCCTATATGAAGACAGTTTACAAGATAACTCAAGGAGAGTTTAGACATTATAGAAGATCCTATGACTAGAGTATACTGTCAGTTTCCATTATCCCAGATAAATATTTTCCTATCCATGGGGAAGAAGAGCATGCAAGGGTATACCACTAAGCTATCATTACAAATGTGACGCTAAGGACAGGGATGAAAAGTGTGTGCTACTAGTTTCTTTATACTATTAATATATGATTTTTTTTTACTAGATTTATTGAATCCTGTGGGATATCTTTTTGTCTGAATGTTTTGAGTACTATTATCTAGAAACATTCAACATTAACCAATAGCTTTCATGAAATTTTCAGTACTGTTGTATCCACATTGTGCATAATCCTTACTTTATACTGGAATCCAGATGTCAGGGTTCTGTGCCTGATATTTTTTCCCCAAAACAAAACAAAAACAAAAAAACCCTCTATATGTGGTTATAACATTGTATAAAATAGTTGCAGTTTCATCCTCTCCTGCAAGAAATAAGTCAGGATATGCACATAGGAATGACAATTCAGCAAGAAGACAGTGGAGTGTTTGCAGAATGAAGCAGAAAAACTAGATGTGATAAGCAGTTGTGTTTTATCTGTCTCTCCAAAATCTCTTCTTTTTTTTCCTTTCCATTTCCTTCATTCTTTCTCTCACCCTCTTTTCTTTTTAAACACTCTCTAGAGAAACTATGGATCTGAGTGGAGAAATGGTGGGGAAGTGGTTCTTTACATTTTCCCCTCCTACCATTTGTCTGCTAAAAATTGCTACCTCTTCCCCAAAGATATATTCTCCAAACAAACAAACAAACAAACAAACACACACACACACACACACACACAGTGGTACCCATAACTTTTGTCCTGTGTGTGAAAAGCAACTTGCAACTCTTCTCACTCCAGGTTTAGAAATATAAGGCTAAATCACAGGTGGGAACTATGTGGTCCTCCGGATGTTGTTGAGTTCTCAGCATACCTTACCATCGACTATCCTAGCTAAGACTGTTGAGAACTGCAGTCCAACATGTGGAGACCCACATGTTCCCAATTGCTGGTGTAAATCAATTGTCATTGTGAAGAATCAATGGTAACTTGGTAAGTCAACATCTATGTAAATTCTGTTAATGCAATGGATCTACTCTAGTTTGGACTAAGAGCTGGGTTTTGGCTATGGGAAGATGTTTTATGTGTCAGATGAAAAGGCTTGCACTTGAGACCAGCTGCCAACACTAGCATACAACATAGAAGTTGCATGGATGGATTTAAGGCACAAGAAAAATGAAGAAGACATGTACTATATTTCTGGAGGACTCGTATTCTGTGTGATCAAAGGTCACCATGGCAACACTGCTAGTCCTGCTTTTATCAACACTGCACCCACTTGGTAGCTTGGCCATTTGCAAGAGGGGAACCCTGACTAGGCAGAGTTCTATCTCCCTTGACAGCCTATGTGCATAGACATCTCTGTGCATGGCCTTCCCCCTCCCTTTAGATATCCACATCTAACACATGGTTGGCAGAGGCAGACACTGCAAAGCTGTGCAGCTTGTCTGCCCTGCATTTCCCTAAACTCATGGTACACCTTTCACATAGATGAACAGGGATATTATTATGCTTGACCACACCTATAAAGAATCAGATTAACCAACTGAGAATTGAGGCCACTGAATGAATGGAAGACAGGCAGAAAGGAGAAGATCATTGGTACTTTTCCGTAGCTCTAATGTGTTTAGTGAGCTTGTGAGGTAGAACATCCTGATGGATTACACCTGCAAACCATTGAGAATGGTAGGTAACGCTCACGAATCAGTTCATTTCTGATACCAAAATTTCCAGAATTCTAGTAGCATGGATAAAAACAACAAAAAAACTTAAAGATAGTGGAATGGCAATACAGTTGTCCCTTCATATTCACCAGGGTTAGGGGCAGAGCACCACCACGAAAATGAAAAAAAAAAAAAAAAGCAAACAAGTTAAGCCCTGCTCCCAACATGCATGCTGCACTACAGTATTGTAGACTCCTCTCCCACCAACAGGACTGCTAATATCTGTCACTGCGGTAGCAACACCTGCCCCCGGGCATACAAACCATGCCCCTCACCCACACTCGCCTCCCTGCCAGCTCTCCCTCCCTCTGCCCTGCCAACAACACAACTCCAGATTGCTTTCTTACCTTGCACCAAAACAGCACTGCCCATTTAAAACAGTCAGGTTTAAAGTAGTGGGCAGTGATGTTTTGGAGCAAGGTAAGAAAGCAAGTTGGAGTGTTTTGTTGCCAGGACAGGAGGAGAGGGGAGGAGGATGGGGTCTTGGAGTTTGAGCTAGTTGTGCAGCGGCTGCAAATAGCAAATATGCAAAACTGTGAATATGAAATATGCAAATATGAAGGGGCAACTGTACTTAACATTATCATGTTAATGGAAATGAGTCAGTCTGGTTCCTCTTTGCCATTAGAACAAGTAGAAATTTCTATATCATTAAAAAAGCAGAGAAGAATTGATTTGTACAGTTGGCTCGCTGTATCCATAGTTTCTGCATCCACAGATTCAACCATCCACGGCTTGAAAATATTCAAAAAAAAAAAAATAAATAAAATTCCAAAAGGAAAGTCTTGATTTTGCCATTTTAGATAAGGGATACCATTCTACTATGCCATTGTATATAACTGGGCTTTAGCATCCATGGATTTTGGTATCCATGGGAAGTTCTGGAGCCAACCCCTAGTGGATATCAAGAGCCCACTGTATACCTTTTTGGAATGAATTTCAACTGACTTCTCAGAAGGGATGAACTGGTGTATTTTCTGTCATATCCCAATGTTTTTGCAACAAATGACTTTGCATGTCTTGTTGAATGAACTCAATCATAACCTGGATAAGCATGATTGTATTGTTATCAGACTGAGGAATGGAGCTGACCAACTACATCTAGTCAACCAAACTCAAGCCTTGTGGTCCTTGTGGAATAGCTGTTAATAAAGTAAGGAAGAAAAATGATCATGAAATGTAAGTAACTTGTATTATCTATATGCAAAAAAATACATTTAATGAAATAAAAATAAATTGGTCAGGCTTAAAAGACGTTTGTACGTGTAGCTATTTTTAATCATATGTAGCTGCTTTTAATGTAAAATAAAAATTAAATAATAGTAATAATAACTTCAAAAATTAAAAGTTATTCCATGGTCCACTGCAATTGCCCCTCCCTGATTGTTAACTACATAGCAGACTGCAGGAAATACATACATTATTGCTTAAATCACATAAATGCAGTTTTTTAAAAAAAATGATGGAAAGGTAGACTTGATTAAATATAGAAATACATATGTTAAAATAAAATTGAGATAGAAACATGGGTCGTGATTATGTCTAATGTGTATGTACATATAATTTTGTTAAGATGGTGTACAAACTGTTGGAAGACTTTATAGTCTTTATACAGGGAAGCAGCAGCAACATTTGAGTGATTAAAAGATTAACAGTGGGAGAAAAATGTAGGGTGAAATCCAATGCTATCATTTCTTATGACAAAACTCCTTCTGTCAGCAAAATAGAAGGATGCACACCTTCAAACTAGTATGCTGGAGAACTGAGAAAACCTCTGGCTATTTTCTTTTCTCTCTCCCCCCGCCCACTTTCTTATCTCTTGTTTTGAGTTAGCTGGCATGAAGCCCAGGCATAAACTTTAAGCTTGTGCATTTAATATTTCCCTTTCTACTACACAGACAACATCTTTTAGACATATTTTAGGCTTTTAGCACATTTTAACTCCGAAGTTTCACACGCAGGGCTCAAAGTGGCAAAATTATTACTATTGACCAAATTCCCATTACAACAGGTTTTTGAGAGGCACAGAGGGCTCCAGCAAGACACAGGGAAAGAATATCCCATTTCACTAACAAAAGTGCATTATTTATTAGTTTGTGAGTCAAGTAAGTGCTAAATTATAAGTACTAAGTCCCGTAGAAGAATAGTCAACTACTGAAGAAAACCCAACAGAAAGCTAACTAACAGAAATATTAGCTCATGTACTTCCGAAATTATTTATGAAATAAATGGAATTCAAAATTTGTAGATGGATTACAATTAGGACCATAGAAGAAAAGCTTCCTATAGAGGAGAGGTACAGGTATGGACTGAAAGACAAACAAGAACTAAGTTAGAACATCTGATAGAAACAAAGCTTTGGAAAAAGTCAGCTTCAGAAGCATGTCCCTTGTCCCCTTGAGAAATCTAATTACCCTCTTCAGGGCTTCCCAATCCATCCTCGTTGGCTTGGAGACTCTTCTGCTGAGCACCCCAACTGCAAAACTGATGTCAGGCCTTGTGTTGTTTGCAATAAACAACAGACTGCCTACCACTGAGTGGTACAGATCAGGCCTTTCAAATTCCTGTTCTGCCTCCAAGTTCACAAAATTACTGGTCATTGGTGTCCTGACCACCTTAGCCTCACTAAGCCCACACTTGGCCACAAGACTCAATCTTCTTCCTCTGGCTTAGGAAAAATTCTCCAAAACCGGTTATTTCTACCTCTACGCCTAAGTAACATCTCAGGCTGCCTAAGTCCTTCAACTTGAACTGGTTTTCTAACTCCACCTGCACTTTCTTGACATCACTGGCACTCTTTGCTGCCACACAAAGGTCATCCACATAGATAACTAGCACAATCACCTGCCCCCTTGGTGTACACACAGGCATCTGCGACGCTCCTTGTGTAACCTAGTGACACCAAAACTTGGTGTATGCACTTGTTCCAGCAACGTGTGCTTTGTTTCAAGACGTAAAGCACTTTGCGCAACTAGTAAACCTTGCTGTCACCTGCACGGTCATACCCTGGGGCCTGTTCCATGAACACTGTCTCTTCAAGGTCAGCATTCAGATATGCTGTTTCATTTTTTTAAAAAAATAATTTTATTAATTTCATAATCATACATTATTATATCCAATCAATACTTATTTAGTATAAAACATAATATTACCATAAACATCACATTTTTTCTATTAACTAATTTCAAAAGTTAACATAGATTCTTTACTATGATTCTTTTCAAGAATATTAATTCCCCTACCCCCCCACCTCAGTGCTCCCCTTCACCAGAGCCATTATCCCTTACCTAATCTTTCCAGAATCTCATTTCTTCTCGTGGAGGTAACCTCCCATCTTTTGTCTGTAATACTTTTTTAACAAATACTTTCCAAATTTTATCAAAATCACTTTCTTTCCAACTTCCTCTTCTTACTTTAATTCTACATGCTAACTTATCATTTATTGCCATTTTCCAAACTTCTTTATACCACTCCTCCACTTGTACATTTATTTGCATTTTCCAGTATCTTGCTATAATTAATCTTGCTGCTGTTAATAAATTTGTTATTAAATCTTTTTCTGCTTGGTTCCCATTCTCTCCATTATAAATTGACATCAATGCTATACTCAGTTTCCTTTCTATATTTCTATTCAAAATATTCTCTATTTCTATAAAAACCATTTCCCAAAACTGCTGTACAAATTTACAATTTCACCACATATGCATATATGTACCTATTTCTTGACAACCCCTCCAACAATATTTAGAGTTATTCTTGCCTATATTATGCAGTCTTGCTGGTGTGAAATACCATCTCCATATAATTTTATAGTAATTTTCTTTTATCCACATTGACATATTTTTAGTTGTATTTGTTTCCAAATCTTATCCCATTCATGATCTCCAATTTTTTGTTTCAAATCTTCCTCCCATATTCTCCTTAGATATTCTCCTTTGTATTTTTTATCCTTATTTTTATCAATAATTTATTTTTTAAAATTTTTTTATTATGAAATATCATACATAAATTCCATCGTTCTCATTAAACATGAATTTACATACATTTACAAGACAACACAACACAAAACAAAACTACACCAAACTCATAACACAATAAAATTATTTCACTGACAAATGATCACAAATTTCCAATCACACCCTTAAACAAAACAACAAAAAAATACATGAAAATTTTTTTTAAACTTCCTTCCAATTCTTCTTCTTCAAGTGGGTTATTTCATATTTCATTCTCATCCCTATTCTTGATTGCTTTATTTAGTTTCTGTTTCCTTTCTTTGATTGTCACTTTAATTTTTTATTCTATGTTTACCGTCATTTTTTCTCCCCCTATTTCTTTCCATAGCGGTATCAGGTTTTTCCAAACCTCACAGTCCTTTAGGGCTTTCCTTTCATCCAGAATTATTGTTAGTCTATCCATTTCATACACCTCTAATAGTTTATATTTCCATTCTTCCAGTTGTGGGGTTTCTGCACTTTTCCAATTCTTCACAAGTACTATTCTGGCTGCCATTACCATATATAATATAATCTTATCCTAATTTTTTAGGTCTTGTTTACTTATACCTTGTAATGTGTTTAACAAGTATATCTCTGTTTTACATAAAAATTCAGTTTTCAGATGTTTACAGATATTCCCATGTATTCCATTCCAGAACTTCCTGATTGGTTTACAATTCCACCATACATGAAAGTATGTGCCCACCGCTTTACCACATCTCCAACATATATTTGATGACTTTTTATATATTTTTGCAATTTTATTCGGTGTAAGGTACCATTTAAAGATTCACTTATAGAAATTTTCCTTTAATCCATTACTTCTTGTAAATGTAATGTTTTGAGTCCATGTAGTCTCCCAATCCTCTAGTGGTATCTGATTTTTACAATCTCGGGCCCATGCTATCATGTATGGTTTTATTATTTTATATTCAAGATTTGATTTCAACATTTCGTTATACAATGTTGACAAGAATTTCCCTTTCTCGTCCCATATTATTTTGTCCACTTTGTTCATTTCCTCTTCTGTTCCCTCTGTGGCTATATACCTCTTAAATTTTTCTGTTATCTGTCTAAGGAGAAACCAGTGGCAGTGGATATTTTCTTTCTTAAATTCTTCCTCCGATTTCATTTTATAATTGCAGAAATGAGTTCTCAGTTCCTTTAATTTCCTTTTTTGAAAAATTACCCAAAAGTATGTTCCATATTCTCTTTTCTATTCTCCCTATATCTGTCTCTAACCATTCTAAATCTCCCTGTCCTACAATTCCTTCTATAACATATCTCAATTGATTAGCTTCATAATATCCTTTTATATTGGGAAGGCCAAGTCCTCCCTCCTTCTGTGATATATACCAAAATTATTTTTTTAATCTTGTCCTTTTCCCTCTGTTACAATATTTATTCAACATATTTTGCCATTTTTTCAGTTCTACTTCTGATATTTTTATTGGTAACATTCTAAACAAAAAAAATATTTTAGGTAATATTTTCATTTTAACTAAAGCTAGTCTTCCAAACCATGATAGTTGAATATTTTTATATTCTTCCAACTTCTTTTCCATTTCTTTCCTTAATACCATAATATTTTTCTCTTCTAATTCTTTTAAATCTTTTGTAATATTTATTCCTAAATACTTAATATTACTTTTTAATCTTACTTCTATTTTTTTCTCTTTTACAAATATATTTTCTTCTTCCTTAGTATAGTTAAACAACAATATATCTGATTTATTCCAATTAACCTGTAAACCTGTCATCTCCCCAAATAAATTTAAATGTTCTTTAATTTTTTCTATTCCGTTAATCAATTCCTTAATTGTTAGCAATGTATCATCAGCAAACAAGCTTATCTTATATTTTGTTTCTAATCCAATTCCTCCTATACTATTATCATTTCTTATCATGTTTGCTAGAATTTATATTACCATTGCAAACAATATTGGATAAAGTGGACAACCTTATCTTGTTCCTCTCGTTATTTTTATTTCTCTTGTTATTTCATCATTAACCATCACTGTAGCTGTGTTATGGGAATACAATTGGTCTATTAATCCTCTAAACCTCTTCCCCATTACAAATTCTTTCAGTATTATTTTTAATGTTGGCTGTTCCACACAGTCAAATGCTTTAAATATATCTAATGCTAATATCCCTGCCTTTAATTTTGTTTTGTCAATTATATGTATTTTATTTAACACCCTTCCTATTAAATTTGATATTTGTCTTCCTTTCACAAATCCACATTGATCCTTTAATATATATTTATACATACAACTATTCATTCTCTTTGCCATTATTGCTGATAGTAACTTTGCATCTTGATTTATCAATGATATAGGCCTGTATGATCCAGGGTCCATCAAACCCTTATCTGGTTTTGGTATCAATATTATCAATGATTGTTGTCATGATGGCAGGATTTTATCTCCAGTTATTATATTATTATATAATTCTGATAATTTAGGTATTAACTTCTTTTTAAATACTTTACAGGTATGCTGTTTCAAAGTCAAACTGTTGCACAACCATCTACCTCTTGGCTGCTACAGCTAATGCTAACCTAAGACTTTCTGGCTTTGCTGTGGACAAAAAGGTTTTGTCAAAATTAGTATAGCACTCCTGCAAAAAGCCTTTCACAACTAAGTTTGCCTTACATTTTTGTGTCCCATCAGGCATGTCCTTAAGCTTGTATACCTACCTGCACCAACAACCTTTTGGTTTTTGGGCCTATCAACTACCTGGAACACTTTCCTCTCAACTAGTGACTCGAACTCAGAGTCCATGGCTGTGTTCCACTTCTCTTGCTCTTCCTGGGGAAGTTTTAGGAGATCCTGAAAACTTGCAGGCTACTCTGCCATGACATTGCATAGCCTGGCTTCCTGAACAACAAATCTGTCAGGAGCCTTTCTCACCCTCATTGACCTTCTGGGGATGAGCACCCTAGTTCTGCCTGACTCATCCTCACTTGCACTGCTGCTGCTATCTTTCCCTGTGTCAGGCTCACTGCTTGTTTGTGGTGGTGTGTGTGTTGGAGTGGCATGGGAAGTGTCAGGCTTTTCTTCTTATGCCTCCCCTTCATCATCAGGCATTACCACCCCTCCATTTGTGGGACTTTTGGGAGTTGTTGGCACATCCCTCCCTAAGGGAACAAACACCTCCAGATTGCAATGCAATCTGTCCCACCCTGAGTGCATTTCAAAGTCTGCACTCCTGGAAAATGTAACCTTTCCAGGATGGAGAGAAAACACATACTTATTACCCTCATAGCCTAGGAAACTCAGCCTCCTGGTCTTAGGTTGCCCAGGCTTCCTTAGGCTTGGGTGAATCAGTACATTTGCATATTGTCCAAAAACCCTCAGGTGCTTGAGGTTTGGTGCTCTACCATACAATAGACAATATGGGGTCTGGTTGATGTAAGACCTCCACAGTCTTTAAATGGTAAGCAGAAGTCTTCACTGCCTCCCCCCACAGCCCAGCTGGGGTTTGTGCACCTTCCATCATGCACTCCATCATGTACTTCAACATCCCAATTTTCCTTTCTGCAAGCCCACCCTTCCCTGGAGACGCTGGGTTTGTGGTCTTGTGTCTAATGCCCCTCCTACACATCCAGGTCTGCAGGCTGTTGGATAAAAATTTCCCTCCCATATCAATCACTAGACTGGAAACCTTATGAGAAGGAAATTCATGTTCCACCATGTTCACCCACTCATGGAACCTGTCTGCAGCCTGATTTTTCTCCTTCAGTAAATACACGTAGGTGTACCTAGTGTGTCTGTCCACAATTACAAATAAAAAATGATTACCCCTTCATTGAAAAAGGACTTCCGGCGTGACGGTGTCGTGAGAGGTTGTTGGAGGCGAGAGCGCTCACTCAGCAACTGTTTGATACCATGTTCTCAGCACTTGATACCCAAAGAAACAACAAGAAAGGGTAAAAAAGTTGCTGCAAAGTTCTCCCCGGTAAGGGAGAACTGTGGGGTTCGCTGGGGGTCCGTGTAAACCCTATTTCTGGAGGAGTCTGGAAGGGGTGGAGGACCGAAGAGCCACAGAACGGTACCAAACAAACCGCTTTGGTGGAGCTAACGACGCCTGCGTGTTTTTTTAAAAAAAACTGAATCATAAAGAACAACAAATGCTGCTGTGAGAGACTGTTGTTTTCGGCAGGCAAGAGCTTCTAGAACGAATAACTGAATCAAAAAAGGTGGAAGAGGTGGAGAAACAGAAGCACCACAAGAGAAGTGAGTAAAGGACTGAGTAAAGCGAAGATATAAGGGATGACTGTGTGAGCGTGAGAGCCTGAAAGAGAGAAAGTAGGAGGACGACAGATTGAAAGTGGTGAGAGAAGGCAAGGGAGACGGAGGGAGGTGAGTGGAAACGAAGAAGTGGAGCCGAGTAAGCTGTGCTGGAACAGAGCTTCTTCGCAAAGAATAGATCAGAAGAGGCTGAGAGTGGGCTAGAGAGTGAAGGAAACAGGAGGAGGCAGAGGAAGGCGGACAGAGATGAGAGCGTATCAGAAGGAGGGAGAAAGTGAAAGTTAAAGAAGGAGGAAAGAGACGAAAGGGGACGGTCGCTGCCAAAGCTGCCAAAGCAGGGGCACGAGAGGGTGAAGCTGAAACAAAGGATCTGGAGACAACGGAGGAGATTCGAGACGGGCAGTGACAGAAGGAGGGGGAAGATAGGAGAGAGAGAGAGAAAAGGAGGAGGAGAAGTGAGGAGAATTGAAGCGGAATAAGGGAGGAGCAGAAACGAACAGAGTTGGGAGGAGAAAACTGAGAAAACAGAAAGGGTCTGAAGGGATGAGAGACGACTGGATACGGAGGGAGCGGAGAGAAGAAGAAGAGAGACTGAAACTCTAGAGTCCTAAACGTGAGCAGAAGAAACTGGGAGTGAAAGATAGAGCTGGGAGGAGAAGAGCGGACTGGATTTGAGAGTGGAGTGGGTTCAGAGACGAGCAGCAGGTGGGGAAAGAGAGTGAGAAAAAGGGAGAATAAGAGAAAATAGGAGGCAGAACTTGACCCGAAACCTGAAATAATCACTGAAGTCAGAAGACTGATGAAGTTAAAAGAAAAGGGTGAGCAATAATAAAAAGCTAAAAGAGGTGAAGGAAACTCAGTATAGGGGAAAAGAATAGGTAGTGAAAGAGGAAAAGAAGAAGGAAATAATTACTAGAGGTATGGTTAATTTGTTTAATGAAGCATTAATGATGTATTAAGTTGGGTATTGTTGAATAATTGTTTCAATTAAGATAACAGAAAATTGTTAAACAGGAAAAAAAACAGTAATAACAAAATTAAAAAAAAGGAAAGAGGGGGACCACGAAGAAGGATTTAAGTATATAGATATATCATATATGTATGAAATTGATATATAGCATATTAATTTGTACTGAATTCATTTACTCAATTAGAACTGTATGTATTAACGGAGTATAAGATATATGTGTATTGGGAAATTGTGATTAGTGATTGATAAATCTATATATATGTACAAATTATATATATACAAATATTAAGGTTATATAGATCTCCCTCTAGAAAAACAATATTTGATTAGATTTATTAAATCTAGTAAGTGTAAGTGTACCAAACTTAATTAAAATTAAAAAGAGAGCAGAATGGCTACAGGTACAAGGAAAGCCACGCAGGCACAAACACAGTTGGTATTACAAAGAAGACCATCGATAGAAGGAATGGTTAAAACAATGGATATGAGTATTATATTAGAGGAAATGAGAAAGGAGATGAAAAAAATGAGACTGGAGATAAGGGAGGAAATGAAAGAGATAAGAGCGGAAATGAAAACAGACCTTAAAAAAGAATTAAATAATTTTGGTAAGAAGTTAGAAAAATTAATGGAAGATATGGAACAAATTAAAAAAAGTGTAGATACAATACAAGAGAAAACACAAAAATTAGAAGAAAAGACAAATTGCATTACACAAGAGCAAGAACAAGAAAAAAGAGAAATATTGATTAGTGATTTAAGATATAGGGAAAGGTGTTTAAAGCTGAGAGGATTAGTTGAAAAGGAAAGAGAAAACTTAACAGAAAGAGTGATTCCATCGATTGCGAGATTTTTAGATATTACGGAAGAAAGACTAGAATTACAAGTAGATAAAGTGTTTAGAATTAACTCAATTGTGGCAAGGGAAAAAAATGTCCCGAGGGATGTAGTGGTAAGTTTCACAAGGGCCAAAATTAGAGATCAAATAATACAGAAGAGCTATGATGGAAAATTAACAATAGAAGGAATGGAGGTAAAGATATTTAAAGATGTACCCCCACAAATATTGAAAAAGTGACAAGAATACCGATTCTTAACAAAACTGTTGAGGGAAAATAAGATAAATTATAGATGGGAGAGACTTGAAGGGTTATCATTTTTATACCAACATAAAAGATTTAGAATAAATTCAGTGCAAAAAGCGAAAGAATTCAGTAAAAGACTAATGAAAGAAAGCAAAAGAGTAGAAAAAGGAAATGCTGAGGATAAAGACGAAGAAATCGAATTAACCCTAAAGGACATAAAAGGTCAAAGGGAAAAGAAAAGGAAGAAAGGGCAAATAGAAGAGAGATTGCTACAAGAATCTGAAGAGGAAGAAGCAGAAGGAGAGGAAGAAGAAGAAAATTGAGAAATTCTGGCAGAACAGGAGTTAACAGAAAAAGATATAGAAGAGGTTGAAATAGAAGAAAGTGAAGAAGAGATTTAAAGAACTAAAGAGTAAGGAAAAAACCAATTGGTAAATTAAAAAAAAAGGGAAAAAAAGAAAATATGGAAATAAAAGCAATATCATGGAATGTAAAAGGACTCAATTCAAAAGGAATCAAATATTCCATTATTTAGAAAAAACAAGAAGTGATATATGTCTTCAGGAGACTAGAATCAGAGAGAAGGACAGTAAGCTTTTGAAAAATCCTAAAATGGGACAAAACTTTATGTCAGTGAATACAAAGAAGAAAAGGGGGGTAGCCCTTTACATCAATAAAAAATATCAAGCAAAAGAGTTATTTAAAGATGAAGAGGGATTATATATAGGTGTACAGGTTAAACTGCAAAACTTTAGTTTATTGGTGGTAGGAGTATACACACCTATTCAAGCTCAAAAGAAATTCTTTGAAAAACTAAAAAAGGAAGTGAACAATGCAGAACAAGAAAGGATTTTATTATTAGGGGACTGGAACGGGGTGATTGATCCTTCACAAGATAGATCAGTGAGGAAACGACGGAAGAAGAATCAGGGGAAACTCCCTAAAACTTTCTTTAAAATGATGGAAGAATTGTCTTTAGTAGATGTTTGGCGATGGAAACATGGAAAAACGTGCGGCTATACATTTTTTTCTGATGTACATAGTACTTCATCGAGAATTGATATGTTTCTAGTTACAAAAAATTTGACTCCAACAGTTAAAAAAATGGAAATTCTGCCGAAATGGATATCGGATCATAACCCCATAATGTTATCAATGGTGGAAAGAAGAAGATTCTTTAACTGGCAGTTAAGAAACAATCTTTTATACGAAGAAGACAGTATTAGAGAAGCAAAGCAAGCTATAAGGTTATACTTTAAAGAAAACACATCTAGTGATACTGCTATGAAAACCATATGGGATGCAAGTAAGGCAGTTATGAGGGGGTATTTTATCAAAAAGGCTTTTGAAAAGAAGAAGGAAGAGACAGAAAGATTAACTACCTACTAAAAGAAATCGAAGCGAAAGAGAGAAAAGTAAGAGACGATTCATGGAATAGAAAAGATAAAATCGAATTGGAGATATTGAAAAAACAAACACAATCATATTTAACTAAGGAAATAGAACAAAAAATGAGAGAGCTTAAACAAAAGCATTTTGAAATGGCTAACAAACCAGGAAAATGGTTATCAATGAGATTAAAGAAGAAGAGAGAAGCAAAAATAATTACAGAACTAAAATATGATGGTAAAATAACAACTGAACATAAATTGATTAAGAAAGGATTCCAAGATTTCTATACTGAATTATATACAGAACCTTGGCAGACGACATTATTGGAGGAAAAGATAAACCGGTATTTGAAAAAACAGAAGATATCTAAACTGTCGGAACCACAGAAAGAAACTTTAAATAGAGATATTACGGTGATGGAAATAGTGGAAGCAATTAAAAGACAGAAATATGATAAAGCGCCAGGACCTGATGGTTTCACAGCAGTATATTACAAGAAATTGGATGAAGAACTTCTCATCCCACTACAAAAAACAATGAATCAAATTAAGACGGACGGCATCCCCGATTCATGGAATGAGGCCTACATCTCGATGATACCTAAAGAGGGGAAAGATAAGAAAGAACCAAGGAATTATAGACCGATTTCTTTGTTGAATTTAGATTATAAAATATTTGTAGATATTCTGGCACAAAGATTTAAAAATATATTAAATACTATCATACATGAAGACCAAAATGGCTTTCTTCCTAAACGACATATTAAGAACAACGTTAGAACTGTGCTGGATGTAATCGAATATTATGAAAGTCATAATGAAAAGAAGCTGGCTATGATTTCCTTGGATGCTGAGAAAGCTTTCGATAACATTAAATGGCCATTCATGAAAGTGGTGCTAACAGAAATGAATGTAGGTGAGAAATTTAACAACTGGATAAATGCCATATATCAAGATCAAAGGGCACAAATTCTGATAAATGGGGACAAAACAGAGAAAATCAATATAAGGAAAGGAACGCGGCAGGGGTGCCCCCTCTCCCCTCTTCTGTTCATTACAATAATAGAAATCTTAAATAATAGCATAAGAATGAACAAGAATATCAGAGGAGTCAAGGTCAAAGAATATGAATTTAAACTCAAAGCT
This sequence comes from Gambelia wislizenii, assembly GCA_030847615.1. Classification (NCBI taxonomy): domain Eukaryota; kingdom Metazoa; phylum Chordata; class Lepidosauria; order Squamata; family Crotaphytidae; genus Gambelia; species Gambelia wislizenii. The sequence goes on along the minus strand of JAUMIR010000002.1, from coordinate 358,865,384 downwards.
TTTGCAGATGATCTCATTATCTTTATTGAGGATCCACTGGAGCGTTTGGAAGAGTTTCAGAATATAGTAGATGAATTCGCAGGGGTCTCAGGTTTTAAGGTCAACAGGGATAAAACAGCAGTTTTGACCAAAAATACATCTAAAAAGGAGGATGCGAAAATAGAAGAAATGACAGGATATAAAGTCACGAATAAGATTAAGTATCTAGGAATGTGGATTTCAAAGAGAAACGCAGACTTATTCGATAACAATTACAATAGACTATGGAAGGAAATATCAAAAGATTTACATAACTGGACCAGATTACATCTCTCCTTTTTAGGGAGAATTGCTTCCATAAAAATGTCAGTACTGCCAAAGTTCATGTTCCTATTTCAAAATTTACCGATAATAATTAATACAAACTGTTTTAAAAAATGGAATAAGGAATTAAACAATTATATTTGGGAAGGAAAAAGGCCTAGAATAAAGATGAAATTATTAACAGATCATAAAGAGAGAGGGGTGTGTGCGTTTCCGGATCTTGTAAGGTACTATAAAGCATGCTCACTCACATGGATCGAGGAATGGATCAATTTGCAGGATGATAGGCTACTGACACTTGAAGGACACAATCTAGTTTTCGGGTGGCATGCATATTTATGGTACAACAAAAAGAAGGAAAACAAAGAGTTTGATAACCATTATATTAGAAAAGCACTGTTAAGATCTTGGTTAGGCATAAAGAATAAGTTCTATAGGGAAATACCCCTTTGGATCTCCCCACAAGAGGCCTTTCTCAGTAAATATAGAAGGAAAGAACAAAGATGGCTGAATTATCAAATGCTGCTGATAGTAGAACAGGAAACAGGAGTAGTGAGAGCCAAAAAAAGAGAACAATTAGAAGAGGAAGGAATTAGGCTGAATTGGTTCACATACCAGCAAATCTATGAGCGATTCAAAATAGATCAAAAGCTAGAAGGATTCCAAATGGAGAAGAATGAAATAGATAAAATTGTCTCTGATAATTCGAAACATCATATAGCGGAATATTATAGATTACTAACAGAGAGAGAATTAGAATCCGAATATATAAAAGATAATATGATAAAGTGGGCTCAGGATTTTGGTTATAAAATCGAAATTGACAGATGGGAAAAAGCGTGGAAAAATACTCAGAGATTCACATTGGCACAAAGTCTAAAAGAAAATTTTATTAAAATCTTTTATAGATGTTACTTAACACCAGTTAAATTAAATGCTATGTATAAAACTGGAAATATAAAATGTTGGAAATGTGGAGAGGCCACAGGAAATCTGTTACATATATGGTGGAGGTGCCCCTTAGCAAAATAATATTGGAAGGAAATTCATAAGAAGATTAAAGAAATTTTGGACATTAATTATCCGCTAAACCCAGAAATCTACCTACTTAACATGATAGACATTATAAAGGATTCAGATATGAAAAAGAAATGGAGAATTCTATTATATATGTTAACGTGTGCTAGAATACTATATGCCCAAAAATGGAAAGGGAAAGAAGTGCCAACAGTAGAAACCTGGATGATTAAACTGTATGAAATGTGTGAGGCGGACAGACTAACAGCACTATTGAGAGGACAGTCATTGGAGAAAAGGGGAAAAGAATGGGAATTTTTATTAAAAGGTTGGAAAACGTTTAGTAAAATGTAAGATGAATAGTAATCCTAGGAAAATACAAAGCCGGATAATACAAAAAATTAAGAGGAAAAAGAAAGAAGTAACAAAGGGCTGAGGTAGAATAGAAGGAACGATAAAGGAAAAAGACAAGCAGAAATCAAAGAAACTGAGAGGATAAAGACTCTCATGCAGTAAGGAAGAGGAAGGAAGAAATATCTCTGATTGGTATTATTGCAGGAACCATGTATAGAGAGAAAGAATGAGGAATGAGGATTATTTAAATATATGTATGTGTATGTGTGTATGTATATATATACATATGTGTATGTGTATGTGAAGGTATATATATATATATATATGTATGTATGTGTGTATATAGGTATATATATATATATGGGTATATATAGAAAAGAATTATAGAATCATGGTTGGATAAGATGAAACTTATGTTTTATTATATTGTAATAGAGTTACAAGGAGTAATGTATGCAAAATTATATGGAAGATGTAAGAATCGATAAAAACACGGCATATATTGTAATTAAGAAAAATTGTATAATAAGTGTAACCAATAAAAATAATGGGAAAAAAATGATTATCCCTTCAATGGGCTTATAGGGGCCTGCCAAGTCAGCTTGGACAACCTCAAAGGGTCTTTTGGTGACACACTGGGTTTTTGGCAACTGGGAAAGCCTTCACCTTAACTTTCCTGCACACAGCACATTCTAAGAACCTTGGGCAGTGTTTCATGCTTAAAACAGGGCACACTTTTGCTAGCTCCTTTAACCCTTTGTAACTAGCATGGCCCATTAGCCTGTAGTAGTAATGAACACAATTATCATGTAGGGGCATATTGTCTGCAGGGTTCACATTTGCCACCTTCCCTTTAGGCAACATGTAATACAACCCATGTTTCTTTATCTCTTTTGCACAGACATTATTCATGTTATGCCTTTCTATTACTGTACAGTGTTCCCCCTCAAATATCACTTTATAACCATCAGTAGTCATTTAGGACACACTTAATACACAATTCTCTAGTTTGTTAACACAACATATTTTCAAAATCTTTACCAAAAGATAGCACATATGCAGTGCCCATCTTCTGAACCTTGCTGGGAGCACTACCTGCAAGGGTAATATTGGTTATTGAAGCATTTTTAACATTGCTTAACAACTGTAAATCATTAACCATATTGTGTGTGGCCCCACTATCAAGTAACTGAATTCTTTCCTCAGTACCATCAGGATGGTGCTGTGCTATGAAGGCATGGCTTGCAGCCTGAGAGGATGCACCTCTCCTATCTGGTGCAGGCATCTTACAGTCCTTCTTAAAATGTCCAGGCCTTTTGCATCTGAAACAGTGTTTCACATAGCTGCAGGCTCCCTCCTCCACAGGTGCTTCTGTTTCAGTGCTCTCCTGATTGTGTCTGGTAATTTGTGGCTGTTTATTCCCCTCCATCCGGGAATCAAATTGCTTGCATTGGACCTCTTCCAGAATACGCCCAGCTACCAGGTCTACAGACAAATCACTCTCCCTGGTGGTCTGCAGACTGTACATTAGGAAATCCCATTCCTTTGGCAAACTGCCCAATAAAACAAAACACTTATGGGCTTCTGGAATGTCCACCCCTCTATAGGCCACCTCTTGAAAAAGCTGACTCATTTCCTCCAAATGGGCTTTCACACAGCCTCAAGTAGACAGCTTTGTGTTATAAAGTCTCTTAGTCCATATCATCTTCGAGAGGCAGGATGAACTCTGATGAACCGTTTTCAAAGCTGTCCAAAGCTGAAAGGCTGTCTTTGCTGGGGCTGCATGTATTAACTGGGAGGGGCTGAGTGATAAGAGAATTGCAGCTCTAGCCTTCTGATCTGCTAGCCTGAACGCTGCTATTTCATCTTCTGAATCCTCTGGGATCACACTTTCATTCTCCAAAATGTGCCACAAATTGTCCTGAATTAATAAAGCCTCCATGTATAAACTCCATGCTGAATAATTTCAGTCAGCCAGCTTTTCAAAGTGGACGAGACTATTATCTGCCATTCTGCTGATCGAGTCAACAATTCTCCAGCTATGAAACACAAACATCTGGCAGCACTTCAAGGTTGCTGGAAGATATTACAGGGTCTGGCTGACACTTAACTGTTTCTTAGCCAACTAGCCAAAAACACACAAAACAAAAGAGTTTCTGGGAAGTTTTTGGGTGCACCTTATCTAATCTGAGATCAATCAGCTGGGCCCATAACCACTGTAAAGGGATGATAGGCCACTCAATCCCCAGCAGAAGCCCAAAAAGCCTGTCTCAGTAGACTCAGTACCAACTGGTTCCCAAGAATACTCACACACAGAGTGTTTGACTTCCAACTTCAAGCAGGAGGCACTTTTATCTTCAAAATCGAACAGTTGCAATGTATACAAATATTTATATTCCAAGAAGAAACTGCTTCTCCAGACCTCAGCATTCACAGGAAGAAGGAAAGTGAGCTCTGCTCCCATATACACAGTTACAGGGCATTGACTTACTCAATCACATGATCTTACACACCAATAAGAACCCTCCTTCTGTAGCTAAGGGAGACTAGGCAGTTCATGGAGTTAGCCATTTTGACTCAGCATGACTCTGCAGTTTGTTTGGCCATTTTAAAATGGAGTTCTAACTCCTGACATGGGGGGGGGGCTTTGGGGCCACAGTGCACATTTATAGTAGCTTAAAAACTAATTTAAAAAAGAGGACAAGAATAAACAAAGGAAAGAAAGAGAGAGAGAGAGAGAAAAGAGGAGGAGAAATAAAAATAAATAAGAAATAGAAGGGGGTGGGCAGAAAAAAATAAACTTATAATATTTTAATCCAGCCAATTATATATATATAGATAAACTGTATCAGTGAGCATTCACTTGCTAAAGTTGTTATTCTCTTCTCCCATAGGTAGCTTAATCTGGTCAACACACACACACCCCATATATATTTTGAGGAGTGTCAAAGGGGTGTCTGTGAAAAAAAAATGGACTGCAGAAATTTCTGATGCAACAATTGCCAACACAACTTACTGGTGATACAACCATTATTTTTAACTACTTAGAAGTTCTCACAATATTGCTAGGCTGAAACATGTTGGGCTTTTTAATAATAAAATATCACTCCATAATATCCAAGACATGTCTCTTTCATATGTAGATTAAAAGCACAAAGAAATGTAGTTAGTACAAGGTATTATAAAAGATGAAAGACTGATATTTAATTATGAAATCAGTTTGTTAAAATAAGAATGCTAGTGCTATGATTATGTAAAAGCCTCTGGGTGAATTATATGTAGTATATAATGCAATACAGTTAATTTTTAACAAATGAGAATTTTTAAAAACAGTGCTAGGTAATCAATCTTATCTGTGATTATTGCTGATGGACCTCTGGTAGACTCATTCCTCTGTTGTTTATTTTGTATAAAGAGGTAGAAAAATGGTTCTCCTTACACTGTGATAACAAGAACATTTAATATTTACAGCAGTATATCAATGTCACCACACTAAGCTTCAGGACTCTCCAATTTTAAATAGATTTTTGACAGACCATCAACACTAAAGCTGAATTGGCACATATTTTTATGGCAGTGATCAGCTCTGCATCGTGCATACTCTCTGAGTGAGCTGGGTGTTTTTGGGGATGGGTGGGTAGAAGAGGGTTGTTTAAAACTGAAATGTAGAGCAATATCTTCTGCAATGGTAGACATTAAGTCCAGTAATTAAAGGAGGATCAATTCATTCAGTGAGCCTTAACACAAAGCAATCTGTTTCAAGTTCAAGTGCTTATGTAAGATCACACGTAACTGAATGCTGTAAATAGAGAGATAAAATAAAAGTTCACAGTGGGTTTTTTTTGAAACAGCAAGGATGCCCTTCAGATATCATGTGGTAAAATGTTTCCTGCAGGTATGTCAGTTTGCATCATTACACCATAATAGTAATAATATTAATAATAATAATAATAATAATAGCAACAATAATGATAATTTCTTACCTGCCTCTCCCTGTGGGATTGATGCTGTAACAACAACAAATAATACAACACATAACTTCAGTTAAAAGAGCATATAAAACCAATATATATTAAAATTCATCAATAAATATTTTAAAAACCATAATTTTAAAATAATTTGAATAGGCCTGCCTCTCATGCTCATAACTCTCCTGCTAGGGCCACTGCCATTTTAGCAAGCCCTGCTAAGTTTATTCCTTTTGATTTTCATCAGTCCAGAAGCAATGCTGCTTCACTGATCCTTCCCCGCCCCTGCCCCCGCAAAAACAACAACAACAAAAACACCACTATGCAGTGATTTTTTTGAAAAAATAGTATGTTTATTTGAAAATAACTGGATGGGCTTCTTTGGGGGGGGGCAAGCTTTCAAATAGTTTCACTTAACATGTAAATGTGTCTGGACCTCAGCATAGATTAGATCATTTTGTGCATAAATCTGTACAATCAATCAATTATCTTGCACCAGAATGGTTGGCTTGGGTTCTGTTATGCCAACATCCAGAAGGGGCATGCTGAACCCTGGACTTCACAGTGGACGGACAACTGGATGGTACGCAAGAATAGTTCTGCTGATCAGCTGTGGTTCCCATTGAAACCATTGAAACCATTGAAATGTTGGAATTTGATAGAAGAAAACTGCATTTGATTCCAAGAATAAAGAGGCAATTCATATATTCTTATGCATTAGATGGAAGCATGTAGGCATGCAAGCTAAAGGTAAAGCCTGCATGCCTACATGAATCAATAGGAATATAGTATCTAGATCAAGGGAAGTAATAGTACCACTCTATTCTGCTTTGGTCAGATCTCACCTGGAATATTGTGTCCAGTTCTAGGCACCACAGTTCAAGAAGGATGTTGACAATCTGGAGCATGTCCAGAGGAGAGCAACCAAAATGGTAAAAGATCTGGAAGCCATGCCCTATGAGGAGTGGCTTAGGGAACTGGCCATGTTTAGCCTGGAAAAAAAAAAGGCTAAGAGGTGATATGATAGCCATGTTTAAATATTTGATGTCATACTGAAGACAGAGCAAGCTTGTTTTCTGCTGTTCCAGAGATTAAGGAGTTTATCATATGAAGCTACAATTACACCAGGATAGGAACAGCAATGGTCATACATTATCACATGATGTTGTGACAATCCTGTAGCTGGTCTGCCCTCTGTTACTGTTGCACACCTCTTCATTGATGGGGGAAAACCATCAATGGCTCTCAATACTGAAACTATGCCAGTATTCCCCTTTGTGTGATAAGTCCCTTCTGTGGCAGTAGCAATATGATGGAAATCACATGGCATGAGGGGGTGTGATCCTCCTCCTCTTCTCTTCCTCCCTCACCCCTCCCCTTGCTATTCCCAAACTGGCCAAGATTCCCCCCCCCCACATGCCTTCCTTTTCTTTTTTGCTGTGATTGCATACTACGGAATAATAATTACAGAATAACAGCAAAAAAGAGAGAAGAGCATGCATGTGATGAAGGCAGGGTTACAGAGCTGGTGTGGAGGGACAAAAGATTGCCAAAGCAGCACAATTGCAGCACACTTGTGAGACTGAAGAGACAGTGTGATAATGCATGTTTTCAAATAGGTATGTTTCCATTTGCTTCACTAACATGATTACTGCAAGAAAAGAGGCTGGTGTGATAAAGTCCTAAGACATGGAGCAACAGGTTTAGACTACAAGAAGAGAGATTCATCCTCAACATTAGGAAGAACTTCCTGATGGCGCGAGCTGCTCAATAGTGGAATATGCTGCCTCAGTGTGTATAGCATCTCCTTCCTTGAAGGTTTTTAAACAGAGGTTTGATGGCCGTCTATTGGGAGTGCTTTGATTGTGTGTTCCTGCATGGCAGGAGGTTGGATTGGATGGCCCTTGTGATCCTTTCCATTTCTGTGATTCTATTAAGGTACTACATTCTACACATCACTTTCCACTGTCTTATGCATAAAAGACTGGCGACAGTCAAAATTAAGATGCAGTCACGAAGAAATTACACAGTTGTATTTTCATTCTCCTATATTCAACAATGTGATTCCACTAACACAAGGTCTGCTGAGCAAGAGGATGGATATATACACACACACAGGGTGTCCCCAAAATGTATACACCCACAACAGCATATAATTCTGGGGAATTTTTTTCCCCAAGCAATATATACACCTTAACAGGTTTAAAGATTACAATAGTAGAGAAGTGTTGCAAAATTACGAGAGAAACTTTAAGTGAGTATTGCAACTCTGTGCTTCAACAATGTGAGCAGTGCATTGCTGCACAGGGATGACCATTTGAACACTTTCCATAAAATTGTAATTTAATATAGAATTTGTAACTTTGATGAAATCATCATTGTAACATTTATTCTTCAATACAAATATATTTACTTAGCCTTCAAATAATCACCATAGCTATTATTAGCTGTTAAAAGAGTGTATACATTTTTGGGGACACTCTGTGTATAAATTTAATGTAAGGAGAGTATCTTGCACAGTTTTCCATTGTGTAAATCATTATGCAAGAGATTGCTTGTGCACATACTCTTTCATGCTAGTGCTTGTTCCATGGAGAAATTCAGTGTAAGTACACTAGTAGGTGCCGTTGACATGATGAAAACGTAGTGAGATGAATTCATATTGATCTCTGGTTGTTCACACATCCTGCGTGATGGTCTTAAGCTTTTTGGAAGGGGGGTCACCTTTTATCCCTCAACCAGCAGGACTTTCCGTCCTGCTGTTTGTCGTGTTTTTAAAAAGTCTCGTGAGGATGCGGAAAATTGGATATGTGAACAGGTCAGGACAAAATATTTCGGGAGTAGGTGATGGCTGGAAGTTGAGGTTGGCAGGGGCAGGCACAGAGTTCAGAGAAGGAGGGTTCAGTCACCTGTTCAATAGGTTCAGCCTCACCGGCTGAAAGCAAAGGCTTCCCTCCAGGCAGCAGTATGTAAGTCACCCTGTTCAATGGATTTTTACACTGCAAACCCCTCAGCTCTAAACTGTCCCTCCCCTGCATGGAGGGTTTAATTTTTAAAGGGTCTGCCACAATGCAAGCCTTTGGGCTCACGATCGCCCCATTCATTCCCTCCTCTCCATCCCCTGCATGGAGGATTTAATTTTTAAAGGGACTGTGACAATGCAAGCCTCTGGGCTCACGATCGCCCCATTCATTTCCTTCTCCCCATCCCCTGCATGAAGCATTTAATTTTTAAAGGGACAGTCACACTGCAAGCCTCTGGGCTCACGATCGCCCCATTCATTCCCTCCTCCCCATCCCCTGCATGGAGCATTTAATTTTTAAAGGGACTGTCACACTGTGAGCCTCTGGGGTCACGATCACCCCATTCATTCCCTCCTCCCCATCCCCTGCATGGAAGGTTTAATTTTTAAAGGGACTGTCACACTGCAAGCCTCTGGGCTCACAATCACCTCATTCATTCCCTCCTCCCCATCCCCTGCATGGAGGGTTTAATTTTTAAAGGGACTGCAAGCCTCTGGGCTCACAATCGCCTCATTCATTCCCTCCCCCCCATCACCTGCACTCAGCTTCCTGGCGGAAAGCAAAGCAGGCACATGGGGCGCGGGCGCGTGTGTGTGCCTCAGTAGATTGCAAACCACTCAGCTTCCCAGCTGAAAGCAAAGCAAGCGTGCAGGGCTCCGGTCGGCTCTGCTTTTGACTTCTCTCACTGTCCCCTGCACCAACTGAGGTTTGTGTTTTAAAATGCCTTGTGTGTTTGTACCGGCATTCTCCTTTTAAATGGATTTTAAGATTTTTTTGGGCATTAACTCTGTGGCAAGCCCATCAGGGTTTTTTTTTTTTTAATGAAATTGTGCAGAGGGGGTTGCCTTTGCCTTCCTTCTCTGACCAATGCAGAAGTTTGAACAAACATTTTTGGCCACCAATAGCATCGTTCATTACAGGAAACTCTAAAGGAAGTACGTCACCGAGGTTGTAAAAAAATGTGTAACTGCATCCTTGACTGACAGCTAAAAAACCAATAATCCCAGAATCTTTTCCCATGTAAACAAACAAACAAAAAACATGGGATACTATGTCTCAGGATCTTGCTTTTGTCATGGGAAAGATTGTCATGTAAACAACAATCCCGGGATATTGTTCATCCAGTGACAAATCATGTAAACAACAAGGGGCGAACTTGGGATCAGGAAATCCCATTTGTCCCCGTGATAAAAACTGTGGTGTAGCTGACGCCTAGTAGATTTTTTCAGTCTGATACTGTCATCTTGGATTTTGGCCTCAGTGTGCAACAGGTTGAGGTATTTTGAAAACTAAATACAGATGGTGCAATCATATGCATTAGTCTGATGTCATAATTATAAGTCTTAAGTGGTATATTTTCAATTTATTTCTTCTTCTTTATACCAAAAGATACTGATCTCTGTTACTCCACTTGATATAATCACTGACTATATGAGTCAGCAAATACCTTCAATGAGAAAGGAAATGACATTTCCTATGGTATCTGAAAGTTAAGAGGCCTTTGATCTATTCATTGATCTTGGGGGATGATGCTATTTTATCAGAATCAAGCTACCTTGAATACGAAAGGTTTGTGCACCATCTGTATGAGAAATCTTCAAAGGATATCAGTCATGCCAGATACAGGCATTTCTGGCTTACAGGTTCTTAACAGCTTGAGTAAACTATGCCACCAAATCATTTTAGTGTACAGGCATAACTCAGTTAACAAAGCTTCTGACAAACGACGTTATCAGACGACCCCTTTAAAATGTTCTTTTGCTGGCATAAACCCCCCAATTTTTATGTCAGCAAAAGAATGCTCCCCAGTGCACTTACCTTCCCTCCCATCCAAAGGCTTCCCTGGCAATGAAGAGGAAGTGAACAGAGCTCCATTCTCTTCCTTCTTTGAAGTCCCACAGATTCTTGCGAGATTTCATCACTCAGGAAATTAAAAAAAAGAAAAAAGAAAAAAGAAAAAAAGAAAAATAACACATAAAAAGTTGCACAAAGCACATACACAAACTTTAGAAGTCCCAAATAACCCGGGGAGGATAATAAAGAGAGCAAAACTTACCTGGATGTCCCAATCTCACCTGGAAGTGTTCGAGCCATACCGGCCATTCTCATTGCAGTCATGAGATTTAAATGGCCCGAGGTTTCAAGGCACCAAAACGGAACAGGGGATCTATTGACAGCTTCAGCCATCAATAGAAAGAAACAGCACCATAACGCCAGGAGAACACAAAAGGACGACGTCATCTGATATTGGCGTCCTTTTGAGTTCTGCTGTCATTATGTTGGTGCCACATTTGCTACATCTGATAATCTCCAAAGAACCTCCTTTTTACAAAGTTGCTTTATGGTCACCCAGCCCTCCTTTTCATCTGTCCAGCTAGAAGGTTTTTTTTTTTAACACAGCATCTGCTTTGGGAGGATGACAAAGGAAGGTTGGAGAAAACAGAGTTTCAGTGTTGTTATTCAGTGTTGGATGCATTTTGGAAGAAGCTTTTAAGTGTTCTCTAGAAGGCTGAAAAAGTTTTTGTTTACTTATGCAAGCAACCGTTGGCTTGACCTGGTCGTTTTGTTTCATGTGTGCATATTGCTGGTTGTGAATAAAAAGTGATCTGAAATATCCTGAACTGCTCTTCTTTTTGTGATGCAGGAACCTCTCCCTAATCTTTCCATGTTATTTCTGCCTGTACCAAAGTTTTTGTTAAAGAATGTCCAGGAACACCATCTACTTTGTTACTTGAGAGGTGCATGTGTTTGTGTGTAATGTCAAGTCACCTGTTGACTTATGGTGACCACATTTCAGACGTATGCTGTACATCAATACCACAAGGAGGGATGCTTATAGTTAGCTATAGTGAAGTCTTCCTTGGCTCATAGGAAAAGAATTCCCTCCCCCCACCTTCTATGCCATGACTGGCATTCAGAGAGAAATATGGTTTTTTATCACCTTGATGAGTAGACATCCAGTATCGGATAATGTATTGAAGGCAGTGCTCCGTGGTCACAAATGTATGAACTGTCAAGAACAAACATGTTCCTATTGTGTTGCACAGACTCGTATGTGTATGGGAAGAGTAAGCAGACTTGCAAAAAAGTAGATAATGCTGTAATTCAGAATGATACATATCTAATGACAATGACTTTGAAATAATAGAATGCCTTTTGGACTGGAAAATTAAAATATGTTTAATCCTAATTACTACCCAACCAATACTGATGGATTGTGATTACCTTAGACAATTACTTTCCCCACTTTGTTAGAAATTATAATAAACTCCAATTTAGACATTAAAACATAACCTATAAGCTGTTGTGCATGTTTTGCATGCATGCCTTGCCTTTATTTTCTCTGTAAGGTCAGGGGCAGCACTGGGGGTGCGGAGAGGCTGAACTGCACCAGGTGACACCAGCCTTAACACAGCATAAGTGTTACCCGAAGAGATGGGTGGTCTGTGGGGAGCCCACCCATGATCTAGTATTAGCTAGGGTAATTATTAGTAACTCAAATGAAATGCTGCAAAAGGCAGGAAACTTCAGGAACCAAAAACCAAACTGAAGGGTTCTGCCAAAAAATAACCAGGATAAACTAATCCCACTTCCAATCATAAAAAGGCAACAATATGAAGAAATAAAAAAATAACTAAACTCTGGAGCAGAGAATCCAATAAAATTAAATTTCTAAAAGGGTAACAATACCCCACTGAAACGTGTGCAAATGCTAAAAATAAAATATTATAATAATAGTGAATAATAAAAACTCAATGCGTTTCAACAACAGTCTTCTTCAGTGGCCTACAAGCATTCAAAATGTATAAATGTATAACAACTCCTCAGCAAACACAATGTGACTCTGCTCAATTCAAAAGCAACAATGTACTACTCCTGCTCACAGAGTATCTTATATAACCAGCTTAACTGGTAATGGGAATGATCCTGCCAAGACTTAAGAAAAGATCTTAGGGAAAACTTAGGGTGTGGAAGGACATTGAAAAACTCAACCAACCACTTAAACCCACACCTTTACCCACCAGGGGTACAATTTTACCAACCATGTGTCCATTTGAGTACCAATATTGGTAGTAGTTTTATGTACTTAGTATTAGATATCCCATCAATTCACCAGAATTTAAATGAAGTTCTTCTCCTGTTCACAGAACCTTTTCTATAAGAACATCATAAACAGGAATTTAATAAGATGATGAACTCCAGTATATTAAATAGTAGACTAGATAAATTTGATGTAGAAGAAACTAAAAAAATGAATGAACTCAAAGATCTTAAATTCAAAAAAATTCAAAGGGATCTTAGGGATTACCAAGAAGGTAATTACGTACCAAGAAGGAAAGGTTTATTCCTGGAAATCCTGCACTGTTCTGACTTCTACAAATAATAAGAAAAGAGTTTCTTTTGACCATAGTATAGACACAAATAAAGAAGATAATAGCCTTGGGGGTTTTACCACTGACTCTTCCACTGATCATTCCATGGACCACTTTAAAACCAGCAGGAGACCTTTTTTAGAAAATTAATCCAACAGGTGGAGATACAATGACAGAGATATGGAGAGAAGAAATATGTACAAGGGCAGACACCTCTCCAGACCCAGATAGTCAATATATCAAAATCTTCATTATCTGATCTGGAAGTAGAAGTCTTAAACAGAGGTGTTTCGTTTGTTCCAACTCCTAGGTAATTCTTTTGATACTATGCGGGAAGTTCATCAATTGTTTTGGAAAATTAGATTAGCCAAGTTTTTTTCTAGGAATGGGACAACCAGTGAATACCTGGGACCCTCAGATATGGATAGATATAAGAATTTTCAAAAAAAAATCTAACTTCAACCCCAATATCGATGACCCATACATTAAAGTCTTTCAAGACAAAGTGCTAAAGGACATGCAGGATATCTTTACCTCCCAATCCAATAGTTGGCACAATTTATCCAAACTACATCAAGCTACTTTGGAGAACTTGCAAAAAAGGCAAGATATAATAATGATATAATAATTATAATTAAACCAGCAGATAAAGGAGGTTCTATAGTCATATGGGGGAGAAAAGATTATGAAATAGAGGCATATAGCCAATTATCAAATGTAAAACACTACAAGGAATGTATGAAAGATCCGACAGAAGATATTTTGAAGTCCATTAAAATCACTCTGGAAGAGGCATTGAATATGGGGTATATAAAAACTAGTGTTTATGAATATTTACTGGATTCCGCAGGTAGAATTCCTTTATTTTATTTACTTCCTAAGATACATAAGGACAAAATTCCTACTCCGGGTAGACCTATCGTATCAGGCTGTGGTTCTATCCTGAAACCGTTGGCTACATATATTTCATCTTTTCTGAAACCTTTAATTCCGAATATATCATCATATATAAAAGACACCAAGGAGTTTGTTAAATATATGGAACAACTAACACCACCTGTAGAGGAATTTTTCTTGGTGACATTGAATGTCATATTACTTTATACTAACATTCCCCAGAATGAGGCCTTGGAAATCTTAGAAGCAGCGATGTTGTCTAAACCTATGGGACTTCGCCCTATTCATTTTCTGTTACATCTCATTGAAATAACTTTGACTAAGAATTATTTTAAGTTTGGTAACCAATTCTACTGGCAAACTCTGGGGTGGCAATGGGTTATAAGTTTGCTCCAGAGTTGGCAAACTTATATATGGACCATTTTGAACGTTTCTATATATTAAGCAATGAGTTTCTTAATGGTATCCATGAAAGCATGAATTTCCTAGATATATACATTCAAATATATAGGGGCTCATTTGAAACGAACCTATATAGAAAACCAAAGGATGTTAATTCATTTTTAAGATATGACAGCTATCATCCAACACCTCTTAAAAACAACCTTCCGTACTCACAATTTTTATGTAATAGAAGAAATTGTAAAACACTGGAAGGGTTTGAAAAGGAATCAAATATTACATGCCTCCAATTTTTGGAGAAAGGGTATCCCTTAAAGGTTATAAAAGAGGCACAAGACAAAGTTCATAAGTTAGATCAAAAGAAACTTCTGTTTGATTCCAGACCTAAGAGAGCACCCGACAGAGTGGTTATACCACTGACTTTTAACACACATTCACAGAGGGTTAAAGAAAGTATTATGAAACACTTGCTGGAAAATATACCCGGATATAAGAATAAACCGATGTTTGCCTATAAACGTACTCAAAACATCAAGAATATACTAGTATGGGCAGATTTTGATTTTCTGGTTGTACAAAATAGTCTGATTGCCAAGGGACATTACATCTGTGGACATTGTTCGGTATGCAGACATAGCAGCAATTTGAAATGTTTTGTGAATACTGCTGATGGTAGAAGTTATGAAATATACAAACTTTTTACATGTGCTAGTAAAAATGTCATATCCATAATTGAATGCCCTTGCAAATTAATTTATGTGGGGATGACCAGCAGAGCGATAGGAACTCAGATCACAGAACACAGAAGTTGTATTAAAAACCATAAAATAGAAGCTCCATTGGTAAAACATTTTCTTGAGAAACATCATACTCATGATTCATTCAAATTGTGGTGCATAGATGGGATATCCAATACTAAAAACATAAAACAATTACAGATATTGGAACTCAAATGGATTCATCATTTGAAATCTGAATCCCCGGTGCATTTAAATGAAAATGTGAATTGGTTAGTTTGAGTCTTTTGCTGTCCTTCCACACCTTAAATTTGCCCTTAGTTCTTTCCTTGAGTCTTGGCAGGATGGTTGCCACTACCAGTTTGACTGGTTATAGAAAAGGTTCTGTGAACAGGAGAAGAACTTCACTTAAATTCTGGTGAATTGATGGGATATCTAATACTAAGTACATAAAACTACTGGTACTACCAATATTGGTACTCAAATGGACACATGGTTGGTAAAATTGTACCCCTGGTGGGTAAAGGTATGGATGTAAGTGGTTGGTTGAGTTTTTCAATGTCCTTCCACACCCTAAGTTTTCCCTAGGATCTTTTCTTAAGTCTTGGCAGGATCGTTCCCATTACCAGTTAAGCTGGTTATATAAGATACTCTGTGAGCAGGAGTAGTACATTGTTGCTTTTGAATTGAGCAGAGTCACATTGTGTGAGCTGAGGAGTTGTTATACATTTATTCATTTTGAATGCTTGTAGGCCACTGAAGAAGACTGTTGTTGAAACGTGTCTGGCCTTGAGTTTTTATTATTTACTATTATTATAATATTTTATTTTTAGCATTTGCACACTTTTCAGTGGGGTATTGTTACCCCTTTAGAAATTTAATTTTATTGGATTCTCCGCTCCAGGGTTTAGTTATTCTTTTATTTCTTCATATTGTTGCCTTTCTATGATTGTAAGTGGGATTAGTTTATCCTGGTTATTTTTTGGCAGAACCATTCAGTTTGGTTTTTGGTTATATGTCTTGGGTTTTTCTGGCTGTAGGGACTTTTGTTGGATTGTGTAACTTTAGGACATTTGCACCTGTGTATACCAGTACTAACTGCAGAGAACTCCAGATTAAAGTGAAACAAAGTGTTTTTATTGGAAATAACACAAAAGCATTCACACGCACAACACATGTTCATGAGAACCACAAAAGGCTAACCAAGAGTTTTAGGCAGAAAGGTTGGCTAGAGGAACTGATTCAGGAAATAGGGCAATAGTTACCAGTCTGAAGAGGAATGGAGTCCTCAGATGGAAATCTGAGTGCAGCACTGGAGGTCCAATCCAGGGAGCATGCCGACAGAGAGAGTGGCCTGGTGTCATCCACAGTGGCATATCTTGCTATTGTGTGGGGCTAATATTTATACTATATTTCATGTCTTGAAGGAATATTTGGGTGTAGAACAAAGCTTAGATGGGTTTCCCACTGAATAAACAAAGGAAACCGAAACTCTACTGATTGTTCTTTATGGCTGAGAGATAGGAATTGATGGGTTTATGGCAACCTCTCATTGTAGGACAGGAACAGGTGCTGAGGGATATTTCCTGGGGATATGAATTGTTTAGGTCACTTGTTTGTGTACAATGGGTGACTCATAGCCAAGGGGCACAAGAGGGGATTGTTTACTAGGGGCCCACTTAATCCTGTATTTACTAAAATATTTCCAAGACACCTTCCCAAGTCCTTGTGACCACCCTCTGACCTCCTTTTTGGTCCACCCCAGTCTACTAGACCCCTTGAAGTGTATAATATTGCCTGTTATAAGATATTATAGGGAGGGAGCAGTAGGGCATAGTAACAGAAGGTTCACATACGGAAAGTTTTCTGTATACTTCTTCTATCAACAATACTTGAGCCTCTTTCCCCAGCCCTCTAGAGATGCTCTTTCTAGGGGATGGAGGTAGGTAAAGTGATACGGGGTTTTTAAAGTAATAGTTGTATATCTAAAGGGACACCAAGTTCTAGCTTTTGGACACATATGGACAGATACAATTTAATCAGTGAACTGTATGATTCCCACCCTTATTTCAATGCCATCTGAAAATTACTTTAAACTGGAATAAAAATAATCCCCAAATACAGGACATATCTTTTGCAACCCTAGATCACTTGTATTTTTAAAATCAGTTTTTCTAAGCTTTCATTAAAGTACTAGAGATTTTTCTTCTTTTTAATTCAGTTTTTTTCTGGTGATGGG
This sequence comes from Gambelia wislizenii, assembly GCA_030847615.1. Classification (NCBI taxonomy): domain Eukaryota; kingdom Metazoa; phylum Chordata; class Lepidosauria; order Squamata; family Crotaphytidae; genus Gambelia; species Gambelia wislizenii. The sequence continues at coordinate 358,848,071 of JAUMIR010000002.1, read as the reverse complement.
CAAGATAACAAAAATTGCTGGGCTATTTATTTATGTTTTTAAATGTATTTGTAGCATTGTATTGACTTCTTCCTTTAAAGAAAACCACTTTCAATACAATCTGAATGTTAGGATTGTATGTAGTGGAGATGCTTCTACTCATGACACTTCTGAATGGGTCAATGGACATCCAGTAACAATTTCTTTTAAAAATGCCCTGTAAAGTGAATATGAGAAAATGAAAAATTGCTTCCTGTCAACTTCACTTATCTTAAGACTGACTTTTGCGAACTCTTAAGGTCCAAGCCCCTTAAATCTATATAAATAAAATCATACTGCTGTTACCACATAACACAAAAATGGCTGTTTGGGTTTCAATAACATTTGAAAAGTACGTGTGGAATGGTCTGATCCAAAATATAGGCTGTGTGGCACATATGAAAGCCACTTTTTTTTGAGGGGGGAATGTCCTGCTGGGGAACCCCACTAATTTCCTTGAAAAGTGCTGGACAGATCTATGCCAAATTTGGAAGGTTTGTTTAGGATGGTCTGACTCAAAATATGGGCTGTGTGGTTTACATTATATCAGTTTGGGTGCATCTGGGTGGGGCACACCAGTAATAAACTGAAGTTGGGAAATTATGCTAGTTTATAAATAAATTATAATTTTTCCCATAGTAGCACACATTTATCTTCAAAATAAAATACACTTATATATCCCAGGACCTATGATGTTCTCTTAATTTTACAGTGGGCCTCTGTATTGGTGGGCTCCTGATCCATGGGGTTGGACTGCCTGCAGAACACCACACTCCATATTATTCAATGGCGGCATTGTGAATGCAAACATACTGAAGCACGTGAGTTCACATCAGCACCACTGAATAATATGGAGCTTGACCATCTGTGTTTTTTTTGCATCCATGGAGGTGTGTGTGTCTCAGAACTGAACCCCGTTGTTCTGGAGGGCCTATTGTAATGTTGAGAACAAAGTTGTATGATACATATGAGAAATATCACTTCATATAGAAAAAGCATTTTTCTTAAAGCAAACAATCCAATCCAGACTCTTACACTGTAACCATACAGATCAACACAGAAGTCCTACTGAGCTCAACATGGCTTATGTCTAGGAAAGTGAGCACAATATTGCAGCCTCAAAGCACTGTGGTGCAAAGTTTAAGGGTGGCTGATGAATCCATTCCTGAGGGTCATTCCTGAATCCATTTAGTCTCTCTCTCTCACTCTCTCTCTCTTACTGCTGGTACTCTGCAGCTGGTTTGAGTTGTGTGACAGCCAAAAAGTTGTGTGGCGTTCCAGAAGCTGGAACATATTCCAGACAGCATTCTGGCACCAGAACGCCTGTACAACCCACAGCAGCTGCAATAGGAGCAGCCATAAAACCAAGAATGGATTGGCCACCCCTGTAGCAATAGATCCACCAGCTGCTCCAGTGTTTTTGTTGCTGCTGTTGACCAGAATTCACTAAAGGTGAGTAATCACCTTATTTATGTAACTGTGTAATGTCTCCTAGCCTATGTAATGTCTCCTAGCCTGACCCTCCACTCCTTATTTTCTGGGCAGCCACCACTGTAAGTAATATGGGCCTGTTCCCCTGTCTATTGGGAAGCAGCTGACTAATGTTTCAATGCACCTCCTTTAGTGATCCCTGGTGCAGCAGTCAGAAGCAGGATCCTTCTCACCATTCTCCCTTGTACCAGAGATTGTTCATGGGAGTGGTCCATGTGGGAACGTCAGCTGCTTCCCAATGGAGAGAGGAACAGATCTCCATTGTTCACAGCAGCAGCAGCCTGATAAATGAGACTGGCACTGAGTCCCCTCAGTGTCCATGGTGAGAGCTTTTAGGTAATCTAAGAGCTCTTAGGTAATGCTGAAAACGCTAAGCTGTACTTTTAGGTATTCTGTATTTTTGTTTGGTCACTGAAATTCGCGCGCCGTTAGGCTGCGAATTAGGCTGGGAGAGGCTGCTTGTTGCTGAGGGGGTGGAGCTTCTGTGAGTCACACCTGTGAGTCACTAGGGGGTGGAGCTGGGAGCCTAGCTCTATATAACTCCTTGCAGATGCTTTCCAGGCCAGTTTCCTACCAGAGAAAAGAAGGAGAGCAGCTTCTGGACAGCCAGTTTCCTGCCAGTTTCCAGGCCAGTTTCCTGCCAGGGAGAAGGAGAGCAGCTTCTGGACAGCCAATTTGACTGGGGAGATTGAATTTTTTTTAAAAAAAACTGTTGGGAGAGGCTGCATTGGAATTTCAGTGACCAAACAAAATACAGAATACCTAAAAGTACAGCTTAGCATTCTCAGAATTACCTAAGAGTTCTTAGATTACCTGAAAGCTCTCACCATGGACACTGAGGGGGCTGTGGCAGTCACCTGCAACACTTATGCGATGTTTGTCTTCTTGTCTACAGACGTGGAAAACTTCACATGCCCCAAGTGCAAGCTGGTAGCCCTCTTGGAAGAGAAAGTCTAGCAGCTGGAGACACGGGTAGCTACACTTCAACAGATTTGTGAGCAAGAGGATTTCCTGGACAGAACAGAACAAACAGTCTTGGATGCGGACCACACAGAGGAAGTGGCTATGGAGGAGAGGGTCACTTCACAGACACAGGAAGTAGACAGCTGGATGAATGTCATACACAGAACAAGAAAATCCAGGGATTCTTCGAGCAGCTTGCAGCTACAGAATCGATTCGAAGCCCTTTCCCTTATCAAGGACAACGAGGAAGAGCAGCATGGGCAGACTTCAGGGGTAGAGCAGAGGACCTTGAGAGTACCACCGCAAGGAACAGCAGCTGCGAAGCCTCGGCGGAGGCGTGTGGTGGTGGTGGTGGACTCCTTGCTGCGGGGTACAGAAGCAGTGGTTTGTGGGCCTGACAAGATGTCTCGGGAGGTGTGTTGTCTCCCTGGGGCAAAGATCCATGATGTGACGGAGAGGCTGACAAGACTCATCAAGCCTACGGATCATTACCCCTTCCTTTTGGTCCATGTGGGAACCAATGATACTGCAAGGCACAGCTTTCCCAAGATCAGAAGAGATTATGAGGCCCTGGGGAGGAAGCTGAAAGAAATGGATGCACAGGTTGTAATCTCATCTCTTTTACCAGTTGAAGGGCATGGTCCAGGCAGGGAGAGGAAAATAGCCAACGTAAACAACTGGCTCCGTAGATAGTGTCGCCGAGAACAATTTGGATTCTTGGATCATGGATTGCACTTCCATGAGGGGGGACTTCTGGCAAGAGATGGAGCGCATCTTACGACAGTTGGCAGAAACGTTTTTGCCAACAGTCTGAAGAATTTGATCAGGAGGGCTTTAAACTGAGTCAAATGGGGGAGGGAGACAGTATTCTGGAAGGCAAAAGGGCTGGAGAAAATAGTCAAACTGTCATAGAGGGAACAAGGCAAACAGTGCAAGGACCCAACAGTGGGAGGCAAAAAAACTTGCACAGGCAACAAGTAAAGGGAACACATGGTCTTAGATGTCTCTACACTAATGCACAGAGCATGGGAAATAAGCAAGATGAACGTGAACTCCTAGCACTACAGAACAGATATGATATAATAGGCATTACTGATACCTGGTGGGATGAGTCACATGATTGGAATGTAGGAATAGAGGGGTATAACCTTTATAGGAGAAACAGGCCAAACAGGAAAGGAGGAGGAATAGCATTATATGTCAGGGATATTTACACCAGTGAAGAGATCCATGACATCAGTACTGGAAGCCAGGTTGAGAGCATTTGGATAAAAATTAAAGGGGAGGGAAACAACACGGATGTTATTGTGGGACTCTACTACAGACCCCCAAGTCAGACGGAGGAATTGGATGATGCCTTTCTAGAACAGATGAACACACATGCAGAAAGGAGAGATGTAGTAGTGATGGGTGACTTCAACTATCCTGATTATTTGCTGGAAATCTAACTCAACCAAAACTTCAAGGTCTAGCAAATTCCTTACTCACCTGGAAGACAATTTCATGGTCCAAAAGGTGGAAGAGGCAACAAGGGGGGCAGCTATTTTAGATCTGATCCTAACCAACAGAGATGACCTGGTTAAAGAGATGCAAGAGGTGGGATCCTTAGGTGAGAGTGATCATGTTCTCCTGGAGTTTGTTATACAATGGAAAGGAGAAGCCAGGCATAATCAGACACACATTCTTGACTTTAGGAGAGCTGATTTCAATAAACTCAGGGAAATACTGGGGGTGATCCCATGGTCAGGAATACTAAAAGAGAAGAGACCTTAAGATGGATGGAACTTTCTCAAAAGGGAGATACTGAAGGCACAATTTCAAACAGTACCCTTGAGTAAGAAAAATGGGTGGTGTCTCAAGAAACCAGGATGGATGACTAAAGAACTTTTAATGGAGCTAAGTTTTAAACGGAACATGTATAGAAAATGGAAAAGGGGGGAAATCACCAAAGAAGAATTCAAACAGATAGCGAACATGTGTAGGAGTAAAGTCAGAATAGCTAAAACACAGAATGAGCTCAGGCTTGCTAGGGGGGTTAAGAACAATAAAAAGGGTTTTTTTGGGTATGTCCACAGCAAAAGGAGGAAGAAGGAAATTATAGGGCCACCACGTGAAGAAGATGGCAAAATGCTAACAGGGGACAGAGAAAAGGCAGAATTACTCAACACCTTCTTTGCCTCAGTGTTTTCAGAAAAGGAAAATGGTGAGCAACCTGAGGAGAATGGAACAGAGGACACAATAGGGGAAATCCAGCACAGAATAAGTAAAGAGGTAGTACAGGAATACCTTCTTAATCTAAATGAATTTAAATCTCCAGGACCAGATGAACTACATCCAAGAGTATTAAAAGAGCTGGCAAATGTGATCTCAGAGCCATTGGCAATAATCTTTGAGAACTCTTGGAGAACAGGAGAAGTCCCAGCAGACTGGAGGAGGGCAAACGTTGTCCCCATCTTCAGAAAGGGGAAAAAAGAGGATCCCAACAATTATTGTCCAGTTAGTCTGACATCAATACTAGGGAAGATTCTAGAGCAGATCATTAAACAGAGAGTCTGTGAACAGTTAGAAGGCAATGCCATAATCACAAAAAGTCAGCATGGGTTTCAGAGAAACAAGTCATGCCAGAGACTAATCTGATCTCTTTTTGATAAAGTTACCAGCTTGGTAGATGAAGGGAACACTGTGGATATCACATACCTTGATTTCAGGAAGGCCTTTGACAAGGCTCTCCATGACATTCTTGCAAACAAGCTTGTTAAATGTGGGCTAGACAAGTTAACTGTTCAATGGATTTGTAACTGGTTGACCGGCCAAACCCAAAGGGTGCTCCTCAGTGGCTCCTCTTTGTCTTGGAAAGATGTGACCAGTGTGGTGCCACAGGGTTCTGTCCTGGGCCCAGTGCTATTCAACATCTTTATCAATGACTTGGATGAGGGAATTAGGGGCATACTTATCAAATTTGCAGATGACACCAAATTAGGAGGAGTAGCTAATACCCTAGAGGACAGGATTAAAATTCAGAATGACCTGGATAGACTGGAGAGCTGGGCCAAAGCTAACAAAATGAAATTCAATACGGAGAAATGTAAAGTACTGCACTTAGGGCTGAAAGGTGAAATGCATAGATATAGGATGGGGGAGACCTGGCTGAACGAGACTATGTGCGAAAAGGATCTAGGAGTACTAGTGGACCACAAGTTGAACATGAGTCAACAGTGTGATGCGGCAGCCAAAAAGGGCAATGCGATTTTGGGCTGTATCAATAGAAGTATAGTGTCTAGATCAAGGGAAGTAATAGTGCCGCTCTATTCTGCCTTGGTCAGACCTAGAGTTAAGAGGCGATATGATAGCCCTGTTTAAGTATTTGAAGGGATGTCACGCTGAGGATGGAGCAGGCTTGTTTTCTGCTGCTCCAGAGACTGGAACACGGAGCAATGGATGCAAGCTCCAGGAACAGAGACTCCACCTCAACATTAGGAGGAACTTTTTGACAGTAAGAGCTGTTCGGCAGTGGAACACACTCCCTCAGAGCGTGGTGGGGTCTTCTTCCTTGGAGGTCTTTAAACAGAGGCTGGATTGTCATCTGTCGGGGATGCTTTGATCAAGATTTCCTGCGTGGCAGGGAGGTTGGGCTGGATGGCCCTCATGGTCTCTTCCAACTCTGCAATTCTATGATTCTATGATTCTATGAAACTGCAATGAGACAGCAGAAACAGAGGCTAAAAACTGATTTATTTCATTCTTGAAAATATAGGGTTAAAATAAACCAGCCCTAGGAGATGGGTAATTTTGTCTCTGATTATATCCAGAACTGACCAAAAATCTTCTGGGTAAGGCAAATATCATATAAATCTAAAAAAAACCCTGAAAAAAATGAATAAAACTTGGGACTAACTGGTCTTTTTAATCAGTACAGATGTGCCATATATAAGTCAAAAGGAACTAATGGAGCCAGCAATGCCCAAAGTGCAAGAAAGACAACTAACGCATGTGTCTGTTGGTGATCTGCAACAGCTGGGGAAGAGTGTGGCTGTAACAGGTTACCTTGGAGGATGATTTAAAAGGGAGGGAGAAGCACCATAGTTAATGACATAGCTAATGACATGCTAACCTCCTTTTGAATATCTTTTACCATGAAAACCCTATGATGAGACAGTCCAAAATGAAACAAGAGATAGTGCCAGGAGATGACACTCCCAGCTCAGGTAGCATTCAATGAGCTACTTGAGTACAGCAGAGGACCATGGCAAGTAGCACTGTGGCTAACAACGCAACTGGACTCAAGCCAAAAGTACATTCAGCTGTTGACGTGCTCAGAGCCAAAAGGAAAGTTCAAGGCTCCACAATACACATTATAGGGACATGGAATGTGAGAAGCATCAGTCAAATGAAGCTAGACATAATAAAACAAGAAATGGAATGTATAAACACTGCAATCATTAGAGTGAGTGAGCTAAAGTGAACAGGAATGGGACATTTTGAGTCAGATAATTACACAATGTTTTACTCAGGAAATGAAAATCTAAGAAGACATTGTTGCTGTTAACTGCCATCAACTTGGCTTCAACGTGTGGTGATCCTATGAATGAGGGACCTCCAAGTTACCCTATCATCAACAGCCCTGCTCAGATCTTGCAGACTCAGGGTCATGGCTTCCTTGATTGAAAGGTGATATCCGGTACTTTGAATTGTTCCTGGAAAAAGTACTGGTAGCCAGTGGAGCTGTTTCAACAAGGGAATTATATGCTCCCTATAATGAAGGTTGCACTACTGTGATTTTTTTAAACATAATGTAACTATTATAACAAAGGAATTAACTACATGTAACTCATTATTGGCACTGAATTACCTCCAAGCCCTGTCTTCATTACTTGGGATTCATTGAGGGAAGGAATTTGGGGAATAGCTCATGTATCCATGGTTCATTGGTCCCTACAATGTAGAGAAATTGAAGGAAACTCATTATTCTGCTACAATTCTCCCCCTCCTCTCTTTTGGAAAAAATGTGATATTTCATGAAAGTATATTTCTTTAAAAACTGGAGCTAGAAAAGAATCCATTTACAGAATTAAGACTGATTAACACAAGTATCATGACCTTCTAAATTGTACTGCAGAATACTATTCTGTGAACAATTATTAAACCCTCCATTTTGCTTCAGTAAAAATGTGAGGATGAAGTATTTTATTGTCAGTATTTTACTGACTGTACAACAGTATTCACACAGAAGAATTTGTGCAGTGTTTTATCCAGCTTTCTGAAACCTCGCCATTCTAAATTGTCTAAACTTTGCCACATTTTACATACAATTAAGCTCTGCAGCAACAGCCTAAATCACACTTATGAAGTCTTCTTCCTTCAAGGCTTTGTTACCATGGAAACAAATTCTTCAGGAACACCAATCAAATGAGCTGGCTGAAAACAAAAGATTAATGCGTACCTAATTACACCTCAGCTGAATTAGATGGGGGAGAGCGGGTTGATCAAGAGAGAAAAATAGAAATGTTAACCATAACTGTAAAACATTAACCAAAGATTCATCAACAACTTACAAAACCAATTTTAGAATCTAGAATTTCAGCAGATCAGTTATTAGGGAAATTGAGTCAAGTGGGGGCACCAAGCATTACAGCATTTGGGAAAGAGAACTGGTAATGTAACAATGGTTTTAAATGATTTGTCAGCCCCCCTCCCGCGTGATCCCTATTGGTTGAAAGATATTACCATTTTTGAGAAATCCTTTAATATCCATATTTTAGCTTTAAGTTTTGTATGGTGATTACACTACCATGCCTTAAAAAATTATGGGTGGTGCCTTGATATTTGTGAGATGTTTTCTACTGAAGTGTTTGTCTCTGAGGAGTTGGCAAGATTATAGGCATGTTATGGCAAACCTTAATGACAGCCTAAAAGACGTTTAACACGCGCACACACACACACCCTGGCTGTTATGCTTGCCTGACTGTTCATATTCTGCAAAAGGATCCAGTGATCCTGAACTACACATGAGTTCATGTCCCTGCAGCTTTGAACTATAACTTCAGGCAAACTGTAGAAATTATTCACAGTCTTATTTTTTAAATAAAATTTAAACATCCCAGGTTACAGTAGATACTGTTAAAGCAGAAAAATAAATCAAAGCCAAAATCCCGAAATAGCATTCCGGGGTGGGGTAGGGAGATACATTTAGCTTTAAAGACTAAACTGAGGGCACACCCCTATGACCCATGGCTTATGTTGGCCTACTTCCAATTTTTCACATTGGTGGTTGGCTATCGGTGAGGCAGAACTGTCTTTCCTTCTGCAGCCTTCATTACACTCAAGAACCTTTTTCCAAAAAAGAGGGGTATCCAGCCCTTCAGAGAATTATTTATTCAGTTTATATCCTGCCTTTCTCCCCTCAAAGGAACCCAAGGCAGCTTACAAAATCTCTCTATATAAAATGCCTGGTTATGTTTCCTCTCCCAGTGTGCTGATTGGCTGCTCAGGAAACACATCCAACCAATCACCACCCATTTGCAAATTCCCTCTCCACCTCACAGTCCACTCCAGCCACTCAATCTGCATCTACACCCCCAGCCTCACAAGGGCCCCTCACTTCTCTCACTCCCTTAGCCACCAGTCATGGGCTATGGCGGGACCCGGTAGTCAACTAGTGGTTGTTGTTGGTGGGATGCTGCTGCTGTCACTGCAACAAAACTGCAGTCAACTTGCAGTGGCGGCAGGATGCCGCTGCTGCCACTGCAACAGGACCCAGACAGTCAACTGGCAGCAGAAGCAGGGCAACAGAGCAAGTCACCCTCAGCAATTCCAGGAAAAGTGTGGAAAAGAAGGGGGAGGAGGAATTTAAATCCACCAGCCTACCTTACAGGGTTGTTGTGAGGTCTACCGGGCTTTTGGGGGGAGTTTTTTTTAATGGCATATGGTACACTGGGTCCAGCTAGTTTTAAAAAGTTTAGCTAAAAATGTACTATTACAAAAGTTAAAAATAATTAAACCTAGTTCTATAAAAAGCACATAGTTCAAAACAGTATAAAATACATTTTGAAATCATCCCCCATATCCATGAGGGTATGTTCCTGGACCAACTGTTTATAAGTGAACCCCTATTAAAATAAAGGATTCTGGTACAAACATACCATAGAGTTGTGTTGGAGGACCTAGCAATTCCTAGACTAGGCACCTCTCTAGGCATTTTCCAGTGTGACTCTATGCTATGTGTGCCTATTTTTTTCAGTCATGGATAACTGAAACTGTGGATATTGGTTCCATGGATATGGGGGGCAACCTGCATAGTTAAACCATAATTAGAACAACCTAAGTAAAAACAGAGCATGCCACTTTGAATACCTTCTTGCCATATGATTAAAATCAGGCAAGACCTGCCTAAATTAAAAGGGCTTAATCTGCTGATGGAAAGACAGGAAGGAGGGGGCTAACCAGACCCTCCATGCAAGGGAATTCAACAGTTTTGGAGCATCCACTAAGAAAGCTCTCTCCTGTGTCCTCATGAACAGGTACCTATGAAGATGGTGGGACTGAGAAAAAGTGCCCAAAGATCTTAAAATCTGGATCAGCTCATATGGGGAGACTGGATATTTTAGATGTAGGGATTTAAGGGTCATAACCATGTAGCCATGTATAACCATGTAGCCATTAAAGCCATGTAGGGATTTAAGGGTCATAACCAGCACTTTGAATGTTGGCTGGAAACAATCAATGAGGCTGTTTCAATAGGGGAGATACATGATCCCTATAACCAGCCCTAGTCAGCATTTGGAACCCATTGGAGTTTCCAAAGGAAGTCCCACATGCAGCATGTTTCAGTAATCATAACAGGGTGTAATCAAGGCATGTGTTACTGCAGACAGATCTGACTTCTCAAGGAATGACCACCGCTGATGCACTAGTATTAACTGTGCAAATGCACTCCTGACCACGACTGAAATCTGGGCATCCAGGCTCAGATTTGAGTCCAGAAGTACACCCAAGCTGCAAACCTGAGATTTCAGGGGGATTGTAACCCATCCAGCTCAGACTAAATCCCTGTTCTCTTATCTTACAACCTCTATCTTGTATGGATTAAGTTTCAATCTGTTCATCATTATGTAGTCTTATTGCTGACAGTGGACACTGGTTTACAGATATCTCTCTCTTGCAGTCAGGTGGGAAAGAGAGGTAGAATTGAATGACATCAACATACTGATGGCCCAAAACTCTGGATGACCTCTCCTAGCAGTTTCATATAGATATTAAACAACATGGGGACCAGCACCAAACCCTGGGGGACTCCTGGCCAATGGCCAGAGTGTTGACCAGGCATCCCCCAGCACCATTTTCTGAGTTTGCTTCTCCAAGGAGGACCAGAACCACTTTAGAACAGTGTCCCCTACTCCCACCCTGGAGAGGTGACCCAGGATACCATGCTTGATGGTATTGAAAGCCACTGAGAAGTCCAGCAGAACCAACAGGGACATACTTCCTCTCTCTGGTTCCCTGCTTAGGTCATCCACCAAGGTGACCAAAACTGTCCCATAGCCAGGCCTGATGCAACATTAGCTAGATTAATTTCAATCTGTCTCATCCAGAAACCCCTGGAATTCGGAGGCAATCACATGCTCTCTAGAACCTTGCCCAAGAAAGTGATATTAGCTGGCCAATAATTTTCCAATACTGAGGGATTCTGGAAGGGTTTTTTTTCCCCAGTAATGGTCTCACTACAGGGTAGAAACTTGCTTTACCACTCAGCCACTTGGCCAGTCTTCTTGGCCAGTCTTCTTCTAGTTCCTTTTAAGAACCAGGAAGATCATGGGTCTAGTATGTGGTAGCTCTTACCTCTCCAGCGATCCTTCAGAAGAAAGTTTTTGGAGGTGCACAGGGAGCTCCAGTGGGAGGTTCCGTCCCACCCCAGTTCTGTTGACAGAATCAAGACTCAATCAAGGCAGTTGACAATGAAGTTTGGCATCCAGTTCTGTCTCCAAGAAGCTTCAGTTGATACATAAGGATTTTGCCCCCATTTCATTCCCACAATAACTTTTGACAGGACATGCTGAGACAATTGTGTAAGTGGCCCAACTTAGCAATTTTAAGCATCTTTCCTGGCCCAGGTCCACTACATTATCTGCATTTGTTCTTCTCACAAATAACTTATTACCTGTAGCCACACACAAAAACAAACTTGATATAACTCACTCTCTAGAATTTGGTAGCCAATAAGAATCTACACAATAAACTACTGAGTACAATGGCTATCTTTTAGATCTAGCATCAGTGGCAGCAGAGCTTGAAGAATGATGTTGAAAAGGAAGTTAGTTGCAGTTATCAGCCAAATATGTAAATAAGTAGGACTTTTTCAGACAAGTAAAATGCAGCGCAAGCAGCCTCACCACGTTGCAAGGCTGCAGCGCTGCAGGGCGTCCTTTTCGGATGATGCCCGTCCCTGCCAGTACTGTTGCGGTACCGCAGGGACATTTGAGTAGAATATTTTGGCGATTTTTTACTCACGATCAACTTTCGTGAGTAAAAATCGCCAAAATAGTCCACTCAAATGTCCCTGCGGTACCACAACAGTACCGGCAGGGACAGGCATCATCCGAAAGGGACGCCCTGCAGCGCTGCAGCCTCGCAACGTGGCAAGGCTGCTTGTGCTGCATTTTACTTGTCCGAAAAAGTCCATAGTTAATGACCATTATAGTTACAATTTTAAAGTGACTCTTTACTTTTAAGGAGTGCAGCTTTTTAAAGAACTGACTTTAAAAGGTTTCTATACCATTTCAACTGTACTTTTCATAACTGCTTTTATAATTTTTTATTGTATGCTTAAAATTGTTTTTAAATGTTGTTGGTAGATTAATTCCATTTTAATGTTGATATTTTATATGTTTTAATTGTATTGTATTTTAATATGTAAGCTGCCTTGAGTCCTTAGGTTTTGGGGAAAAAGTGAAGTTTAAATAAAGATAACAACCAAAATTCACTACATAGAATCATAGAATTGTAGAGTTGGAAGAGACCACGAGGGCCATCCAGCCCAACCCCCTGCCACGCAGGAAATCTTGATCAAAGCATCCCCGACAGACGGCAATCCAGCCTCTGTTTAAAGACCTCCAAGGAAGAAGACCCCACCACACTCCGAGGGAGTGTGTTCCACTGCCGAACAGCTCTTACTGTCAAAAAGTTCCTCCTAACGTTGAGGTGGAATCTCTGTTCCTGGAGCTTGCATCCATTGCTCCATGTTCCAGTCTCTGGAGCAGCAGAAAACAAGCCTGCTCCATTCTCAGCGTGACATCCCTTCAAATACTTAAACAGGGCTATCACATTGCCTCTTAACCGTCTTTTTTCCAGGCTAAACATACCCAGCTCTCTAAGTCTTTCCTTATAAGGCATGGTTTCCAGACCTTTCACCATTTTAGTCACCCTTCTCTGGACATGCTCCAATTTGTCCATATCCTTTTTGAATTGTGATGCCCAGAACTGGACACAGTATTCTAGGTGAGGTCTGACCAAGGCAGAATAGAGCGGCACTATTACTTCCCTTAATCTGGACACTATACTTCTATTGATACAGCCCAAAATCGCATTGGCCTTTTTAGCTGCCGCATCACACTGTTGACTCATGTTCAACTTGTGGTCAACTAGTACTCCTAGATCCTTTTCGCACATAGTCTCGTTCAGCCAGGTCTCCCCCATCCTATATCTATGCATTTCATTTTTTTTGCCCTAAGTGCAGTACCTTACATTTCTCCGTATTGAATTTCATTTTGTTAGCTTTGGCCCAGCTCTCCAGTTTGTCCAGGTCATCTTGAATTTTGATCCTGTCCTCCAGGGTATTAGCTACTCCTCCTACTTTGGTGTCATCTGCAAATTTGATAAGTATGCCCCTAATTCCCTCATCCAAGTCATTGATAAAGATGTTGAATAGCACTGGGCCCAGGACAGAACCCTGTGGCACCCTACTGGTCACATCTTTCCAAGACAAAGAGGAGCCACTGCTGAGCACCCTTTGGGTTCGGCCAGTCAACCAGTTACAAATCCATTGAACTTTTAACTTGTCTAGCCCACATTTAACAAGCTTGTTTGCAAGAATGTCATGGGGAATCTTGTCAAAGGCCTTCCTGAAATCAAGGTATGCGATATCCACAGTGTTCCCTTCATCTACCAAGCTGGTAATTTTATCAAAAAAAGAGATCAGATTAGTTTGGCATGACTTGTTTCTCTGAAACCCATGTTGACTTTTTGTGATTATGGCATTGCCTTCTAACTGTTCACAGACTCTCTGTTTAATGATCTGCTCTAGAATCTTCCCTGGTATTGATGTCAGACTAACTGGACGATAATTGTTGGGATCCTCTTTTTCCCCCTTTTTGAAGATGGGGACAATGTTTACCCTCCTCCAGTCTGCTGGGACTTCTCCTGTTCTCCAAGAATTCTCAAAGATTATTGCCAATGGCTCTGAGATCACATTTGCCAGCTCTTTTAATACTCTTGGATGTAGTTCATCTGGTCCTGGAGATTTAAATTCATTTAGATTAAGAAGGTATTCCTGTACTACCTCCTTGCTTATTCTGAGCTTGATTTCTCCTATTGTGTCCTCTGTTCCATTCTCCTCAGGTTGCTCACCATTTTCCTTTTCTGAAAACACTGAGGCAAAGAAGGTGTTGAGTAATTCTGCCTTTTCTCTGTTTCTTGTTAGCATTTTGCCATCTTCTCCACGTAGTGACCCTATCATTTCCTTCTTCCTCCTTTTGCTGCGGACATACCCAAAAACCCGCTTTTTATTGTTCTTAACCTCCCTAGCAAGCCTGAACTCATTCTGCTCTTTAGCTTTTCTGACTTTACTCCTACACATGTTCGCTATCTGTTTGAATTCTTCTTTGGTGATTTCCCCCTTTTTCCATTTCTTATTCATGTTCCGTTTAAAACTTAGCCCCGTTGAAAGTTCTTTAGTCATCCATCCTGGTTTCTTGAGACACCTCCCATTTTTCTTCCTCAATGGTACTGTTTGAAATTGTGCCTTCAGTATCTCCCTTTTGAGAAAGTTCCATCCATCTTGAGGTCTCTTCTCTTTTAGTATTCCTGACCATGGGATCACCCCCAGTATTTCCCTGAGTTTATTGAAATCAGCTCTCCTAAAGTCGAGAACGCGTGTCTGACTATGCCTAGCTTCTCCTTTCCATTGTATAACAAACTCCAGGAGAACATTATCACTCTCACCTAAGGATCCCACCACTTTCACCCCATTAACCAGGTCATCCCTGTTGGTTAGGATCAGATCTACAATAGCTGCCCCCCTTGTTGCCTCTTCCACCTTTTGGACCATGAAATTGTCTTCCAGGCAAGTAAGGAATTTGCTAGGCCTTGAAGTTTTGGTTGAGTTAGATTTCCAGCAAATAATCAGGATAGTTGAAGTCACCCATCACTACTACATCTCTCCTTTCTGCATGTGTGTTCATCTGTTCTAGAAAGGCATCATCCAATTCCTCCGTCTGACTTGGGGGTCTGTAGTAGAGTCCCACAATAACATCCCTGTTGTTTCCCTCCCCTTTAATTTTTATCCAAATGCTCTCCACCTGGCTTCCAGTATTGATGTCATGGATTTCTTCACTGCTGTAAATATCCCTGACATATAATGCTATTCCTCCTTCTTTCCTGTTTGGCCTGTTTCTCATATAAAGGTTATACCCCTCTATTCCTACATTCCAATCATGAGACTCATCCCACCAGGTTTCAGTAATGCCTATTATATCATATTTGTTTTGTAGTGCTAGGAGTTCACGTTCATCTTGCTTATTTCCCATGCTCTGTGCATTAGTGTAGAGACATCTAAGACCACGTGCTCCCTTTACTTGCTGCCTGTGCAAGTTTTTTTTGCCTCCCACTTTTGGGTCCTTGCACTGTTTGGTTTCTTCCATCTATGACAGCTTGACTATTTTCTCCAGCTCATTTGCCTTCCAGGATACTGTCTCCCTCCCCCATTTGACTCAGTTTAAAGCCCTCCTGGTCAAATTCTTGAGACTGTAGGCAAAACGTTTCTGCCAACTGTCATGAGATGCACCCCATCTCTTGCCAGAAGTCCCCCCTCATGGAAGCGCAGCCCATGATCCAAGAATCCAAATTGTTCTCAGCGACACCATCTATGGAGCCAGTTGTTTACGTCGGCTATTTTCCTCTCCCTTCTTGGACCATGCCCTTCAACTGGCAAAAGAGACGAGATGACAACCTGTGCGTCCATTTCTTTCAGCTTCCTTCCCAGGACCTCATAATCTCTTCTGATCTTCGGAAAGCTGTGCCTTGCATTTTCGGGCTCCTAGAGCAGCCCTTCCCATGAGGAGGTTTTCAGTGAGTTTGAGGGGGGGGGCATGTCCATTCCCTTTGCAGCTTTAGTTGCAAACCTACATGTTATATGTGATGGGAGGAGGAAGGACTGGAGAGACGGAGTGGAGATTATCAGACACGGCTAATATGGCACCAGAATAATATCAGAATGCAAAAGGATGCCAATATCACACAATGTCATCCTTTTGTGTTCCACTGTCATTATTCTGGTGTTTCTTTTTATTGACAGGCCGAGCCATCAATAGAGCACCTGTCCTGTTTTGGTGCTGGCATTGTCAGTGCCTGAAACTTTGCACCATTGTCCTGCCATGAATACAGCGTCAATGGGCAGTTCTGCCAGAACACTTCCAGGTGGGATTGTGAAAACAAGGTAGGCTACCCTCTGTTTATGAACTTCCCTGGGTTACTTGCTATTTTTTTTAGTGTGTTTATGTGCTTTTAAAAACCCTTTGCTTGTTATTTTACTTTTTATTTTTGAATACCCCACGCTCACATCTTCTCGCAAAACTGGGCAGCATTTCAGTCCAGGAAGTGAATGGAGCTCCGTTAGAGCTCCATTCATTCCTGGGCTGCCTGTCAACAGGAGAGAAGGTAAGTGCGGTGGGAGGGTTATTGTGCCAGGACAGGGAAGGATTAGAGATTGTGGGACAAGAACACTTTTTGCATTCCTGTCTGATAATCTCCAGTGAGTATGGAGAACAAGGTAAACAAGCCACAAACAAACCTCTAAGAGGAGGTGGGGAGAGAAACATCCTTGTTGATCTGAAGCCCTGGGGGGAAATGCTACTTTGAAACAGAAAATGCAAGATAGCTGGAGAAACATACGGAGGTGGGAGTAGGGATATGCAGGTACAATTTCAAACAATTCAAACAAAAAATCCTGGAATGTCCTAGTACTTTCAGCCAGTGTGAATAGACCCATAGACAGTTTCCTTATCTCTGCAGTTTCCCTTGGGTGCAGGAGCAAGTTCAACTCTGGTGAATCCCCCCAGCTTCTTACAGTCAATTACACAACCACTCCTTTATGAGTGGATGTAGAAGAAAGACATCTCAGGGAGTCAAAAAAGATGATTTTATTCTAGTAATAGCCCAATGCATTTCAGCTAGTAATATTTAATGACCTTTGCCCAATTGTTTCAGGCTGCAGTTCTGTGTTGGAACCTCTTTCCAAATTTGTTGATCATTAAAAAAAATTACCAACCCAACCTTTGGTACCTATAATTCCATCTTCCATATGTGACTCCATGGATCTCATTTAAAAAATCAGACTCCTTTGTCATAAAAGAATAGGACATTTTGGAACCTATGGATATCAGACAATTATATAGCAATATACCACAAGATCAGGCTTTACATACAATAACACAAACATTGGAAAGGAGCACTGATAAACATCCTCCCATATCATTTCTGATCACATTGGCTGAATTAGCTTTATATAAAAATTACTTCAGATCTGATAATAACATTTATTGGCAAATCAAAGGGGTGGCCATGGGGTGCCCCATGGCTCCAGAAGTAGCTAATATGTAGGACAGTTTTGAGATACATATTTTCCCCTCACCATGCTTTATAAAAAGAATATAGGGAGCTGGTACGGATTATCAATGATGTGTTCCTTATCTGGACGGGAAGTCAGGACATTTGAAATAATTCTTCAGGTGTGTCAGTTCTATAAATAACAACATTGATACTTATTATCACTCTAATGAGGCCCACTTTTTGGACATATTAGGAAAGAAGGAACAAAACTATGCACCTCTCTCTGTACAAAAGCTACTGGCCTGAAATACTTATCTAAGGTTCGTACCCTAAATTTTTGAGAAATAGTCTACCATATAGTCAGTTACTGAGAATTAAAAGAAATTGTACAAGGGAGGAAGACTTTTAAGATGAATCAAGGTCACTCAGCTTCCAGCTACAGGAGAGAGGCTATCTAGAATCTGTCATTAGCAACAGTTTCAACAGGGCTGCACAGATAAGAAAAGCATTGATCTTAAAAAACAAAACAGGTAAGGAAAACAAATACCAGAATAAACTGCAGTTTGATTTATGATAGTATAACCCAGAAACTGCAGAGCCGTATCAGGAAATATTGACACATGTTGTGGGACATACATGGGTGTCAGGAAAAGTCCCTTATTTCTTTTAAGAGGACTCATAGCATTCATGCCATATTAATAAAAAGTGATTTCAGAACACATCAACATGCCCATCCCAACATTCTACCATCAACAACAGTCCCAAAAGGCTATTATCCATGTGGACCATGTAGTTTATGCCATCAGGTTTCCCTGCAACAAATCATATATAGGCAAAATGCCTAGAGAGTAAACATTCATAAAGGGGAACATCATAGCCATATCAGGAACAGAAGATCAGGTGCCCCTTTGGTTGACCACTCTCTAGAACCAAACCACTCCTTTAAGTATCTGCATTTTTGGGAGCTTGAGACCCCCTCCCTGCCCCAGAATGAGAGAGCCCTGCTTAAATAAGAAATGGATTGGACATTGACACTTGACATGTTAGTCCCCATGGTCTAAATGTGGCTTAGAGTACATCCATCTACTTGAATTTTCACATATCCTCTAACTTTCCATTCTGCTGTAGAAGTGCTATGATAAGGATGTCCTTGGTGCACCTTGAAAAAAATGTAACAGTATAAGGCTCTGTCTCCTACTTCTCAAACTAATGGATGACAGACATAAGCTTTAGAAACACTATTTTTAGAATCTCTGCAGGCAATTTTAAAGTTACACCCTAAGTAATATTTTGTACTTGTATATGTTTACTTTGTTTAATAGGTGTTTTAAAAATAGAGACATTTTACATACTTCATTACGTAAGATATATGCACCTAAGCTTCATATTGTAAATTGTAACTTGTCTCCTGTTATAATTTTTGTTGTTCATGCATTGTCTCTTTTCTTTCTTTTATCTTTTAACAGCCCCTGAAGAAGGCCATTAAATATTACTAGGCCAAAATGCATTGGGCTAATTGCTAGAATAAAATAATCTTTTTCAGCACCCTAAGTCTTTGTCTCTTCTCTACATCACTTCTATTGGTTATTGCTCTTCACTCATTTATGAGTGCACGGGAGACATGAACATAACGGGGATAGGGAAAGCTAAAGCATTGTAAATAGGAAATTCTTTGAATATTTTACAGTCAGGTCACACAAAAGATCACTTGATGGAGGTTAACTTTGACATGCTGTAATACTAAGTGAAATGTCATTAATGTTTAATGGGTTTATTTTTCTGTTTGAGCCAGAATTCTCTGCCACATTCGTTTTAGCTCAGCTGAAACCTTTTAGATTCAAGGTGCAGTTATTCCTGTAAATCTGCCCCCTTTTCTTGTGTTTTCAAGGTTTGTTGCACATGCTAGCATAATACTAACTTGCTGTTATTATTTTTGTAAAAGGAAGGTGCCAAACAAGGACATAGCCCATATTTGTGTTAATCCATTCAGCTGCCAGAAGGGGGAAAGGGGCTTAATAGATAAAATGGTTATTTAGCATTTTCTTGCAGGAATTAATATCAGCATCACTTTTAAATTAAGTAGAGATTCATTTGTGCAAGCCAATGTATTGCTGAAAATAGAGAGGGAAAAAATCCCTTAAAAATATGTGTCATGACTGTCTTCCAAAGAGTTCAAGATGACATATACAATATAATTCTTTTATTTTATCTTCACAAAAGTACTGTGGTACTCTTACTGGTTTACACTGGCAGGTAATGGCCAGCCTAAAATCACCTAATGAGCTTCACAGTAGTGTTACATCTGCATCTGGACCCCCTAGTCCTAGCTGGATACTCTACCCATTCTTTCATTTGACTTTTGATTTTAGAAAACGGATTTCTCTCATTTACTTACCCCGAAAATTGCATCTACACAACAAAATCCTAATTATCCTTTGCTTATTTTTCACATTTGTTATTTTACTAGCATCTTAGCTTGGGAGAGTAGAGGGTGTGTGCGTCATTTGCTGCTCTATTTCAGCCAGTAAAATACCTTGGGCAAATCATAACTCTATCTTCATTTTCTTTAAGCTGTTGTTATGCAAATGTTATAAGATAACCACTAAATCAGAGTCTGGAAAAATGATTTTTTGGACTATGGAGATTATCAGACATGTCCAAAAAGCACAGGAGCAGCACACGAGGATTATGTTACTGTCCTGTGAATGCGACCCGGTTTCAGACGACATCGTCATCATCGTGTGCTGGTTCTGTGCTGCCGCTGTAAGGCATCACTTTTCATTGACAGGACCTGCCTGTCAATTGAAAGTGATGCCTTATTCATGGCTGCCGCACAGAAGCGGCACACAACAATGACAATGTTGCCTGAAACCAGGTCATGTTTGTGAGTCAGTAATGTCATCCTCGCATACTGCTCCTGTGCTTTTTGATATGTCAGATAAATCTCCTCTATCCCACAGAATCTGTCCATGCTGGCTGAGAATTCTGGGAGTTGTCCAAAAAAGTAGGTTTTTCAAGAATGGAGTCAACCTCACCTCCACCTGCTTTTTGTATTTTTTTTTTTTACTTTTAAAAGGTTTAGCAATCTCAAAATCTTGCTCATAATTTTGTCTGTATTTTGTTGGTCATAATAAGGGTCTTGCCTGACTGAGTGTCTTTTGCATCATACTGAATGCCTGTGACAGTTGCCATCAACACTGTCAGTTATGCTGAACTCTTAGTTTCATGTCAGCCAGTATATGTTTGCTAAGGGTTTTGTTCAGGTAGCTAGTTATATGGAAATATATAAAATATTTATGGGGGGAGGGACTGTAACTTATCTCCCCCACCTTTCTCCTGCTCTCTTTGTGTTTGTGTGTTTTAAATTACTATGTTTGAGAGTGAAAGGTGGTTTCTAGATAAGTGGTGTCTCCCCCCCCCCACTTCCAAACTGAGAAATATGAAATGTGCAAAAACAGTTCCTCCGTGGGAATTACTTATGAATAACCAGTTCACAGGACTTTACCTGTCTAGGCAACCTGGATTTGTTTCCCTGTAAGAGTGTAAATGGCTCTTGGGGTCTAAAAGAAACCCAAGGTAACAGCAATGCTTAAATCAGCATGATGAGATTTACTACAAGCAGTTTTCTCCATTGCGTGTGATGTTATATAGACACATAATATCATTGCATATTTCATGAGTTGCCTATTATTGCATGTCGCTAGTTGCAGGTAAACCATACATTAAAACAGTGACCTTTAAAGAGTTCCAACAGGGAAATTATGCAAGAAGAACATAGATTTTGCTTTTGGATCTGTGAAATGATCAAATTTTGGATCCTCACTAGGATAGCATGATATTATACTAATAGTTTCTCTAAGCATGTCTCACAAAACACAATGTGCACCCAACATTCTTTGTTTTGAATTGACTTGTTAGCTGAATTACAGGGGGTTATGGGAACCCCACACATGTCCACATATTGCTATGGGAAATTTTAATTAGCTCAATGTGGCAGTGAGAGGCTGGGTAATGACAGGCTCTTTTAACCTATGTATATTGGTACTAACTG
The DNA here is from genome assembly GCA_030847615.1 of Gambelia wislizenii. NCBI lineage: Eukaryota > Metazoa > Chordata > Lepidosauria > Squamata > Crotaphytidae > Gambelia > Gambelia wislizenii. The sequence continues at coordinate 358,826,731 of JAUMIR010000002.1, read as the reverse complement.
ATGAGACTCACAGCCAGGAAATAAAATAAAAATGGATTTCATTGAAAAATAATCTCGGAAGCATTCTCACCAACACTTAGGCTTCAAGCACTCACACAAAGCTATCAAAGAAAGTAGGAAGTACTGGGATAGAGGAATAGCATTCAGGATGATGGGCTACACTATATCTAGCCAAAGAGCAGAGATTTGTGCAGCAGAAGATACTCAGATTGTGTTCTGAGGGTCACAAAGCAGAACGACAGAGTAATGAGAGGAGTGATGACTGTGCACACTTTGACTGTGTTTTGGGGTGATATTTGTACTCAATACTCCCCTTGAAGGGGTGTTATGACTGAAATACAATGTTTGCTAGAGTTTCCCATAGTTAGACAATGGAAACTCCAGTTGTGTTAATGATCACTAATGGTTGATACATTAAGACTGATGGATGTCAGGCAACCTTCTATTGTTCTAGGAGAGGTGTGAAGGAAAAGCCAGTTTTGCAGAGCAAAGAATGTCTGGCCACTTGACTGAATTAGTGAATGACTCACTCCCAGGTACATCCAGGAGAATTAGCACCTTTCCGCCCTAACTACCAGTCCAAGGGGGTCCTCATAATTACTACCCAGGCATGTCTTTTAGGAATTCGGGATGGCCTCTTCTTTAGGTTTTCTGAGCAAACCTTGATTCCTTGTATTTGGGAAGCCCTGGTCTACTACCAATCATGTGGAAGGCCAATAAGTAAGCCAATTTATGTAATATAGCCAACTGCTGAATTATTGGAAGGAAAGAAGTATCAGGGCAGGTAACAACCTGATGGTCTGTTCAAAATAGACCATAAGTGGGTACCAGTGCAGTGAAACTCAAAAGTGCTCTGGGCCACCTATAGAGGAACACAACTTTCTCCTATTGTGCATGTGTGTATTCAGTATACACATTTTCTTCTTAAAGAGTCCACAAAACCTTCATGGCACCAAGGCTAATGTAAAATCAAATGGCCTTTTTGATCAGCATAAACTACTTTGAACAACAGCTACAAGCAGCCACGCATAGTAGCAAGCATAAGCATAGCTTAGAAAGTGGCTGTAGAAAGTAACTAGTTAATATTATAGTTCTAAGCTTGCCAACAGTTAATTGCCATTGTAATTAGAATTTTAAAGCTAATTCTTTACTTGTGCACTTTTTAGTTTTAGTGTTCTTTCCTTTTTAAAAACAAAAGAATATGTTTTCCAGTTATTATTGTAAGGCACAGCATGAGCTGGCCCCTGAATTGACAATACTCCAAGGCCTTGTCTGCACAGGCCAGAATACTCTGTCTTCTGGCTGGAATATTCTGGCCCCCGATCCCCCCCCCCAAACATTATCTTGCATTCCTTGGTGGGAACAGGCAGCTGTACACATGCATGTGCTGGGGCTGTATTGGTGGGTGCCACTCATGCTTTCATATGTCACACTCTCTGTAGCCAGTAATTAGGCACCAACCTTGATCACATGTTGGGGGCCTTGTTGTGACCTTAGTGTACAAAATGAACAACACCAGTGGCAGCAGTGGTGCCTGCTGATACAGCACGCACATGCAGACAGCTGACCTTACCTGCCACAGAATGTCTGTTTCCCCCCACAAGGTCTGGGTTTTCTCAGGTATTTTAAAAAGCTGTTTGAAGGGTTTTTTGTCCTGGTTTTTATTCAGAACTGCCTGGACATTGTCCTGACAGTTCAGACTAGAATTGGAGCCCAAACCCTGCATTGTCTGAACAGCTGGGCAAAGGAACAGGGTGAAACTGTTTTATTTGGCCCATATAGACAAGGCCCTACTCTTATCATTTAGTGAGGCCACATCCATAAACACAAGTCACAAAACATTCCACTGAAAAGGTGTGAACTTATGTAAAGTACTGCACTTAGGGCGGAAAAATGAAATGCATAGATATAGGATGGGAGAGACCTGGCTGAACGAGACTACGTGCAAAAGGGATCTAGGAGTCCTAGTAGACCACAAGTTGAACACGAGTCAACAGTGTGATGCGGCAGCTAAAAAGGCCAATGTGATTTTGGGCTGTATCAATAGAAGTATAGTATCTAGATCAAGGGAAGTAATAGTGTTGCTCTATTCTGCCTTGGTCAGACCTCACCTAGAATACTGTGTCCAGTTCTGGGCACCACAATTCAAAAAGGATATTGACAAATTGGAGCGTGTCCAGAGAAGGGCAACCAAAATGGTGAAAGGTCTGGAAACCATGCCTTATGAGGAGAGACTCAGGGAGCTGAGTATGTTTAGCCTGGAACAAAGACGGTTAAGAGGCGATATGATAGCCCTGTTTAAGTATTTGAAGGGGTGTCACGCTGAGGATGGAGCAGGCTTGTTTTCTGCTGCTCCAGAGTCTGGAACATGGAGCAATGGATGCAAGCTCCAGGAACAGAGATTCCACCTCAACATTACGAGGAACTTTTTGACAGTAAGAGCTATTCGGCAGTGGAACGCACTCCCTCAGAGCGTGGTGGGGTCTCCTTCCTTGGAGGTCTTTAAACAGAGGCTGGATGGCCATCTGTCGGGGATGCTTTGATCTTGATTCCTGCGTGGCAGGGGGTTGGACTGGATGGCCCTCGTGGTCTCTTCCAACTCTACAATTCTATGATTCTATGATTCTTATCACTCATTACATTACAATTATGATGTAGTGAAATTATACCTTCATTTTTTTCAAAAAAAGAATTAACAAGAAGTAACTCAGTCTTAGTAAGCTCCAGGTTAAACTGCATGTTTTACTTTTATTTCTTTGCACTCTACTCTTGCAGTGATTCTACACAAAACACTCTATAAAATCAAGTATTTATGCAATTTTGTAACTTTCTGTTCAGTGGTTTTGTCAAGGCTATTCTGGGGGCTCTCTGCCTGGAACCCCCAGAGTGAGCTTCCCTGTAGAGGTAACCCTGAGCGGCCTCACTCAAGGGCACCCCCTACAGGCCAAAACGCTGTCACCACCCACTGAAGATTTCTGACTAGCCCAGTGGGAGACTGGATAACCAGTGGGACTACCCGCCACTGCAGAACTACCAACTCCTCCCTCCTATCTCCAGAGAGAGGAAATATAGCATTGACCAAGAGATATAGGCACATGGAGGCATCAGTTATAGGAAAATTAGAAAACTTCTTTTATTCAAGAGGAGCTTAGGAGATAAATCATTTCATGAAGAAAGCACTTCTTCCTTCAGGTCAGAGGCTTAGAGTTACAGAGTATTAACGTCAAACAGTCAGTTATTTTAAGGTACATTCAGCCAAAGTTTAAGAAAATACAGTCATCCCTTCACATTCGCGGGGGTTATGGGAACAAGACCCCCGTGAAAGTGAAAAAACTGCAAATAAAAGCAGCCTCTGCAGATTTAAAGAGGAGCCCTTCCTAAAACACACACACACACACACACACAGAGGGAAGGTGCAGGTGGCATCTGAACTCCCAGCAAGCTCACATAAGCAAAGTCCCCTCTTGCCACTCCCCTCTCTGTGTCTTAACAAACTGAATTGCTTCTTTAAAACTCACATTTTGAACCTTTCCTACACACATTCACACATAGAGAAGGCGCAGGTGGCATTTCTCAGCAAGCAACAGACCCAGCCTCTGAGCATTTAAGTGCTCTGAGGAAAGCTTCCTGCTGGCCGAAAGAAAAGCACAGCCCCATACTGTGAGCATGCAAGCTTTCCTCCTTAAACACTCAGAGGCTAGGTCTGTTGCTTGCTGGGAGATGCCACCTGTGCCTTCCCTGTGTGTGAATGTGTGTAGGAAAGGTTCAAAATGTGAGTTTTAAAGAAGCAATTCAGTTTGTTAAGACAGAGAGGGGAGTGGCAAGGGGGGACTTTGCTTGCATGCTCACAGTATGGGGCTGTGATTTTCTTTTGCCTTAGACCCTCAGAGGCTGGTGGGGGGGTTGGTTGCTTGCTGGGATCTTCCCTGTGTGTGTATGTATGCAGGAAGTTTTCCTCCTTAAATGCTCAGAGGCTGTGTTGGGGGGAGCGGGGGGGGAGGAATTTCTACGAATACATAAAACCACGAAAGTCAAAGCCGCGAATGTAAAGGGACAACTGTAACATAAAGTTCCCTAACACAATCCTAAACAGGTCCTAAAGATCTATTCACAATCTGTAGTCTTCTATTGGATGCAGTTCATATCCATCTGGAATCAGGGAAGCTGTGACTTAGGCCTACCAACCCTGCTCTAACTGTGATCCCAGGCTCTTTTCTTTAAAATATGGTGTTCTGTCCAGAGACTCCTTTGTCTGACTCAAACCGCATGGTCTGACCCTAGCCATATGCTTACACAAAGCAGTTATAGCTTATTTGAAATTCCCACTCTGGCATTCTTGATTGGTCAAGCCTGCCTCAGGTTATCTGATGTCCTAGATGATGCTGAATCAGGAGATGCCCTTCACCCCCCCTTTGGTTCCTTTAATTGTTAACTCTTTGTTTACCTGATGCCATGCTGACAAGACAATCCTGTTAGCAGACAGTGGGAAATGTAGTCTTTGCAGAATGATGGGAGTGCATCAACCTGTAGTCAGGATGATGGGAACTCCATCATGACAGCTTTAAAAATCACTTTTTTCTTCTTCTAATTTTCAGAGCTGTAAATATGCAATGGAGTTTAATTGCTTTTCCTTGTTGTTTGGCATACAAAGTTAATTGTTCATCTCAAAGCAGCAAAGAAAAGATTCCTATTAAAAAAGCAACAGCCAATTTTGGATTGATGTTGGTATGTCTTGAATCTTTTGCTTGATGACATTGAGCAGTTGAGTTGAGCATTTGGTAAGAATTATGAAGTCATTTTCTTTTATTATATTTGTCTCCAAAGGAATACATATCCCTTTGTGGAGAGCTTCTTGGCTGTCAGAGATGGTCTGGTTATCATAATCTCTTTGAAGTACCTTACTGTATAAAATATCTACGAAAAGTTGTGTTGTTTAAAGTATGTTTGACCTAGTGCCTTGTAGAGTATGTATTAAGATGGCCACATTTGCATCATTGGCATGCAGCAAATTTAGGAAATGGCATTTAAAGCAACTTCATTCATCATTCCTCTGTGCACACACATTTTTATGGCACACATTTTATATAACAGACAGTTAAACTCACCAGGAAGCATTGATTGGCTGTACCTTCCGGTTGATTATACAAGTAGAAAAGCCACATTTGGGTCTGCATAAAGTCCCTGGAAAAACTCTTGGAAAAACCCTGCAAAAATGAAATATATTCAAACATATTTGGTTTTAGATTATAGTTTGTGTAGGCAGGAAAAACATTTGTGGTAATTTGCTCATTGCAGACTACACATATTTTGATTCATGAGGGTGGATGCCTGTGTATGGAACTGAAATGAGAAGCTGCCCTCAGGCACTTTCTAGTGAAAATGTATCTCTGTAATATGGGTCTCAAGCCATACCACATAACCCCAAACTGTCAGTTCAATTTAATCTGCATTGGGGAAAGATAATGCCTATGCTATAGTTCTCAGCATTTCAATTTAGCTTGTAAACTTGGGTGTGTGTATTTTGTTTCTTTTTTCTTCTGTTCAGTTTTGAAAGCAAAGACAAAAATGCACATGGTTTGATTGACCAGTGGGTGTTGTAATTCTAGGCACACCTCAGTGCCATTGCATCCACTCAGTATAGGCTCACTGAGAGGTGACTCCACAGCCTGGAGACAAACTAAACCCAGGAGTAACCAAAAAGCAGATAAACTATACACAGCAGAATAGGGCTTGAGAAATAAAGGCTTCAGCTAGCAGGCTTTATCATTGTTCTGACCCACAATAAGAAGACTTACAGTACAAACAGCAAGATCCTTCTGGAGACTTTACTTTCAGTTCCAGTACAAAACACAGAATATATACAGCAAACCTCAACAACAATTCCCCAGATATCCAACACTCCTCAACATTAACCCACAAAGAGTGTATCTTTATAGGAGTGTTTGGCTAGTCACCTTCTGCCTAGCCACAGCTGTGCACATCACCCATTTCAGCTGTGCTATCAGTGGTCTGTTGCTCCAACATTTTCTCTCTGCTCTTAAAGGGATATTATCCCAACACATTGATCACGAAAGGAGCAGACTTTGAAAGACATTATGCTACAAGTGCTGTTGGCCTTCCATATCCATAGATTCTGCAAACATAGATTCAACCAACCATGGCCCAAAAATATTCATCTCCCCCCCCCCCAAAGCAAACCTTGGTATTTACCATTTTATATAAGGGACACCATTTTACTACAGCATTGTATATAATGGGACTTGAGCATCCATGGATTTTGGTGTCCATGGAGGGTCCTGGAACCAACCCCCAGTAGATACTGAAGGCCTACTGTAATGACCTTTCCTGTGTAACATTAAAAAAAATTTTTTTGGGGGAGATAACAAGGCAGAACAAATGTAAATTTGTAAATGCCTTTTTATATCCCTATGTAATGAGTAACACTGACTTCTATTTTTTTTTTCTATTTCCTTCTTTTATGGAGAAGCTAAAATGTTTTCTCCCCTCCCCACACCCCAGTTTTAGGCTTTTTTCTTACTTGTTAAGATCTACCCTCCCCCAATATACAGTACATGCAGAACTTTAGCTCATTTGCACAGTGGTTTGTCCACTTAGGACTGGCCAACTCCTTTACAATTCAAGTGTATGGTCATTATAGAAGCCTTCCCCTGGTTTCCTCCTTTTCCTTCTCTTCTCCAAATAAATACCTACTCTATATTTGGAAATTTGGTGCATTGCTTTAAAAGGGAATTCTCACTAAATTCTTCACTATGTTAATGAACTCCCATTTGTGTTCTTAGAATTTTCTTTTCTGTTAAGCTTAGTAATTTTATGGGCTTTGGGTATATTTAATTTTTTTTTCTAGACTTGGACAGGAGGGATGGTTCCTTGGCCAAAGGGCTAGTTGGGCAAATAAGATTGTACGAAGAAGTTTATCCTAATAAGTGGCAATAGTAATGAGGTGCATGTACAGGGGAGCCCTTGTGTAAAAGGGATGCATGAACAGGTAAAATCATACCTCTCAGACTCTAATTTGAAATCTGGTCTGATTTGGTGGGGTGGAGGAGGTGGTGGTGGTGCTGCTGCTGTTGGTCAGGCCCAAGAAATCACATCACCTTGATCTTCCATTTTTTATATCAGCAACATGCACAATTCAGCCTGTGTACCACACACAGTGACAAGGCTGTTTTGCAGACCTTATCTCCTACTAATTTTTTCTTGGCAGCTCCATCCTTGTGCCCATTGACCATGGAGCAGGAGAGCAGAGGGAATTGAGAGCCCCCCCAAGACTATGCTAGAAGTCTAAGTCTCCTTGAAATGATCAGTCAAAATTGCACCACCAGGGTTCCTATGTAGCTGAGCCTCTTCAGAAATCATCACTCAGAAGAGTACTAAATAAAGGCTGCCTGCAATGTAGTCTATGCACAATTTCTTGGGAATAAGCTACACTGAACACATGGAGGGCACTTCTGAGTACACATTGAACTTGTAAGAATCTTGATAATTAAAGATGTTTCAGTGATAATAGCTGGAGAAAATAATACTCCCCCTGCAATTAGTTGCAATTAGACTAAATTAATAACCATCTTTATGTCAATGTTGACCCTCACCTTAAAAATAATAATAATAATAATAATAATAATATTTATTTATACCCCGCCCCTCTGTTAAAACAATCGGGGCAGCTTACAAAATTTAAAATACAATACAAATAAAATCCCTAAACACCCCCATTCCCACCCTCCCCCATAAAAAAACATTAAACAAATATAAATTAAAAACAACTAATCTAAAATCACATTTAAAACTATAAATACAATAAAATATAATAAATGGCCAGCAGGCCAGAAGAGGCCAGGATACCCTGAGGCCGGGATCTAATTAGGAAAGGCCTGCCGAAAGAGATCCGTCTTTAGTGCTTTTTTAAAGCTACTCAGGCTTGTTATCTGACGGATCTCATTCGGCAGGTCATTCCACAATTTGGGGGCGATTACTGAAAAGGCCCTCTGGGAGGTTGCAGACAGCCTAGATTTTTGTGGCTGAAGCAAATTCCTCCCAGAGGACCGGAGTGCGCGGGGAGGATTGTATGGGAGGAGGCGGTTCCGGAGATAAGTTGGACCCAAGCCATTTAGGGCTTTAAAGGTAATAACCAACACCTTATACTGGGCCCGGAAACTGTTTGGCAGCCAGTGGAGAGATTTTAATACTGGAGTTATATGGTCTCTCCGAGATGTTCCCGAGACCACTCTGGCTGCCATATTTTGTACCGACTGAAGTTTCCGGACCAAGCATGAGGGCAGCCCCATGTAGAGTGCATTGCAGAAATCTAGACGGGAGGTTACCAGCGCATGCACCACAGTCTCGAGGTCCCTTACTTCCATGAAAGGGCGCAGCTGGCGTATCAGCCGAAGCTGATAACAGGCGCTCCTGACTGTCGCATTCACCTGACTCATCATCTGAAGCGATGAATCAAGGAGCACCCCCAGACTGCGAACACTGTCCTTAACGGAGAGCGTGACCCCGTCCAGGACTGGAGGTTGCAACCCAACTCCTGGTTTGGGGGCCGCTACCGTGAGCACCTCTGTTTTATCTGGATTTAATCTCAATCTGTTTTTCCTCATCTAGCCCATTACTGCTTTAAGACAATCATTAAGAGGAGAGACACCATCGGAATTCGAGGCCGATGATCGGGGCAAGGAGAAATAGATCTGGGCGTCATCAGCGTACTGATAACACCCAGCCCCATAACTGCGAATAATCTCACCCAGCGGCTTCATATAAATGTTGAACAGCATCGGGGACAGGATGGCGCCCTGTGGAACACCACAAGTAAGCTCCTTTCTGCTGGAGCAGCTGTCCCCGAGCAACACCCTCTGGGACCTGCCCGAGAGGAAGGACCGGAACCACTGGAGTGCAGTGCCTCCGATTCCTAACCCCCTCAAGCGATCCAAGAGGATGCTATGATCTATCGTATCGAAAGCTGCTGAGATGTCTAAAAGCACCAACAGGGTCACACTACCCCTGTCAATGCTTAGACGCAAGTCATCAGTCAAGGCAACCATGGCAGTCTCAACTCCAAATCCCGTCCTAAAGCCAGTTTGAAATGGGTCTAGATAATCGGTTTCATCCAAGACCACTTGGAGTTGAAGCGCAACTGCCCTCTCGATCACTTTGCTCAAGAATGGTAACATAGAAACCGGCCTATAGTTGTTCATGTCCAGGGGGTCAAGGGAAGATTTTTTCAGGAGCGGCCTAACGGCTGCTTCCTTTAAACAAGATGGAACACACCCTTCTCTGAGGGATGCATTGATGATGTCCTTAAGGAACATCATCAAGGCAGTCCCCCCCCTGGATGGCCAGCCATGAAGGGCAAGGATCGAGAGGGCAGGTCGTCTTCCTAACCCTACCAAGTAGCTTGTCCACGTCCTCAGTACTCACAGATTGAAATTGATCCAGTAAACTGACATCAACGGAGTTGCTGGACACCTCGTCAATTGTTTCTGCCAAATTACTGGTATCTAAGTCGGCTCTTATCTGAGAGATTTTATCTGCAAAGAAATTGTTAAACGCGTCACAGCAGGCCGTCGTTGGGTTAAGCAACGGGTTCTGCGCAGGAATAACCTGCATCATCTCCCTTACCACCCTAAACAGCTCTGCTGGACGGGACTCTTCAGTTCTAGGATTCCTTCCTATGCCTTGTTTTGCTCCAAGTGTCCCTTTCCCCATTTCTGGCAATTTACCATGGATCCTGGAGGGAGAAAAATATCCTTTTCCCACCCCCAAAATTTGAACAGTAACAGATACATGGAGGTATACTACCTCTGATACTGGAGGTGATACATTCTGGCTAGTAGCCCCAACTTCCATGGATTTATTTAATCTTTTAAAGCTGCCCACATTTGCAGCCATGAATACGTCTTGTGGTATTAAATTCCACAGTTTAGTGGTACAGTATTTAAAGAGGCACTGCCATTTTTCTGTTGCTCACTGCCAGGTCAGTGAATGGAAAAACATCTTTGATCAGGACTTGATCCTGGATGAGTATGCGACTCTGGCTTGTATTACAGAGACCTGGCTGGATGAAGCTGTGTGTGGGGGATAATCTCTCCCAGCTTTGTCCACCTGGGTTCTCTGTACAGCAGCAGGCAAGGCCTGGGGGGATGGGGAGGTAGAGTGGCAGTGGTCTATCAGGATTCCATCTCCCTCACCAAGTGCCCTGTCCAACAGTCTGCTGGATCTGAGTGTGTGTTTTTGAAGGTGGGTGGCCGGGACAGAACTTGGATTCTGTTGATGGGTGCACTGACCACCCTGCTGCTCAATAGTCTTTCTGCCTGAGCTGGCTGAGTTGGTCTTGGCAGCAGTGTTGGAGTTCTCTCATCTGGTTGTACTGGAGGACTTCAGCATTAATGCAGAGACTGCTCTGTCAGGAGCAGCTCAGGACTTCATGTCTGCTATTACAACTACTGTCCCAAGTAGTTTCTGTTGCCACCCATGCTACAGGACAGACTGTGGATCTGGTCTTCTGTTCTGGGCAGGATGACAATGATCTGGGTGTGGAGGAAGTCTCTGGAGTTCCATTGTCATGGACCGATCATTACTTGGTGGGGTTTAGACTCACTGGGACTCGGACCCTCTGTGGGGGTGCGGGACTGATTAAGATGGTCTGCCTCAGGAGGCTGATGGATCCTGATGACTCTTGGGGAGTTTCCTGTTGCCTTGGCAGATGATCCTGTCAAAGCCCTGGCTGATCTCTGGAACAGGGAAATGGCCAGGGTGGTAGACACAATTGCCCCTAAGCATCACCTCCCATAAAGTGGAGCCAAGTGAGCTCCCTGGTTCACAAGGAAGCTGGCAGTGATGAAACCTGTATGACAGAGACTAGAGTGATGATGATGGAAGACTTGGAACAAGTCTGGCTGAACATGGGCTAAAGCTCATTGGAAAACTTACACAGTGGTGATGGTGGCAGTGAAGAAATTATACTTCTCTGCCACTGTTGTGTCTGCACAGTGTTGTCCAGCTGAGCTGTCACAACTGATCAGGGACCTTTTCCATTCTGACCTACAAGAAGAAAATAAATACCACTCGACAAGACACTTTTCAGATAAAAACACTCAAATTTGCTCTTACTTGGATGCTGTAGCTGAGGTATGTCCAGTTGATCTTGGTGTCTGCTTGTCCTGTATTATTGGATAAGTTTCAATTTGTGCAGCCTGAGGATGTGGACAGGATCCTTGGAGAAGTGAGAGCCACCACATGTATACTGGATCCTTGCCCTTCCTGGTTCCTGAAAGCAGATAGAGGGGGGTTGGCCATGTGGGTGAGGGGAGTGGTGAATGCCTCACTGCAGCACGGAAAGTTTCCATCCTGCCTAAAAGAGGCTGTGGTGAGGCTGTTACTTAAAAAGTCTTCCTGGATCCCATCATTCTGAATAAGTATCAGCCAGTCTCCAACATTCCATCTTGGGGCAAGGTTCTAGAGCATGTGCTGGCCTCCCAGCTCCAGGAGTTTCTGGATGAAATGGATTATCTAGATCCATTTCAATCTGGCTTCAGGCCTGGTTATGGGATGGAGACAGCTTTGGTCACCTTGGTGGATGACTTATGCAGGGAACTGGACAGGGGGAGTGTGCCCCTGATGGTTCTGCTGGACCTCTCAGTGGCTTTTGATACCATCAACCATGGTATCCTTCTGGGCCTCATATCTGGAATGGGCCCTGGGGGCACTGTTATGTAGTAGTCCCGGTCTTTCTTGGAGGGGCAAACTCAGAAGGCGATGCTGGGGGACTCCTGTTTGACACCTGGCTGTTGGCCTGTGGGGTCCCTCAGGGTTCTGTACTGTCCCCCATGCTGTTTAACATCTACATAAAACCACTGGGAGAGGTCATCCAGAGTTTTGGGATATAGTGTCACCAATATGCTGATAACACCTAACTCTATCTCTCCTTTCCACCTGATTCCAAGGAAGCTGTCTTGGTACTTAGCCAATGCATGATGTCAGTAATGGACTGGATGAGGGCAAACAAATTAAAAATTGATCCAGACAAGACAGAGGTGCTCCTGGTCAGCTGAAAGGCTGATCAGGGAATAGGAACCTTGCCTGTGCTGGATGGGTTTACACTCCCCCTGAAATCTCAGGCTCACAGCTTGGGTGTTCTCCTGGACTCAACTCTGAGCCTGGATGCCCAGGTCTCAGCAGTGGTCAGGAGTGCATTTGCACAACTAGCACCAGTGCACCAGCTGTGCCTGTTCCTTGAGATGTTGGACCTGGCTATGGTGACACATGCCTTGATTATATCCCACTTGGACTACTGTAACACATTCTACATGGGGATGCCTTTGGAAACTGTTCAGAAACATCAGCAGGTCCAGCATGATGAGGCCAGAATGCTGACCGGCACCAGTTATAGGGAGCATATAATTTCCATGTTTAAAAAGCCCGACTGGCTACCGGTTCATTTCTGGGCACAATTCAAAGTGTTGGTCTTGACCTATAAAGCCCTTCATGGCTTATATCCAGGCTACCTGAAAGACCATATCTCCTTCTATGAACCTGCAAGGGTTTTAAGATCTTCACGGGAAAGCTTTCTCTTGGTCCCACCACTATCACAGGCTCACTTGGTGAGGACATGAGACAGAGCCTTCTCAGTGGCTGCTCCCATCCGCTGGATTTCCCTCCCATGGGAGGCTAGGCTGGCCCCTCCCTGTTTTTGTTTCACCAGCAGGCAAAAATTTTTTGTTTAAGCAGGCCTTTAATGTATAATTGTTCTTGTGTGGCTTTTCTCAGAGTGCTTTTTTAATCTTGTTTTTAATCTGTTTTTTACTTTGTATGTTCTTAAATGGTTTTAACTGTTTTTAACTGTGGTTTTAATTATTCTGTGAGCCACCTTGGATCCTGCATTGGGAGAAAGGCAGCATATAAATTGCACAAATAAATAAATAAATAAATAAATATAATATAATATAATATAATATAATATTATCTATCCTGATATTCCCACCATTCAATTTCAGTTGTCAACTCCATGTTCTGATGTTATAAGATAATTAATATGATTGTTGTTGTTATATTGATTTATATCCCACATTTTCCAGAGTTCAGGACTCAAGGTCACTTAGAACTGATTTAAAAAAAATAGTTAAAAATTCACAAAATGCAAAAGTTAAAATTGATTAAACTGACAATTAAAAAAAAACAATTAAAAACATGAACCATACAAAAACACCACAGCACAACAAAATAATATATAGAAAATCCAACACATTGTACAAGATTTTTTTCTGTATATAATTTCTTCCTATCATACAGAATTTTATGTATCTCTGTCAGGTCCTCTCTCCTTTATTCATTTCCCCCCCTAAGCGAAAACTATCCAAAAGTTTTTCTTCACAGGGAAATTGCTCCAGTCCCTTGATAGTTTTGACTACCTTTTTCTACATCTTTTAAAGATCTACAACACACTTTTCAGGGTACAGTGCTCCAATTTCTTTTGAATAGGACATCTGTATGTAGGACTTTATCAGATGCAGCAAAAACCGCGTCAGAAGAACACAATGATAACAGAAACGGGTGACATTATCAGACAATGTCATACTTCAGCCATTCCAGGGGCATAGTGCAGGTGTGAATAAGGCATCCCCTTTTATTGATGGCTTAGCCAGCCAATAAAAAAGTGACACCTCATCTGTGCCACGCTTCGCCCTCGGAATGGCTAAGGACGTGGGCATCTGATAATGTCATCCTTCTGTTATCATCCCGTTCTTCTGATGTGATTTGGGATGCGTTTTTTCCCCCTGCGTTTTCCCACATTTGATAAAGTCCTTAGTATGGTTTTAAACCTAGTTTTATAGAAACAACAACAGTGACAACAACAACAACAACAGATGCTCAGGAGGCACTGAACTTTGTTAAAAACAGCAGCTCCAAGGTAAGAAAGGTATTATTTCAATAGGTATTATAAAGTCACTTCACATGCATACTATGTTTGTTGTAGTGATGTATATTTTCATACTAACATTTTCATTAGTTCTACAATCTATACAACATTCACATAACCTACACTCCACTGCCCCCAAACTCCTGGTAGTATATGAGTTGCTTCTAAACAATAATGTTAATCCTCATATCCTTGGGCAGAAGAAATACTACTAAGGCAGTTTACAGTTAGTCCTATAACTCAAATATCCTCTAGTGGTTTGTAGAATTTATTTTTAACATAGGCCATTTGCCTACTGGCACCAGCAAGGTCTTAGTGGCTTTTAAAAGCAGGTTATTCTAGATAAAGGCGTAGAAATACAGAGCTACAGTCATTCCAGTCAAGGTTGGATTTAAGGATAGATGCTACAAGAAATGAATTTTTAGGGGTGCCTACCAAGGGGCTGTCAGCTCAACAGCCGAAGCCAGTAACACAAATGTTTCATCTTTACTAGTAAAACTGACAACACTTGTCTCTATAGCCATTGTATTAACATTTTTTTCTTTACTTTGCTTTTAATTCATGGGGATTCAGTGTCAATTAAAGGCTTGCATGCAAGTTTATGAGAGGATAAAATGTGCATTCAAAATTGTGCATCAAAGTTGTGAAACCACAAAGGTATTAAGAATAAATATTTAAATATTTAAGAAAGGGAGGAGGAATGCTAAAGATATAACTTACCCACTATGCCACTTGGTTTAGGGCTGGCACTGCTTGTAGTAAACCAAAAATAGCACTCATTAATTCCCCCCCCCCCGCTTTCATTGTAATTCAGTGTGGTAACTGTTGAATTGTTCAAGTTGAAGAAAATAAAATATCACATATAACACATATCTATTTAATATGGCTTTGGATTACATAGGCAAGTTAAGTGTCCCTTGCTGATTTACAAAAATAATGATAAGGAAATGTGGAATTGTTCAATATAGCAAGCTGAAAACTCTAGAATTCATTTCAGTGTGATTATCCAGATAGAAAGCCAACCTGATGCATTGGTGTGAGTGCTGGACTAGAACTCTAGGAAACCTGGGTTCAAATCACTGCTTTTTCATAGGGTGACCTTGGACAAGTCACATGCTCTCAACCAAAGAGGAAGCCAATGATAAATCTCTTCATAAATCTGGCCAAGAAAATCCTATCATAGGGTCACCATAAATTGAAATCAACTTGAAGGCACCTCTCTCTCTCTCTCTCTCTCTCTCTCTCTCTCACACACACACACACACACACACAGGTACAATACAGAGATTATGGTTTTCATGTACATCACGTATACATAAAGGAATAAGTTCAAGCAGTAAGAGTTTCCTACGAGGTAAATCAAACAAATCATTCTGCATGGTGTTTTGAATTTTAGTCCGTCACTGTCAACATCATTTCTCTCACTATGATCTCTATTTTAACAAAGCCAGCATTTAGATCCTTTATAAATGACCTTGAGCAGATTGGCTAAGACTAGAGAATGTAAGGTTCTGTGATATCTGTTTGGATGAAGTAGCTATATATCTCCCTTGAAAACTATTGTCTGGATTGAATTAAAATATGAAACTTGTCTCTCTAGGTAACTTTTCCTGAATTGTATGTCATTATCAGATGGGTAACAATTATGTTTTTAATCAGTACACTGGAAACAGTACACATTTTGACATTACAGTCATCCTTCCACATTTCAGTTTAAGCATTTTCAGATTTGATTATTCACAGATTACTGTATTTGCTGCCACCTCTACTGCTACCCTATACGCAACCATTAAAAAAAAAGGTTTTCTCTAGGCATTTCTAGGTCCTTCAGAGTGATTCTGTGGTCAACTTCCACCCGAAGCTGACCACAGAATCATGCTGGAGGACCTAGAAATGCCTAGAGAAGTGTTCTCTCAGGTAAAAAAGATAGCATCCTATATTTGTAATTTTTCTACTTTTGTGGGGATCCTGTACTCCTAACTTCCATGAAAACAAAGGGCCAACTGTATTAATGTTGCAAATTCAGTGGATGCAAGACAAAAGAGTAGTTTCTTATCTGAATAGTTAATATCACCTGTTTGTAATTTGGATAAATTTTGTAGATCATGATCTGCCTGCAATTTTTTTTTTACATTTGAATAGGGCAGACGTTCGCATTTTGTTGTACAATTCAGATATAAATGTTTAGGGGCAGCTCAGTGTCACCTTAAATATTTTGAATTTGAATATATAAGGAAACTTTTAATATGCAATTCATTAAATGAATATGTCCAGAATGCAAATGGAAAATTGTAGTGTCTCTGCATTTTAGCAGTTTTATTCACTTTAACTGTCATGGTTCCCAGCTAGTCTTCAAGGAGCTCACAGGTCTTCTCTTCCCACCCCCCTTACCAGCCTACTTTTTATGTGTAACATTCACTGACACTTACTTCATGTTGCAGCTCAGTATCATGTCATCCTGTTGTGTTTTTCTTTGAAGTAACTGATGATGTTGTGTGAGGATGGGGAAAGGTACAGTATGATACCAGCTGGTGTGGAGACAAATATCTTACAACAAATTTGTACGAATGGAAATAGGTGCTACAGGTTCAGACCAAAACACTTTGTTTCTTCCATGCATAGATGGAAAATAATGCAATTTAGACAAATGTTGAATTTAGAGCAGGGAGCCCTCGTGAGTTTACATTCTTGCTTAGGATATTGGTGCTTTGTTTCCTTTGTTAACAGTTCTATTAAATCTGTATTGGAAAATCTATATTGGATTGGCCATGCAAATCTATTTTGCAGCTATTTTATTATGCCATTAACATATATTTTGTTTACATATATTTTATCTACTTTGACAGAAAAAAAATATTTGGATGAGCAGAAGAAGTTGAACTCATTTCATCTAATGCTGCAATAGGAATTATTATTACTTTTAATTACTATTATTTATTTGATTTATATCCCACCTTTTTCCTAAATGGGACACAAAGTGGCTTACAATATAAGTTTAAAAGAGAACAGCTGAAATAGTATGAGATACAAAAGTTAAAAAAAGTATCAAACCATCGATCAGGTTAAAACACTATATTAAAGACATTAACTTTAAAACAATTGAAAAGGCATGAAGTACATATTAAAACAGCACACATAATTGCATGTTCTATCCTGGTCAGTTAAGGATGAAGGCCTGTTTAAACAGGAAGGTTTGTGTGCTGGTGAAAAGACAATAAAGCCATCCTCAAAAGGGAGTTACATTGCTTAGGAGCACTGAGAAGTCTCTCTCCCATTTTCTCACCTGATGAACCCGTGAGGATGGTGGGATGGAGAGAAAGGAGATTATCAGACATGACAAAAGCCACATCAAAAGATTGCTAGAAGAACAGGAAGGGGTGACCTTACCAGACAATGTCACCCTTCAGCATTCTAGGGGCACAGTGTGGCCATGAGTAAAGTGTCCCTTTCTATTAGTGACTTGTCCCCATCAATAGAAAAATGAAGCCTCATCCGTGGCAGCTCTACATCCCCAGAACGACTGAAGGACGTGGGCGTCTGATAATGTTGCCCTTTCTGTTCTCCTTGCAATATTCTGGTGTGGTTGGGAACACGATTTTTGGGCACATTCCCCCATGTCTGATAATTTCCAAAGCCTTCCCCTATAGGACCTGGGCAGGCTCATAAACCTCCATTTCAACATGGAGTGAAAAGCTTATAAAGCTGTTACCTCTGCCTTAGGAAACAGCTCACAAACGCAGAATGGAAAAGCAGGCAACCAGTGTTTTGATTTGAAGCTCAGTTTATTTTCATTTGGCTAAATGGGAGCCAAAAGAAGTTAAACACTTGGCAAGCATTTTTAAAGTTTTAGCTGAATTCATAGCATAGACAGAAGGACCAATCAGTGCATTTTACACATCCCCTTTTGGAACACCCACCTCTATGTCATCAAGGTACAGGTGCACATGCTTAGAGAATGGCCTGACCTACTTATGTACCTGCCCCTTGGAGCATCTTATGGTATAGACACATAGTCAAATTAAAACTAGCCTATGCTTCCTGCCATTTTATGCGGTCAGGCTAGCTATTGCATGCTTAGCAAAGTTTCTGTTTTGCCTTGTGGTTACATTTTTGCAGAGAAAGACAAACTTAACTTGCCACCTGGTTGGAGGTGGGGGAAAGAGAAAGAGAGAGAAAGAACTTTCATAGAATCAGGGTGTTGGAAGGGACCACAAGAGGCCGTTTAGTCCAACCCTGAATAAGATGTTAAAGAACCATTATCTGGTAGCTCTTAGAAAAGCAACATAGCTGGGGATCTTTAAGGATATCTTTCTTGTTTCTGCCTCCACCTTACAAAGCCAAGCAAAGTATGTACTCTGTCTCGGGCAATGACTCATTTATTTGAAAGAAACTACTCATTGTCTTTTGTCTCTTTCTTTCTTTCTTTCTTTCTTTCTTTCTTTCTTTCTTTCTTTTTTGGTTACTTTGCTTTTCAATTTACTTTTCACTATATTCTTCCACAATAATCTTGCAGTTATATTTATTTAGGTTCTTCTAGAGGAATTTGTTACAATTCTCCTTTAAATGTTTTTTTCTCAATTATATGACTGCCATCCTGGCATTTCTGCACATATGCCACCAGCGTGTGTGTCTGCAAAACATTTGTAGCACTGTCCTTTTCTGTCACATCAGCCATAAAGGCCTCTTATTTTCAAATTAATTACTTTTTGAGCAATTTACTGGCTAGATTCCTTTTCCTATCATCTCCTCATGAACCCCTGCTTGAGGCTGTTTCCTTATTTTTTGAATGCCAGGTTTGTCAGTCGTGTTCTTTTGCAGAGACTTGTAACCTCAAAAGTGCTATTACATAATTATGGCTGCCCCTGGCTATCTTTGAAATGTCTGGTTGGGAAAAGTCACAAAAATGCAACCCATAATAAAGCTATTCAACTTTGCACCTTTACCCTTGTTGCTTTACTCAACTTTTTTTTTTTAATTCAGTGACTCTTTATTGGTTTTAAACAGCAAGAATCCCTGCCTTGGATGTCACAGTAAAAAATGTTCTGTAATAAGGTGCTGAAAGAAATTATGTTGGTTTGTTTAAAAAAGCAAATATGGAATGTATTGGGCTTGTTTTCAAACCAAAGTACTACTTGCCAGGGCTGGCATTAAGGCCTCCATTCTGAGACAACTGCCAGCTTCTCAGCATGCAAGTAGGGTCCACCACTGATACTTCACCTCTTCTTTTTCACTTCTCACAATATCCCCAATGTAATGTCACCCAAGAAAATTGTGGAAATATAAATTGCAAGCAACTCCCAGATGCCAGCGAAAGCTTTGTAGAGTTGCCGTCCATCAGGATAAATACAAGATAATCCACTGGGTAGGGGCTAGGGAATTCACTAATTTAAAGGAAGAAGCTCAGCAGAGATCCCACTGGTGGGAGCCTACTTAAATCTAGAAACCACCCTGTTATTTGTCTTTTCATAAATCTGTAGAGGGTCAGGGGAGAGTTTGTTGCTGTGTGTACCACATCACACATGGGGCAACACTCTGAAGAACAGGGATGTCACCCCCAAAGTTGCTTATACCAACTGTTGTTATGCTGCAGCATTCTTATTGATCTGTAGCTTCTGTACACTTTCTAAGGGCTGCCTCAGTGCACTACAGCATTCTTCCTTGAGGCTGAAAAAGCAACAGGCAATTGTTGCAAGGTCCTCACTGTCTAGTAAGGTCACAGCAGTTAAGAGGTAATTCTGAAGACCTCATT
The DNA here is from genome assembly GCA_030847615.1 of Gambelia wislizenii. NCBI lineage: Eukaryota > Metazoa > Chordata > Lepidosauria > Squamata > Crotaphytidae > Gambelia > Gambelia wislizenii. The sequence goes on along the minus strand of JAUMIR010000002.1, from coordinate 358,807,046 downwards.
TCATCACTGCCCAGTGGGGCATTATTATAATGCTGGGAGCTCTGCTATCTTTTCTGTGTTAATATGGACTGAGAGCCTACATTGTACCGCCAGAGCACAAAGCATCTCTGCAAGTGTATTTATGAGAGGCTGCTCCTCCTGCTCCAGGGTGCAATAACAGCTGGGTACAGCTACATCTCCCTGTTCACTGCTTGGATGCAAGGCTGTGCCTGGTCTAGTTCCAGCTGCTTTTGAGCACCAGGGGAAAAAAGAACAGCCCTTTCTTCTCTCTGTAGGAACAGCTGAGAAGTCCCCAAAGCCATTTGGATTCATACATGTCATTCAGAAGGGGGGCTAGCAAATCCCCCATAAACTACGTGGATTTGGCGTTCGGGAGGATTGGCGGATCTCAGCATAACATACGAACAGGCAGTGTAATCTGACTGGCTGGCCAAGTAGAGGGGGCGGGGCTAGCAAGGAGGGGAATTGGGAGTGCCCACCATGTTGGATTCCCAGCTAAGCAAGAGTCCGGTAAGTCCGTGAATTTTATATATATTTATTTTTATTTTACTTTGTAAATAGGGGAAACTGAATGTCCGCAAAGCAGGCACCTTTTTAAATTAAAAAAAAAAAAAGCGGCGGGAGATTTAAAACCGCCACTTGGCTTGCTCGCTCCAGCCAGCTGGGAAAGGGGGCTCATACAGAGTTTAGGGGGGTAAAAAAATCATGTAGGCGGATCGTATGCATACGAACGGCTGCCTATTCAAATTTTTTACCCCCCCCCAACGGATTTTTTTAAAATTGTATAGATGGACCCTAATTATTATGCGGAGAAAAACATGTGGGGTTTTGTGTGTAAAAAATTATTTTCTGTGCTGAAAATGGGTTTTCTATGCAGAAAACACTATCTCGTATGTAGGTAACCAGTTTTCTCTGAGGAAAGCAGGGATTTTTCCAAAAGAAGAAAGAAAACAAGAATAATTCCTTAACTCCCAAATTGGTTTCTTATGCAAAAAAGCACTATTTCTTGTGTAGGAAATGTGTTTCTGTGCAGAAAGGGTTTTTTTTACACCTGAACCTCCCCCCCCCCCAAGAATAATTCCTCTGCAACATTTTGGGATGTGTGTATATAGGGAGAATACTGTGTAGGAATATTTGCTTTTTCCTGCTGCAGGATAAAAATTACTTTAATTATTTGGCCTTGCAAGCAAGGATGAAATAATTGAGCATTTACATCCTTATCCTTCTGTGCGGAAAAGTAGCCAGAATGAAGGCAGAAACCTGCCCCTGCAGCCGTTCAATGTCCAGGAAAGGCATCCCCCTGCACAGTGGAGTGGAGGCGTTCTGAGAAGAGGTATTGGCTACTCTTTTCTGCAGTATTTTTAAAAAGTACAAAACTTCTAGTTATGGCTTTGTATGCTACTAGCAAGGTTCTGAACTTAGGATGTATCCACACTACACAATTATAGGAGTTTGATCTCATGACTGCCTCGTCTATATATTAAAGAATTCTGGGATTTATAGGTTGATAAGGGACTTAACATTCTCTACTGCTTTCCTGTGAACTGCAACATTACAGCTTTCTAGTAGAGAATTCTAAGCCTCCCTCCAAACTACAAATTCCAGGTTTCCATAGTATGGAATCATGGCTGTTAAAGTGGTATCAAAATACTATAATGCTGTAGTATGGGCACACCCTTAGTCTGCAATGGGAATATAATTCTTCACTAAGTTTCTTCTTGAAGGTAGCAATGAGTATTTTTAGCAATGTTCTTCCTGCTGCGAACAAGTATTCTAAAGTCACACCATTTTTGAAGGCTATTTCTGATTTGGGACTCATTCTGTGCAAAATCTGCATGTGGTGGTTTTGCATAGAAAGCAACATTTCCTGGGTGTGTAGTGGACATGTGGACCCTAATGTCTATTTGCTGAATGCTGTCACCTTACAATCACTATTCGGGATCAGACTAGATAGTCCATGAGACTCTGGGTCTCTGCAAAGTCTTTTTCCTTTAACTCTCAGGCCTAGTCAATGTTCCTTACTAATAAACTCTATGTTCCATAAACATATGATATGCTGATGTAAACAAATTCTTTCTCTAATAATGGTCAAACTGTACCCAAATGTTCCTAAGCTATCTTGCCTTGTACTTTCTGAACTATCAACAATTGTTACAAGGAAGGGAAATTGCTGACACCAGAGACACCAGAGAGGGGGAGGAGGGATTGCTCTTTGCATACTGTCATTACTGTATAAAAGTATTCTGTAGATATAGCTCTTGGCTCTGACTCTTTGGAAGGTATTCCAGTCAGGCCCACCGGTGTAATAAAACTCACTTTTCAATCCATGGGTCTGCTGTTCCATGATTTCTGCAACAGGTGGAAAATAATATTTTATTTCCATGCAGAAATATCAATTTCATCACAGAAAATGCAGTTTAGTTTTCTGTGCAGAAAATACTGTGTTCTATTCAAATATTACATAGAATACCCTGCCCCCCCCAAAGTGTTTTCTGGACAGAAAACTGCATTTTCTGTGCAGGAATTGATATTTCTGCATTGAAATATTATTTTCACATCTAGAAAAAGCTGATCTGCACAAAATGATCATGTGTGAATTTTGTTCATAAAAAAAATCCCAAACTGCAAAGATTCTTGTCAATTCCAGATTCTTTTCATTAGAGTTTCTCAACACTCTAAAATCATTGTGAAGTCGAAGGCTTTCACAGCCGGCATCCATAGATTTTCCTTGGGTTTTTTTCCAGGCTGTGAGGCCTTGTTCTGGAATAGTTTCTTTCTGATGTTTCATCTGCATCTGTGGCTGGCGTCTTCAGAGGATGGTTGGGTAGGAGTGTATGTGGAGTTTATATGCTGTGAATGCCTGTTGGGGAGGATATGTAAATTTGTGTAATTGAATGGTTAGTTTCTGGGTATAGAAATGCAAGGCTCGTTAGTGTCTGTTTGGCTAATGGTTAGTTGGTGGGCCATTATCTGCTGGAAATCCTCCCGTCCCTGGGTGGAATTCATTTGCAAGTGTTGAGTTTTGATTCTATTTTTTTTTTCAAAACTGGGAGCCAGATTTTGTTTACTTTTAGGGTTTCTTCTTTCCTGTTGAAGTTGTCCAGGTGTTTGTGGATTTCAATAGCTTCTCTGTGCATTCTGACATGATAGTTGTTGGCCTGGTCCAGAATTTATATGTTTTTAAATAGCATTTTGTGTCCAGATTGGTTTATCACATGTTCTGCTACTGCTGATTTTTCTGGCTGGCCCAGTCTGCAGTGTCTCTCATGTTCCTTGATTTGTGGGAGCTTTAGTTCAAAAGGAACATTTACAAGCTCTAAGTTGGAGGAGGTACATTTGTGTTCAACAACAGTAGGCTTTTTGCAAGGGGTCTCTGATAGCCTGTATCTTAATTTGCAAGCAAATAACTTCTCTGGTTTGTAATGCTCTGCCCTTCTGCAGTGTTTATTTTCTGTATCTTCTCAAGGTCCAATAAATTGCACACTTATTTGTTTTAGTGTTTTTTAAATAGATAAATAAATAAACCAGACTTCTTTTTCATGTGTAAAATGGCTTGTATTGTATTATAAAATGGCTTTCACAATACCCTTCAGTTTCTGTGTTAAATTGATGTTTAAATTGGAATAAAAGTAAAAAACAAAAAACAAAAAAAACCCTTGGCAGTTTAGATAATTCACTTCATCTGGTGGCCAGCTATGTTAACAATCACATCATATGCCAGCACTTACATGAGATGAAAGGAGTCCCCGGGGCACTGGAACTGCATTTTAGAAGCACAGTGAAAATAAAGTTATAGTCTGTCTCATCATTCTATTCTGCAAAATGATAAATTATTTTAACTGGAATCTGAAAGGTTATGTTGTGGGTTATTTAGGGCAGATTAATTTTGGAAAGCTGAATGTCAATTTTTGATCAGTATTCTGGATGGGAAGTGTTCAACACAATGTCAGCAAATTGTCCTTTATTCCAGCATATTGAGCACTCAGAGGAAATGGGCATATTGTTAGCATATGAATAACATCAAAGCCTCACACCGCAAGATACATTTCAACCTCCTGAGATAAAATGCAAGGACTTCACTCTGTGGATTGAAGTGCCTTCCCCACCTGCTTGAATTCAAAATGTTCTCCCACCCCACCTCACCCCTGCTACATAGACTAGTCACATCTCTGCACCAGTCTATTGGTTCATGAATGTGCATTTTGCCCCATATTTTCAACAGCAAATTGTCTTTTCTTACAAAACAGGGGAAAAAATTTAAAACATAATTTGCATACAACAGGTCAGCCAGGGTGCAAAAGGTGTCTTTTAAATCATAGGTTCTGAAATGGGAGAGAAACACAGCCCATAACAAACTAGGATGGGCAGATTTTTTTTTCCCCAAAATGTGGAAAACAATGAAAAACACAAGGGCTCCATTTGAAGGTAACACCAATTCACAGTTTAGAATTTCAAGACCAAGTTTGGGCAAGGCTTGAGCTCAAGTACTTCCCAATGCCCTCCTTCTGCATGTCTGCAAGGAGGAGATCAGAAACATCACTTTCCATTTGCAACTAATTGCCTTTATTCATTATGGCTGAGCAAAGAACAAACCAGGATGATAAACCATTGTTTTAATGGCTTGTTTCCTTAATGTGCCTTTGTCCCCATTATTATGTTTTAAATGCTTTTAAAAACTTTTAAAAATTATAGTCAGCCCTCCACTTTCACAGGGTTTAGGACACAAGACCCCTGCGGAAGTGGAAAAGCAATCAGAAACTTTTTAAAAAAACCTGAAAGAACACTTCTCTAGCAACCTCTAGCTCCTCCAGCACAACTCTTCTACTACAATATTGTGACGCCCTGCGGCCTCCTCGTGGCACGGGGGCCTTTCCTATCCCACCACTGCCACCACTTTGTAGATAAGTAGGGGATTTCTATCTCCTGCCCTGGGAGGTAGATAAGTGGGGGATTTCTACCTCCTGCCCTGTCACCACTTTTGTGATGCCTGACCTCCACATCACAGCTGAACTACGTATCCCAGTGGTATAGCACAAGCACTCAGGTATGGCTATGTATTCCTTGCTGTGTCTCCTTGCCAGGGAATCACTCACACCAAGCTGTATGCTTTTTATCAACAAAAGAACATTTATTGTTAAACGAATAAAACATGTAACTGTATAATCAAGTTATTGGGCCTGCACAAACATTCACTCTTTATCTAAGCCTCTAACTGTCTTGAATCATTCAAAGCCTCATCTCAACTATCTAAACTGAAAACTTAACTTAAACTGAACACTTTACTCATTCACTCCCCCTTTATCTCCTTCCACCTCCTCACAGAAGATGGACTCCTGGAGTATGAGGTCCTCATTGGCTCCCTGGCCGTCCATCACAAATATGTCTGGAAGTGGACCATAGAATCGCATTGGAGGACCTACAAATCCCTAGAGAAAACATATTAATGAAATCTGCGAATCATCAAATCCATGAATGCTTAACCCACAAATGTGCAGGGATAAATATCGTGGTTTTAGGATTGTTTATTTTTTACACTTTTGTACTATGAATTGAAGAGAAACGACAACGCAGAAAGAATCACAACCCAAAAACATCACCCAAGGAGACCTTCTGCTGCGCTTTTTGCAACCGGACTTGTTTATCTCGGATTGGCCTTTTTAGTCATCAGCGCGCTTGCAGAAGGCGCGGGATGAGTCCTTCCTGAATCTTCGTTTGCGAAGAAAAGCCAGAGAGAGAGAGAGAGATTTTGTTTTACCCAATGCTGTAAGCTTCCTTGGGTCCCGTAAAGGGAGAAATAAGGAATATAAACTGAATAAACAAATAGATAAAACAAAGCACAGATGAGGTAGCACAACAAATAGTGAGGGAGTTTCCCTGAACTACAGTTTTCTTAACAGAGAATTCTAAATGCTTCACTGAATGGCAAATTCCAAGATGGTATATGATAGAGTCCTGGCAATTAAGGTGGTATCACATTGCTCTAAACCACAGTATGTTTCAAGAAACTGCACTAACAGCAGATGTGCTGGTCTTCCTCTCCTAATATCGTATGACAGGGCCTTTTGAAGTTTGGATGGGGGTGACAGGAGGACATTTATCCCCATTCTCACATATGAAGTAGCTTCACATTTATGAGAAAGCCACATCAACATTGGTATTCCTGCATTGTTGCTCATTTATTTTTTCCAGATTCCATGAAACTGAGCTCAATAAGCCTAATGAAGAAAAAAAAAACACAAAACAAACTCTAGTGGTGACAGTGTCCTTTTCTCATGAGAGGATGAACCAGATGGTTGTTACCACAGAAATACTCATACATTTTTTATTATATTAACACCTCCCCTCATAGAATCATAGAATTGTAGAATTGGAAGAGACCACGAGAACCATCCAGTCCAGCCCCCTGCCACACAGGAAATCACGATCAAAGCATCCCCGACAGATGGCCATCCAGCCTCTGTTTAAAGACCTCCAAGGGAGGAGACCCCACCACGCTCCGAGGGAGTGTGTTCCACTGCCAAACAGCTCTTACTGTTAGAAGGTTCCTCCTAATGTTGAGATGGAATCTCTGTCCCTGGAGCTTGCATCCATTGTTCCGTATTCTAGTCTCTGGAACAGCTGAAAACAAGCTTGCTCCATCCTCAATGTGACATCCTTTCAAATACTTAAACCGGGCTATCATATCGCCCCTTAACCGTCTTTTTTCCAGGCTAAACATACCCAGCTCCCTAACTCTCTCCTCATAAGGCATGGTTTCCAGACTTTTCACCATTTTAGTCACCCTTCTCTGGACATGCTCCATTTTGTCAATATCCTTTTGGAATTGTGGTGCCCAGAACTGGACACAGTATTCTAGGTGAGGCCTGACCAAGGCAGAATAGAGCGGCACTATTACTTCCCTTGATTTGGACATTATACTTCTATTGATGCAGCCCAAAATCGCATTGGCCTTTTTAGCTGCCGCATCACACTGTTGACTCATGTTCAACTTGTGGTCTACTAGGACTCCTAGATCCCTTTCGCATGTAGTCTCATTCAGCCAGGTCTCCCCCATCCTATATCTATGCATTTCATTTTTTCACCCTAAGTGCAGTATCTTACATTTCTCCGTATTGAATTTCATTTTGTTAGCTTTGGCCCTGCTCTCCAGTTTATCCAGGTCATCTTGAATTTTGATCCTGTCCTCCAGGGTATTAGCTACTCCTCCTAATTTGGTGTCATCTGCAAATTTGATAAGTGTGCCCCTAATTCCGTCATCCAAGTCATTGATAAAGATGTTGAATAGCACTGGGCCCAGGACAGAACCCTGTGGCACCCCACTGGTCACATCTTTCCAAGACGAAGAGGAGCCATTGCTGAGCACCCTTTGGGTTCGGCCGGTCAACCAATTACAAATCCATTGAACTGTTAACTTGTCTAGCCCACATTTTACAAGCTTGTTTGCAAGAATGTCATGGGGAACCTTGTCAAAGGCCTTACTGAAATCAAGGTATGCGATATCCACAGTGTTCCCTTCATCTTCCAAGCTGGTAATTTTATCAAAAAAAGAGATCAGATTAGTCTGGCATGACTTGTTTTTCTGAAACCCATGTTGACATTGGGTCTAAATGACATTGGGATTATGGCATTGCCATCTAAATGTTCACAGACTCTCTGTTTAATGTTTAATGATCTGCTCTAGTATCTTCCCTGGTACTGATGTCAGAGTTCCTGGATGATAATTGTTGTGATCCTCTTTTCCCCCCGTTTTTGAAGATGGGGACAACATTTGCCCTCCTCCAGTCTGCTGGGGCTTCCCCTGTTCTCCAGCAGTTCTCAAAGATTATTGCCAATGTCGGCTGATTGCCAGGTTAGTATATCATAGGCCCTGAGCGATCAGGGCCAAAACTGAAGACCTAGGATAAACTCTTGTGATGCTACAGGAAGTAGGCCCTGGTGATGTTAAGATGACATCTTAACCTTCAGACACAGTTCCACAGTGTATGCCATTCAAATTATAAACAATAACATGATGAAGAATCCACACACATACACTTTCAAGGCAGTGCTATTGCCCTAAGATTTATTCCTCTTTCCTGGCACTCAGTTAGGCCCTGAGATTTGGGAACCCTACACGATACTCTTCTTTCTTTCCTTTTTATCCTTACAAACCACTGTGTGGCAAGTTAGACTGTGGATTTCCCAAGTCTAAGTCCAAGATGTTTTTACCTACACCCACACTGACCACAGAGAAGGGACCACAAATAAATATCTAACACTAGTCTCTCAGTTTCCTTAAAAATTCCCTGCCTCCTGGTCAGTCTTTACTCACCTCATACTCCACCAAAGCAAAAAGATTAAAATGGATGATTGTGAACATCATCACAGTGTGAGCAGCTACAGAAAAGAGCACTTACTGTTCTGACAGCTCACACTAGTGGTGGCCTCAGCCATTGCTTTGGATCCTATGGTTTTTTTTGGGGGGGGGTCTATTTGCAGTTGGAAGTTGAGGCTGAGGAGATTATCAGACACATCAAAAATGGCATTATAACGACACCATGAGATCACAAAAGGGCTTCCTTATCAGAGAACGTTGTGCTGCCATTACGAGGGAGTTCTTTTTTATTGTTGGGGAGAAGGAAAAAATTGATCTCCCATAATGTTTGTGTTCCAGATTTTTGTGTGTGAGAGAATGTGCCCTGTTTTGTTGGCTTGATTCCAGTGTCAATGGGTGGTCCCACCAGAACACTTCCAGGTGCAAACAGGAAAACTAGGTACCCATACACTTTTTTTTTTTTAAATGAACCTCCAGGTCTTGCTTGAAAGTTTTTAAATGTGTATCTGTGCTTTTCTGAATGTTTTCTTTTTTAATGTTGGTGTTTGGGGGCTTTTTAGCACACTTGTATCTTCTCGTGAGATGCGCCGAAATCTCGTTCATGGAGAAACGCGGAAGTAAGTGGCATGAGTGCTCATATTGCAGGATTCCTGGGATGATTTTGTATCGTTATCACAGCAGCATGCAAAAACATGTGTCATCGTGCCAGAACACAAAAGCTGTAAAATACGGGGTCCTACTGTATTTGAATCCAGATAAAGATGACCATAATTGGCCATTTTTGCCTTGTTGTGTGAGAATCATTTTAAGCTAGCTGTGAACAATTTAGTGTCATGTAGTGTCTCTGTTCTCATTCTGAATATTTCTACATAGTTTAACCTATGAGACAATCTATATGGACCCGCTGTTATGTTTTAAAGGACATCTGGGAGAAACAGTTCCCTGAGACAAATCTATGTAATTAAAGGCTGGATCTGCCAGTACCATGGCTGCAAATTTGAGATTAGCTCTACTGCACTTAAACATGTGCTGAAGATTTAAAGTGATCACAGATGGTTTCAATGTCTTTACCACCTAGCCTGGTTTCAGTTTTTAGTATATAATAAATAAAAGGGAGAAGACACATACTGTTGTTCAACAGCCCCATGGTTATTCTTTGAACCAGCAATATGTTTGCAAGAAATGGTCTATTTGAAGTCCCAATTTGAAATGAAGGCTGCGGACTGGTGACTTTCAGAATTTATGGTTTCAGACCTATCAGTCTCCTAGCTGCATTTCAGACCATGGACTTCAAATTGGCCATTACTTGATGAATAGTTCAAATGATGCCCCTTATATATTTGAGTTGGACAATGCCATGATTCTGTCAAGTATACTTTAAGTACTTTATTTCCTGTGGTAACCTTAAGAACTTAAATACCATATCCAAATACTATATTAGAGTTCCTTTTAAAATAGTTTCTTTAAATTATTTACATCTTGCCTTCTTGTCCTCTTACCACAACACCCAAAACACACAAAAGAAAGGAAAACAGCACATTAGACACATTAGAGATGCTAGGAATTAAATGATAATACCACATACCTGAGAAACTAATAATACCAAAATTGTATTGAAATGCAGTGGTCTTTGCTTCCATAGCATGTGTATTATACCAAGAAGGCTGTCTTTTGTAGGCCCATAAATGCCCTTCTGCCTGACGGTGAATGGTCCAAATTTCTAAGAATCCAAACTAAGACACAGAAATTACGGCTGTTGGCACACTGCAGAAATAATGCAATTTGACACAGCTTTAACTGCCATGGCTAAATGCTATGGATTCATGGGATTTGTAGTTTGTTGTGGCACCAGAGCTCTCTGACAGAGAAGGCTAAATATTTCTCAAAACTACAAATCCCAGAATTCCATAGCATAGAATCATAGCACTTAAAGCGCTGTCAAACTGCATTATTTCAGAAGTGTGTCAGCAGTCTAGGTTTAACACTGGGAAACTTTGCAAAATGTAATGTTTAAGTGCTGGTACAGGTCATGGTAATGAAGATGAATGTATCTTTGAGACCTTTTCTGTCTTTCAATTTTTCAAACCATTTTTCATGTTCAAAATAAGATGCTTCTAGAATATGTAACCTGCTAATGAACATTAATGTGACATCTTCCAATGTTAAAAAAAAGATATTCAGATTATAGCTCTGTTAGCATGCCCTACTACCCCTCCCCATGGGATTCCATAACTAGACATATTGGACACTTTTGGGCGTCACTTTGACAGGGAGGTTAGGCAGACTAGAGGTCAGGCTAAGGTAACAATGACCTGAGATGCATCTAGAAATATAATAGTGAGAAAACCCAAGTTAGGATTATGTGGGAATCTCCAGTAACAGGTTTATGCTAATTACCCAGTTGTTAAGGGGGTATGGCTAATCCTTTCTTCCAGGCTTGGCCATTTCAAGCAATAATTTAATCATGCAAACAAGATCATTAAACAGAGAGTCTGTGAACATTTAGAAGGCAATGCCATAATCACAAAAAGTCAACATGGGTTTCAGAGTAACAAGTCATGCCAGACTAATCTGATCTCTCTTTTTGATAAAATTACCAGCTTGGTAGATGAAGGGAACGCTGTGGACATCGCATATCTTGATTTCAGTAAGGCCTTTGACAAGGTTCCCCATGACATTCTTGCAAACAAGCTTGTAAAATGTGGGCTAGACAAGTTAACTATTCAATGGATTTGTAATTGGTTGACCGGCCGAACCCAAAGGGTGCTCAGCAATGGCTCCTCTTCGTCTTGGAAAGATGTGACCAGTGGGGTGCCACAGGGTTCTGTCCTGGGCCCAGGGCTATTCAACATCTTTATCAATGACTTGGATGACGGAATTAGGGCACACTTATCAAATTTGCAGATGACACCAAATTAGGAGGAGTAGCTAATACCCTGGAGGACAGGATCAAAATTCAAGATGACCTGGATAAACTGGAGAGCTGGGCCGAAGCTAACAAAATGAAATTCAATACGGAGAAATGTAAGGTACTGCACTTAGGGTGAAAAAATGAAATGCATAGATATAGGATGGGAGAGACCTGGCTGAATGAGACTACATGTGAAAGGGATCTAGGAGTCCTAGTAGACCACAAGTTGAACATGAGTCAACAGTGTGATGCGGCAGCTAAAAAGGCCAATGCGATTTTGGGCTGCATCAATAGAAGTATAATGTCCAAATCAAGGGAAGTAATAGTGCCGCTCTATTCTGCCTTGGTCAGGCCTCACCTAGAATATTGTGTCCAGCTCTGGGCACCACAATTCAAAAATGATATGGACAAATTGGAGCATGTCCAGAGGAGGGCGACTAAAATGGTGAAAGGTCTGGAAACCATGCCGTATGAGGAGAGACTTAGGGAGCTGGGTATGTTTAGCCTGGAAAAAAGACGGTTAAGAGGCGATATGATAGCCCTTTTTAAGTATTTGAAGGGGTGTCACGCAGAGCATGGAGCAGGCTTGTTTTCTGCTGCTCCAGAGATTGGAACACGGAGCAATGGATGCAAGCTCCAGGGACAGAGATTCCACCTCAACATTAGGAGGAACTTTTTGACAGTAAGAACTGTTCGGCAGTGGAACACACTCCCTCAGAGCGTGGTTGGGTCTCCTTCCTTGGAGGTCTTTAAACAGAGGCTGGATGGCCATCTGTTGGGGATGCTTTGATCGTGATTTCCTGCATGGCAGGGGGTTGGACTGGATGGCCCTCGTGGTCTCTTCCAACTCTGCAATTCTATGATTCTAAGTGACCATTCCTCGTTCCATACCTTACAAAAATCTCTCCTCATACCCGTTCCTGTCCAAGCTTACAAGGTTGTTGCAAGACCATCAATGTTTTAATGAAACCAAACAGTTGAGTTTGGGTTCCTTTTGTCAGGTGGGAAAGTCATCCATGCTTTATCATAACCAGAGTACCCCTTCAGGATATGAAATAGAGTATAAATTTAGGTCCCAGCCATCAGCAAAGTGTGCCACCATGGATAGACCCAGGCACTCTCTTTCTCGATGTGCCCCGGATTGGAACCTCCACTCTGTGCCAACCTCAGATGCCTGTCTGAGTATCCTTGCTGCTCTTTGAGAATGGTAACTATCACCCTATCTTCCTGGACCTCTGTCCCTCTATCCAACCTTTCTGCCTTACTCTGCTGTAGCCTTGCAGGGTTCTTAAGAATGTGTGTGTGTAGTATGTTAGTTCACTTTCTGTGTTATTCCAATAAAATACTTTGTTTTACTTTAACTGGAGTGCTCTCTACAGTTAGTACTGTATACATAAGGGAACAGATCTCTGAAGTTACCCTCTTCTCACAGGCCTCCTGTTTGGCTAGTCCCCCAGATATTACAGGAAACTTTGGTATCACAGATAGGGCTCTAATATACCCCCACCTCTTAGGGTTACAGTTCTAGTGCACAAATGAAATATGTTCAGAGTTTCCCAGCTCATACTGAGCTGGTGTGGATCTACACTGATTCCCTCTTAATACTGGCTAATAAATGGAGAGGCAGGCTCAGGAATCAGAAGCCCCTCCTTTTTTTTGAAGCAAATGATGTCCTCATCTCTTTTTCCTTAATTGTGAATAGAATAAGCAGTCTAGCAAAACTGAAGCTACCAAATGTTAAGGCTAACGAGGTCTTTCTATAACTCAGGATATAAAATGTACTTTAAATTATAGTGTCAGATCCAGGTTGAAGGAATTATTTCTCAGTTGCTAGAAATTCCCAGTTCCAAGAAACATTGGTGCTCCCAAACTGTGATTAGGGGGGATGGTCCTGCAAGAGAAATGCAAGGCTTTTGTTCAAGTGATTCCAGGAGCATGTGTTTCTCATCCTGATTTTCACTTGGCAAGTATACGTGATTCCACATGGAAAACCTTGTTATAAAATCTTCTTGTAAAACCTTGTTGGTAAGCTAATTTAAAATATGAGCAGGATTATTATATGTATTCTTCATGGTATAATGTCACAGGAATAAAATCTATTTCATTATTTCATGCCTCTGACATTATAGCCAAAATCCAATATGACCTCTGACAAAACATACATCCCTGCCAGCATAGCTCTGCTGGTGCATGTTTTATGGCTTCAGGTATATGTTTGATAGTTTCTTCTGCCCCAAGTGCAGGAAGATAATTGGAGGCTCACAAGCACAGCTCCATGCCCAGCCACTGGTTGGCTGTGAGATTGCACCCAGAAGCCACTTTGTTGCCCTTGCACATCTGGGGAGGAGAAGGAAACATCATGCTAGGATGAGGGTGGAAGCTGACTTCCCAGTGAGCAAAGACAGCCAGACTGTTTCCTGGCAGCCCCCTTGGACAGTCAGTATGGATAGGGGTTGATAGAACTGTGCCTGAGAGCCTTTGACTGGCCTTGTGCTCCCTAGCCAAACACATTGTGAAAGAAAGCACAGGATACATTGTTCTACAGTGTCTTTAAAAGTAGTTACATTAAGATAACCAGGTGTTATGTTTTTGTAAGGTGCTTGAAAGATTCCAGCCTATAGTGCCTGGATGTTCTGTAATGAGAACGTCCCCTTCGCAATAGCACTGCCACCCCTCTCACTTTTTCTCCCTTTCCATGTAATTGTGCACTTCCTCTTCCACCTTCTTCCTGCTCCTGTGTGACTTAGCAAGTGACATCCACTGCCCACGCCCAAAGACTGGACAAAATCGCTTTATTCTCCACCCAGTATGAAAGCACTCACATTAAGGGGGGAAATGGATTTTCTGTGTTAACAAAAGCAATGCAACATGAATGAGTAGAGAGCAGTCTGTACACAATGAGATGGCAAAAGAAGAGTCAATGGCACAAAATGATCCCAGCATAACATTTATGTCAAAATGATCCTACGTTTACCATCTTCACCAGCCCAATATTTACATGTCCAATATGTTTCCTACCCTTAGTGTTGCATGTAACCACAAAGCCTTCAATACAAGATGGGAGGACAAGAGAGAATAAGGCATAAAATGAAAGTCTCCTTTTCCTTGCCTTCATGCACAAACCAGCTCACAAAATAAGGGCTTTCTTTTAATGTCCCCCTGACAGAGAGGAAATCTTTCTCTGTGGGGAGCTGTTTCAATATTGAGCTGACATCTGCTTGGACAGTTGCCCCTGTAAGCATCTCAGAACTCTGAAACTGTTATGATTGGGCCTTAGTACACCAAACCATTCTCTCTATTGGCTCTTATTGTTTGAGTCAGCAGGAGACTGGAGAGGACAAGATTGCAGTTCACTGATGTGTTGAGAAAGCCACAATCTTGTCAATTCTGTTCCCTGCTGACATGACGAATGGAACCAAGAGGAGAAAGCAGTGGAATGGCAAAGATGTCATGACTGTAAGAAACCCTCCAGCCAAAATTGCTGCTGTTATCCAAATGTCTGAGGAATGTTACATGAAGCCCTTACATGGCTGTCTTTACACTGGGTGATTAGAAAGTCTAATTTGTTTTCTTCCCTGTGACATTCTTTCAAATGTGTATTAAGAAGGGCTTGATGTGTGTGACAGTTTGTATGTGTGTGTCTGTGTGTAGAGCTCTATTATTTAGCACTTTATCAGACACACAAAAAACAGCATCATAACAATGCCACATAAACATGAAAGGGCACGCAGATCAGACAACATCACCCTTTTTAAGTACTGGCCATAAGCTGTACTTTTTTATTGACAGCCCAAGACGTCAATAGATTGGCCGTGGCAATATCTTGCCAGCATTGCCAGTGTATAAAACCTCGCGCCAATGTCATCTTGTCATTCCATGTCAATGGCCAGTCTGGCCAGAACACTTCCAGGTGAGATCACGACATCGTGGTAGGTGACACACTTTTTATGACCCTCTCCAGTTTACTTGGGATTCTTTTAGTGTGTTTATGTGCTTTTTAAAACTTTTACTGTCTTATTTTTGTTTTTATTTTTGCATTTCCCATACTATGTATTCTCGGAGCTCCATTCACTCCTCATTTATTACCAGGAAGCCTTTTGCTGGGATGGAAGGTAAGTGTGGCATTTTTGCCAGCATAAAAATGGCAGAAGTTATACTGGCAAAAGAATGAGGTTTAGGGGAGTGGTCTGATAAAGTCCATAGTGTTGTAAAGGGGAGGGGTCATAAGGCTGAAACTATAATAGTTTCCAAGTGACATGTTTTATTTATATACAATGTAGTCACATGAGAGTTGATCATGTAATTTTAATATACATAATTAGTGTTTCTATTTCCTTCTACTTTCTTGAATTTGTTCTGTTGCAGTGTTAGGAAAGGTATCAGCCCTTAGTAACATGATGCAAGAGGAATGGGCAATGCTATTGTGGTAAATTCTGAAGCACATACACTCATTGTGGCAGTCCCTGCAGTCCCTGACTTCATGGACAGTCCAAAAACGTAAGCAGCATTATTGACCCTTACCAACCCTCAATTCGTCCTCTAGGTAGTGGGGTTTGCAGATCAAAATGTTCCATGTAAAAGTTTGCTATCACGGGGCTCAGGGGTCTGCCCATGGCTACCCCATCTATCTGTTCGTAGAATTCATTATCCCACTGGAAGTAGCATTTTGAAAAGCAAGCCTTGGAAACAGCACCAAAAAAGCCCACAACATGGTTCTGATATGTGGATGACACTTTCACCATTTGGAACCACAGAGAAAAAGATTTGGTCTCATTCTTGAACCACCTGAACAGCATCCACCCAAATATCCAGTTCACAATGGAAAAAGAGAAGGAAGGAATACTGCCATTCTTGTATATACTAGTCATCCGCAAACCAAAACAACGGTTAGGCCACAAGATATACAGAAAACCCTCACACACAGACACATACCTACACAAGAACTCCAATCATCACCCAGGACAAAAAAGAAGCACAATAAAAACATTGGTAGATCGTGCAAAGAAGTATCTCCGAACCCCGCTACCTAGAGGACGAACTGAGGCACCTAAACTGGGCCCTAAAGGCTAATGGTTACTCCAGATCAGACATCACAAGAGCAGCCAGACACAGAAAAACACCCCACAGGAATGAAGAAGAAAAACAGCCACCCAAAGGGAAAGTATTTTTACCATACATCAAAGGAATCACAGACAGAATAGGGAAACTGATGAGGAAACACAACCTCCAAACAATCTACAGACCAACCAAGAAAATCCAAGAAATGCTATGCTCAGCGAAGGACAAAAGTGACCCTCTCACAGCTGCAGGAGTTTACCTCATACCATGCAGCTGTGGACAAGTTTACATAGGGACTACTAAATGCAGTGTGCAAACACAAATCAAGGAATAGGAGAGACACTGCAGACTGGGCCAGCCAGAAAAATCAGCAGTAGCAGAAATGTGATAAACCAACCTGGACACAAAATGCTATTTAAAAACACACAAATTCTGGACCAGGCCAACAACTATCATGTCAGAATGCACAGAGAAGCTATTGAAATCCACAAACACCTGGACAACTTCAACAGGAAAGAAGAAACCTTAAAAGTAAACAAAATCTGGCTCCCAGTTTTGAAGAACAATAGAATCAAAACTCAACACTTACAAAGGAATTCCACCCAGGGAGTTCCAGCAGATAATGCCCATCAACCAACCATTAGCCAAACAAACACTACTGAGCCTTGCATTTCTATACCCAGAAATTAACCACTCAATTACACAAATTTACATATCCTCCCCAACAGGGGTTCACAGCATATAAACTTCACATACACTCCTACCCAACCTGTCTCTGAAGATGTCAGCCACAGATGCAGGCAAAACATCAGAAAGAAACTATTTATTTATTTTTATTCATTTAGTTATTTATACCCTGCTCTTCAGCCACAAGGCTATCAGAGCGGCTTACAAATTGTTTTTAAGCAATAGCTATTTACACATCTACACTGCATTAAACAGTTTCCAATGTGTGTTAGCTATTCCAGAACATGGCCTCACATCCCGGAAAAAACCCAAGGAAAATCTATGGATGCCGGCCGTGAAAGCCTTCGACTTCACATAAAACTAGCTGGACTTGGCATACCATACACCATTAAAAAACTCCCCCCAAAGCTCAGTAGATCTCACAACAACCCTGTAAGGTAGGCCGGTGGATTTAAATTCCTCTTCCTCCTTCTTAGTATTCCACAATTTCCCCAGAATTGCTGAGGGTGACTTACTCTGTTGCCCTGCCACTGCTGCTGACAGTTGACTGCCTGGGTCCCATTGCAGTGGCAGCAGCAGTGTTATTCCGCCACCACCAGTTGACTGTCTGGGTCTCAATCTGGGCTACAGAGTGGCAAAAGTGCATTGTGAGGTGGAGAGAGAATTTGCATGATGGTGGTGATTGGTTGGGTGTGTTTCCTGAGCAGCCAATCAGCACACTGGGAAAGGCAACATACCCAAGAGAATTATATATAGAGATAGAATATATAAGAGTAAGAACCTGATAGTATAGAACTCATTGTATATTTAAATTTCACTAAATAATTACAGCTTGGCTTGGCTGCTATATTATTCATCTGTATTTTGACAACGAAAAGATGCAGATTGATATCATAAAATCTTTTCATAGCTGATTTGGTTGCCTTTGGATGGTAATATTGTGTTCCTGAGTGGAATGCCAGCCAGTCAGGATACAGCAACAAGATGTCTTAGACACACAAAAAGTAATGTTTTGAAGTACAGAATAGCCACATCAGAGAGTTATAGTAAAAATACAACAAACACATGGCTGATAGGTTTCATGGGTAAACCTTAAGAGCTCAGAACCAAACTCAGCATGTTTTTGAAATATAACTCACACACTCCCTTAGCGGCAAGAATAACGTACGCGTCAATGTAGAAGAGCCAAGACACTCCATCAGTAGATCAATAGTTACTTAAGGCATATGAAATGGTTGGAATGGACAGACTAACTATGCTTATGAAAGGTAAGTATGTAGAAGATCATTGGAAATCATGGAATAGTTTATCAGATTATTTAGAAGAAAGGTGGGGGGATTTTGCAATAATCCCTAGACAAATAAGTATTTACGAAGGGGAGAAAATGTACACATTCACAAATATATATCTACATGAATTAAATCTATATATATATAATTCTCTTGGGTATGTTGCCATTTCCAGTGTGCTGACTGGCTGCTTAGGGACCTGACAAACCAATCACAGATCTGTTGGGCAGCCAATCAGCACACTGGGGCGGGACCATGTAGATTCCAAACATGGCCACCAGAGAGGGAGAGGGAGTACCATGGGGGTGGATGTGGTGTGTGCTGGGGTGCAGGTGGTGGGGGCCCAAGGGGCAACACAAACAGGGGGGGAAGGGCAGAGGGGAGGTGGCAGGGGGGCAGAACAAACAGAGGGGGAGTGGAAGGGGGCAGAACAAGCAGAGAGGGGGTGGCAGGGTAGCAGAACAAGCAGAAAGGGGGTGGCAGAAGGGCAGAACAAGTGGAGGGGGTAGCAGGGGGCAGAACAAGAAGAGGGGGCTGGCAGGGGGGTAAAACAAGCAGAGGGGGTGGCAGGAGGGCAGAACAAGCAGAGGGGGTGGCAGAGGGCAGAACAAGTGGAGGGGGTGGCAGGGGGGCAGAACAAGCGGAGGGGGTGGCAGGAGGGTAGAACAAGTGGAGGGGCTGGCAGGGGGGCAGAACAAGCAGAGGGGGTGGCAGGGGGCAGCACAAGCGGAGGGGGTGGCAGGAGGGCAGAACAAGTAGAAGGGGTGGTAGGAGGCAGAACAAGCAGAGGATGGGGGCAGGGGGCAGAACAAGCAGAGGGGGTGGCAGGGGGCAGAACAAGCAGAGGGGGTGGCAGGAGGCAGAACAAGTAGAAGGGGTGGTAGGGGGCAGAACAAGCAGAGGATGGGGGCAGGGGGCAGAACAAGTGGAGGGGGTGGCAGGGGGGAAGAACAAGCAGAGGGGGTGGGGCAAAACAAGCAGAGGGAGGTGGCAGGGAGCAGAGATTTTTAATGGTACGCCATGTCCAGCTAGTATGTACAAATAAGCATAAATATACACAATTATAAATAAAATTAACAATTTCAGTCCTCAGCATTTCTGAAGAAAATCTTGAAGAAATTATATATATATAAAAAAGGATGTTTTGACATTATAATGTACACTCTGGCGAAATAAGCGAATGGGGGGGATAGAGAGAAATGACGCAAAGAAAATGAGAAATACACTTAATACGTTGAAACTTACATCAAATGTAAATTGTGGGATCAGAATTCATAATTTAACAACAGTCTTCATGATAAAGTTGGAAAGGAAGTACTAGGTCAGAATGATTGAGTGATATGAGAGGTAGAAGTGAATACGTCAGTTAGGAGATTATCCCACTACACTCTTATAGCACTATTATTCCACTTTAACTGCTCTAGCTGCCTCCTGTGGAATTCTGGGGTTTGTAGTTTAGGGAGGGGCATTTAGAATTCTCAGCCAGAGAGCTCTTAGGCCTCAGTAAACTACAAACCCCAGAATTCCACAGGAGGAAGCCAGAGCAGTTAAAGTGGAATAGTAACCCTATAACAGTGTGGTGTGATAAAGTCCTAAAGTCACTGTAATATAAGATGTATGCGATATGGAATTTGTTGGACTAGTGAGATTGTTTTTATGTATGTTATTTTTTAATAAACATATTTTTTTTAGAAAAGAAATATAACACACACTCCCAGAACCAGCATGGGCACTGGCATTTCCAAGCTCTCATCCTAAACCACCACTTCGTTGTACTCTGACTGGTTGACTTTGCACTTCGGAAAGCAACATAAACACCAAAAACCAATCAATAAACCAGGATAACACATAGTTAAAAAAAAAAGTAACTGTGTGAGTAGATGAAGGAATGATATACTGAGCAAATGTGAGCTGGGCCTAATTTAAGAAAATACATTTGTAAATGCAGGTTCCCAAATTCAAATACAGATGTGTGGGTGAATTTGCAATTGATGCTTAACTACCTTGCAAAGATAATTAATCCTGAAAGTTTTCCTACAATTAATTTCCATGATATAATTTTTGCCTTATTCCACTGTCAATATTAATAACCCACATAGAGTGTAATCTGCTGCAGTAAAATGTGGTGGTGGTCACCACTGCCTGCTCCACACCAATTATGTTTTCTCAATTTGATTCAGCCCATATCTTGCACTTTCCCACTCCTTGGTGAGGTGTATGATGCCTGCAGAGAATAAGAGGAAGAGAGGATGTAGAATACTCACATGCATCCATGTGCTCATGCAGCATTAGATATCATCACATGCCCAGTGCTTTTCAGCAGAGCCAATTTACACATTTCCAGGTCAACAACACATAGGTCAACAATCATGTAGATATCTTTCTGTTAGTAAGAACACAAACATATGCCACCAGCATGGTGTTAAAACAATAGTCAGTCTTTGTATCCTAAGAGAGAAAATCCTTTCTGTTTCATCTTACAAATACACTAGCGTTTAGAATGAAATATTCCATGAGCCAATAAAGATGAAATAGTTTTGCCCTCTTGACCGGCTTATTGACAATCATGCTTTAAATGTGTTTTTTAAAAAATATTCAAAATAACAACTACTACAGAAGCTCTTGTAGCTGCTGTTAAAATTAAGAGCCTATCACTATTTTCATTATGAGCCTTGATTTCAATGGTCTTATAATGGTGTCTTTTAAAAATGCACAAATATGAACCCTGAGGATACAACACAAGCTGTTCTTGGCTTTTAATGTCTGAGAAATCTCTTGTTTCAGATGCTATTTTTCTCAAACTGTAAACATTTTCTCATATAGAAATGCATTTGATTTTACAGGCAATTGCTCCCATGTGTGGTTTTCTTTTCTTTTTTATTGAAATGTTTAAATAAATGCTTTTGATAGAATTTTAATATGTATTTGCAAACAAACATCTGCATCTATTTAGAAATAATTCAATTGTGCTACAAGAAAATGCTTGTTATTTTTGATTAATGACCATTTTTGAATAAAATTCTTTGCCCTATTGTTTTAAGTTGTTTTTGTTAAGCCCTCGCCCCCATTTTTACAATCAACTGTGTTAAAAATAAGTGGAATTGCTTATTTCATCTGGGTGTTTTTCTCTAGCCAGTTATTTTTCAATCCCACAACTCAGTAGGTCCTATTGCATATATGTAAATGAGGATGATACGACTCAAAAATTGTTGATATTGCTGTTCTCATCATCCTGTACTAGAGTTTGTTGGTCATGGTGGTACAATGTCTGATGTGTTTCTGGGGAGATGTCTGTGGGAGATACGTTCTCAGACTTACCATAGATACCAGAAACTGCAGGTAACAGCTAATCCTATTAAAATGAATGTTTTCAGCCCAAGCCTACCATGGTGTCATGCTGGGGGACCAAGAAAATGCCTAGAGACAAAAATGTCTCTAGGTATCTTCTAGGTTCTCTGGTGTGACTCTATGTTCAGCTTCAAGCATACCATAGAGTCATGCTAAGGACCTAGAAGATGCCTAGAGAGACCATATTTTTGAATGAGGTAAGTGATACGGGTCCCACGGATACGGAGGTCATAGTATACAACTTTAAGGGAGGTCATCCAGTCTCCAGCATTCGTGACCTGCCAATACAGCCCTCTTGAGTGCTATCCCATACTTTCTGAGGGGTTCCCCTGGCCCTCAGTGGCAGCTGCTCAGAGATGGAAGAGCTGCAGCGGATAAGGAGGACTAACAAAAATTGGCTATTAGGATCCCACACAACAAGTAAGCAAAAAATCCCATACATTTATTCATTATAAAATAATTTCTGCTTTTAAATGAAGATGCTGTGAAGTGCTTTCATGAAGATACTTTCCCTCCAAGGACCAAGTGATACAATGCTTCTTGTAGGAACCAGCATGGTGTAGTGGTTTGTGTGTTTGACTAGGACTTCAAGAGACCAGGGTTCAAATTCTTGCTTGGCTATGGAAACCACTGGGTGACCATGGGCAAATCACACTCCCTCTGCTTCAGAGGAAGGCAATGGCAAACCTTCTTTGAAAAAATTGTGCCAAGGAAACCCATGATAGGTTTGCCTTAGGGTTGCCATAATTCAGAAAGTCAGAAGGCACACATCAAGAACAAACTTCAATGCCCTAACTATGCAATCCTACCACATGTGGGATGACTGTGATCTTGGAGGAAGGTATCAGGGGCCCTACATAATTCACATTGTATGATTATATAGCACTGTTAACCACTTTAACTACCATGGAGATTATCAGACGCATTAAAAGTGGTATTACATGAACCACTTTTTGCAAAAAGGCTCCCCTTTCAGACGATGTCGTTCCCCCTTGTAATGCACTCGTTCTGCTGCCATTCAACTGGTGCTGCTTTCTATTGATGGGAGACGCTGTCAATAGACCCCTTGTACTGTTTCTGTCACAGATGTTCATGTGAGTGAAAAGGTGCCCTGTTATGCTGACGAGATCCCAGCATCAATGGGAGGTCCCTGCCAGAACATTTCTGGGTGAGATCGGGACATCCAGGTAAGTGACACACTTTTTATGACCCTCCGTGGGTCACCTGTAATGTTTTTAGTGTGCTTATATGCTTGGTGTAACTTTTTCTTGTATATTTATCTTTTTATTTTTGAATTTCCCATGCTCGCATCTTCTCACAAGAACGGGTGGGATTTCACTCCAGGAAGTGAATGGAGCTCCGTTTGACTCCTGGGCTGCCCTGTCAATGGGAGAGGAGGTAAGTGTGAAGGGGAGGGTGATTGTGACAGGACAGGGTCAGGAGTGGAAATTGTGGGACAGGAACACTTTTTTTGTTCCTGTCTGATAATCTCCCATAGCTGCATCCTATGGAATCCTAGGATTGTAGTTTGGTGAGGCTTGGTTCCATCCTGTGGAGTCAATTTTCTATTGTGAGCATTCTGGATAAGAATTCTAAATGCCCCTTCCTAAACTGCAATTTCCAGAATTCCATAGGATGGACCCATGGCAGTTAAACTGGAATGAACAGCACTAAAATAGCATAGTGTGAAATGGGCCCCAATCTTAGATGCCTCCTCCCTCCCACCTCTGAATTCCACATCTGACATTAGAGCTCCAACATCAGAGAGATGAGGGAGAGGAATCTTAGGTGGTATGGTTTAGGGAGAGCAGTATAGGCTCTGTATCTGCAGGAACCAAATATTACAGCCCTCAACTCTGCCCTTACTGGACTAAAAATTTAATCCAGACTTGGAGCAAGTCAAAATTAATCTTCTTCCATTGCTCACAATGTAAAGGAAATAGCATTAAGAACAAACAAACAAACAAACAAACAGGAAGATGCTTGGACCTTAGAAAGCTTCAACACTATCCATAGGATTGTCCTACAAATGTATTACCGGTAATAGGGACAAAATAAGTAAGTTGATGATTAAGTGTGGAAGTGATCTGAGAATGAAACATACGCAGAGACAGATTAAAAATCAGATATGTAGATATGAGCAAATACCATCTGTTCACTAATAAAAACTTATGCATTTCTAAAAATCCCACCCCCTGGAGAATACAGTCATTTCCAATGGGAATAATTTATAACTATAACTTCCCCCTCCATCTTACCTCTGTCTAGAGAAGGCTGCTTCTAGGAAGTGAGAAGAACCAAATTTTTATCCACCCCACAGATGGTTCCAGTAAAATCTCAGCATATCCTCGGTGAAGTAGAAAAAAATTCATAATTTTTTTTTCATTTTTTCTATTTCATAAAAAGTACAAGGACCTTGAAGCCATAAATTCAAATATATGTTTTTCTCTCACTATAGTATTTATGTTGCTCTTTCTATTTTACTTGTTCTGTGTGAATGGATATTCTACACTTGTTTTACTGTTAGCTTATCTGTACATATCTTGGTTAAGATTTTTGACAAATAACCAACATAGAATTCACTATTATGCTCTTTTTATATATATATTCAAAATAAGTCTGTGCTTTTGTTTTTATTTGTGTTAATAATTTTTTGAAAAAAATACTTTCCCCCACTTCTGTTCTCAAACAGTTATGCTGAAGTCAATACAAATGTCTCTCCTTTCCATCTAATTCCAAACAAGCCATTTTGGTGTCAGTAATGGACTTAATGTGAGTGAATAAACTGAGGTTTAATCCACACAAGGCAAAGACGCTCCTCGTCAGTTGAAAGGTGGATGAGGAAACAGACATTCAGCCTGTCCTGGGTATGTTATACTCCTCTTGAAATGTCAGGTTCAGACTAACCAAAAGATTGCACCTCTCCATATGAGACTACCTGAGTTTTGAGATCCCAAGGAAAGGTTTTCCTTTGTTTCCACCACCATCACAGTATCCTTTTGGTCCATGTGGGAACCAATGATACTGCAAGGCACAGCTTTCCCAAGATCAGAAGAGATTATGAGGCCCTGGGGAGGAAGCTGAAAGAAATGGATGCACAGGTGGTCATCTCGTCTCTTCTGCCAGTTGAAGGGCATGGTCCAAGAAGGGAGAGGAAAATAGCCGACGTAAACAACTGGCTCTGTAGATGGTGTTGCCGAGAACAAATTGGATTCTTGGATCATGGACTGCGCTTCCATGAGGGGGGACTTCTGGCAAGAGATGGGGTGCATCTTACAACAGTTGGAAGAAACATTTTTGCCAACAGTCTCAAGAATTTGATCAGGAGGGCTTTAAACTGAGTCAAATGGGGGAGGGAGACAGTATTCTGGAAGGCAAAAGGGCTGGAGAAAATAGTCAAACTGTCATAGAGGGAACAAGGCAAACAGCGCAAGGACCCAACAGTGGGAGGCAAAAAAACTTGCACAGGGAGCATGTAAAGGGAACACATGGTCTCAGATGTCTCTACACTAATGCACAGAGCATGGGAAATAAGCAAGATGAACGTGAACTCCTAGCACTACAAAACAAATATGATATAATAGGCATTACTGAAACCTGGTGGGACGAGTCTCATGATTGGAATGTAGGAATAGAGGGGTATAACCTTTATAGGAGAAACAGGCCAAACAGGAAAGTAGGAGGAATAGCATTATATGTCAGGGATATTTACACCAGTGAAGTGATCCACGACATCAATACTGGAAGCCAGGTCGAGATCATCTGGATAAAAATTAAAGGGGAGGGAAACAACAGGGATGTTATTGTGGGACTCTACTACAGACCCCCAAATCAGACGGAGGAATTGGATGTTGCCTTTCTAGAACAGATGAACACACATGCAGAAAGGAGAGATGTAGTAGTGATGGGTGACTTCAACTATCCTGATATTTGCTGGCAATCTAACTCAGCCAAAACTACAAGGTCTAGCAAATTCCTTACATGCCTGGAAGACAATTTCATGGTCCAAAAGGTAGAAGAGGCAACAAGGGGGTCAGCTATTTTAGATCTGATCCTAACCAACAGAGACGACCTGGTTAATGGGGTGCAAGTGGTGGGATCCTTAGGTGAGAGTGATAATGTTCTCCTGGAGTTTGTTATACAATGGAAAGGAGAAGCCAGGCATAGTCAGACACGCATTCTTGACTTTAGGAGAGCTGATTTCAATAAACTCAGGGAAATACTGGGGGTGATTCCATGGTCAGGAATACTAAAAGAGAAGAGACCTCAAGACGGATGGGACTTTCTCAAAAGGGAGATACTGAAGGCACAATTTCAAACAGTACCATTGAGGAAGAAAAATGGGAGGTGTCTCAAGAAACCAGGATGGATGACTAAAGAACTTTCAATGGAGCTAAGTTTTAAACGGAACATGTATAGGAAATGGAAAAGGGGGGAAATCACCAAAGAAGAATTCAAACAGATAGCGAACACGTGTAGGAGTAAAGTCAGAAAAGCTAAAGAGCAGAATGAGCTCAGGCTTGCTAGGGAGGTTAAGAACAATAAAAAGGGTTTTTTTTGGGTATGTCCGCAGCAAAAGGAGGAAGAAGGAAATGATAGGGCGGCAACGTGGAAAAGATGGCAAAATGCTAACAGGGGACAGAGAAAAGGCAGAATTACTCAACACCTTCTTTGCCTCAGTTTTTTCAGAAAAGGAAAAGGAGGACCAACCTGAGGATAATGGAACAGAGGACACAATAAGGGAAATCCAGCTCAAAATAAGTAAAGAGGTAGTACAGGAATACCTTCTTAATTTAAATGAATTTAAATCTCCAGGACCAGATGAACTACATCCAAGAGTATTAAAAGAGCTGGCAAATATAATCTCAGAGCCATTGGCAATAATATTTGAGAACTCCTGGAGAACAGGAGAAGTCCCAGCAGACTGGAGGAGGGCAAACATTGTTCCCATCTTCAAAAAGGGGAAAAAAGAGGATCCCAACAATCATCGTCCAGTTAGTCTGACATCAATACCAGGGAAGATTCTAGAGCAGATCATTAAACAGAGAGTCTGTGAATATTTAGAAGGCAATGCCATAATCACAAAAAGTCAACATGGGTTTCAGAGAAACAAGTCATGCCAGACTAATCTGATCTCTTTTTTTGATAAATTTACCAGCTTGGTAGATGAAGGGAATGCTGTGGACATTGCATACCTTGATTTCAGTAAGGCCTTTGACAAGGTTCCCCATGACATTCTTGCAAACAAGCTTGTAAAATGTGGGCTAGACAAGTTAACTGTTCAATGGATTTGTAATTGGTTGACCGGCCGAACCCAAAGGGTGCTCAGCAGTGGCTCCTCTTCGTCTTGGAAAGATGTGACCAGTGGGGTGCCACTAGGTTCTGTCCTGGGCCCAGTGCTATTCAACATCTTTATCAATGACTTAGATGAGGGAATTAGGGGCATACTTATCAAATTTGCAGATGACACCAAATTGGGAGGAGTAGCTAATACCCTAGAGGACAGGATCAAAGTTCAGAATGACCTGGATAGACTGGAGAGCTGGGCCAAAGCTAACAAAATGAAGTTCAATACGGAGAAATGTAAAGTACTGCATTTAGGGCGGAAAAATGAAATGCATAAATATAGGATGGGAGAGACATGGCTGAATGAGACTACGTGCGAAAGGGATCTAGGAGTCCTAGTAGACCACAAGTTGAACATGAGCCAACAGTGTGATACGGCAGCTAAAAAGGCCAATGCGATTTTGGGCTGTATCAATAGAAGTATAGTGTCTAGATCAAGGGAAGTAATAGTGCCACTCTATTCTGCCTTGGTCAGACCTCACTTAGAATACTGTGTCCAGTTCTGGGCACCACCATTCAGAAAGGATATTGACAAATTGGAGCGTGTCCAGAGAAGGGCAACTAAAATGGTGAAAGGTCTGGAAATGATGCCTTATGAGGAGAGACTTAGGGAGCTGGGTATGTTTAGCCTGGAAAAAAGATGGTTAAGAGGCGATATGATAGCCCTGTTTATGTATTTGAAGGGATGTCACGCTGAGGATGGAGCAGGCTTGTTTTCTGCTGCTCCAGAGACTGGAACACGGAGCAATGGGTGCAAGGTCCAGGAACAGAGATTCCACCTCAACATGAGGAGGAACTTTTTGACAGTAAGAGCTGTTCGGCAGTGGAACACACTCCCTCGGAGCATGGTGGGGTCTCCTTCCTTGGAGGTCTTTAAACAGAGGCTGGATGGCCATCTGTCGGGGATGCTTTGATCAAGATTTCATGCGTGGCAGGGGGTTGGACTGGATGGCCCTCGTGGTCTCTTCCAACTCTGCAATTCTATGATTCTATGATTCTATATTTGGAGAAGGTAGAGGGAAGGGCCTTTTAAGGTGGCTGCTTCCTGGCATTGTAACTCCCTCATAGGAGAGGCTAGGTGGGCCCCCACTCAGTTCTCCTTCTACTGTTAGGCAAAGTCAGGATTTGGATAGGATTTGGGCCCGTTAAAAACGGTTGTTATGGCAGTATTTTTTTAATGGGGGTTCTGTACGTTTAATCTTATGTGTTCTATTTTGAATGCTTTCAAACTGCTTTTTAAAAAAATTAGTACTGATTTAATCTAACAGTTTATTTTATTTTAGTTTTTACTGGTATGATTGATATTACCCATATTGCATTTTAGTCTTTTATGGATCTTTAAAGAAAAGAAGTGACAAAGACCTAATCAGGCCTTTAAAGGTTGATTCCCCCCCTTCTATTAAATACCCCAATAATGTTCCCAGACCAATCCTTTCCAGTCCTCAGGAAGAGAAGGAGGAATCTCAGGGCAAAAGCACTCCCTTGAAAAGTGTATGTATTATGGTTGTCCACTCTCAGGGCCTCAGCTTTCTTCTCTGGTTCTCAGGATGAAGGGGAGGAATCTTAGGTCAAGACTGCTATCTTGAAAACTAAGTGTGTGTGTGTGTGTTTGTATATCTACCGTATATTCCGGCGTATAAGACGACTGGGCGTATAAGACCCCCCCCCCAATTTCCAGCCAAAAATCTAGGCCTAGGCCTATATTCTCCAGATAAGACCACCCCCCCCAATTTGGCTGGCTGGGGGAGCCTTGCCAGCTGATCCTCTTTGTTTCCCAACTCATGAGGATCTCCTCGTGAGTTGGGAAAGCGAACAGGATCAGCTGGCAGGGCAACATTCGCCCCTCTCTTCAACCTTCCAGTCAAACTGGACTCGAAGGTGGAGGAAAGGGGCGAACATGCCCCATTTGGCTCCATAGGGAGGATGCGGGGCCATGGAGCCAAACCCTGGGATTCGCCCCCTCTCCCGACCGTCAAGGAAGAGGGAGCGAATCTAGGGATTTAACTCCATAGCCCCATCCCTCCTTCTGGGCTCCCTCCACCAGCAATTCCCCAACCCACAGGAGGCTGCCTAGTCTCCTGGTGGGTTGGGGAATGCGGGATGGCTTTGGGGAAGGGGGGTGGCTAGGTGGAGGGTGAATGGGTGGATGGGCGGAGGGGGCTTCGCAGCCACCCCCCCTCTCCAAAGCGCGGCTTTGGGGAAAGGG
Source organism: Gambelia wislizenii (assembly GCA_030847615.1). Taxonomy (NCBI): domain Eukaryota; kingdom Metazoa; phylum Chordata; class Lepidosauria; order Squamata; family Crotaphytidae; genus Gambelia; species Gambelia wislizenii. The sequence goes on along the minus strand of JAUMIR010000002.1, from coordinate 358,777,887 downwards.
GGTAGCTGGGCGGAGGGTGGGTGGCTGGGGGAAGGGGGCTTTGCAGCCACCCCCCTCTCCAAAGCAAGGCTTTGGGGAAGGGGGGTGGCTAGGCGGAGGGTGAATGGGTGGATGGGCAGAGGGGGCTTTGCAGCCACCCCCTCTCCAAAGCGAGGCTTTGGGGAAGGGGGGTGGCTGGGCGGATGGTGGATCGGTGGCTGGGGGAGGGGGCTTTGCAGCCACCCCCCTCTCCAAAGCGAGGCTTTGGGGAAGGGGGGTGGCTGGGCGGAGGGTGGCTGTGTGGCTGGGGGGAGGGGGCTTCACAGCCACCCCCCCTCTCCAAAGCGAGGCTTTGGGGAAAGGGGGAGGCTGGGCGGTGGGTGGGTGGGTGGCTGGGGGGAGGGGGCTTTGCAGCCACCCCCCCTCTGCAAAGCGAGGCTTTGGGGAAGGGGGGAGGCTGGGCGGAGGGTGGGTGGGTGGCTGGGGGGAGGGGGCTTCCCAGACACCCCCCTCCCAAAAGTCACGGTTCCACGGCTTTTGGGAAGGGGGGTGGATGCGCAGGGGGTGGGCAGGGGGAAGGGAGGAGGGGTCTTCCCAGCCACCCCCCCTCCCGAAAGTCGCGGGTCTGCGGCTTTTGGGAAGGGGGTGGATGCACGGGGGGTGGACGGGGGTAAGGGAGGAGGGGTCTTCCCAGCCACACCCCCTCCCGAAAGTTGAGGTTCCACGGCTTTTGGGAAGGGGGGTGGATGCGCGGAGGGTGGGCGGGGGGAAGGGAGGAGGGGTCTTCCCAGCCACCCCCCCTCCCGAAAGGGAGGAGCACTTTGCTTCACCCCCTGCCCCGTCTCCTGCCTCTTCACTCGGTTTGCGAAGAGGCAGGAGATAGGCAGGCAGGTGAAGCAAAGTATATCCGGCGTATAAGATGACTGTCGATTTTGGAGGGCACTTTTGAGTGCTCAAAAGTCGTCTTATACGCCAGAATATACGGTATATATATTATCCTCAACTGGTGCTTTATTTTGAATGGTGTATTCTGTGCAGCTTTGGTTGCACCATGCTTAGTGAATCACTAGTGGCTGCCCCTGTAACATCACCGTTGTAAGATCACCAGGGCCCATCTCATGTGAAATCACAAGGGGTTGTCCATAGGTCTGAAGCATTGGCCCTGAAATCTCAGAGCCTTCGATAGTCCTGATCTGGTGACCCTCTATCACAGATAGCAGAGAAATGGCCAATAGAAACTCCCCTGTTGTTGTTTTTTCCAGGGAGTTCTATTCACCATTTGAAGGTGAAAACATTTCAGCATTTGTGGGACTATCCACAACAAATCCACAATCTTTGTGGAAATATCCAAGGGTGCAGTGGTTCTTGGGAGCTTGCAGGTGGACCAAGGACCAAACTTTCCCCATCTCTCATCATCACTGGAATTGGGGGTGGTGGTGTTTGCCATGCCTTTCCTCCTAATTTTTGATACCTTCCCCATTCCCTTTTCCATTGTTGAAGCTGGAGAATGAAGGGCCTGGAAAACTTTGTGGGAGTAGAAAAGGGAGGAAGGGTGAAGTCAGTGAGAAGAAGAGAAGACAAGGAGACTAGAGAAGGTAGAAAAAAGAATGAAGAAGGGGGAGATGTGAATAGAGAAAGGCAGGGATCAGGGAAATGGCTTTTAAAAGTAAACAGTTACAATTATAGCAACATGAACCCAAATCAGTTAAAATATCAGTTAAACTATACTTTACTTTCTGTTTTTCAAAAATAAATTGAATAAAATAAATATTTTAGGTAGGAACTTCTGGTTATTATTTTTTTTAAAAAAAAATTGAATACTACATGCCATTATCTACCTCATTGCCAAAGCTTGGGACATTAGGTCTGAAATTAATTTGATAACTTTAAACACTAAAAACTGGGAAATTAATGCATTACTGTCAATGCTAATAAATCAGCTCCCGGGGCTTACCTTTTCCCCCTGTGGCCAGAGCTGCGGCTGGGGGAGTCCCCTGCAGCTCGCCCGCCTCATGGTCGGCATGGGCACCACCATACTGGTCAAGCTACATCTTTCCAGCCAGCTTGGGCAGGCCGGAAAGAGGATCGAAAGCCAGCCAATCGGGGAGAGGCTGCTCTCCCCCGATTGGCTGGTAGACATCACCTCAGCCAATCAGAGGCACAGGGCATCCAAATCCTCTGATTGGCCTCAGGGGGCAGAGACTGCAAGCTGCAGTCTCCACTCAGGTCTCGCAGCTGGGGATATCATCCCGACCTCGGTGCTGGACCTGAGCAGTTGGCTCATGGGAGCTGAAGACCCACCCACCCTCCCTCAGTTAGGATTCCATTTGTATTAGCTAGACTTGGTTACCGGTATGTATTGTATATATTGTGTTCACTGTTGTTTTCCTTTGTCACAACTTTCAGGGCTTAGCGGTGAGCATGGGGTTTTTGATCCAAACTCAGGGTCAGGGGTCTCCGGTGCAAGATCAAAGTCATTCCAAGGTCAAGGTCAAGGTCTTGACCATGGAGACCCTAGGGGGGGAGAGGTGGGCACACGGGACACCGTCGGGGGGATCATCTCCCAATTTCCCCCTCTCTCCGGGTTTGGATCACATGATCCAGTCACGTGACTGGACCACATGATTGGTTAGCAGGTGGGCTAACTGATATGTCATTGGCCAACAGGAGGGTTGACTGATATCCGGTTTTAAGCCCATGCTCAGGCGCCAACCTAGGCAACTATCACCAAGAGAAAGTTGTGGCCATTTATTGCCAATACTGCATCACTTTATCAATACAATTTTCTGCATGTATTTCGTGTTTGTCTTCATTTGATGGGAAGGGGAGGTAGGGCAACCTGAAGGGGGACCAGTCTCACCTCAGCACGCAACTGAAATGTTTAATTAGTTGGGTTTGTTGTTGTTATTGCTGCTGCTGTTGTGTGCCTTCAAGTCCTTTCTGACTTATGGTTACTCTAAGACAAACCTATAATGGAGATTTCTTGGCAAGATTTGTTCAGAGGGGATTTGCCTTTGCCTTCCTCTGAGTCTGAGAGAATGTAGCTTACCCAGGATCACCCGGTGGGTTTCCATGGCTGTGTCTCCAGAATTGGAGTCCAATGCTCAAACCATTGCACCATCCTGGCTCTCATTAGTTGGGTTATCATTTATTTATTCTTGAAAATGTTAGTTTGGGGATACACCACGGGACTTAACAGAAAATGGCATGAAGGTTGTCATTGTTGATCCTAGGGACACATTTCGTAAATGGCTCCTACAAAAGGACTCAAAGTTGCCTTACTCTAACTTAGATTCCCCCCTCCAAATAATGTAACTGATGCCCAGGAACACATCTGGGTGGGAAAGGCTGTCCTAAAGCATGGGATCTCATCTTACAACTTCTTTGACGAAGCTTCATTGCTTTCTTCTTTTCACCTTTGTCTACATGTACATTTCACTCACTCTTAAAATGCCTTGTTTAAAGTTAATAATATAAGCTGCCTTCTAGGCTGATCGCAACTTACAGAATGGGTGAAAACACTCCGAAGTTACCATACCCTGATTGAAATGCCAGTTCACAAATCAAGTCCTGAACATTATCTGAAACAATGATCATAGCTATGCTGAAGTAATGCATTGCCGGCCGATTGCGGAATAGAGACCACACACATAAAATGGGGTGAAATAAAGTGTTTTTATTGAAATCAGCCTATTTAATTCCCTCTAGAATCTTCAGCAGGGGGAGGCAACCTGGTGAGGGACCAGCTGAGGCAGTAGGTCTATCCTAGACCACACACCCCAGCCTTCCCTGGCGAACACCTGGGTCCTGGAGAGGAACGCCAATTGTCTGGGGTTGCTCACCAGCCGGCCCTTGTCTGGAAGGTGAACCCAAAAGTCCCTCACCCAAGCCCCACGGATTGGTGTGAGGGATTATCCTTTAGGCCAACCTCAAGGCGGATCTCCTTCTGTCCCCTTAGGCCCCACGACCTGAAGTGGCCGTTCCAGAGACCCTACTTTTACCGAAAATTGGTGCCAAGGTGCCCACAGAAGCAACGCCTCCCCCTTCCCCGCCACAGAAAGGGGCAAGCGTCCACTTAGTCCATTTCCCCCACCAGCTCGTCCAAGAGGTCCCTCAACCCCCGCTGAAGATCGCTCAAAAAGATCATATTCCCTGCGTCCAAAATATACACCCCATCAGCTCGGTAGAGCTTGGGCCTCTTGGACACGATTCAGGGTGAGGCAGATAGTAACCCAACCCCTTGTACATGGCGTTCTTAATTTCCCTGTTAGCTCCCCTCCGGGCTTTATCAAGAGAACGGGGATCCCCTTCGCCCCTTCATTGCCGTCTTGGCAGTATGGCCGACCAGATGACGGTAACCTCAGGCCACCTTGACCTGATTACCCGCATGTCATGGATCACCTGAAGGACCAACGCCTTCCCTTTTAATAACCCCAAATCATTCCCCCCTAAGTGCAGAATAAGGACATTTGGCAGAGGCCCCTGGCACGCCCCAAAAAGTAATGGCAATAGGCCACGCCAACGTAAACCCCTTTTCCGCACCCACTCAATTGTTGCCCCATTCCCCAAACTTAGGTGAGGCCCATAGTAACACAGCCGGGCCTGTCAGGCTGCCCAGTACACCATACTGTGGCCACAGATCAGCACCCGCAGCCTCACCAACATCGGCCTAGAATCTGAAAAACAAAAGGGGAAGACAACAAGTTAGTAAGCAAGTGATCGCATGTAATGCCGATAAGAAGAGGACCTCCATCAGCCAATCCCTTGAATAGCCGTAGTTGGCATGCCCTTTGCCACAGCCGTGGAAGCAGCTCCAATGCGGAAGGAATGGGTAGCAAAGCGGACCCCATGAAGCCCCAACTTACCTAATGCTCTGGATGTCACAATCCAAAATTGATATTTGGTTAGAGGGGAAAAATCCTCATGTACAAAAAGCGGGCCCGCGCATGGGCCACAAACTGCTAAAAATTGCTGCAATGCCCTAACAGAGCATAACTCCAGATCACTGCATGGCAGCAAACAGCATTGTTTGCCCTTCCCACACTGATCCGTCTTGGAAAAATGCAGCATTAAAGTGACCTGGCACGCTTCCATGGCCACATCCCTGAGGTCCAAAGCTCTGCAAGATAAATCCTTCCTGGATGTCTGCACGAGTTCACTGATGCGTAAAGCACCAAAAAAGGCCGTCGAGGCTGCTGCATGAAAAAGCAGAGCTTTGAACAGAGACATACAGATACCCACCCAAATTGAGGCTAGCCCCTTCAAAATAGCGGGAGAAATGGAAACTCTAGTGTCAGTTCTACGCCCACGTTCTCTGGACCAACCCTACAGGGCCTTCTGAATGCGGAAATCCCCTGTACTGTCAGGAACTCCCTGGGCCTTCAGCCAAAATGCAATTGCTGACAGTCTAACTTTAATAGATTGCGGGGATAACTCTTTATGATATAGGGAGAGGCAGAACTGAAACAGATGTTCAAAGGGTACAGGGACATCCTGCTTGAGACCTAACTGCTCCCTAAACTAAAAAAACCTCACGTAACGCCCTGGTATATCCTTTCATTGTGCTTGGAGCCATGGACATACCTAAAGCCCTCACGAGCTCAGCCTCCCAAGCCTCCACAGGCTTGCTGGCATTGGATCGCCCTTGGTTGCTGCGTTGGGGGCCAACTCTCTGAAGCGCTCCATCTACATGTGGGAAAGAGCATCAGCAATGCCGTTGTTAACGCCTGGCACATGCCGAGTGACAAACAGAATATTAAACTTCAAACATTGCAGTGTAAAGGCCCTGACGAGCATCATCACCCAAGGGGACTTCGAGGTGGGAGAGTTTATTTGGATGGTTGCCATGTTATCGCACCAAAAGTCCACAGAGGAGTTCGCCAATTCCGTCTCCCAAATAGTGGCCGCTACCAGGATTGGGAAGAATTCCAAAAATGTCAAGTCAGCTACAATATCCAAAGCTGCCCAATCGGAAGGCCACCTGCTTGCGCACCACCGTCCACCGAAATAAACCCCGAACCCTGTGGATCCAGCTGCATCAGAGGCTATTTGGAGATTACCTTTGAGCTTCCGTTCTTCACGCCAAAAGGAGGCACCATTAAATTGTTCTAAAAACAGCTGCCAAACCAGCAAATCCACCCTTAAATCCTTAGATATGCGGATTAAAAAATAGGGTTGTCATATACCCTTAATAGCATCACACAATCGGTGAAGGAATGCCCTCCTGGGTGCTACCACCTTACATGCAAAGTTCAGATGTCTAATAAGGACCTGAAATTCATGCAACGTAGCTTTACACCTTGCTAAAAACTGGGAAACCCTATTCTTCAAATCGGTAACTTTAACAGTAGACAATCTACATTGTTGATTTACTGTGTCAGTTTCGAGCCCCAAAAAGGTTAACACCTGAGCAAGACCCTCTGTTTTTTCAGGTGCCAGGGGGACCCCCAGCTCACTTGTCAGTGCTTCAAACTGCTGCAACAAATACTCACACTGGCCAGACTGATAGGGCTATATCACTAAGAAGTCATCTAAATAGTGAACAACACTGTGTAGACCGGTTCTAGTTCTCAATGCCCATTCAAGAAAGGTGCTGAAGGTTTCAAATGCGTTGCATGAAACTGAACAGCCCATAGGGAGAGCCCGATCCATGTAAAACTGCCCTTCAAACTGAAAACCCAACAATTCAAAGTCATCTGGATGAACTGGCAGAAGGCGAAAAGTGGATTTAATGTCACATTTCGCCAGCTCAGCCCCCCAACCCTGAAGTTGAACTGCCCTAACAGCCGCATCAAAAGAAGTGTACTTTACTGTACATAGTTCATGGGTAATAGAGTAATTCACTGAGTCCCCTTTGGGGTATGATAAATGGTGAATGAGTCTAAATACCCCTGGGGCCTTTTTGGGCACGACGGCTAAAGGCGACACACGTACGTTGGGAACAGGAGGGCCAGGAAAGGGACCTAGAACCCGACCCTCAGTAACTTCTTTTTTAATTTTTTCCCTAACTACATGCTCCAAACCACAAACTGATTTTAAATTGCGAGCCCAACATGGCCGCCTAACCCCCTGAAATGGGATTCTAAACTCGAACTGGAAACCTTCAAGCAAATACTTGGCTGCCGTCCTATCAGGATAGACTTTGAGCCAACACTGCAAAACTTCATTGTTGATTGGGCTGGGCCCCTTTTTGAGTGTGAGTGGTGGAAGCTCTGCCCCTCCCACCTTGATTGGCCCTACCTCCCCGGGTGGCCGGCTTTCCCCTGGGGCAGTTCCAAAAGGAATGCCCCGCTCCACAAATGGAGCACTCATGGATGTACCTGCAGGGTTTCCTGGCACAAAACCCATGTGAACTAAATTCCCAACATACCTGCTTGACCGCCAGAGCTGTGCCGGCAGGGCCACGCACTACAGGGGTGGTAGATGACTTGACCAAGTGCCCACTATGAGTCCTCTCACCTTGGATCGGGCGAGCTGGAGTCATGAGCTGCATCCATAACTGAGGATGCATCATGTCCCACCTCAAGAAGGATAAATTGCTGGCCTCATTCTAAAGGCCTCATTGTAAAGGAGCCAAGCTGGACCAGCGAAATCGCCATGTGCCCTGTGAATTATGTCTAGGTACTAAAACAGGGCGGCTGCTTGATGAGGAGGTGCCTTAACCACCACCCCTGCATAAATGAGGAAACCAGAGAGCCAATTGGTCCAGTTCCTCTCAACCTTCCTCTTCTTCAACTTTTCCTTCTCTTTCTCATCCATCTCTTCTTTATCTTTTTTCTCCACTTCCCTATAAAGCAGAGAAAATAGATCCACGCATTCCCCTTTCACTATCTTGTCCCTAGTTGACTGAAGTAAATGGTCACCCAAAGGGAGGGACATTTCCCCAAAGAGAATAGCTGAATAAGCAATGGAGTCGTAACCCGCTCCCGGAGCCGTGTAAGGTGAACCCTGGGCCATCCCAAAAGGGGGAACCATTGATCCCAACCCATAAGGGGACCAAGGACCCCAATGCGATGGACCCCAATTAAAGGCTTGTTGGGATGGCCAGGATCCCTGAACAGTCTCTGCACCCGAGCCATTGGCTCCCATATTTTGCGCCATGGGGGGGCCAAGCTCCCCAGGGCCAAGACACACCCACACTGGCATTAGATGCCTGAACAACCGACTCACCTGAAGCTGCTGGCACCGTGTTATCATTCACCGACTGCTCCACTGTATTGCTTGAAAGTTGCTCATTGCCTGCAGTGTCGTCAACATGAGTAGACCCAGAAGCCCCGTCCAGATGGATATTGTGCTCCAGAGCATCTAATCGAGAAGGAATTTCGTCAGCAATTTTTCTCTTTTTCCCTTGCGAATGAGAAGAAACAACTGCCTCCTGATGCACACCTTGTAATTTTTCCAGGCGTTGAATACGTGCCATAATAGCATTCCACGGTAACTGATCTTCATCATCGCTAGATGAGCAAGGATCAGGCACCACTGGGGTTGGTAGTTGTTTAGTAGCCTGCCCCTTACCTTTTTGCCCCCCTTTCCCTTCCTGGAAGCCATTATGCATGACTGAGGCAACTTTTAAACTTCACTACCATGAGCATCAGTCAAGGATGAAACATACAAATTGAATGTGAAATTATCAACTTAATGCTGCTCTTATTATTATCATTATTGTTATTATTATAAGGAGAGTACCACAGCAATACTCAAAGCAACCAATCACAAAAGCAGCCAACTAGCCTCAGAAATATTAAAGATGTCCACAAGCACACTAATGGCCAGCTGGGAGAATATCAAATAGGATTGAATTAATTAATAAGCCAACCACAAAATGGCCACCTTATGATGAAGTACACAAAATGGCTCCAGCTACAAATTAGTGTGCTAACCACAAAATGGCCGCCCTACAATGAGGTCCACAAAATGGCTCCCAGATGCAAGAAAGGACAAGGGACCCCTGGTGGCCCGCCAGAAAAAACCGCCAAGAAATAAATCAACTGCAATAATAATAATTCCCTGCTCAGCGACTCCTAGAGACCCACCACAGGAACTGCAGGCCAAGAGAAGTATGCCAGTCAACGACCGTTAAACAGCCCCCTGGTGGCCCGCCAAAACAACTTGCTTATGAATAACCACTAATTAACCTGAATGGAACAAATAATGCCCCAGCAAACCCAAGGAGTAACAAACCCTTATATCAAGCAAAAAACCCCTAACAAATAATACCCCAAACTTGTGTCCCGTGCTATGTCCTCCCCCAGCGAGGGAAAGCAGGACCCTTAAGATACTCCCTTTAACAGATCCTCCCATCGCCATGCTGAGGAAGGTAGGTGGGTGGCTACCAGCCAGGCAGATCACCCACCTGTCGAAAGCGGCTGAATGGTGGGTGCCGGGCCAGCGAACAGCCCCCAGAGACTCCCCCCACTGCGATGGCAGCAGCCGCATCCACCTCCAAGCAAGGGGAACCCCCCCTCGCAGTGCAAGTGGGTGAAACTAACCACCACTCCAGCTGCCGCTGGACCGTCCCCCAGTGAACCCCCGAGCTCCTCCGCTCCGCTGGCCCGGCAGGAGGGAAAAAACCCGAGGCGCTCAACGCCCAGCACAGCCGATGCTGGCCTGATAACCAATCGGCCACACACACACTCTCTGGCTCCGGCTCAGCCTGCAAGGCAACAGCGATCCGCCTCACGGATCACTTTAATTGCAAGAGGAGGAGGCGAGGGGCAGGCGGCCCTTTATATCCATTGGCCCCGCCCCTCACCTCCATCGCAGGCGCCGCCGCCTGCAACCAGAAGACTGGTCTCCTGGCCGTAAACGGCGGCAAAGGCGGCTCCCCGTCCCAAGCAGCTCAGCCGCGAGGTAGGGAGATGAAATATATTGGAAATGCTGAAATGTTGCTAAATATTGAAATGCATGAAAATATTCTGCATGAGATGTATGTATGAAATTCCTCAGCAAAGGAAATGTGAAATATATGATGTTCATGTGCTATAATATTGTGTAATTTGATGTTCCTGACCACTGAAATGCACTACCAGTACCATGTGCCTTATAAGTATGAGGAATGTTCCTTATATGAATATTAATTGGTTGACTGACCGAACCCAAAGGGTGACTACCAATGGCTCCTCTTCGTCCTGGAGAGAAGTGACTAGTGGAGTGCCACAGGGTTCTGTCCTAGGCCCAGTGCTATTCAACATCTTTATTAATGACTTGGATGAGGGAATAGAGGGTATGCTTATCAAGTTTGCAGATGACACTAAATTAAGAGGGGTAGCTAATACCCCAGAGGACACGATCAGAATCCAAAGTGACCTGAACAGATTGGAGAGTTGGGCGTCATGATGACAGCAGACATCATGGATACCTTTACAACTCACAGGATCAGTATTGGAAAATTCCACTCCTTATTTGGAAATGGGAAGTGGGTGGGAGAACCTCATTAATTAAACATGACATCACATCACCTGACTAGATAGCCACTCTGATTGGGCACTGGCAGAGCCAATCAGAAATCAACAAGAAGGACTTTTAAAAAGTTCTGTTTTTTCTTTTGTTCAGAGACACACTGGTGGAGCACATGGCCTAGCCAGCATCTGGCCTAGCTCTGGGGCCAGATGGCCTACACAGCCATGAAATACCCAACAAGATACAAACTGTGATAACAAAAAGGGTTGGGGGGAGCCAACCTTATCTAAAAGCCTCAAAGGATCCAAAAGGAACTCTGAAATGCCATTTACAGAGACTGTAAGTTATCTGCATGTAATAGTTAGGGAATGTGTAGTTAGATTGCATTACATTTATGTTTTATTTGTAAGTGCTCTGAATGAATGCATATGTATAAGCCTTAAGTTGAACCTAAGAATGTTTTTGCCTTTTCTAGCAACATAGACTCCTAGAATTGAAATAAAGCTTTCTGTTATTTCCTAACCCTGCCTCGAATTACCTGCTTTTGGTCAGCTATCAAGAACCTTCTTTAGATTAGAAAAAAGGGGTATTATTATTCTCATAACTGGTCTGGCTTCCTGTTGCACTAGACAAGGAAAGAAACCCCTTACTTAACTCAACGGGTGGTGGTGAACGGAGAAGAATCCCTTGGGTTTGGGATTTGGAAAAGGGCCAACCCTGGACTTCAGGCAGCAGAAATCTAGGGGCGGCTTTCACAGGGCCAAAACTAACAAAATGAATTTCAACAGGGAGAAATGGTAAAAATGACATGCTCAGATACAGGTTGGGTGGCACCTGGCTTGAGGGCAGTACATGTGAAAGGGATCTAGGAGTCCTAGTAGACCACAAGTTGAACACGAGTCAACAGTGTGATGCGGCAGCTAAAAAGGCCAATGTGATTTTGGGCTGTATCAATAGAAGTATAGTATCTAGATCAAGGGAAGTAATAGTGTTGCTCTATTCTGCCTTGGTCAGACCTCACCTAGAATACTGTGTCCAGTTCTGGGCACCACAATTCAGGAAGGATATTGAGAAGCTGGAACGTGTCCAGAGGAGGGCGACCAGGATGGTGGGAGGTCTGGAGGCCATGCCCAATGAGGAGCAACTTAGGCAGCTGGGCATGTTTAGTCTGGAGAAGGGAAGGTTGAGAGGTGACACGATAGCCATGTTTAAATATTTGAAGGGATGTCATACTGAGGATGGGGCAAGCTTGTTTTCTGCTGCTCCAGAGACTAGGACACAGAGCAATGGGTTCAAACTACAGGAACAGAGATTCCACCTAAACATTAGGAAGAACTTCCTGACAGTAAGAGCTGTTTGGAAGTGGAATACACTGCCTCGTAGTGTGGTAGAGTCTCCTTCTTTTAAACAGAGGCTGGATGGCCATCTGTCAGGAATGATTTGATTGTGTATTCCTGCATGGCAGGGGGTTGGACTGGATGGCCCTTGTGGCCTCTTCCAACTCTATGATTCTATGATTTTATGATTCTATGAAACAGTAACCCTAGACTGTGTAATGTTAATGAAAAGAAGTGTTTATATGATATGATGAACCTCCACAAGGAGTATGGCCAAAATTCTCTTTTAGTCCTGACTAGAACAGACCCATTAAACCCACTGGATTTATCTACATGTTGACTCACCATTCAACAATTGATTGAATGGCTCTACTCTATTTGGGGCTAACCAATAGGATGCCAACCCATGAAACTAATTGTTTATTTTACAAATATGTTAAAACTGCATGTTTGTTCTCCTGTCATATAAATTTCCTGACAGGATATTGTGAAAGGGAACATTGATCTGACTACTAGACAATATTGTTGTTTACAACCTTGGGAGCTCAGGTAACCCAAACTCTAGCTGGATACAAATTGACAAGCATAAGGCACAGTGCATTCTATGCCTCTGCAAAGAGATGGAGTGGGACAATCATGCCTGTTTCAATGAGGGATCAATGAGGAAAAGAGATGGCGCAGCCAAACCACTCTAGTTGTTCTTGCTTCTCCTCCTCCTCCCTCATCATCTGAAGTGGCCTGTTGTCCACAAAAGCTTGTGCTGAAATTAATTGGTTAGTCTTAAAGGTGCAGCAAGACTTCTTTCTCCTTACATTTTTACCCTGTTCTGATTTGTCATAGCCCTGTCCTTGAGCTTACAATTAACAGGTTGTAATTAATACCACTACCATTAACTGGTTACTTTTGGGGGTAACCAGGTTGTAATAAAGCCATGTTTCAAAAGCAATGGAAGGAGTAAGACCAAAGTCACTTTACTGGTTAACAAATAATACCTTTGAATTACTTTCAAAGGTTACTTTTAAAGGGCACATTTATAGGCATTTTCACAGGAATGTTTCTATGCCATTATCGATTCAAAGAATTCCCCTCCCATGAAATAACAGAAAGTAATGGAAAAATAATTAGTGCAACCAATTAATTACCTTAAGAAGTTACTTGACTTTATCATTGTAATAAATAACAGCAATGCATTACTCTTTTAAACACTGAAACAAGTAACTTTAAAAAATTACTTTTAAAATGCCACTTTCCAGTCTTTGCCCTGTATCCACCTTTCTACAAAATTAGTGATCTCCTGAACAGATAAAATGCAATGTTATCAGACAGGGACACTTTCTCAAGGGATTTTCCATTTTTTCATTGTGTTAAACTTTATGGGATAAATTATATTTAAAACCATACCATTAATTGCTCCTTTAGTTGTTTTTCTGTTGTCTCATTAGGAACAGAAAAGTGTTTTGGAAGTAACTCTGTGCTTCTTTGGTTTGTGCATTCCCACCTGCGTGGGAGAGTGAATTACTTTCATATTACCACATGGAGCCTGAAGTTTCCATGCATAACATTTGATGTCCATTATCTTACATTATTATGTAGTCTTTTTGAACTTTTGTAGGCCTAGTAAAGTTCTTTTGGGAGAGTATCATTGTTTCAAAAATCCCATTACAGTTCTTCCATATACCTTGTTTCCCTCCTCATAAACAACAAAAAACTCCTTAAGCCCTCCAGCTTTATTTACACGTATCAAATTATCAGTCTATATGGGCCGAAATATACTGCTGAGATACATATATACATGTTTATCCAATGACAATTTGCCAGCTGGTTATCAGGAGCTTTTAATAATGTAGCATATTCTAGCCCCAAAAGGAAATTTAATACAACCCATCTGAATACAGCCTATTGCATCTGGCACATTGAGATTTTTTTTTCTTTAACTCCTCAAGGGAATGGGGCTTTAGAATGAACTCCTTGCCACATACTACAGAAAAACACTCACTATTGAAGAGTGAGGAAACATTTTGTGTTCAAAGGATTTATTAATGGCAAACATCTCTCAGCGTTATGAAAACTTAAGGATTTATGAGGTCCATTTGTTAAGTGTGGTTGAAAATGAATACCACATGTTTATCTGAAGCTGGTTTGGAAGCTTTTCTCTTTCCCTTCCAAGGTTGAACTAGGTTACTTATAGCAGGCTGATAAAAACAAAAAGCTGTATGGAAACACTTGCCACAATCCTCTAGTTGCTCATTAACCCAGGGGCATCATTACAGATTTCACCTGTGGGACAAGGCAAGGCTAGAATCACATCTAAAGGCATATTCTTCGATATTTCCAAATGGCAAAAAGCAGTGTATTTTGAGAACATTTGTTGTGGCTATTTATTATGTCTCAGATTAACTACCACAATTTCAGGACACTTAACTGGTTTTGTTTTGTTTTTTGAATCAGAGGGATTTTCATCTTCAGCATGCACATCATATACACTGGCCAGTGTTTTATACTCTGGTACTGAGTACTGAAAGCCAGTGTGGCATAGTGGTTTGAGGATTGGACTAGGGCCCTGGAGACCAGGGTTCAAATCACTGCTCAGCCAAGGGAATTTACTAGGGTGGCCTTGGGCAAGTCATACCCTCTCAGCCTCAGAGGAAGCAAAGGCAACCCCACTTCTCAACAAATTCTGCCAAGAAAACCAGACCCCTCAATAGGTTCACCTTAGGGTCACCATAAGTCAGAAATGACTTGAAGGCACAAAACAACAATTGAGTATTCCTTGCCTAAGAAAACCCTGTGAAATTCATGGGGTCACCATAAGTCTACAGGTGACTTGAAGCACACACACACACACACACACACACACAGAGGACCAGCATATCAACTCAAAATAAAGGTGTTCCTGAAAAATATTCACATATGGCTGGAAGCACAAGGGTAGTGAGGGTGTGTGTTGGGGAAAGGCAGCCTAAAATTTCCATCTGTTTGTGGGATGTACTGCATATATTATATAATATGGGTTTAGGACTTTGTCCTTTACCTCCTCAGCTATACATTTATTTGGGAATTGGGACAAAGCTATGAAGATTTTATTCTCTCACTATAAAGTGCTGGCTGTCTCAATATTTTAGTCTCCTTATATATTCTGAGCCAACAAGACAGCTGTTTTCTTCTCTACAATAAAGTAGCAGATGCATATTAAAACTCTGATTTCTGGCTGTTCTCCAGAAAAATAGGAAAGTGTACACCTGTCAACTCTTGGCAAGCAACATTAGCTTTTCTTATTTTAAATTACTAAGTTTGTTTCCACGGAATTCTTTCCCTGATAAATAAACCCCTGGCTTAGTTTCTCTCTGTCTCCATCATTCCTCAAAAGCCTTAGATCCTTTTCTCCCTTGAGGCACAGAAGAATTAAGCAATTTTTACTACTGCTCCTCATAAATAGCTTACTTCTAGAGAAGATTGGTTTTCATGCTAGTCTTGCTTTATCACTTTTCCTTGGGAACCCTTTCTCCACCGTGAGCGTTCTCCATCTGTAAGCATTTGTTCCATAAACTCCCCTGTTCTCCTGCAGGCAATCCAGCCCTCCCTTCCCCTTCCAGTATGGCTCATTTAGCAGTCAGTTTGTCAAATAACATCCAGGCCCCACCCTGCCCCCTCTTCAGATATTAATATGTGCTATGCAGTAATACTTTTCATTTTTAAAAAAAAATAATAAAAAATAATTGATTATCCGCTCTCTTTCTCTCTCTCTTATTTTAAAAAGTTGAAATACATTGATAAAACGGAAAATGTGCTTTGCTGCTACAGATTACATTCCAAGTGCATGAAATGTGAGGAAGCAAAGGTGAAATTTTATCCTTGTTTCCTGTTGCTCATGCAGTCTGAATGAACTGCAGTGCTGTGGTCTACTATCATTGCGAGCTTGCCAAGAGCATGACACCAAAGGGGAACTTGAGGACAGAATTACAGTCTTAAGACTGTATTTCTTGGCCCACAACCATATTATTAATAGTATGTAAATAAAGCCTTCCCCCTTCCCCAGTGCATTGAAGAGTAAGGAATTCAACAAATGGAGACAGTTTAAAGCATTTTCTGTACCAGCTGACACAATCTCTTCCCTCTTTTCCCCTTGTATCTCAGCCCTCCCCAAGTCAACAACACTAATCAGGAATTCCACTGAAACAAACCTCTTAAAGAGGCTTGCTGGAAACCTTGAGAATAATAATCTGAAATACTCTGCCAGAGGATTAAAGAAAGGCACTACAAGTGAACATGAATGACTATATGCAATTGAAGCCAGCCAGAATAACACTGCTGAATGGGAGTTTCCCACAATTCTGGACATTCCCAAGTACCATTAGCTACATTTCCCATCAAGGTGCTAGATAGTTTCCATTATGGTTATAAAAGATGTTATCAGCTCTGTTTCTAGGGTATTATGTTTCTCTGAGTACCATTTAAGTGAGTAACAAAAGCATGTAAATTCCACGAGGTCATTACATCTCTCTATATAATTCTCTTGGGTATGTTGCTGTTCCCAGTGTGCTGAATGGCCACTTAGGAAACATACCCAACCAATAGTAGTGCTCTGTTGGCTGGCCTATCAGCAGTGTGAGGGTGTTTTTCAGCATCACCTTAGCATACAGCCTGTTGAGCTGCAGTAACTACTCAGCCAGCTCCCCTTGCTGTCTTAATATGCATGCATGGGGAAAAATAATGTTGCTTTCTACATGTCCCCCACCCTCTTCTTTCTTTTTTTTTTCCTCCTGTCCTACATTGCAGGGTAGGTTTCCCCCTTCCTCCACTCTTCACACCTTCTGCACCCAAAACTTGAGCCCTTTCTCCCCGCCTTCTGTCAGAGCAATATTGCTTTAAGTGCAATATTCTGCACTCAAAAACTTGAACCCTTTCTCCCCTCCTTCTGTCAGGGCAATATTGCTTTAAGTTCAATAGGAAAAATGTTGGAGCAACAGACCACAGACTAGCACAGCTGAAGAGGGTTTGTTCACAGCTGTGGATAGGCAGAGAAATGACTAGCAAACACTTGTATATAACCAAAGCACATAATGCATTGTGTGTGGGTTGGTGTTGTGGAAAAAGATGATTGTTGCTGTTGGCTTTGTTAATGAGGTTTGCTGTGTATATACTGTGTTTGTTTATACTGAAACTGAAGATAAAGACCCCCAGATGTTTTTGGATGCTGTCTGTAAGTCTTTTTGTGTGTGAAAGCGGGTCAGAGCTGTGGAACAGCTGCTACCTGAAGCCTTTGCTTTTGTGCCCTTTCTGCCGTGCAGTTCTGCTGTTTTGGCTACTCCTGGGTTAGTTTGTCCCCAGGCTGTACCAGTGAGCCTATACTGAGTGGACACCTTCTGCTCCGAGGAACTTACAGGCTGCAAAAAAGAAAAAAAAAACCTGGAAAGGGGTGGGAAGGAGGTGGGAGGCTGCCTTGGGATTCCAGGCCCTCTTTTTCCTCCTTAGGGGACACCTTGGGGTCCTCTGACTGCCCCTGGCTGTGCTTCCCATGGGGAGAAAGACTTTCTTTACAAATGCTGCACCAGACAGCTGGTGGGAGGAGCCAAAGCCATTGAGGGAGGGAGAATAGAATGGAGCAAAGTGGGTGCTCATTGGCCGCTAGCCTCCCCCCAATGGGAATCCAGCATGCTGCCCTCAAAAGGCAGCTGGCGTTGGAGCGGAAGGCAGAGGCGCCACAGTCTGTGGGTGGGGCAAAGGCGAGCCCAAAGACTCACGAAAAAGTTAGAGGTGACAATTCCACTCCTTGCTGGAGAGACTGCTTCGCTCCCTTTTCTATTCATTTCTATTTTAACAAGTGGTAGACAAGGGTCCCTGGACCCCCTCTTCTCTAAACAAGGCAGAGCTTTTGCATGCTATTTTCACTAAGTGTCTAGACCAGTGGTTCTTAACCTGTGGTCTGGGGAGCCCCAGGGGTCCGTGATGTCCTCACAGGTGGTCTGTGAAGGCTTGAAAGCTGATCAGACTACCTCCTGCCTGTGGTGGAGTGGCCATGTGACAGGAGCCAAGGCAAAGGCTGGCTGGCTGGCCTACGCATTTCCATTCAATCCACTCCAGCTACAAACTTGCAGGAAGAAGCAGGAGAAAAGTCTTCCCTCCCACTCCAGTGCCTCTGATGGAAGATTTCATGGATGATGTAATTGTATTGTTGTTGTTAGGTATTATTACATATTATTATGATTATTAGGGTTTTAAATCTAAATTCTTGGGGGTCCATGGCAACAAAAAATATTTAAAGGGGGTCCTTGGTAAAGAAAAGATTAAGAGCCACTGGCTTAATTGTATTATTGTTGTTGTTAAGGTGTTAAATCTTGAGTTAAGTCTTGGGGGTCCATGGCAACAAGAGATATTTAAAGGGGGTCTCTGGTAAAGAGAAGGTTAAGAACCACTGGCATCATTGTATTAGTATTTGTATTAGTGTAGGTGTGTCCGGCGTAACATACATCATTATGTGCCCTGCTGGGGTTTCAAGTGGTGGTTACAGAGTGGAGCTTGGTGTGGCAGTGTTCCTTTGACATGGTTCAACTACATGGTATTATTTTAGGAAAAAAATATTGCAATTCTTTACATTTGGATGGTGATTGGCTGAGGGAGTGAGAGGAGGGAGAGGCCCTTGTGGGGCTGGGGGTGTAGATACAGATTGAGTGGCAAGAGTGGATTGTGAGGTGGAGAGGGAATTTGCATGTGGGTGGTGATTGGCTGAGGGAGTGAGGGGATTGCTTGGGTATGTTTCCTAAGCTGCCAATCAGCACATTGGGAAAGGAAACATACACAAGCCATATATATATTCACAGCTTGGGAGTGTTCCTGGATCCGTCACTCAAGATGGCAGCACAGGTTGATGACACCACAGGTAAATTATCAGCTTCAGCTGATACGCCAGCTGCGTTCCTTCCTGGAGTTCCTTCCTGAAGACTTAAAGATGGTAGTACATGCACTGGTAACATCAAGGGTTGACTTCTGTAATGCGCTCTACATGGGGCTACCTTTATGCCTGCTCCGGAAACTTCAACTTGTTCAAAATATGGCAGCCAGGCTGGTCACAGGAACAGCAAGGGGTGACCATATCACACCAATGTTAAAATCTCTTCATTGGCTGCCATTTAGCTTCTGGGCAAGGTATAAAGTTTTGGTCATTACTTTTAAAGCCCTTCATGGCTTAGGGCCAGGATACATATGGGATTGCCTTCTCTGGTACAATCCACCCTGTACCCTTAGGTCCTCTGGGAAAAACTTACTTCAGGTGACTAAAACTAGGCTAGCCACAGTCACCCAGAGGAGCCTTTCTGCTACTGCTCCCAGATTGTGGAATGGCCTGCCAGAGGAGATCTGACACATTGACACTCTGGGGATGTTTAAAAGGGCTATTAAGACGGATCTCTTCCGGCAGGCCTTTCCAGATTAGATTAGATTCCCGGCTGTCACTTTCCAGTTTATTATTCTGTCATTTTTTAAAAATTGTTTTAAGTCTTTTCTTATTTTATTTAAATAGTGTTTTTATAGGTAAAATTTGAATAGTGGTTTTAATGATGTTATTTTAATGTTTGTAGATTATGAATAATGTTTTAAATGATGTTTGCTGCCCTGATCCTCATGGGAGAGGTGGGATATAAATAAACCTATATATATGTTTGTGCGTGTGTGTGTGTGGTTTATTTTGTAAGAATTGAGTCAGTGAAGCAGTGAAGATGGACCTCCCAACTAATTAATTGGATTTTTAGAATAGTAGACATTATTTACTCTGTTACAGAACTAGACCAACTTTTGGTATGGGTTTTGATATCACCCAAGCATCCAGGGGGTCACATCACCAGCCCACCACCCCTGACGTACCACCGGCATATGTTACATTGGCTACAGCTTGTTGTAGACAGATTTTTCTTGGTATGAAGCAGCTCCCTCTCCAAAAATCCTAGACAGTAGTGAAGGGGAGATGCTCTGACAATGGAAGAGCCTCCAATCATTCATATGGTTTGGGCCTTACTATAAAAACTACAAGACACAAGGGCAAAAATACTAATGGCAATTTTCATAACTCATTTGTTGATCCAGCGTTATACCTGTAAAACATAAATTAATTCAGTTGTGTGAGGATGTAGGTCATATCAACATATGCAATTGCAAACTTAGATTAATTCAATTGCATAGAGCTTCATTCACAAAGCAACTTTTATAGTTATAAAATATATGCATATGGTTACTGTGAGGAGAACAGAGCTGATTTATCCATTTATTTTCACTTCCTGTATAAAATGATTCTATGGAGATTATGTATATGCTAATACTTAGTATGAAGAGGCTAAGCACTTCTATTGAGTTTATGGGGCACCAACTTTATCTGTACAGTGGGCTCTCTGGATCTGTGGGCTCCAGATCCATGAATTCAACCAACCATGGATCATCATGCCCCATATTATTTTGCATGTCCAGGCTGTATGTGCTCTCTCCCACTCCCTTCTCACTAAATAATGACAGACACAATATGAGTTCTAAAGATATATTGGTACATGATAATACGTATATTGATAATAAAGGCCACAACTTTATTGATAACAGCTGCAATGGTTGGCTCAAATCACATGGGTCCAGATCCAGACATCGACCAATGAGAATGCTGGTCAATGAGCTGCTCTTGGTCTCAATACCAACACACACCTCTGATGAAGGGGAAGGAGTCCTGGACAGGACCCAGCATGCCGGCCTATCCCTCCCCTTCCCACCAACTGCTGGGGATGGTGGGGTTTCTGACCTTGACCTAAACCACGAACTTGACGGAGACCCCCTCTTGTTACTGATGACCTTGGATCAGGACCCATGCCAACCGCCCCCAATGTTCTGACAAAGAGTAAATTACATGCTACAAAATACCTACAAACCTATAAACAAGAGATGGAGGGAGGGAGGGAGGGAGGGTGGGTGGGTGGGTGGGTTTCGACTCCTAGCGAACCACTGGCCAATCTGACATGACGGCTGGGGTTATATACCCGACCACTGTACCAGATTGAGAAATTGCTATAAACTGCCGCAAAACTGCTGCAAAAGGCAGCAATGTCCTGCCTCCCTTCCAAGCAACCAATCAGGGCAGGGCTGACCTGCCCTGATTGGTTCCCTTTTTCACGCCCCTTCTTGGCCCACAGAATAGGCTGGGGAGGGGAAGACAAGTATGGCAGTACCCATGCTGCCCACCACGTGGAGAGGAGCCGAGGGGGGAGATCAGACCAGACCTGCAACCAGCCGCCAGCAGCAGGTGGGTGAGCCCAGAAGCTCCCAAATGGCAGCAACATGAACAGGGATATGCTGAAATGTGCATGTTCTCATCGCTGTCATTTAATAATATGGGGCACAATCATCCACGGTTTTTGGTATTCCCCGTGAAGTCAAGAAACAAACCCTCCCTGAGCCAAAGCTTTCTATAATTTGCAGTACCACCCTTAGACATTAGGTGTCTGCAATCCTTCTTAGTGATCAAGCCAAAAGGTAAGCCTGAACATTTATTTTTTCATAGGACTTCAAGACTACAAGTTCTGCTTTCCTCTACAGGGCACAGAATTCTACAAACAGCTGAGGCAAGAGGATGGTGGTTATGATGGTTGGGGGCTTCTGGGAGTTGTGGTCCAAAATCCTAACTTTCCTAGACCTGTTCCATGCTGTTGATTGCAGCAAAAACATGCTGCAGAATTGAGGGAAGGAATAGATATGTCAGTATGTTGTCTGAATAGGTATATTGTATTTAGAGAACACCACAGGTTTCATAGGCTTCCAGCCAAGGATTCCATAGGTGAATTCTGTGTTCCCAACCAGTTGATAACATGCTTCAGGAAGAATAATCACCCTCCTGAATTTCCTGTCAAAGCTGTGAGAATGAACAAACACGCTTACAAAAACACCACTCTAGGCAGGACATTGTGTAGAAATTGTGGAAACTTGTGCAGTATTTTGGATCTCATCCATTGCCATTGCAGCCTCAGTTTGAGAACTATTACCAGTGCCCATATGAATGGGCTATAGACAGAAAGGGGTAAAAGGGAAAGGGGAAACATCCCACTGAAAGAATATTTGCACCACTTACAAGGGGCCCAGATAATTTTCTTTCATATCCCCTGTAGAAACTTTAGCCTGAATCCAATTTATCACTAGCTAAGTAAGAATCCCAGCTAGTGCAGTTGTGCTGGATTATACCTTTGTACTGCCTCTTGCAACTGCATTGCACAACCACTAGCAAACAAGAAGTTATGCAGGAATTTGTTCAACGGGTTGCATAATTTTATGTCACTACCTTGCACAATCTCTTCTGCAATTAAAAAAAAAAAACAGTTGGATGCCATACTGATGTTAACTCTGAAAATGAGTAATCAATAGTGCAATAAGTCTTGCTAATGAAATGACAGAACTGGATATAGGCCAGAATTGGCAACAGTGTCATTCATTGCTGCATTTTAAAATATCTAATGAGGAACATGAAGTCCATGTGAAACTCATTGACTACCCTGCAGGATTAAAAAAAAATGCTAAACATCCTTTTCTGACCTTAAACCATATGGTGAAAAAGGAGAGTTCTAAGTGTATTGTAATGTCTGAAGCCACACTTAGGACATGATCACATCAGCCTTGTGTCTCATGGAAATCACATTATTAAAGGAAATGGGAATATACTGGTTGTGAAACATTTATATCACACCTCTCTTCATTTGTGTGACTGTGCTCCTTTGGCAACCTCCTGGTGGAATAGGTCCCCTTTGCTTTAGTTGCAGAATGACTGCAGTCACGTGGCATGAAGGGGGCTGATTCTCCTTCTCTCTCCCTCTCTTGCCCTCCCCCTCACTATTTCAAAGCAGACTGCTTTGGAATAGTAAGGGGGAGGGGAGAGAGAGGGGGAGAGGAGGGCCCCACACGCCACATGACTGCAGTTATCCCAGAAGTGAAGCAAAGGGACCTACCTATCCCACCAGGGGCAGAAGCGGAACAATAACAATATTCCAGGTATTTCCAGGAATTTTCCTATCAATTGAAAGGGGTGCAACAGTAACAACAAGAATGGGAAGCAGCAACAGGATAGCCATGATGTCATCTGAAAAATACTGCTCAAATTCATTACTATCCCACTGAAGTCCTGCTTTAGCAGCCTCGTGTGATAAAGCCCTAAGATTTTAAAATAACCCATATATGTAGTGATCCCAGTATTCCCAACATATCAGAGATCCTGCTTCAAGCCAGTTCTGAATGGAAGTTTGACAGTTTTACCATTGCTTGTGTTGTGAATGATTTCAAGGTTCTATACTGTTAACTCTGCCACATTTCAGTTCCTGGTATTATACTGCAGAAAAATGTCCACCACAAGAAGCATTTTATATGAAAATTGATGCATTATAATTATATTTGTTAATGAACAATAGGAGATGCACACAAATATGAATCTGCAGCTGAATCTGCTTATTATATCTTTTTAAAAAAACAAATAAGACTGTTGTTAAAGAAATGGGTGGAAATTTTAGCATGAGCTTTATAAATATAAAAACAGATGCTGGATTCTATGGGAATGAACATTTTCCCCAAATATATATGCTAAGTCTCTCTAAGAAAGTAACTACCTAATGCAGGGTGTCCACATTCTGTGGGGTTAGTGACCATTTTTCAGGTTGGGCATCATATGAGGGCCTATGATAGTGTTGGAAAAGGCATGGCCCTGGAGTCACAAATATCCCCCCCCAAATGTTTTTGCAGCTCTTGACCCCTCTAGATTTCTGGATTGCCCCTTTTCTTGGGGGAAAATATGAAAAAGTCTTCTCAGATGCCTCCAGGATCAACACTTCACCTTTTAGACAGGTTGAATAGCTCACCTGCATTATTTAATATCAAAAGCTAGCTGTTTTTCATGATAAGAATGGATTTGTGGCCACTTCTATTTCTTTTGGGGGACCATTTCTGACAGTTCCCCTGGAACCACAGCCTAAGAGTAAGGGACAGCAATCATGCGGGAAAAAGAATCTTTTCCATTTTAAAATTTTGTATATTTATAATTTATTAATAACAAATAAATCTCCACATGCACAATTCTGCTATGATATTAACTACTGAATATGACATTGACTATGGACTTTATCAGATGTTCCCTTTAGAATTTTTTTTGCTGGCATAAAATAATCAGTTTTTATGCCTGCAAAAGAACGTTCCCTCCTGCACTTACCTCCTGTCCCAGTAAAGGCAGCTCCAGCAATAAAAATCCCACGCAATTTCATCATGTGGGAAATTCAAAAATAAAACTTAAAATAAGACATAAAAGTCACACCAAGTACATACACACAACAAAAAACCTCCAAGTAACCTGGGGAGGGTCAAAACAAGTTTGTCACTTACCTGGGTGTCCTGATCTCCCCTGGAAGTGTTCTGCCCAGTTGGGCCATTGACTCTACATTGATGAGAGTTAAATGGTCCGAGGCTTCTCACACTGGCAATGCCAGCAAAAAAAGTGGCAGGGGGATCTATTGATGGCTTAAGCTATTAAATATTAGATATTAAAGGTACAGTTTTTGGCCAGGACATAACCATGAAAGGGTGACATAGTCTGATCTGCACATCCTTTCATGGTTATGTGGCATCGTTATGACACCATATTTAGTGTGTCTGATAAAGTCCTATGATATTGCCTACACTATTGACAAATAACAGAGCCGCTGTGTTGTAGTGGTTTGACTTTCAAACTAAGGCCTTGTCTAGATGAGCTATTTAGCCTATTTTGCCCCATCTTAGAGCCCTGCAGTCCAAACGATGCCCTATTTTGCCCCGTTTTGCCCCTGAACAGTCCTCATGACCTCCAGGACAAAGACAGGGCTAAGATGGGGAAGATGGGATAAAGCCTGATAACATTTTAGCAAAACACTCAGGAAAAATAATCTCAGATGAGAAAAATGGATCGGGCCCTACATGACTGCAGAAGCCCATACCGGCACAATAGCCCATCACTGCACCTACCATCCATGTCACTCTCTTTGAAGCCAGGAAAGAGTCCTGCAGCATGCGATCAAGGCTGATCACCAGCAGTGGACCTTGATCACATGCTGTGGGATGCCTACCTGGCTTCAGAGAATGTGACATGGATGGAAACAGCTGCAGCAGCTATAGAGATGGGCTGGCATGGCAGTCTGGACACCTTCCTATTGGGGAGAAATGGGCATGATCCATGGCCAGAATACTCCGGCAGGGAGCTGGTGTATTCTGGCTCATATCAATGAGCCCTAAGACTGTGGGAGACCAGGGTTTCAAACCTGGAGACGCACTAGGTAATCTTAGCCTCAGAGGAAGGAACATTCTCTTAGCCTCAGAGGAACGACAATGCAAACCTCCTCTAAATAAATCTTGCCATGTAAGCCCTAGGATATGATTGTCATATATCAGAGTCCACTGAAAGGCACATAACAAGTGAGAACTAAATAAGGTACAGTCAATATCACAGTATTTAGTCCCTTTTTCTATTGACTGTCATGCATTAATCATAGAATCATAGAATCATAGAATTGCAGAGTTGGAAGAGACCACGAGGGCCATCCAGTCCAACCCCCCTGCCACGCAGGAAATCACAATCAAAGCATCCCCGACAGATGGCCATCCAGCCTCTGTTTAAAGACCTCCAAGGAAGGAGACCCCACCACACTCCGAGGGAGTGTGTTCCACTGCCGAACAGCTCTTACTGTCAAAAAGTTCCTCCTCATGTTGAGGTGGAATCTCTGTTCCTGGAGCTTGCACCCATTGCTCCGTGTTCCAGTCTCTGGAGCAGCAGAAAACAAGCCTGCTCCATCCTCAGCGTGACATCCCTTCAAATACTTAAACAGGGCTATCATATCGCCTCTTAACCGTCTTTTTTCCAGGCTAAACATACCCAGCTCCCTAAGTCTCTCCTCATAAGGCATCGTTTCCAGACCTTTCACCATTTTAGTTGCCCTTCTCTGGACACGCTCCAATTTGTCAATGTCCTTTCTGAATTGTGGTGCCCAGAACTGGACACAGTATTCTAAGTGAGGTCTGACCAAGGCAGAATAGAGTGGCACTATTACTTCCCTTGATCTAGACACTATACTTCTATTGATACAGCCCAAAATTGCATTGGCCTTTTTAGCTGCCGCATCACACTGTTGGCTCATGTTCAACTTGTGGTCTACTAGGACTCCTAGATCCCTTTCGCACGTAGTCTCATTCAGCCAGGTCTCTCCCATCCTATATTTATGCATTTCATTTTTCCGCCCTAAATGCAGTACTTTACATTTCTCCGTATTGAATTTCATTTTGTTAGCTTTGGCCCAGCTCTCCAGTCTATTCAGGTCATTCTGAATTTTGATCCTGTCCTCTAGGGTATTAGCTACTCCTCCCAATTTGGTGTCATCTGCAAATTTGATAAGTATGCCCCTAATTCCCTCATCTAAGTCATTGATAAAGATGTTGAATAGCACTGGGCCCAGGACAGAACCCTGTGGCACCCCACTGGTCACATCTTTCCAAGACGAAGAGGAGCCACTGCTGAGCACCCTTTGGGTTCGGCCGGTCAACCAATTACAAATCCATTGAACAGTTAACTTGTCTAGCCCACATTCTACAAGCTTGTATGCAAGAATGTCATGGGGAACCTTGTCAAAGGCCTTACTGAAATCAAGGTATGCAATGTCCACAGCATTCCCTTCACCTACCAAGCTGGTAACTTTATCAAAAAAAAGAGATCAGATTAGTCTGGCATGACTTGTTTCTCTGAAACCCATGTTGACTTTTTGTGATTATGGCATTGCCTTCTAAATGTTCACAGACTCTCTGTTTAATGATCTGTTCTAGAATCTTCCCTGGTATTGATGTCAGACTAACTGGACGGTAATTGTTGGGATCCTCTTTTTTCCCCTTTTTGAAGATGGGAACAACGTTTGCCCTCCTCCAGTCTGCTGGGACTTCTCCTGTTCTCCAGGAGTTCTCAAAGATTATTGCCAATGGCTCTGAGATTATATTTGCCAGCTCTTTTAATACTCTTGGATGTAGTTCATCTGGTCCTGGAGATTTAAATTCATTTAGATTAAGAAGGTATTCCTGTACTACCTCTTTACTTATTTTGAGCTGGATTTCCCCTATTGTGTCCTCTGTTCCATTATCCTCAGGTTGGTCCTCCTTTTCCTTTTCTGAAAACACTGAGGCAAAGAAGGTGTTGAGTAATTCCGCCTTTTCTCTGTCCCCTGTTAGCATTTTGCCATCTTCTCCATGTAGCGGCCCTATCATTTCCTTCTTCCTCCTTTAGCTGCGGACATACCCAACAAAACCCTTTTTATTGTTCTTAACCTCCCTAGCAAGCCTGAGCTCATTCTGCGCTTTAGCTTTTCTGACTTTACTCCTACATGTGTTCACTATCTGTTTGAATTCTTCTTTGGTGATTTCCCCCCTTTTCCATTTCCTATACATGTTCCGTTTAAAACTTAGCTCCATTGAAAGTTCTTTAGTCATCCATCCTGGTTTCTTGAGACACCTCCCATTTTTCTTCCTCAATGGTACTGTTTGAAATTGTGCCTTCAGTATCTCCCTTTTGAGAAAGTCCCATCCGTCTTGAGGTCTCTTCTCTTTTAGTATTCCTGACCATGGGATCATCCCAAGTATTTCCCTGAGTTTACTGAAATCAGCTCTCCTAAAGTCAAGAATACGTGTCTGACTATGCCTGGCTTCTCCTTTCCATTGTATAACAAACTCCAGGAGAACATGATCACTCTCACCTAAGGATCCCACCACTTGCACCCCATTAACCAGGTCATCTCTGTTGGTTAGGATCAGATCTAAAATAGCTGACCCCCTTGTTGCCTCTTCCACCTTTTGGACCATGAAATTGTCTTCCAGGCATGTAAGGAATTTGCTAGACCTTGTAGTTTTGGCTGAGTTAGATTGCCAGCAAATATCAGGATAGTTGAAGTCCCCCATCACTACTACATCTCTCCTTTCTGCATGTATGTTCATCTGTTCTAGAAAGGCAACATCCAATTCCTCCGTCTGATTTGGGGGTCTGTAGTAGAGTCCCACAATAACATCCCTGTTGTTTCCCTCCCCTTTAATTTTTATCCAGATGCTCTCCACCTGGCTTCCAGTATTGATGTCGTGGATCACTTCACTGGTGTAAATATCCCTGACATATAATGCTATTCCTCCTCCTTTCCTGTTTGGCCTGTTTCTCCTATAAAGGTTATACCCCTCTATTCCTACATTCCAATCATGAGACTCGTCCCACCAGGTTTCAGTAATGCCTATTATATCATATTTGTTTTGTAGTGCAAGGAGTTCAAGTTCATCTTGCTTATTTCCCATGCTCTGTGCATTAGTGTAGAGACATCTGAGACCATGTGTTCCCTTTACTTGCTCCCTGTGCAAGTTTTTTTGCC
Organism: Gambelia wislizenii; assembly: GCA_030847615.1. Lineage (NCBI taxonomy): Eukaryota > Metazoa > Chordata > Lepidosauria > Squamata > Crotaphytidae > Gambelia > Gambelia wislizenii. Next base: position 358,749,761 of record JAUMIR010000002.1, on the reverse strand, counting down.
TCCCACTGTTGGGTCCTTGCGCTGTTTGCCTTGTTCCCTCTATGACAGTTTGACTATTTTCTCCAGCCCTTTTGCCTTCCAGAATACTGTCTCCCTCCCCCATTTGACTCAGTTTAAAGCCCTCCTGATCAAATTCTTGAGACTGTTGGCAAAAATGTTTCTTCCAACTGTTGTAAGATGCACCCCATCTCTTGCCAGAAGTCCCCCCCGCATGGAAGCGCAGTCCATGATCCAAGAATCCAATTTGTTCTCGGCGACACCATCTACGGAGCCAGTTGTTTACGTCGGCTATTTTCCTCTCCCTTCTTGGACCATGCCCTTCAACTGGCAGAAGAGACGAGATGACCACCTGTGCGTTCATTTCTTTCAGCTTCCTCCCCAGGGCCTCATAATCTCTTCTGATCTTGGGAAAGCTGTGCCTTGCAGTATCATTGGTTCCCACATGGACCAAAAGGAAGGGGTAATGATCCGTAGGCTTGATGAGTCTTGTCAGCCTCTCGGTCACATCACAGATCTTTGCCCCAGGGAGACAACACACCTCCCGAGTCATCTTGTCAGGCCCACATACCACTGCTTCTGTACCCCTCAGCAAGGAGTCCCCCACTACCACCACACGCCTCCGCTGAGGCTTCGCAGCTGCTGTTCCTTGCGGTGGTCCTCTCAAGGTCCCCTGCTCTACCCCTGAAGTCTGTCCATGCTGTTCTTCCTCGTTGTCCTTGATAAGGGAAAGGGCTTCGAATCGATTCTGTAGCTGCAAGCTGCTGGAAGAATCCCTGGATTTTCTTGTTCTGTGTGTGACATTCCTCCAGCTGTCTACTTCCTGTGTCCGTGAAGTGGCCCTCTCCTCCACAGCCACTTCCTCTGTGCGGTCCCCATCCAAGAGTGTTCGTTCTGTTCTGTCCAGGAAAACCTCTTGCTCCCGAATCTGTTGAAGTGTAGCTACCCGTGTCTCCAGCTGCTGTACTTTCTCCTCCAAGAGGGCTACCAGCTTGCATTTGGTGCATGTGAAGTTCTCCACGTCTGTAGACAAGAATAGAAACATCGCACAAGTGTTGCAAGTGACTGCTGCAGTCCCCTCAGTGTCCATGATGAGAGCTTTTAGGTAATCTAAGAACTCTTAGTTAACGCTGAGAATGCTAAGCTGTACTTTTAGATCTGCTGTATTTTTGTTTGGTTACTGAAATTCGCGCGCCGTTAGGCTTGCGCCTCTGGCTCTTGAGGGTAAAAGGGCAAGGTCAGAAGTTCAAGCCCCTCAGCAACAAGCAGCCTCTCCCAACAGTTTAAAAAAAAAAATCAATCTCCCCAGTCAGAATGGCTGTCCAGAAGTTGCTTCCTTCTTCTCCCTGGCAGGAAACTGGCAGGAAACTTGCTGTCCAGAAGCTGCTCTCCTTCTCTCTGGCAGGAAACTGGCCTGGAAAGCCTCTGCAAGGACTTATATAGAGCTAGGCTCCCAGCTCCACCCCCTAATGACTCACAGGTGTGACTCACAGGTGTGACTCACAGGAAGGCTCTTGAGGGTAAAAGGGCAAGGTCAGAAGTTCAAGCCCCTCAGCAAGAAGCAGCCTCTCCCAACAGTTTAAAAAAAAAATCAATCTCCCCAGTCAGAATGGCTGTCCAGAATTAGTAGTTTGCTGCTGAAATTTGCAGGCAAAGCACAACGTCAATTAAAGAAGATTTCTGAGGAGTAATGGGGGCACTGGGGGATTTGCAGAAAGGGGCTTTGGCCTGCATATAGCCTGATTCTTGCACCTTACCCATCCTTGGTCTAATGGGTTTCCTCCTCGCGCTGTTTATAGAATGCAACCATGTTGTTCTAATTTGCACAGAGAATGAACATAATATATAATAATAGCCCTGCTTGACTTCATTCAGCATTCTAATCTCAGCAGTATCCAGCTAGGACAAGGATGGGTAAAGTATAGCCCATGTGTATCCTAAGACTACATCCCATACCTCTTCTAGCTCAAAAAAGATTTCCACTACAAAATGGTAAAATGTGTCACCAGAAGGATCTGGGAGTATAGTTTATCATTCAGACTTATTTCAGGCCAGAAAAAAATCTCTCTCCAGAGGACTCTATCACATTATACTGTTAAAGTGCTATTATTCCACTTTAACTGCTATGGCTGCCTCCTGTGGATTTCTGGGGTTTATAGTTTAGTGAGGCCTAAGAGCTGTCTGGCAGAGAATTCTAAAGGCCCCTCCCTAAACTCCAAATCCTAGGATTCCATAGGAGGCAGCCAGAGCAGTTAAAGTGGAATAACAGCTCTATAAGAGTGTAGTGTGATAAATATAGGCTGCGTCTATACAATTATAAAAAAAATCCGTTTGGGGGGTAAACAATACAAATAGGTCATCCTTCGTATGCATACGATCCACCTACACATTTTTTTTACCCCCCTAAACTCTGTATGACCCCTCTTCCCCAAGCTGGCTGGAGCGAGCAAACCAAGCGGCGGTTTTAAATCTCCCGCCGCTTTTTTTTAAAAGGTTCCTGCTTGGGGAAAGTCGGTTTTCCCTATTTACAATATAAAATAAAAATAAATAAATATATAAATTTCATGGACGTACCGGACTCTCGCTAGCCGGGAAACCAACATGGTGGCTGCTCCCAATTCCCCTCCGTGCTAGCCCACCCCCTCTACTCAGCCAGCCAATCATATTACACTGCGTATGTGTGCTAATGGAGCGTACAGACTGTCAGGCATCCGAACGGTGAACAGATTTTTCATCGCGGTCACTTTCCCTCCCGAACGCCACATGAGCGTATTTCAGGGTGGAAAACCAAGCCCCCCTTCTTTTAGATGTGTGTGAATCCAAACGACCGTGTGTCTGAAGATCGAACTTCCACACGCCGTACGTATTATTTAAATCGTGTAGATGGGGCCCACAGTCTCTCTCTCTCTCTCTCTCTCTCACACACACATACACACACACACCACAAGTTTTTCAAACCAGAAATGACTAACTGTTTACTTCCTGTTTTTAAAAGTGCCCATTTTTTTAATATAAAACAGGCTAGGGAGGGAGTTACTTACATTTAAATTGGAGGGGAATGCCCTGGGGTCTTTTGAGCATGCATTCTTCCATTTCTTAGGTGAATATGGGGGTAGGGGTCAGTTACTGAGGCCTGCCAAGGTATAGAGGGCAAAGCTGGCTCCTGGCCTCTCAAAATTTGCCTACCCAGAGAAGTCAACAGGTATCAGCCCCATTCCATCAATTGTCTCCAAGCAACTAGCATTCTGAAAAATACTGTCTCTGAACATGGCAGGTTTGTTTATCTACCATGGCTAATATATACTGATAGATTTGGGATTAGCAGAACTAATGGTTGACTTGGTTATTCTGGAGTGAACTACGAAAGCAACCTCTGTCCAGTCTGGGTCTATTCAAAATTGGTTTTTGAGTATGCCTGTTTTGCAGTATGGAAAGCACACTAGCTGGCCAGGTTACATGCTCCATGCCTTTGATATATTCAGTCTTTCTAGTATGATCTCTGGAGAGTCTAACAACAGTATTTCTGAAGAGGGTTAAAAATAAACCCTGAAATCTGTGCAGTCCTCAAAGATGTGGGATATAATTGTATATCTTAGAATCTAAAAATCTCTAGTCCTTTTGTGGCCCTTTGCTGTTGGAACATTTAGGCATGAGATGGACCAGATCATGACTACAATGTCTGCAGCAAGTTCAGATGCTGAAAGTTCACAGCATACTCAGATGTGGGATTTAGGTAGATGCCTGAGCATATCCAGGGTTTTGATGCTGTGGGTAATACTGTTGCCACAGTGCCTCATAACCTTGCATGTAAAAGTGCAGAGACATCCAGGGTGCCAGTTACACGACAAGTTTTGTCGCGGGGCTTACCGTGACTTCCTGATCCCATATCCGTCCCTTGCTGTTTATACGATTTTTGTCACTCTTTAGGAAATCCTGGAAGATCCCGTGGTTGATATTTACACGACAAAAGTTTTTATTGGTCCCGCACTCGTATATCCCGTGCTTTTGCTGTTTACACATGTTTAGCTTACCGGGATTTTTTTTTTTGGCTGTCAATCAAGGATGCGATTAGTCGTGTTTTCACAATCTCGGTGATGCACTTCCTTTAGAGTTCCATGCCACGAGCGATGCTATTGGGTGGCTGGTGGGGGGGGGAGAGAGAGGGGCAGAGGTTTGGTATTCCCCTTCCCTTTTTAAAATGTTAACCCTTTAAGCAGAAGGCATTTTGAAAGACCCAGAATGTGAGCTTTTGCTCAGACGCAGGAATGAGTGCTTTCCTTTTGAAATCAAGGCTGGGGAGGGGAGGCTTGGGATTCCCCTTGCCTCTTTAAAATGTTAACCCTTAAAGCAGAGTTTTAGCTGCAGAGTGAAGATTTCAAGCCAGCGACAGACAGGCATTTTGAAAGACAAAGATGCTGGCATTTTTTTACTGTGCATTGTGACGGGGGGAATAAAAGTGTGTTCATTCGCTCAGACGCTGGAATATTTTACTGTGCCCGTTCAGACCCAGGGAGGTGATAAAGGCAGGGGATGAATGGGCGACCCTCTGCCCACCACGATCTCTTTGTAACATGCAGTTGAGGAAGAGGTTAAAGCTGAAGGGTTCGCAGTGTAGAAATCCATTTAAAAAGGTGATTGAGGACATGCATGCACACACACCAACCTACGTGCAGCTGGAAGGGATGCCTTTATTTTCAGCTGGTGAGGCTGGATCGGTTGAACGGGTGACTGACCCCTTTTTTTCTGGTCGCTGATCTCTAAGCCTGCCCCCAGTCACCATTTCCGGCCATCCCCTGGTACCGAGATATTTTGTCCCAGGCTGTTTACATTTCCGATTTTACGAATCCTCCAGTGACTTTTTTAAAAACCGGCACAACCTGCGGGACTGGTTGAGGGATAAAAGGTGGCCCCCCTTCCAAAAATCACGTACCTGACCCAATGTACGTGTAAACTGCCAGGGATCGACACAAATTCTTCCCGGGACATTTTCATCGTGTAAACGGCACCCAGGGCATCTGAACAGAGCCACCCTCGAGGCGGGGGGAGAAACACACAGAAAAAAGACTTTGAAGCTCTCACATAATATGATGATACCACTTTTAGATTATATAAGAAGACAACTCTGGACATCCAATTAAAAAAGCAATATAGTCAAGCATAACCTGAATCACCCTTACAGATTTGTTGATCCTCTCATATGATACATTTGATTCTTGTTCTTTAATGTGTTCTTGAAATCTGTCTCTGTCGGCTTAAAAAAAAAAGATTACGTGGTCGAGCTTCAACTGGAACATGGTGACTAAAAGGCCTGGTTACCAGCCTGCTTCTTTTCCTGGTTATTCTTCTGGAAGCAAAATGAGAAGCCATATATTTTTCACTGGAGAAGGAAGGCTAATTCAGCCCAGATCTGTGGAACTCTGAGGTAGCTTGGGGAGTGCAAAGGATTTAACTTGATTTTCTCATAGGCTCTAAAGCTTTCTTTACAAGGCACAGTCTATTTTGACTGAAGACTGAATCAATACAATGACATTTGAGCATGTAAACCATGCAGCTAGAATTCTCCTCTGTGTGTGTCTGTGTTCACATTAAAAGCAGAGGAAAATATGAAAAGCTTTTTAAGGGGTGGGGGGAGATATGAGTAACGGCCAATCCGAGCTGCTTGTGTAGCTCTGTCACATTCTGCAGAACAAACAGCTATTAAAAACCCAAGCACACAAAGCATTTATAGAGCTTAGTACTGACAAGCAGTGTCAACACCCTATAATTAACAAAGGGTGGTATAATTTATAAAGAATGTACTCTGTGGTTTAGTTCCAGCACTGAGGAAGAGGAGGAGGGAAAGAACCAATTGTTAGTTTAGGAGTCTCAAAAGCACTTCTTATCTCCAGATGTAAACATTTTATCTCCATAATCCTCCCTTCCCCATTTCCTCTGCATTTTCTTTGCATGAAACAAAAGACTTCTGTTGTTTTGTCTTCAGTGAGGCCACCCCAAGCAACAGTGAATCATGAGGGATAACCTCTGCCCCTATATGTCTCTATATTAATCTGAAAGGGCCAGTCCTGGCAGATTGCTTTTTACTGTGAATAATTAAGCAATTCAGAATGCTCTGTGAGACTTGAATAGGGATGGCTTTAGAGCCTGGTAATATGACAATTAATGGGATGAGACTTACACTTACTCTGGAATCAGACCAAAGGCTTTTGCCTTCACACTGAGAGCAGGCTGAAGTACATTCATTAATAATTACTGAAGCAACAAGAAAGAGACCTTTTGCTCTTTTCTGTTTTGTGATTGCCTCCAACACAATAGAGTCCCAAGATAAATTTTCTCTTAATTATTCTTTTTTTTCAAGGACAACCATATATTCTAAGGTCCCCCCCCCCACAGTATTAAAAAATAGAAACACCACACACATACTTTCCAATAAAACCACAGGGGTGACGAGGATAATTTACCATGTTGTGCCTGTCTTTTAGGTATTCACAGCAAGTATGAACTGGCCCCAAAGGTCTTAATGAGACATTGTCCAGGTGTCTACAATAATCAGATTTTTCCAGAAATTTGCAAGTGTGAGGTAAAGAAAAAGAGGAAGAAAAATGTTTCATGTGTAATTCTATACTTGACTATATCCATGCTCAGATTTAGATTTAGTTTTAACATTGGTGGATCATAAAGCTCTGTGGTTCACTTACAGAACTGTGGTGATCAGGTGGCCATTTTGGACAATTATGATGGCTGTGGTGGTTTTTCTGGGTGGAGGTATGTATACTTTACTAGTCTTTTCCCAGCCCATTGCAGTGTGGGTAAACGCAGAACTGCTTGCATAAGGTTGGATACTTCCTTTAGCAATGCCTCCTTTTATGAGCATGTAAAAAATGCAACTGCTTATAACCCAGGAGATTGTCAGACAGGAATGCAAAAAGTGTTCCTGTCCTACTATCTCCAATCCCATCCCTGTTCGGCACAATAACCCTCCCAATCACACTTACCTTGTCTTGCGTTGTAAGGCAGCCCAGGAATGAACAGAGCTCTAACGGAGCTCTGATCACTTCCTGGACTGAAATCCCACCCATTCTCTCAAGAAGATGCAAGCATGGGAAATTCAAAAATAAAAAGTTAATAACACCAAAAAAGTTACACAAGTTAATAACACCAAAAAAGTTATACCAAGCGCAAAAACACACTTTAAAACTTACAAGTAACCTGGGGAGGGTCATAAAATGTGTGTCACTTACCTGGATGTTGCGATCCCACCCGAAAGTGTTCTGGCAGGACCGCCCATTGATGGTGCATTCCCGAGAGTTAAATGGCCTGAAGTTTCACATGCCAGCACCAAATGGCAATGGGGGGATCTATTGACGGCTTGGCCCATCAATAAAAAGAACCGTTATAATCTCCATTGTGCTGCCATTATGCTGGGGAGATTATCAGACATGGCTAATGCAGTGCCACAATGATGCCAGCAGAATGCAAAAGGACGTCGTTGTCTGATACTGGCGTCCTTTTGTGTTCCTCTGGCATCATTATGGCTCTACATTAGCCATGTCTGATAATCTTCCCAGCATAATGGCAGCACAATGGAGATTATCAGATGTGGCAAAAACAGCGTCAAAAGATCACAACAAGAACAAAAATGGGCAACCTTACCAGATGATGACATCCTCCAGCATTCCTGTGGGGTCAGCTAGATGGGAGAATTAATTCTGGAAAATATTGCTTTACCTCCCTTTCACTCCAGTGCCCATTTGTGCCCATGATGCATTTGCAAAATCAGTGATGGGAAAAGCACCCGAGTTTGTAGTTCCCATGGAGCATGCCCCCCAAGAATAGATGTTGGCTGCAAGTGAATTGCTAGCAGAAAATCTCCCTTGGGTTCCCCCCCTTTTTTCAGTTTCTGGAAGAGAAAGGGAGGCGATGGAGGAAGGGGGAGAGGGGGATGGAGAGAAAGAACAACAATGGTGGATCCCACTTTGCAAGCCTTCCCTTTTGAGCCCACCCCCTCTGAGGTCTGCCCAATCAGATTTAAGCTCTGCTGTGTGCCCCTTTTCAAACTGGTTGATCAGACAACCAACTGCTTCTTCATGCACTTTTTAAAAGGATTGCTAGAAACAGAGAAATCTGTTATAGCGATCCATTTGGAGTTTTCAGCCCTCCTCCTTCTGAATATGGTGAATGTGGGCCATCGTCTGTGAGGACCAATGGCATTTTGTTCGAATTGTTAGAGGATTTTTTAAATTGTGTAGTCAACACCCAAGAAAAGGCTTACCTTCAGAGCTTTATGGTGGATTTGGCTGCCCCCCTTCTGAATGAGATGTATTGATGTGAATGTCTATTTGGACAGATCACCTTCCATGTGATTTCCATTTGTATTATTTTAGACATTTGGACAGGACCTAAATCTCCCCTTGCTGCCCAGTTTGTGAGTACGTTTGCTAAACAGGTGATATAAGGTTTTGGGAATCATAGCATCACAAAATTAGTTCATGATTTTTTAAAAAAGATGTTGAGATGGGGAATGTAGGAACCTGTTCTGCAGTGAGGCAGAAATCTCTTTATAAATAGTAACTGTCCAATGTGTAACTTACCTGACCAAATAGTTTTAGAATAGTCAATCGGCATAGCAGTGGTTTGCATTCCTGAAGGTATCTGAAAACAACAGAGCCATGGATTTATGGTATCTTTTTCTTCGTAAGAAAACGATTTCTGTTCATTTCGATAATCAGTAAAATAAAAAAATAAATAAATCCTGACCTGGCTACCTGTCATTGTTATTGTGGGCTCTCAAGTAATTTCTGGCTTATGGTAGCCCTAAAGTGAGGCTATCAGAGGGTTTTCATGATAGAATTATTCCAGGGTTTTTTGTCCTTGCCTTTCTTTGAGGCTGAGAGAGTGAGACTTGCCCAAGGTCACACAATAGGTTTCTATGGCTGAGTAGGGATTCAAACCCTGGTCTCCAGAGTCCTAGTTCAACAATCATACCATTGCATCACACTGTTTCCCTAGTCCTCTTTATTTTACATACACAAATACCAGAAATGCAAGTAAGGATATTGGCTCTTGCCCTATTACTTCACATCTTAATTCAACCTTCAGCTGAGACATCCTGTACTGTGATAGGCTATGCATAGGAAATCTTTCACCTTAGGGTGTTTTGAGCTACAGCTCTCTTACAATTGGCTGCAGGGGCTGGGAGCTGAGAAGTTCAAAACATCTGGAATATCAAAGAATGCCCCCTCCCCATGTTGCTGGCAATTCTAGGTTAGTGTCACAATAGGATTTTCTCATGATATTTGATAATGTACACAGTCCAGAACAGAAGCACGGTTAGGATATTTCTCTCTCTCTAAGCAGCCCAAGTAATTCATGATTTTTTAAAAATGAAAATGAAATCCAAATCCTTTTGGCTGAATAGTCCAAATGAGGAAAATAAATGCTTTTGTATAAAAGTAAGGAGCATTGTTTACGTGGCAAAAAAAAATTCTAAAGCTCATCTATTTCTGTACCTTTTAATGTATTAGAAGGACTATACAAAATAGCATTTTGAGCCATGAATACTGTAATCTATAGGGAATATACTGCTTTCAAGATAACTGACTCTGAAAGCAGTGGACATTTTGCCAGAGAAAGGGATGCAGAACAGGGAATAAATATAGTCTTTATTTGTACTTCACTGCCATCTGGTATACATTTCAACACACACTAATTTATTTTTGCATTTAAGGTATTTGTTCTTTATTGTAAATGTCATAAGGAGCAAGAAAATAGAGAGGGAAAAAGTGAGCATTTTGTAATTCTTGAAAGGTTAATTGCACTATTTATAGATCTGGCTATATAGGAAAAGCTCGTCAGTGTGACCCTATGGGGTCAACATAGTAATAGCAACCTAAATGGAGCTCTGACCACTCATGAATTACTGTCTGATACTGAGAACGCTGACAGTTCAATCACAGCACTGTTTCAATAGAGAACTCTATATATTTAAAGCACTGATACTGTTTTCCCTCTAAATGACAGCCTTGACAGATGGGCAGAAAGCACTGCAGACGCTTGAACAAGGAAATAGAGAGGGAACCTGCTGGAAGCTGGGCTTCACGCAGCCAGCCGAGAATGATGAATAGAGTGTGATTGTGTCTGACAGGTAGTAATATAACTATTCATTCACCACAGAACACCTGGAGCACACTATATTAAATGGTACAAGATGGAGAGATTCTGTGACAGGAATAGGAAGTGTGAATCCCATGCTGACTCTAGGTACTGCAGTAGAAAAGGTCAGAGGGCAAGCCATATAAGCTGCCTCAGCGAAGACTGTAATTAAATTATTTGCTTACTAAAGTGTTTCTAATGCTTCACTAACATGTTGCTGGGATCATTATTTCAGCAAGTCTGCCCAACTGCAGTGAAAAAGTGAATGCCTTTTTTTGTTTTGCCAGCCCACACAATTTTGTGTGTGTGTGTGACTTCTTAGAAGCCTGGAAATTATGGTATCTAAAGGGGGGAAAGGACAGCACAGAAAACCTTGTAGCTAGACAAATGGCATCATCACTGAAGATTTAGTTTTTCACTTGTAGAGATCACTGGACATCGAATTGATGTTGTAGGCTGAATCACTATGTGTTTTTATTTATCACTAACCATGCTTTTACAGTTCCAGAGATTTCATTCCTACTACATTACAATTTAGGTTCTTTGAAAAGAGGGGAAAGCTTCCAAACATGGATGATTATTTTAAATCTAACAAAAGCCACAATCCTATTGGTGGCTTGTGCTCATGCCATCATTGGTTACTCTGCTATAAGTACTTTAAAGATGTTGTTGATAAGAAGTATCCTGTACTTCCTCGTGCAGAGCCTTTGCCTGAAAATAGACAAGGGCAGCTGGTTATTCCCAGATGCAGCTGCTCCTTTGGTCACTGGCTGACTGTGGAAGAGTGTCCAGGAGCTGCCCAGCTGTCTCCATACTTCTAGGAACCAGGAAGCCATTTCTGCCCTTGTCCAAAGAGCAATGGCTGCTCCCCCCCTGCCTATTCAAGGACAGCTGAGTAGTTCCTAAGTGCACCCTCGTGGCCAGTAGTGGCTTGGAGAGGGCAGAACCAAAGCCTTGGGTTTATTGACAAAAGGTCAACCCCCAAAAATGGGGTTGACTTATCCACGGGTTAATGTTGGAAAGAGATGATGACTATGCTGGCTGGCTGAGTTTTCTGTTCCCCACCATTTGGGATACTTTAGGTGGAATTTTTTGGGGAGGGGGGGGATTAGGAATTTTTTATTGGAACAAGACCATTCTACTGAAAAATACACCCATCCTCAAAAGGCCATAACAATAACACATAAATAATAATAATTGTTTTCCTCTTTTCTTACTAATACAAAAATAAAACCATCTATCCTAACACTAATACATTTTTCCTTTTAATCTAAATGCACTATAATCACATTATATTTACACATTACAATTATACCTATTTGGAAAAGAAAAATATCAATAAAAGATTAATAAAAAATAATACAAAATAATACAATAATACAACAACAACAACAACAATAATATATTTATTTAAAATAAATATGTGCCCACCCCTGCCCACCTCAATTTCTGGCCACCACCTACCCCCGAGATATTTTGTCCTGACCTGTTCACATATCCTATTTTCCGCATCCTCCCGTGACTTTTTAAAAAACATGGGACAAACCGTGGGATGGAAAGTCCCGCAGGTTGAGGGATAAAAGGTGGCCCCCCCTTCCGAAAAGCTCGAGACCGTCACGCAGGACATGTGGACTACCAAGGATCAGCATGAATTCATTTCACTATGTTTTCATCGTGTAAACAGCGCCTAGGTTTCTTCAGGAGTGACTTGATTACCAATCGTTCAAAGAGGCTGGCGCAACTCAATTTCGAAATAAGAAGTTACAAACTCCTGGACTCATCCAGGCAACCTATCTCTACTGGATATAATGAGTTAAGAAGATCAAGCATATAAGAGGTTGTCAACTATGGCCAAGAGCTCTGTCCATACCCCTGTACCTCAACAACTGAAGCTCAGCTAAAGTCACTGTACCAGATGGTATTCTGACACTTCCATTACCAGAACTGCACTAATAATGAAACTGTGGTAGATATTAATGGCTTTAGATCCAAGTGGCTTTGCTCACTTGTTTAAGTGTGTTGCTGAGACTACAACTCTCTCTCTTCCAGAAGTCCTCCACCCTCTGAAAAAAGCTTTGCTGTGAAGATGAAATAAGAGTAGAAATGTTTCTTTGCAACTCTCATTGCCACAGAATAGACTTAACAATGTTCTCTACCCAATGTTTGTGTATGTATGTGCCTTCAAGTCACCTATCAACTTGTTACCCTAAAGGTGTGTGTGTGGGTGCTTTAGAGACCCACCCATGATGTCAAAATCTCTATTATTAGCTGGGAGAATTATTAGCTCAAACTGATGCCTGTGAGAGGAGGGTAATTGCAGTAGTCTTTTGAATACCTGTACTAACTGCAGAAGACACTCCAGCTGAAACTGAAATAAAGTATTTTTATTTGAAATAACACAAAATGCATTCACACATGCAACACGTGTTCCTAAGAACCATATAAGGCTATTGAGAAAGATTGGATAGATGGAGTGATTAAGGAAATAGGATGTTACCAGTCTTGAACAGAGTTTTGTGTAGTGAAGATACTCAGACAGGTGTTCCGATCCAGAGATGTGTCAAGAAAGAGAGTGCCTGGGTTTGTCCACCATGGCACACCTTTTTATTGTTGGGGGACTAATATTTACACCCTGCTTTACATCCTGAAAGGATATCCTGAAGGGGGTATTCTGGCTAGGACAAAGCCTGGATGGTTTTCTCACCGGGTAAACAAAGGAAACCAAAACTTAGCTGATTGCGTTAATGGATGGAAGATAGGATTGATGGATTTATGACAGCCTCACAATGTTGGACAGGAGGGGATGCTGAGGTGAGATTTCCTTAAGATTGGGGTTGGAAATGGTCACTTCATTGTTTGGTTGGATGATTCATTGCTGCAGTACCCAAGAAGGAATTAGCACATAGTTCCTTAAGACTTTGCTTACTAAGGGGCTTCTGCACAATTCTAATATGGGCTTGCTTGCCAAACTATTTCTAAGACACATCCCAGGTCATTCTGACCTCCACCTGACCTCTCTGGTTCACCCCAGTCAATCTGTCCCTGAAAGGTGTCCAGTATTTCCAATTATGAGATATCATAGGGAGGGGGATAGTAGGACATACTAACAAATTTATGGTGTACCCCATGAATTTCATAGGGTTTTCTTAGGCAAGGGATACTCTGTGGGGTTTTTGCCAGGTTCTTCCTCTGAAGTATAGCCTACAGCACTTGGCATTTGTTGGCAGTCTCCTCTGCAAGTACTAAGTAGACCCAGCCCTGCTTAGCTTCCAAGATCAGATGGGACCTGGTGCTGTTATAGTGTTTAGATCATTACCCTATGCTTAGTCAGATTAAAACATAATTTTTCTCCATCTGCATTCTAGCCCTTGCCTTACTTGTTTTGTTGTCCTCATTTAAAAGTATACCTTGGTACTGCATGGATTTTCTAGGCACAATCATATCAACCACTTCAGACATCTCTGTGTTCTACAGAATGGCAAGCAGATCAACAGGACCACTAACCATACTAGCAAGACAATCTCCCCCAGAGCTATCTAAAAAGCACAAGGCACTTGGGAATTTTACTGGAATCCTCTTGCCTTGCACAGTGGAAGAACCCAATCCCAGCAGAAAATGATCTGACAACAGCAAAGGGAAAGATAGTAAATCATCCATCTTCAAACCACGCTGCTCCTTTCTGGTTGAGCAGATCACATCTGGGGTGTATCTTGCCACTTGTACTGGGCTTCAGATATTTTGGGAAAGTTTCTGGGGAATATGAGGCGAAGGGTACAGTTAAACTCCTGTCCTGCTTGGCAGGTTTCCCATAGACAACTGATTATGAATAGAATGCTGGACTAGATAGGCCTTTGATCTAATTCAGCATGGCTCACCCTATGTTTTTTTATGTTGGATTCATCATGTATATTGAAGCTCCTCTAGAATAATCATTCTAGGGGTCTGAAACAAATTAATCTGAGTCTATCTTCATGAACTTAGGCTGATGGATTGATGAGCAGCAGCAGGGTAGGTGGTATACCACCAAAATCCCTAGTTAGTTCTAAGTAATCTTTTGATACATTTTGCAGTTCTAAGTATATCTACTCAAAGGCAAATCCCAACAAAGCTTCATTTCAGGAACATATATATAAGATTTCAACCTCAGAGACACTTATACACTTATAGTTAGATTGAATTTTTATTAAAATATATTAACATTTTCCAAATGTCCACTATTCCACAAAATTGAATTCATATTTTTTAGAATTGTATTTTTATTATTTTGTGATTGTTAATACCATAATTAATTGATATGGGAAGATATTTTTAAAAAATAATATTTACTATGCCTGGGCTATAATTCTGTACACAATTACCAGGGAATAAGTTTGGTTGAATGGACTTGGACATACTTATCAGTAGAGATGCACATGATTTCACTGTTCAACAACCTGTTTATTACCTTATAAAATGTCCCTGAAGAAGCCAAACTGTATTGGACAATTGCATTTTTTATAAATCTTTTCATTTGCAGCTCCTTTCCAGTTCCTCTTTTTTTTTTCCTTCGAAAGGAGACAATTTTTTCAGGTTCAAAAAAAACTAATACTTCATCAACTAATCACTGTACAGGCTGAGTATTCACTTATCATCTGGAAATCTGAAATCCTCCAACATCTGAAATATTAAAATATTAAAATAACATTTTTGTGTTAATTCTCCATTAACTATTATCTGTGCTTCCTGATTGTTATAAATCACTTTTACCCCTTCCCAGGAAGTTTGAATAAAATAAAGACATATTTATCCCAGCAAAATTTAAAGGAGCTTTCTAAACAACAGCAGGATAGTTTAAACGCAGATATTACAATGGCCGAAATTTCACAAGCGATCTCTCAGTTAAAATCTGATAAAGCACCAGGCCCTGATGGGTTTACCCCGCTATATTACAAAAAGATGGAGAATGAATTGATTACACCATTATACAAAACCTTCAATAAGATTACAGAAATAGGAATTCCACCATCATGGAAAGGGGCCCTTATAACTCTTATACCGAAAGAAGGAAGGGACACGAAAGACCCAAAAAACTACAGGCCAATTTCCCTTCTTAATTGTGACTATAAAATTTTTGTATGGATATTGGCACAATGTTTAAAGAAGATCCTTGCGCAAGTAATCCATCCAGACCAAAATGGTTTTCTGCCAGGTAGACAAGCTAGAAACAACATCAGGACAATCATAGATCTCATGGAATACTATGAACAACATAATGAAGGAAAATTGGCAATGATCTTTCTCGACGCCGAGAAACCCTTTGATAGGGTAAATTGGGCATTTATGAAAGAAGTTGTAGAAAGAATGGGCATGGGGGAGAAATTTGTAAAATGGATAGATTTAATATACACAGACCAAACGGCCCACCTGTTAGTGAATGGGGAAAAAAACAATAAGATAAGCATTAAAAAAGGAACTAGGCAAGGCTGCCCTTTGTCCCCATTGTTGTTCATAGTAACCATTGAGATTTTGTTAGATAACATAAGAGGAAATGATAAAATCCGGGGTGCAAAGATCAAAGGTTTTGAGCATAAACTTAAAGCGTATGCTGACGACTTAGTCATCATTTTAGATAACCCAGTAGACCATTTAGATTAATTAGAGAGCGTCATTCAAAAATTCACGGAGGTATCTGGATTTAAAACCAATAAGGACAAGACAATGGTACTAACAAAGAATCTAAATAAAAATCAAGAGGCACAAATTACGCATAAAACAGGCTTTGCAATAGTGTCTAAACTGAAATACTTAGGCATATGGATTACCAAAAGGAGCACAGAACTCTTCAAAAATAACTATTCTAAGGTATGGGAGGAAATTAAAAAGGACATGGCCAAATGGGTGGAACTAAATCTGTCATTATTGGGAAAGGTAGCTTGCATCAAGATGAACATACTCCCTAGATTTATGTATATATTTCACAATTTACCAGTAATAACAAACGAAAACTGCTTCAAAACCTGGCAAACAGAAATTTCCAAATTTATATGGGCGGGGAAGAAGCCCCGGTTCAAGTGGAAGCTATTACTAGAGAAAAAAGAAAGAGGGGTGTGTGCAGTGCCGGATCTTCAATTGTACTACCAAGCGTGTGCGATGGTATGGATTGAAGAGTGGATACTTCTGAAAGATAACAAACTATTGACTCTGGAAGGAATAGACAATAGATTCGGCTGGCACGCGTACCTCTGGTACGGAAAGCTAAAAGCAGATAAAGGTTTTAACAACCATTACATAAGAAAAGCGCTCTTGAAAGTATGGTTAAGCATAAAGAAAAAATTTTATTTGAAAATTCCACAGTGGATATCATCGGAAGAGGCCTTTTTCGGAATAACTAAAAACCCAAATAAACCCTGGATAAGATATAAAGAAGTTCTTTCGTTAGATAAAGTAGGTTATAAGATCAAGACTAGAGAAGACTTAGCGCAGGAAGGTATTGTCCTAAATTGGTTCCTTTACAAACAAATATATGAACGCTTTAAAATGGATTATAAATTGGAGAATTTTGAACCCGAAGGTAATCCCTTAGATACAATAATCTGGGATGAGAAGAAACATCACATATCAAAATATTATAATCTATTATTGGACAGAAAATTGGAAACTGATTATGTAAAGGAACCGATGATAAAATGGGCACAAGATATAGGCCATGATATTGAAATTACAAGATGGGAAAGGTCGTGGAAAGAAACACAAAAATTTACACTGTCCCAGAGTTTAAAGGAAAATTACTTGAAATGCTATGGTAGATGGTATTTGACACCGGTTCTTATCAACAAAATGCATAACACGGCCAGTAATATATGCTGGAAGTGTGACCAAGCAAAAGGAAACTTATTCCACATGTGGTGGAACTGTTCCCATGCCAAAATGTTCTGGAAAAAATACATAAAGCAATAACGGAAATGCTAGATCTGAATTACAGAATGGATCCTGAGATTTACCTGCTTAACATGATAGATAAAATTAGAGAGAAATATCATAACCTTAGTGGGAGAATTTTATTATATATGATAACTGCGGCAAGATTAGTGTATGCTCAAAAATGGAAAATGAAAGAACACCCCAGTGTAGAAGAATGGCTGATTAAGCTATATGAAATGATAGATATGGATATACTAACTGCTATTATGAAGGAAAGCAAGATTGATAAAGTTAAGAAGGATTGGGATCCAGTGATAAAATTCTTGGAAAATAAATGGGGTAATATAGGCACAGTTGGCCTGTAAGGGAATACACGGGTAGGGAAGCAGGAGGACCATATGGAAAAACAGATGCAAAACCGGGATTCACATTAGCCACAGATAGAAATGGTGTATTTAACAGGCCTGCTTTACAAGACAAAGTATAATCTTCAATCAGAAGGGAAAATAGCGAGGTTAAGAGCGGGAAACAGTGACAATGATCAGGAATAAATATACTCTGGCAAGAAGAGAGCAACAGGGGAAGAAATTGAAAAATAGAAAAGGGGAATTTAAGACGTGTTACAGAAACAGATAGCTTGGGGTTGTATAATAAGATATTTGGGAAAACCTACCAATATGAAAGGTATAATGCTGTTGAAAACTGTTGATTTTTTTTAACCTATTTGATTCTGGAAAAACCAAGTATGTATTGTATGAACTCGAAGTATGTTGGAAGTGATTTTTGGAATAATAATAATTAATATATATATATATATATATATATATATAAAATCACTTTTACCCCATGGGAGAAATACCAGCAGAGATTGTATACTAAAATTCCATGGTGGATTTCAAGTCAGGAAACCTTCCATATAACGGATTAAAACTCTAAGGAAAAATGATAATATTTCTCTAGGCATTTGTAGGTCCTCCAACATGATCTACAAATGCCTAGAGAAGTGTTCTCTCTAATAATCTCTAGATCCTCCAGTCAATTTCTGGCAGAAGTATACCACAGAATTGTGCTCAAGGACCCACAAATGCCTAAAGAAGTATTCATGCAATTGTCCTGCCATAAACGCAGTGCCAGTGGGCAGACCTGCCAGAACACTTCCAGGTGGGATCACAAAAGCAAGGTAGGCTACCCTCTTTTTATGAACCTCCCTGGGTTATTTGTTTTTTTTTTTTAGTGTGTTTATGTGCTTGTGTAAACTTTTTTTCTTGTTATTTTTCTTTTTCTTTTTGAATTTCCCGCGCTTGTGTGAGAACAGGTGATATTTTGATCCAGGAAATAAATGGAGCTCCATTAGAGCTCTGTTCCTGCCTGGGCTGCCTCTGGACACAAGAGAAGGTAAGTCTGATGGGGAGGGTTATTGTGCCGGGACAGGGGCGGGATTGAGATTGTGGGACAGGAATGCTTTTTGCATTCCTTTCTGATAATCTCCTAACTCGGCAACTTCTTTGTAAACTACTCGGCTACTTCTTTGTAAACTACTCAGTTCATTGTAAACTACTCAATTCATACGACCATTACGAAAGTTGAGGATATAAAGAATATATGTAGAGTACCAGTAATGATATTCTTATTATACTTACAGTCTCCCTGGAGGCACTGAGAAAGAACTGATAGTGACCTAGTGTGCCTGGGAAACATCCAAGTTTCGGAAGGAAAAATTTTGTGGGGCTTCTGTGACCAATACTGGTTCCCTACTGTGAGAAGGCGACCAATTAATTCTGACAGGCAGAGTGAATTCTCCAGAATTATCCTGCATCCTGGGTTGGCACTCCCTTGCAACAGGAAAAGATGCCTTAAGGTGGGGTTGGGGAGACTTTGTTCAATTTGTGGGCAATTTGACAGATATTTTTTTTTTTAAAAAAAACATTTTTTACCACTTCAAAATCATCACCATCATAAAAAGAATTCAGTAACCTCCAGTTCCCATGCTAGTTATTATCAGAAAGCAGAAATGGATAACTTCATTGACAATATTCCTGAGGCATTTTGAGAATTGTTTCTTCAGGCATCCTTTGCAAAATAATTACATGGATGATATTTCTTAAATGCACCAAGTGTCTTGAGTTCTGACATGCCGCTGAAAATCCTTGTGAAATGAAATGCTTGCCAGTTGGCTTTTTCCACAGAAGGATGTGCACTGGTTTTCTTCTCAAATTAGTTTTGCTTGTCACTTCCTTTATTCACTGGCTGCTTCACTTGCCACCTCAGTGCCTCCTTAAAAACCTCTTCAGAGAAAAGAGTCACTGGGTACTTTCTCCTTTTCATGCTCCTCTCATTTTTTTCTCTCCTAATTTGTTCTCCAGAAGACAATTCAAAAAGAAAGTCTGCTGGAAAGGTGAAACTTTCATGCTGGCAACTGTCTTTGGGGAGAAAAATTGGAATTTTAAAATGTTCTTTTTAAAATAAGAACACAATACATACAGAATAGCTCTATTCATCCTTTCTTAGCACACTGCAACATGAAGTCAGAATATTCCCTTGATGGTTTCAGCCAAAACTTCAAGATAGATGGCTTTTGTGGGCTGGCAAAGCCAGCATTACTACCGTTAGCTAAATCTGTCTTATTCTAACCATGTTCAAATTTGTCTGAAAGTATTTCCTCTACATGACTTTATAATTTTTTTGGTCTTGTCTATTACTAGTAAAACTATTGACTGAGGTATGGTAAACAAATACTGGTGGGGCATAAATCCTGAGCAAAACCCCCTTCATTTCAAAGTGTTTGTTTTAAAAAAACACAACCACTTGGTTTACCACATTTTAATGATTCTGTTTTCTAAAGCCACAAGAGAACAAAGCTCCACTTACATTCTTTAGAAAGTGCTCCACCATTTGTGTTTTATATATATTATATCTCCCTTTCAAATGGTTACATTCATTTGTCAGTTAAGGAAAAGAACTGATACTTGTCAAAATAATGATACTACTGTATATCAATAGTGACACACAGGGACTTTACTTCAAGGGAAAGGTTGGGATATCAAGTCCCTATGTTTTAGAGGACATGGTTATTTGTTGGTAGTGCCTGTATTTATATCAGAGGTAGTGTGGTGTAGTGGTTTGAGTGTTGGACTATGACTCTGGGTAGCCAGGATTCAAATTCTTGCTCAGTCATGGAAACTCACTGAGTGACCATGGGCAAGTCACACTCTCTCAGCCTAAGAGGATAGTAATAGCAAACTCCCTCTGAAAAAGCCTTGCCAACCCCCCCCCCTATGATAGGTTGCCATAAGTTAGTCAGCTTGAAGGCACATAACAACAAACCTATGTTTATGGATTTCTATATGACCAATGTGGCCACCCATGCATTCTATGGAGATTATCAGACGTGTTAAAGTGGCATTACACAAATGCCAAGAGATCTCTAAATGGCTCTCTTTTCAGATGACGTCATTCTCCCCTCGTAATGCTCCCATTCTGCTGCCGTTCTGCTGGTGCCGCATTTTATTGACAGGAGAAGCTGTCATTAGATCCCCTGTTCTGTTTCTGTCACGGGTGTATCTGCAAGTGAAAAGGTGGCCTGTTATGCTGGCGAGATCCCAGCGTTAATGGATGGTCGCTGCCAGAACACTTCCGGGTGAGATTGGGACATCAAGGTAAATGACACACTTTTAAAAAACTTTCCCGGTTTATTTTTGCAAGTTTTAAAAGTGTGTTTTTGTGCTTGTAGTCACTTTTTCTTGTGTATTTTTCTTTTTCTTTTGGAATTTCCTGTACTCACATCTTCTCTCGAGAATCCACGGGATTTCACTCCTGGGCTGCCCTATTGATGCTACTCAAGGTAGGTCTGAATTTTTTTGTTATTGTGCTGGGACAGGGACAGGACTGGGGTGGGAGTGGAGATTCTGGGACAGGAATGCTTTTTCATTACTGTCTGAAAATCTCCTATACTTCTGTGTAATTGACACAATGACTTAATCCTGTAAGTATTATTAAGAGAGCAATATTTTGTATGTAAATGTAAATGTATGTATGTAAATATAAAAGTCCCATAAAGGCTTCCCCAGCACCAAGTTGTCACTTCAGTGCCAGGTAGACCTTCTTATTTACCAGGAAATCACTACATGTTACACAAGCTGCTTTATGGTTCTCCTGAATTTTATGCTTTAACTCCTGCTTTAATGGTTTCATTGTCATGGTGTGTCACTTATATTTACTGTTTTTTTTGTTTAGTTGTCTGCTTGCTTGATATTTTCCCCGAATGGCACTGTAGACATTCTCAACATTAATAACTACTTTCTTGGCTTAAAAATAAAGGCATTGTGGTGGTGGGGGGTGTCACTGATCTTTGTTGCTAGTGTTGGTATGTTTATTTTATTTATTTTAGGTATTTATACCTCACTCTTCAACCACAAAGGCTCTGAGTGGCTTACAAGTTGTTTTAAGCAACAGCAATTTACACATCTACACTGCATTAAGTGGTTTCCAATGTGTGTTAGCTAATGTGTTCAGGTAGGAAGACATGCTATTTTCAATATTATTCTTGTCTGCAATTTAGGAATATAGAAAATTGTCTTATGCACAGTTAGACCACTGGTCCATCTAGCTTAGCTGTCAAATCTGACTGGCAACAATAGCTCCCCAGGGTTTCAGACAGGATTTTTTTAAAGTCCTACCCTAACTGTTGTATCCCATGGTGGGTTTCTCATATAACTATTAACCAGGTCTAACCATGCTTAGTTTTATGAAATCAGATGAGAATAGATCTGTTCCAGATGGTGTGGAGAACAGAGCCTGGAAAATACACTTTTTGGGAGTGGGAGGAGGAGCCAACTCTCAGAATGCCTTACTCAGCATGCTGAGTGGGAATTCTGGGATTTGTGTGCCGACAAAGTAATCTTTTTCAAGCTCCACTCATGAATATATCTAATAATGCTCCTTGCAAAGAGGATGCTCCTTCACTGAAGTTTGAAATGAAGGCTGCATCTGCACCACAGAAATAATGCAGTTTGACACTGCTTTAACTGCCATGGCTCAGTTTTGGGATTTGTATTTTTGTGAGAGATTTAGCCGCCTTTGTCAGAGAGCTCTCATGTCACAACAAACTACAAATCCCAGGATTCCATAGCATTGAGCCATGGCAGTTAAAGCACTTTCAGATTAGATTATTTCTGCAGTGCAGATGTAGCCAAATCCCCTTGTGACACTGACAGCTTCTCAAATAGCGAATATAATTTGTTGCTTTTGTTTTGTTATGTCCCTTGAAATCCATTCCAACTTACAGCAACCCTATCATAGGACAGGATTTATTCAGAAGAGGTTTGTTATTGGGTTACATCTGATACATGGAGATCTAAAATATCCTATACATTTTCTAATGCCACCACTTATGACTCCTGAAACACTTTCATCAGCGTTGTATATGCACAATCCTAAATATACACTTGACTATGTGAGGAATGATGCTGTCCTTGGGCAAGCAGGGATCACCAGCATTGAGGCCATGATATTGAGAACACAGTTGCACTGGACAGGGCACATTTCTAGGATGGAGGACCATTGCTTCCCCAAAATAGTACTCTACGGTGAACTTGTCACAGGTCAGCGTAAGAGGGGCGCTCCAAAAAAGCGATACAAGGACTCCCTGAAATAACATCTCAGGCTCGGCCAAATTGATCACCAACAATGGCCTGCCCAGGCCTCACATCGGGAGGCATGAAGACGCACTATCCACAATGCTGCAGCCTTATTTGAGAACTCACGCCGAACAAGTCTTGAAGAGAAATGACAATGCAGAAAGAGTCACAACCCAGAAACATCACCAAAGGAGACCTTCTGCTGTGCTTTCTGCAACCGGACTTATTTATCTCAGATTGGTCTTTTTAGTCATCAGCATGCTTGCAGAAAGTGCGGGATGAGTATTTCCTGAATCTTTGTTTGGGAAGAAAAGCCAGAGAGGAGAGAGAATATAAACAAGCTAATATTGCCTATTGGAGATTCACCAATTTCCCCCTTTTACATATGAAGGATTTTTACCCCTCTCCTTTTCATTGCCTGGCCAGTAAACTTTGATTCTATATTTATTCCCATGTATTGTTAGCAAGAGCCCATTTCAGCAATCCATAATCGACTCATTAACATTCTGCTCATGCAAGGAATTGTGAGTACAATTTTCAATGGCCTAATGTGACAGGTAATCATAAATTAGTATTTGCTTTAAAACAACACCAGATTACACAGCCTGAATACTTAAGGAGAATGACTCAGTAAGGAGAGTGGCTCAGTAATGAAGTGGGAGCTCATTAAACAGATGCTGTCTCCTTCAGCAAGCAACACAAGCAGCAAACAAAAAAACCAAAATGGAAATGTTTCAACAAAACACTGCAGTCAACCAGAACAAGTTCAGGTTCATTTGTTGTGTCACCATCTACAGGAATTAGTCACAGTAATAATTAAATAGTCTCTTGCTAATTTCTCATTTTACATTTGCTAACACATTTGCATAATATGTGTCAGGTTTTTTCCATTGCTTTGATTGCATTAAAAAAACCACAACCCCTTATCTATCAACATCCCTGAGGTTTCCTGAAAAGACTGGGTTAATTCAAGACATCTCAAATGGCTGATGTCCAGCATTTTGACTAGCAACCACTGTAGTTCTGTTCCTTGCTCCTGGTTTTTTTTTCCTTTCAAAAACAGACTTTCCTGTTCTGATTTGCATGTTTTATCTTTGCTTTTCCATTAACTGACTGCTTTGAGAGTAAAGGCTTTAACATAAATATGTACCTGAATGTCAAACAATCCATGTGAAAACAGTATAACATCATAATGCACCTTCTAAGGAAATGAGAACTTTATAAACGGAATGCAATTATTTTGTGTCTGTGTTTAAAATACTTAGAACCATCTTGTCTTTTTACACAAGGGTCCAACAAGAACAACAGTTGAACCAACCAGAAGACAAACTAACCACTTCAATAAAATAGCCTACATAAGCAATAGAACAAAATGGCCAAGATGGCGACAGCAACCACTCTTTCTAGATCTCCACATGGGTAAAACCTTCTTCACATGCCTATCTTCTATGCATAATGAAGCCACATTGAGCCCAGTGGGACTTACTTCTGCATAAATATGCTTAAGGTTCTCTACCCATACCTTCTGTAGATAAATTTAGTGAGGGGTAGGATGGAACTAGTCAGCAGAGATGGTCTCCAAGTGCATACTATGCAGGGCTTTCAGTATCAAAACCAGAGTCTTTGTACTAGATTCCAGCCAGCCAGTGTTCCAGGAATCAGGTGGTTAGAATGCAATAGTTATTGAATAGTTAATTCAGTCTAGGTCAGTCACAGGTTTTCCAACAAGCTGAAGGGTGAAACAAGACAAGTCATTAGTCCAGATACAAGAAACCAGCAAGGAGTAAATGGAGTCATCAAATTTGTAGCCAGTCCAAGATCAAGAATACACAAATGCCAAGAGTACTGTCAGTCACCCAGATAAGACAATTGTGAACAACAGAGATATTGGGGAGCCTCTAGGAGATGTATGGGCAGCTGTCTCCAAAACACAAGGTGCCTGATTAGGTTAGTGTCTCCTACTTAACAAATGCTGGGAACAACACAATTTCTCTTTGGACTTTTTCGGATGGCTCAAATACACCGCAAGCAGCCTCGTTGTGTTGCGAGGCTGCTGCACTGCAGGGCATCGCTCTCGGATGACGCTCTCCCCTGCTGGTACTGTTGCAGTACCGCGGGGACATTTGAGTGTTATATTTCGCCAGTTTTTAATCACGATCAACTTTCGTGCTTAAAAACTGGTGAAATATAATGCTCAAATGTCCCCGCGGTACCGCAACAGTACCGGCAGGGGAGAGCATCATCCGAAAGCGACGCCCTGCAGCGCAGCAGCCTCGCAATGTGATGAGGCTGCTTGCGGTGTATTTGAGACGTCCGAAAAAGTCCTTTGTTTCTTCGTTGCTGCATGAATTATGGCAATGGGTTTTGATTCTCATCATCAGGAGCTGCAGATTCCTAACTATCTGCCCCATCCTCTCTTCTGAATCATCCAGCTCCAGGGGTGAATTATGACATCCTTGCTTCAGGGCCAGAGGTGAACAGGTTGCCAAAGTGTAGGATGGTAATTCACTTAAAAAAAAAAAATTGATCATTAGAAATGACATGTGACATTGCCATTTGAGGACACCAGAGAGCCCTGGTGGTGCAGTGGTTAAATGGTGGTACTGCAGCCACAATGTTATGAGTTCAATCCCAGGGGCTCCAAGGTTCACTCAGCCTTCCATCCTTTTCTAAATCGGTAACATGAATACTGGCTTGTGGGGATAATTAGCTAACACATTGTAAAGCAGTTAGAGAGTGCCTAGTGTGCTATAAAGTGGTGTAGATGTGTAAATGCTATTGCTTAACAATTTGTAAGTGGCTCTGAGAGCCTTTGTGGCTGAAGAGCAGGGTATAAATACTCTAATAAATAAAATATAAATAAATAAAATCTGTGTGATAATTTATAATGTGCATGTATATAATTTATATGTATATAAATTATCAGAGGATGCCAATGGCAAATCCCTTTTGAACAAACCTTGCCAAGAAAACCCCATGATAGGTTTGCCTTAGAGTCTCCATAAATTGGAAATGACTTGAAGGCATGCAGCAACAAATGTATACATGCAAACATAGGAATAACAACTATGACCTAACTATTGGGTCTTTACTCTTTTAACTGTGCAAGTATAGCAATGTCGTGTCAACAGATGATGCCTTCAAATAGACAGCTGGCCTCCTTATTAATGTGGCTGTCATAGAATTGGTTGAATTTGTCACTACTTGCATTCTTCTGCAAGATTTCAGGTTTACCTGAAATTAGGAGGGATAAGACTTTGGTGAGGCCTATAGCAGACTTTGTCACACATAGCTTGGCCTCTGTTAACCAGGCCAGAAATGTACTGTAACAACCTTCCATTAGTGTTCAGATTACTGTAGGCATTAAATGGTCATCTAATTGAGGCCCAGAAAAGATTTTTTCCCTCCTGGCCAGGGATGGGCATACATAGATTTAAGTTGTTCATCACTGTCACACCTTCAGCATGTTGCACAAGAAAAAGAGAGAATTAGGGCCCATAGAAAGTGATGTTACCCCTGCCCTGGTTGTAGCCATGGGGTAGAATGGGACCTACCCAGCAGATTCTGCACAACAGCTGGGAATGGAGACCATTCTTAGTTCATTATATTCAGTCACAGGTCTTCCTCATGACACACCTTAAGTTTCAAATGTAGCAAGGCGAGCGAGCCACTCTGTCTCCTCGGGTGAACAAGGGTTGTGGAAATGAGGGCCTCCTGCTTCACCTCCTCTTATTTCTTAATTTAATAATACCTGTAAAATGAAATAAACCTGGCCAGGTTATGCTCCAGTATTGTTGTCTGCTTCTATTTTGTGAAATGTCATGCTCTTTTTTTCTGGCCACAAGGGCTGCCTATTGGCAACATAGTGATGGTTAGCTCCAGAACACCTCCTGTGGATTTTTATTTTACTGTACTTTCTGTTGAGGTAAGGTTATTTTATTGTCATTGAAGGAAGCATCAGCTTGTATTTATATGTTCCTCTATTTCCACAAGTTCATTTTTATTCTGGGTAAGGAAAAAACAAAACAGCCCAAGTGAAAACTGTGGACACTCAAACATTAAAGATCAGGTACTCTGTTTCAAAATATCCATTGATCTTTCTCCCTTTTCAGGTGATCATACTGCTCAAACTGGGAAAAAGGAAGATGTGTGATAGTTAGGCCACTTTCAAGGCCAAATCAGTAGAGAAAAAGAATCAAGTCCCACTAGTTCTAGCTCAGGCTGTGTGCTGGCTATACAAAATTCACTGTGGAAGACAATTTTTCCCCCTTTTATTTTTTGTTCTTAGCATGAAAACTGGCTGAAACAGAAAATATAGCTTTTAAAATTCATGCATGTCAGTGAATGTAATCTAATTCTTGCCTACCTGTGTTGATTTAAAGCAAAATGTTTGTTCCAGTTTTATTCCTCCATAGTAATTTAGTCATACTTGGGTTCATAAATCATTGCAGAGAAAGGAATAATCTTTGTTGTCTTTGCCGTCTTGCCCTTTGGAGAAAAGGGGCAAGGACTGAGGTAAAAGAAGTGGTCAGCTATGAGAAACATCTATATGTGAGGAAAGGATGAGATTGTCTTTGATAATGACAAACTATTCAGTACAAAAGCTCTTAAGCCTGCTGTCAAAGATCATGAGGAAGCTTTCTTAGGATACAAAAAGGGGAGGGGAAAAAAGAAAAGAAAAAAGCAGTATTCTGTGCAATCTGAAATCAATGACTTTTCTCCAGTTACAAAAGGTGCATTTCAAATTCCTCTGTGAAATAAATCAATAAACCAAAATGTCATTGAATGCCCCTTGGAAACTGCATGAAGAGCTAGACACTTGCCTCTTCATTCTGAATTCTGAATTTACTTATGTCACTTCCAGTGTAACACTTAGAAGAAAAATATTTCCAGCTGATTCTACATCTGGAGTGTGAGCTTCTCCTCCACTGTCTAACGTCCTTAAAAAAGAAAAAAGAATTATTCAACGGGCCATGTCAAAGTCATTTTAAATACTTTTAAATATTTGAAGCAATATGTGTCTTAAGGGGCTTACTGCATGCCGAAAAAAAGTGGCAAAGCAGCAGGAAATGTTCCATCTTTCCTGCTTCCTTACTGCATGATGTTGGCATTCTCTCATTCTAGTTCCTTGGGGGATCGAGGTAAAACCATATCTTTTTGCTAACAGGTTTTTCCAGTTAGCAAAAAAGATGCCGTTTTACCTTGGTCACTCACAGAACCAGAATGAGAGAATGCCAACATCATGCAGTAAGGAAGCAGGAAAGACCGACTGTTTCTACTGCTTTGCTGCTTTTCTTTGGAGTGTGCTAAGCCCCCCAGCCTGCTCACACACAGCAGAAATAATGCAGTTTGACACCACTTTAACTGCCATGGCTCAGTGCTATGGAATTCTGGGATCTGTAGTTTTGTGAAATATTTAGCCTTTGCTGTCAGAGGGTTCTGGTGTCACAACTACGAACCCCAGGATCCCATAGAATGGAGCCATGATAGCTAAAGCAGTGTCAAACTGCATTGTTTCTGCAGCCTAAATGTAAGCTCATTCTGCTTTTTCTCCTACACTTTTTCAAAATTTTTATTTCTTGTGGGGTAATTTGTACAGACCCTGGAAAATTTATTCCTAGAACTGGTCCTAGAAAGTCCTGGTCAGTATGGTCAGTAGCCCCCAAAAGCTGGAAGCTGTAGTCTCCCCCCCCCCAAAAAAAATCCCAGGATCCAGATCGGTAAACATCACACTATTAAAAGAGAAATGATGAAATTGTCAAGGGTGTGATCTTCAAAGCCCAGTTCCTGAGATGCAAAATTAGGTTGTGGAGACCCCAAGGCCCAGCTTCACAAGATAGCAAACAGAATTTGCTTCCATTTTATTATGTAGAAGAACTCAGTGACCAAAGTTGTTTTCTATAATGGAAATAGACTAAGAGGTTCTCTCACTCTGTGCTTCTTATTTTGAAGGCCAATATTTTCCCTTATTTTGACGCACGGTACCTTTGACTACATAACTGATAATCATGCAATCTAGGCCTATTCAAGTCATTATCCAACCGTTTACCTCAAGAATTTAGCAAAGTACTATTCAATACCTAAGTACAATTGATTCTTCATTTCTGATTTGGATTTGCTAATAGCCAGTCATGCCACATTCAAAACACAAACAAATGGCAAAATTAATTTACTTGTATGCACTTGACAAAGGA